>JAPDNY010000015.1:23914748-24514748 GCA_029375565.1 Gekko gecko
TCTCTGGGAGTTTCCCAACCAGGATCTAACAACCCTCCCCCTAATCTCCTGCCAGTAGCCAGAGGAGACCTGTCAACTCTAGCAGGCAGTCATGGAAGTGACCATGAAGAACGAGCGGTGGCAAGCAGCAAGTGGGTGGCACTCTCAGCAGGGCAGGGGAGGAGAAAGGAAATGGTATAACAGGCCCTTGAATGATGATCTGCAGGAGTAGAGCAGAGATCAGCCATCAGCATTCTGCCACGACCCTGCAGCCTTGGGCTTAAGGTAAAAAAGGACGGAACCCTGGGTTGTTTTTCTTGGTGGACAGAGCCCTGGGTTGCTTTCTAGCCCTGGCAAGGCACCTCTTCCTTGGGACTTTTTTTTATTTTAAGAATCTTTATTAAGACAAAAATAGAAATACAATACAAGAAAAAGTCACTGAACTGAGGTGTATAACGAACACTCATAATAACCAGGACTCTAGTCCAAGGTATAACAGAGCCAGAAGGAGCAAGTGAAAGAAGGGTGTACTAAAGAACAATATTTCTCGTAACGATTCCAGGGGTGTTATATCCATTGCTGCAATTGAGACCATTCAGGTGGGATGAATTGCTGACAAGATAAAAATTCAAGTAGTGGGCACCATTTTTCATCAAAATTGGATTTGATAGGAAATAATAGTGTTCTGTTAATTTTATCAGTGATGTTTTCCATAATATATTGGTCCCATAAGTTTCGGAACGAAACATTCAAAGTTGGCACAGATTGGTCTTTCCAAAGGGAAGCTATTGCCGTCCTCGTGGAAACTATCAAAGTATCTATTAAGTCTTTATGCACTGGAGAGGGAAGGTCATGTGGCCAGTAGTTAAGAAACAAAACCTCCGGTAGAAGAGGAACCTCCATGTCTGTTATTAATTTTCGAAGGAAGAGGACTGTTTCCCAGAAATCTTGGATTTTATCGAACTGCCACCAACAGGGAATTCCTTTGGACATAGAGGTCTTCTCTCCCACCCAAGCCACCTGCCTTCTTATGGTGGAGGATGCTGCATTCCCTCTCATGTTGTTTTCTGCTTTTTTTTCTGGGTGGCAATGGGCTGAGGTCAGGGGGCATGGCCATGTTAGCATGAGTCAGTTAGCTGCTTGCATCTCTGTCATTGGGGTGTCATTTGTACATCGTGCCCTGATTGGTGGTCTTCCGCAGGGTAGCTGTGAGCCCTATGGAAGTTGCTAAGCTCCCTTTACTTTCGCATAAGGTCTTTTACTTACATTTCTTCTTATTTTTAGGGGTGTATGTGTGTGTGCATGCCTGGAAGTCTAGCACTAGTTTTATTCATCTCCGCACCTTCCTCCCAACCTGCACCTAGGGTTGCCAGGCTCCAGAAGGCACCTGGAGATCTCCCACTATTGCATCTGATTTCCAGATGGCCAAAATCAGCTCCCCTGGAGAAAATGGCTGCTTTGGTGGGTGGTCTTTATGGCATTGTACCCTGCTGAGGTCCCTCCCCTCCCCAACAACAACAACAAAAAAATTATTCACAGCAAAAGCCAGCACTCTAATACAACAGTCAAACTAACTCAAACTACATTCATATAACCACAAGGATAAATGAAGTATATAAAATGAATATCAAATAGCACATGCATGTAAAACATGTTAAGTCCTGCAACAAATTACATCTATTCGTCTTTCACTAGCAGCTTTCTAGTCCTTACAACTAACCAGCCAAATTTGGCAAGTTCAGCTGTAACCTTGGGGCACTTACTTTCTAGGAGGTTCTTCAGCAAATGCATCCCCTCCCCAAAGTTTCTCCCCAAGGCTTCACCCCCCCAAACCTGCAGGTATTTTCTGCAGCTGGCAACCCTGTTAGGCTGTGCCTGCATTGTAACTGAGTTCCTCTATCCACTGAGAAGTCTGCAAGCCAACTTGGAGAATATGTCATACCTGATACATGAAGAAAAGGTATGAAAGGTGTGGGCTTTGCTCTGTGGTATGGGTAAGACTGAACTGTGGAACTTCCAAAAAGAAGGAGGACATTGTCCAAAGAGGAGCAGTCTGGAGACACACCAGGGGTGATTCTGCATTGGCTTTTCTCTCCGTTGTTTTACCAAACCCACGCTGGAACAGAAATCCCCCTCTGCGTTGCACGCTGCTTTCACTTTCTTTGATCATCGGGTTTTATGGTACCCAGAATACCAGAATTTTATTGTCTATATAGCCAAAGGCCATCACAATACAGAATCAAGATAGTAAAAAGAAAATAATTCTAATCGTACATAGGTAAAACAGCAATTAAAACCAATTTTCATACAAATAAATACGGACCAGTTATAAACAGTAAAATTGTAAAATAATAAATCCAGTTAGTCATAGAAAAGTAAAACTTCAATTAGAAGGAATTTTCGTACAAATAAATATGGACCAGTTATAAACAGTAAAATTGTACAATAATAATATTATGGTACCCTCTACACTGCGTGCAGCTTTCGCTTTCTTTGATCATCAGGTTTTATGGTACCTCCTTGCATAGATTTATGGACATTCAGGTGTGACTTCGCAGTCAGTATGGTGTTGCCCCAAGATATCTGAATGTGGTTTTGAACTGCACCTTTTGGTCAGTGTTGAGAAAATGCGGAGTGAAAGCAGATGCAGAATCGGCCAAGAAATGACACTTAACAGGAGAGAAGGTGCTGTCCTCACTGTCCTAACTAATGTCTTCTTGCTGTCACCTTCAGGGGCTTCTTCTCATCTTCTTTGTATACCAAACATTGCCTTTTCCAACACTGGCATCCCTTCACCTGTGAGCTCCACTTCTGTAAGACACATACCCACCCATGCCTGCCTCTGTTTTATATGTGAGTGGGCATCAGAGAGAAACACTCCAGTGCTGCTGAAGGATGAGGACACAGATTTAATCCTTCTGTTGTCTCATTCTGCAACATGTGGTTTTTTCAGCAATGAAAACAGGCGAAACAAAAAGATCACAGTTCACAGCATACGGCATACTCTTTTGTGCCTAATTCTCTCTCTCTGTTCTTCTACTTGCAAAAGATGATCCATCCAGAAGAGTGCTGGACCACTCTTCTGGCCCTCACCTGCTCTATGGTTTTCTTCCTTGGGCACCTTGGGATGAGTCAAGACCTACCTGAACCACCTGAAGTTCCAGAAGAAGATGCTCCTCCAGAAGTATGGGACGAGTTTATCAGAAAAGCTAATGAATTTATCACTGAAGGTCAACAAAGACTTGCAAAAGAACAAAAGAGGTATGAGCTGTTACAAAATAATCTTACAGACTCCATATATCTGATTCCTTACGCCCTACATCAGAAGTCCCGTTCCCCCCCCGGCCTGGCTTTCCTGAACAATTCTGTTTTAAATAGTTTGTGAAAGGCCGGGAGCAGGGAAACCTTCTTGAGCTCCTCGGGCAGGACATTCCACAGGGCGGGGGCCATTAAAGAAAAAGGCATGTGTATTTACGGTTTTGATGAAGTACTTTCTTGGGTTGCCAACTACGGGTTCCTGGAGATTGTGGGGTGAGCTATGAGGAGGGCAGGGTTTTGGAAGGGGTGGGACCTCAGTAGAATGCCACTTCCAAACCAGCCATTTTCTCCCAGAGAACTGATCTCTGAAGTCTGAAGATCAGCTGTAATTCTGGGAGAGCTCCAGACACCACCCAAAGGTTAACAACCCCAGTTGTCACCCATCTGGCCTCAGATGACGAGCAGTCAGTCTGAAGAGACAGTGCTGACCTTGACAGACCAATGGTCTGATTCAGTATAAGGCAGCGTCATACGTCCGTGTTTTAAAAGAATTTACACAATTGCTTTTGTGCTGTATATGCAGTCATTGTTTGCTAACAGAGTAAGCATGCGCTTGAACAACAGTTGGCTAACCACATCTGAGTAAAGACCGGGGTTGGGGGGGTGGGGAATCAACAGGATCAGTAAATGCAATCCTTTTTGTCTAGGTCTGATCCCCCTGGTAACGATGATCGCTTTGTGGAAGCAGAGAAGAGGTAAGCAAGATGATTTTACAGATGCCAGAGTTCCTGTTTGTCCCCTGCCCATATCTTTATGTTCTCTTCCATCTCCTTGGCCTTGTCTAGTCTGAACCACAGGCTCTGATCTCAGTTTGAGGGGCTGTCCCCCATCCAGAAAGGCCAGATATTCTCCAACGTTTTGGTCACAGACTTTTGTCCCTTTGGCCAGCAATATCAACAAATAAATAAACATACTGATACCTCTTGCTGTCTGGAAGCATGAAAGGTCCCTGCTGATGGACCTCTTGATGGCACCTGGTTTTTGGCCTCTGTGTGACAGAGTGTAAGACTGGATGGGCCATTGACCCAATCCAAAATAGATTCTATTATGTTCTTAAGGAATTAGGGAGGGGGTGTGTATCATTGGTAGAACTTATGCTGAGTATGAAGTGGATGAGTCCCCAACATTTCCAGTTTAAAAAGGGTCGGGTCGTAGGTGATGGGAAAGATCTCCACCTGAGACCCTGAAGAGCCACTACCCATCTAAGCAGACAATACTGAACTTGATGGACCAGTGGTCTTATTCAGTTTCAAGCAGCTTCATGTTTCAAAGGAATTTGTAAAATGGCTTTTGTTGTCTTACATGCAGTTGTTTGCAAACTGAGTTAGCAGGAAGTTGAACAACAGTTGGCTAACAACATCTGAGCTACAGGGGAAAAGAGAAAGAATCAGTAAATGCAGTCCATTCTCTCTAGGGTGAATTCCCCTCACAAACATATTCCCGTTGTCAGGGCTCTTTTTGTAGCAGGAACTCCTTTGCATATTAGGCAACACACCCCTAATGTGGTCAGTCCTCCAAGAGCTTACAGTAGCCCCGGTAAGAAGAGCTCTGTAAACTCTTGGAGGATTGGCTACATTAGGGGTGTGTCGCCTAATATGCAAAGGAGTTCCTGCTACAAAAAGAGCCCTGTCCATTGTGATAAAGAAGACAAGGTTAGCAAAATAATTTTACAGATTCCTTGTTCATGCTCTACTCATGTCTTCACCTGTCCTGCTCCACCATCTTCTTGGCCCTCTCCGTTTTGAACCATGGGCTCTGATCTCAATCTGACTGGGCATCCCCCCCCCCCAAAAAAAAGGCTATCTCAGGGTAACCACTCAACTTTTCCCTAGAGCACAATTACCAGAATCTTAGAATATTGCAGACAGTTTCCATTGCCTGCCTGTACCTTCTGTTTGTGTCTGGGAAAAGCAGGCATGTGGTTACAGAAGGGAAGAGAAGGCCACGGACCACAACTGGCTAATAACATCTGACAAAGAAAAGGTGCAATAAACCTAATCTTTTCTCCCTAGGTCTACTACTTACCCCTTTGGAGTGAGAGGGAAAAGGTAAACAAGATAATCTTATGGACAGACTTGTTATTTCTTCTTTCTATTTATTTATTTATTTATGTTTGTTTGTTTGTTTTTTTGTTTGTTATTTCGATTTCTATACTGCTCCATCCTGGAGGCTCTGAGCATTTTACGTAGTGGTTTATATTTCCTAGCTAGGGCCACACTTGAATGGGGAGGTGAGTGCCTACCAGGCACCCTACCGGCTTGTTGTTTCTTTCTGTGGTTCCTCTGCTACGGTGGCTCAGCGTGGTCTAGCTTCTGCGTGATGTTTTTCCGGCGTAATCAGGCTCGGCGTGGCTCTGCAGCGGCTCCTACTGAGCTGGTTCCACACTTCGCGGCTTTCCCTTCTCAACCATCTTCTTGGTGCTATCCATTTTAGATCAGATCTCAGTCTGACCGGGTGTCCCTCACCCAGAAAGGCCTGAGATTCTCCATCGATAGTTGGTGTCAGTGGCAGATTAACCATTAAGCAGACTAAGCACGTGCTTAGGGCACCAGGGCCAAAGGGGGCACCACAAAGTTGGGGGAAGGGTGAAAATAAAAAAAAATGAAGATTTGTAAAAAAAAAAAAATAATGATAAAACTAGTGCAAATTGATCATGGTACACCCTAGGGTTATCTTCTATTTTTTGTTGGCGAGGTGCAGTGTCATAGGCTATGTTTAAAAGTAAAATGCATGTGTTTAAAAGTAAAATGATGGAGCCAAATTCAATTGTCATGACAGTCATTTCAACGAGGGGGACACCAAGATTGGTCAGTGCTTAGGGCACTAGTGAGCCTTAATCCATCCCTGGTTGATGTGATCACTCTCATGTTACCTAAGTGGGAAAGCATCAGAATCCTAGAATATTCCAGCAGTTTCCATTGCCTGCCTGTACCTTCTGGATGTGTCTGGAAAAAGAAGGCATGTGGTTACAGAAGGGAAGAGCAGGCCATTGACCGTGACTGGCTAATAATATCTGTCAAAGAAAAGGTGCAATAAACATAATCTTTTCTCCCTAGGTCTACTAGTTACCCCTTTGGAGTGAGAGGGAAAAGGTAAACAAGATAATCTTAAGGACAGACTCCTTATTTCTTCTTTCTGCCCTATTCATATCTTTCCTTTCTCTCTCTCTGTTTTTTAAAGCATTTTTATTAGTTTCAATAAGGATAGAAAGACAACTACAGAAAAAGAAAACATATAACAGAGATAGCTAAACAACACTGGAGTCTATACTCTTGTTTCAGATTTGATTTTCAATGTTAATATAGAATCTAATTCTAGCACACCTTTCTCGTTTTAATATTCTTTCAGGTTCATTGTTCATTCTTTAGATTTCCCATGATAGTCTTCAATCCACTTATAGAATCTTGTCCATTTTTTTCAAAGGTTTTTCTTGTTTTTCTTGTAATTGTAAAGTCAGTTTGTCCATTTCTGCTGCATCCAATAGTTTATAAATTATCTCTTCCTTTATAGGTGTATGTTCTTTTATCCAGTACTTTGCATGTGAAATTCTAGCAGTTGTTACAACCTTTATAATCATGTATTCATCTTGTTTATTAAAGTTTTGTGGCACAATATTTAATAAAAACAATTCTGGTATAAATTTTGTTGTAATATCTCATGTATCTATATCTAGTATTTTTAACAACCTTACAAGTCCACCACATATGGTAGAAAGAGCCAGTGTTTGATTTACATTTCCAGCATACATTTGACATATTTGGATACCATTTGGCTAAGTTTTCAGGTGTCATGTACCATCTATAAAACATTTTATATATATTTTCTTTATATGACATAGCTTTTGTGAGTTTAATGTTAACTTTCCATAACTTGGACCATTATTCTTGCTGCATTAATTTATTTTGGTTGTCTAGCACGTCTTCATTATGTCCACAGTCGTTTTTTTGTGAATGTCATTGGATTTATAAATGCTTCTACTGGTGAGACCCACTTTGATATTTTAGTATAATACATCTTTTGAGCTTCCTCCCATACCTTTATTAGTGTTGCTCTCAGTATATATTGTTTGAAATATTTGTGGTTGCTACTTTTTTGGTACCAAACAAAAGCATGCCATCCCAATTTTAAGTTGTGTTCTTCAAGCTTTAACAGCCTCATATCTTCCAATGTAATCCATTCCTTCATCCATGTAAGGGCTGCCGCTTTATAATACAATTGCCAATATAATAATGCAAATCCTCCTCTTTCCTTAGAGTCTTGTAATGCTTTCAGCTTAATTCTTGGTTTTTTGCCTTCCCAAATAAATTTTCTCACCAGCTTTTCTATTTCTTTAAAATATTGTTGGCTTTTTATAATTGGAATTTTTTGAAATAGGAAAATCAATCTCGGTAAAATATTCATCTTCACAATAAGTCTCGGTAAAATATTCATCTTCACAATAAATAATTGCAAATGTTTCCAATTTTCTAAGTCCTTTTTAATTTCCACTAAAAGTTTCATATAATTATCTTTAAACAATGAGCTGCACCTATCGGTTATTATTATTCCTAGATATTTCATTTTCTTCTGGGCCTCAATCCCTGAACATTCTTGTATTACTTGTTTTTGTTCTTTAGTACAATTATTTAATAATTGTTTTGTTTTTTTTAAATTGATCCTCAAACCAGCATGTTGTCCATATTTTTTAATTACAGATAAAAGTTGAATAATAGATGTTTGTGGTTCTTCTAGAATAAATACCAGGTCATCTGAGAAAGCTTGTAGTTTATACTCATCTCCTTTAAGTGTGTCCCTTAATTTCAGTGTCTTCCTTGATCATGTTATGTGCAAAAATGAATAAAAGTGGGGATAAAGGACACCCTTGTCTGGTTCCTTTTTCATTCTTAATGTTTTGTGAAATATTACTATTTAGCATAATTTTAGCAGTTTGTTCCATATATATTGCTCTCACTATTGTGTAAAAATATTCACCACATTGCCAAGCCAACAGTTGTTCCAACATAAAGGACCAATTAAGATTGTAAAAAGCCTTGTCAGCATCAAGGAATAATAATGCCATGTTTTTCAGGGTGAGCTTCAAAATATTCTAGTACATTCAAGATAGTTCTCATATTATTTCTCATTTGCCTTTTAGGCAAAAATCCTAATTGATCCCGATGAATTGTTTTAGTCAAAACTTTTTTCAATCTATTTGCCAATATAGATGCATAGGTTTTATAATCAACATTGAGTAATGAGATTGGCCTATAATTTTTATTTCTTTTTCATCTATGTCTGGTTTATGTATTAGCGTAATCAATGCTTGATTCCAAGACTCTGGTAATTTTTTTTGTCCAAATATGTTTTGAATAGTATTTTTCAATGGAAGTGCAATTTGGTCTTCAAAAGTCTGGTAAAAATCTGCAGGTAGTCCATCTACGCCTGGAGTTTGCTTTTTCTTCTGATTTTTAATTGTCTCAATTATTTCTGAAAAGGAGATTACATCATTTACAGTTTTCCTTTGGTCTTCTGTAAATTCTTTGTTATTATTATTTTTTTAAAAAAGTCTCTGATCTGATCTTGATTGGATTTCCTTCCTGGTACAAGTTTCCATAAAAAGTCAAACAATTTTCTTTAATTCCTTGTGAGCATTTTTCTCTTCCCCTTTTTCATTTTTCAGTATTTTTATATGCTTTTTTTTATTCTTTTCTTAACTTATATGCCAACCATCTGGTAGGTTTATTTGCATTTTCAAAATAATTTTGTTTTACAAACTTTTTTTTTTTTGCAATCTCCTGCATTAACAAACAATTGAGTTGATGCTGTAAATTTTTAATCTTCAATCTTGCATTTTCTGTTGAAGGACCTGATTTCATCTTGTGTTCTTCTTGTTGAATTTGTTCTTTGATATGAGTGTATTTTTGTTTCCTTCCGCCCCTCCATACGTTTTGCTTAATAAATCAACCCCTTGCATATGCCTTAAAAGCATCCCAGACTATGTCTGGGAGCCAGTTTGGTGTAGTGGTTAAGTGCGTGGACTCTTATCTGGGAGAACCGGGTTTGATTCTCCACTCCTCCACTTGCACCTGCTGATGTGACCTTGGGTCGGTCACAAGCTCTGGTACAGCTGTTCTCTCAAGGACAGTTTCTGTCAGAAGTTCTCTCAGCCCCACCTACCTCACAGGGTGTCTGTTGTAGGGAGGGGAAGGGAAAGGAGTTTGTAAGCCACTCTGAGACGCCTTTGGGCAGTGAAGGGCGGGGTATAAATCCAAACTCTTCTCTTCTTCTTCTTCTTCATAGGGATATCAGGTTGGATATTCGCTTTAAAAAATTCTTGAAATTCTTTTTTGGATCAGGTAACAAATTCTGTATCTTTTAATAACCATAGATTCATCATCCATCTATTTTTTCTTGGGGTGTCCTGCAGAGTTAAGAGTAGCAGGCTATGATCTACAAATGTTGAAGGGAGGATTTCTGCCTCTATGATATCATTTACCATATTTGTTGATATCCATGCCATGTCTAGTCTTGACCATGATTTGGGTCTCTCTGAAAAAAGGTATATTCTTCTTTATTTATGTTTCTAGTTCTCCAAGAATCCACTAATGTATGTTCTTTCGCCAGTTGTAAAAAAGAACTTGGTAGCTCATTGCCTTTTTTCTGTTTCCCTTTTTGTCTCTTTCTTTCAAAAGCTTTGTCAAATACTGCATTGTCATTTCCAATAATGCAAATTTCATTGTATGCTTGAATCATGAGGGTCTCTTGTAGGGTTTTGTAAAATTCTTCCTGTTGTTGATTAGGAGCATAAATATTAACAATCAATGTGACTTTAGCTTGTCTCTGTATTTTTACTATTACCACTCTTTCATCTTCTGATTCATAAATCATTTCTGGATGTAGGTGTTCTTTTACATAAATAATAACTCCTTTCTTTTTCTTTTGTCTATCTTCAGACACAAAGGATTTTCCATATTTTTTTTGCTTCTAAATATTTTCTGTCAGAATTTTTAATATGCGTTTCTTGTAAGCAAACTACATCTACTTGCATCTTCTTAATTTGTTGAAAAAATTGTTTTCTTTTTTATGGAGCATTCAGGCCATTAATATTTATAGAAATTATTTTTATTCTCCTCCTATCCATCTTTGGCAATTTTTTTCGATTCTGCTTTTATTTTTGTCTTGAAGTCTCGTTACCATAGACGTGGTATTGTCTTGTCTTTTTTCTTGATCCCTGTTTTTGGGCGTGTTGGTCCTTTATTCTGTTGGTCTTCTTCTTCTTCACTTGCTTCTTCCTCCTCTTCTTGATCTTCCTCCTCCTCTTCTTCTTGAGTTCCTAATTCCTCACCATGTTTTTTAACAAAGTCCTCTGCTTTGAATGTCTAGTTTATTTTTAGTCTTTTCCCTCCAAAAATAAAGAAAATTCCTTCAGGAAACAGCCATCTGTAAGTTATTCCATTTTCTCTTAATAATAATGACTTAATAATAATAAATCAAAGAGGAAAAATGTATAATTCTACAGAGTATAAACTGTAAATCCAAGAGGAGAAAGGTTATATTTCCAGAGTCTTTATCTTCCTTTTAAACCATAGTCCACTCCTAATTTATAAATCCACAAAGTGTAAATTATAGATCCAAAGGAAAAAGGATGGCTATCTTCCTTTCTTTAAAAGAACCGTAATCCAATCTCTACTCCAAAAATCTCTCCAAGAAGAACTTTCATTATCTAGTACACCTTCTATCCAAAATAGGCATCTTTGTTAAAAAACAAACAACCCGCTCCCCCAAAAAAATAGTCCACAAGAACAAGGAAAACTGCCAGAATCCAAGAATATTCCACCATTTTCCATTCCCTGTCTACACTAATATAAACACTAGAAATGCAAGAAGGCATTTCTATTATTTATCTTGAGCTGTATTTATATGGAGTTGAATCCTCCATTCTTGAGCAGGTGGTTGCTTCTCAGCTCCAGGAGCTTTTGGAAATGACTGATTTTCTGGACCCACTTCCATCTGACTTCACCCTCAGGGTTTGGAACAGAGACTGCTTTGGTTGCCTTGGCTGATGACCTCTACTGAAAACTAGATTGGGGGATGTAACCTCACTTGTTCTGCTGGATCTCCTAGCGGCCTTTGATACTGTCAACCATAGCATCCTACTGAGCCACCTCTCAGCACTGGGACTGGGGGGTATCATGCTTTGGTGTGTGTCCTACCTGGGTGGGGGGCAATCAGAGGGTGGGGCTGAAGGATTCCTACTCTGTCCCATGGCCTTTGACCTGGGGAGATTCACAGAGTTCATGTTTATCCCCCATGCTGTTTAATATCTTTGTAAAGCCACCAGGAGGGGAGTTCTGCCTTACACATCCTTTAGTTTTTGTCCTGCATGGCTACTGTATGTAAGCGAGTGACTGAATAAGCTGATTGAGGGACCAACTGAAAGAAAGCCCAGACAGAGAGAGAATGGGTCAGAGAGCTAAGTTAAAAAAAAAGACAACCCTTCTCAAGTTGAAGCAAAGATGACGTGTTATGTTGCCCATGATCCTACAAAATCCAGCTCTGCTTTTCTTTTCCACCTGATTCCATGGATGCTCTTGATGTTCTGAACCAGTGCTTGGAGTCAGTGCTGGACAAGGGTGAACCAGATGAAACTTGAACCTGACAAGACAGAGGTTTTCTGGGTTAGTAGAAAGGCAGACCTATGACTTGAGATCTCTCCTGTCTTGGATAGGATTATACTCCCCTTGATAAAACCAATTTGCAACCTGGGAGGTCACTCAACACAGCAATCACTTTAGAAGTGGCTGTGATGGTTCAAAATGCTTTTGCCCAACTTCGGCTGGTGCATAAAGAGTGTCCATTCCTGGGTCAGTCAGATGTAACCACAGTGCTCCGTACCTTTGTTACATCCAGACTGGACTATGGCAGTGTGCTCTACTTAGGGCTACCCTTGAAGGGTGTTCAGAGACTGCAGCTAGACTGCTGATTAGAGCCAGCCATTGAGTAATGTGACCCCAATACTACAGCAATTGCACTGATGACCAATCCACTCCCAAGCCCAATTCAAAGTGTTGCTTTTAACCTTTAAAGCCCTACATGGCATGGGACCGAGTACCTGAAGGACCAACTGTCTCCCATATTTTCCTGCCTGGGAATTAAGAGCACAGGGAGGGATCCTCCAGACTCTCCCGTCAATCAAAGACGCTCATTTGGTGGCTACAGGAGAGAGGACTTTTTCAGTGGCAGCCCGACAATTGTAGAACAGCCTCCCCAGGGAAGTGCACCTGCACCTGGCCCCTTCACTTTTGATCCTTAGGAGACGGTTGAAGAGGGTTTCATTTAGGACTGCATTTGGTTAAGGTCACTAGCAGTCCTGAATTGTGATTTCAGTCTTGATCTTAAAGTTTTTAATGTCTTTTATCTCATGTGCTTTCTTCCCTAAGGAAGAAAGGTGGCTAATGAATGTTATAAATAAATAAATACCAAATAAAAAGGAAAAGATTTTATCACTGAACATAACTGAGCAGAGGAAAAAGAAAAGGTGCAATGAAATGAACCTAATACTTTTTCTCTAGGGCTAAAATCAACGTGGAAGTGAAGTGGTAAGCAAAAAAATCTTTACTGATTCCAGATTCCTATCTTAACCTTCTCCACCACTATTTTTGGCCCTGTCCATTTTGAACCACAAGCTCTATCTCAGTCTGACTAGGTATCTCCCACCCAGAAATGCCAGGGGTCATCCATTTTGGGGTGACCACTCCCCTAGTGATGCCAGCCTCCAGGTGGGAGCTGGGGATGCTCTGAAACTACAGTTCAGACTACAGAAATCAGTTCCCCTGGAGAAAATGAATGCATTGTACCCCACTGAGGTCCCTGTCCTCCACAGGCTCCATCCCCAAATCTCCAGAAGTTTCCCATCCTGGATCTGGCAGCTCTTTCCTCCCATTCCCCACTGGGGAACCTGGCAACCCTACCGGTTGCCCAGCAGAAATTTACCAGAATCCTAGACAATTCCAGAAGTTTCCATGGCCGGCCTGCACCTTCTGGATGTGTCTCGTGAAACAATTTTGGCTTTCCCCCCTTATCACCTCTATCAACACATGAACAAACATCCTGTGAAATTTTGCTGGCTGAAAGCAAGAAGGCATCTCATATTAATTTTCTTGAGTTGTATAAGCAAGGCATTGCTTACAAAATGAAAAAAGCATACAATTGAACGTAACTAACAACATCTGAGCAAAGGGAAAAGAAAAGGTACAGTAAATCCAATCCTTTCTTTCTAGGGGTACCAAGCCAAGGTAAGCAAAATAATCGTACAGATTCCATATTTCTTCTTCTTGCCCTGTTTCTTCATATATACTTCACCCTCTCTGCTATCTTCTTTGCCTTGTCCATTTTAGACCATGTGCTCTGATCTCAACCTCAGTATATGTCTTCCTTGCCAATCTTAAAAAAATCTAATGTCTTGTCTTGTCTTATCTCAAGAGTTTGGGGGTTGAGTCCTCAACACTGAGGAATAGTTGCTCCCGGTAAATTAAATGATTGACCCAGAGGAGTCGGAAGTTTTCCCTTGGAGCTTTTGATTTAGCTTTTTGTGATTATTGAGAGACTACAGAAATCAGTTCCCCTGGAGAAAACGGATGCCTTGAAGGGTGGGCTCTATAGCATTGTACCCCACTGAGGTCCCTGTCCTCCCCAGGCTCCATCCCCACATCTCCGGGAGTTTCCCAACCTGGATCTGGCAACTCGATCCCCCCGTCCCCCACCAGGGGCCAAAGGAAACCTGGCAACCTGCCTGTTGCCTAGCAGAAATTTACCAGTCAAATCTGCATTTGCATTTTTAAATCAGTTGCGTGCTGCTGGGATGCCGTCTTTCTCTATGCTTGTTTGAATGTTGTTTGGAGAAGATTCTTTTAAAGCAGTGCAGAGGTGCAATGACACTGGAGCCACCCCGAAAGGATGATAAAGATATGTGGATGTGTGAAAGTATGCTAGCACTGTTGAGATGTGAAAACGACCCCAAATGTGGACAGCTGTTTTGAAGACGGAGTCAAAAGGCTGGGACACTGGTGGGAAAGACAAATGCAGATTCGGCCCTAGACAATTCCTGCAGTTTCCATTGCCTGCCTGCACCTTCTGGATGTGTCTGGGGAAAGACTTTTGGCTTCTCCCCCTTATCACCTCTATCAATACATGAACAAACATCCTGCAAGCAAGAAGGCATTTTATATTAATTTTCTTGAGTTGTATAAGCAGGCATCGCTTACAAAATGAAAAAAACATACCGTTGAACATAACTGACTAACAACAGCTGAACAAAGGGGAAAGAAAAGGTACACTAAATCCAATCCTTTCTTTCTAGGGTTCCCGATCCATGTTAAAGGTAAGCAAAATAATTGTACAGGCTCCATATTTCTTCTTCTTGCCCTGTTCATATATTTTTTGCCCTCTCTGCCATCTTCTTTGCCTCGTCCATTTTAGACCATGTGCTCTGATCTCAACCTCAGGGTATGTCTTCCTTGCCAACACGCCATTCAGAAGCCAAAGGTTCCTCCTATATTATAAATGTTACTACTGCCTGCTACCTGGTGGGTAATTGGCAGACTCTTGGGAGATTCCAGCAGTTTCCATTGCCTACCATCAGCCACTGGATATGGCCAAAGACTATTGTGGACTACAACTGAGTCATTTATTGGTCCTTTCTGCATTTGCCTTCCACTCCAGATTTTCTCAGTGTTCACGCTGAGACAGTTTAAGTCCATGGCAAATCAGTATCCAAATAACCCGGGGCCGCAGCAGGCTGAAACCTGGCTGACCTCTGAAGGGAGACAACGTAATGAAGAATGGGGGTGGGGGGCAGACTTGGAATAAAAAGAAAGTTGAACTTGATTTTAGTGCAGAATGGAGGGGAAACCCACAATAAAAAGAAGGCTGAATTTGATTTTAGTGCAGAATTGCTTGGAGGAGACAGTGGTCAACATGGATTAAAAGGAGAGTGCAGAAAGGGCCGAAGTTAGGAGAATACAATTGAGAATTCCCATTCTTTTTTTACATCAAGGGTCGGTAGGGCCCTTTCCGTGCTCACATTTTAATTCATGGTCACTGCAGTGTCCTCCAAGCAATTCTGCACTAAAATTGAATTCAACCTTCTTTTTAATTCGAAGTTTGTTCGTTTTTTCAGTTCTGCACTAAAACCAAATTCAACCTCCTTTTTATTCTGGGTGTTTTTCCCCCTCTTCTGCATTACATTAACTCCCTTCAGTGGTCAGTCTGGTTCCAGCCTGCTATTGCCCTGGGTTTTTTGGATGCTGTTTTCCTGCAAACTTAAATCACCTTGACTCAAACATGAGAAAATCCAGTGTGGAAGGCAAATGCGGAAAGTGCAACTCTTGGACAATTGTGGGAAAGTTTGTTCTGCAGAGAAAAAGGGTTCAAGGAGGTAGGCTGTGGCACAAAATGCTAAACATTTTGTATGTGCCCAGAACATCTAAGATTTTGTTTTATTTCAAGTGTTTGGGGGTTGAGTCCTCAACAATGAGGAATAGTTGCTCCAGGTAAATTAAATGATTGACCCAGAGGAATCAGAAGATCTCCCTTGGGGCTTTTGATGTAGCTTTTTGCAATTATTGAGAGCCATTTTTGAAAGGGGGTCACAGCTCAGGAGCAGGCCATGTGATTTTCAGGTATAAGGAGATGGGTCACAGGTTCAACCCCTGGCCTGTCCAGCTGGCAGAAGCAGAGTGAAGAACGAACCTGTCCCCTTCTAGAAACTCTGCACTGCTGTGGCCACCCCCCATCACAGTAAACAGCATAGGTCAAGAAGATGCTGCATTTTGCACCTGCTGAAATTTCCAAACTATGTTCAAGGGCAGTCCAAAGTAGTAGTAGTCTAGCTTCAATGTTATATTTGCATGTTTCAGTGTAGACACAAAACAGTGGGTCCACAGAACCCAGATCCAAACAATAGGTAACTGATAGAAGGCACTTTTTGCTCCCCCTGCACTGTCTCTCCGCCAAAAGAGACAGGTCTTAAATCTGCATTTCTCTTATCTCTCCAGTACTGATGTGGACCACAAACCATCACCACATAAAAATTATTACATTTGAAACCTGAATTTCCTCCTGAGTCTGATGGTATAACATCTTCCCAAGAAGCTACCATGAACTTTGCTATCAAGGTGGTCACTTCAGCAGAGCCTCTTTGCTTTTAATCATCGAATCTGGTCACTATAATAAATCTGGATGACTCTTGGAATCTGTTTAATGTCTGTCTTTTACTATCAGAATCTGAAATCAGGTAGCAACGTGGATCAGGGACACTTTACATACTGCGCATTTTGAAAACTTCCGCAATAAAAAAAAGATTTTCCATTTATGAGGTGTCTACAGATGTGAGATTGACTTTTAATAATGAGGAGAAAAAGAATTGTCTTCACTTTTTAAAGGGACCATTCAGGACCATAACTACAGAGGGAATGTGTGGGCTATAATATCCTGTGCTCTCCTTCTTGAATATCCAGCTTCTTTCTTTCTTTTTTAGCCCTTTTCCATAGGGAAATATAAGAGGAAATCTGCAGTTTCCCCACCCTGTTGTCCTTTTGATGATCCATTGTAATTTTTTACAAGTTGTTCAAATGAAGTTCGGGATATCAATGTAACTAATTTTACTGCTGGGTGGAAATCAGCTTTGGTTCAGGAAAGGCAATAATACTGAAAATTTAGGGACTATCAATATTCTATGCTTATCCCAAATTTTACATGCAACTGATGAAAATGGATTATTTTTGAGTGTTATGGGTCTAAATTTGGGAATCCCCCAAAAAGCTTCATTCAGGGAATATGGTTTGGTATAGTAACTTTCTATTTTGAGCTAATTTTCTGATCTGTTGTCTGTAACTCTAAATCAAATGATATACTAGTTTGGTATAGTGGTTAACAGCAGTGGACTCTAATCTGGAACACCAGGTTTTATTCCCTACTTCTCCACTTGCAGCAAGCTGGGTGACCTTGGGTCAGTCACAGTTCTCTCAGAGCTCTCTCAGCCCCACCTCCCTCACAAGGGATAACGTAAGAACATAACATAAGAAGCCAGTGTTGGATCAGGCCAATGGCCCATCCAGTCCAACACTCTGTCTGGCCAAAAATACCAGACAGTGGCCAAAAATACCAGGTGCCATCAGGAGGTCCACCAGTGGTGTCAGGACACTAGAAGCCCTCCCACTGTTGACCCACCCAAGCACCAAGAATACAGAGCATCACTTGCCACAGAGTCCCTATCTATACCTGGTGTCTGTTATGGGGAGAACACGGGAAAAGTGATTATGTTACTCTGAGGCTCCTTCAGGTAGTGAAGGGCAGGGTATAAAACCAACTCTCCTTCTTCTTCTTCATCCTCATCCTCATCATCTTTGTCTCATCAGACCCACCCAAATTTCACCCTCAATAATAGTATAAGCTGCTATGAACTTCAGTTAGACATAGGGATGCCAGCCGCCAGGAGGGATCTGGTGATTTCCCAGAATTACAGCTCATCTCCAGACTACAGAGATCAGTTCCATTGGAGAAAATGCATGCTCTGGAGAGTGGACTCTGTGACATTGTACCCCACTGAGGTCCCTGTCCTTCCCAGGCTCCATCCCCACATCTCCAAGAGTTTCCCAACCAGGATCTGCCCACCTTACCCTCCCATCTTACACTGGTGGCCAAGGGGAACATGTCAACTCCAACAACTTCTCCTCAGTAAAAAAAAATAACCTTCACTCAGCTCCCCTCAATATTCTATAGCTCAATATTCCAAATAATGACCATGCTCAGTCCTCATAAGGCAGAGATTACAATAAATTTTCATGTCAGCCTTTGCATCAGAGGCAAACAGAACCAATGACATCCCTTCTCATCATTCTAAGCCAAAGGCCAACCAAAAGAGAAAGGTCTTCAGCTTGATTTGGAAGGTCAGTAGGAATGATGTTACTCTGCAGAGGGAAGGAGTTCCACAGCTGGGGGGCTGCAGCTGGCTCCACCCTCAGGGCCCAGCGAAAAAGAACTCAGCTCAGATGAGTTCATGGAGGAAGACCTCATATAAATTACAGGTTGGCTAATATAGGTAGAAGCAGTACTTCCGATATTCTGGGCCCAAGCCATGTGGAGCTTGAAAATTCAAAACTAGCTCCTTAAACACTGGATCTAAGAAAACGAACAAACGAACTGGAAGCCAGTGTAGTTGGTCTAATGAGGGTTCGATGTGACCTTCCAGTGATCCAGTCAACAATGCCAGCAGCCATGTTCTGTACCAACTAGAATCTTTCGGGGGAGCCCCATGTAGAGCTTGTCATAATAAGCAAGTCTAAATGATACCAGGTCATGGATGACTGACTTTATCCAGGAACATATACAGCTGGAGAACAAGCATCAGGTGGGAAAAGGTGCACTTGTTCATCTAGAAACAACAGTCCATTTCAGATGTTATTGCCCTCATCACTGGGTGCAGCAGTCATGGGAGAGAAAGAGGAAGAACATTATAAAGCTCACTCAAAGTGCTCTGCAAGAGATCAGAGGAACATACTGAAGTCAATAGCTTCTTATCTGGGCAATCATGGATTCAAGGTAAAAAGAAATCAAAGCTTTATGGAACAGGACTTATGATTGAGTTGATTTGGGGGGGGTGTCTAAGTGGGGCTGGACCAATTGTGGGTGTTCTATTGTGCAGCAATTGTGTGACCATTGACTGCTGGTTTGTACAGAGTAAATGAAACAAAGAACTACTTTAAAAATTGAGGGGGTGAGTATGTAAATTCTTCTAACTAATTAATTTGTCAAAGGTCAGAAGTATGTTCTTTTTTATTATTCCAGATATATGATACAGGAGAACGCCTCTTACCTTTTGCTTTGTTTTTCTGCCATGATAAAGTGAAAAAAACCATCCTTGGATCCAGCCGAATTGGCTAACTACTAGCCAGTTTCCAATTTGCCCTATTTGGGCAAATTAATAGAGAGGGTGGTGGCAGTACAGTTGCAGAGCTTTAAGGATTACACTTCCGTGCTAGATCCTTTCCAGTCTGGCTTCTGCCCAGGCCATGGGATGGAGACAGCTCTGGTCGCCCTCACAGATGACCTCTGGAGGCATCTGGATCAGTGTGGGATGGCGGTGCTGTTGTTGTTGGACCTGTCGGTGGCGTTCGACACGGTCGATCACCAGTTACTTGCCCACCACCTCCCAACATGGGGATCCAGGGGCTTGCCTTGAAATGGCTCATCTCCTTTCTCCAAGGTCAGGAACAAAGGGTGGCTATTGGGGAGCAGCTGTCCTGGAGGCACCCACTAATCTGCAGAGTGCTGCAAGGGGCGGTGCTTTCCCTGATGCTATTTAACATCTATATGCGCCCCCTTGCCCAGATTTCCCAGAGGCATGGGCTAGGGCGTCACCAGTATGCAGATGACACCCAGCTCTATCTGTTGTTGGGCGGTCAGTCTGACTCCACCCCGGAAGACCTGGACCAGGCATTACAGGACATGGCTGGATGGCTTAGACTGAGTCATTGAAATTGAATCTGATGAAGACGGAGGTCTTGTGCCTGAATCGGAGTGGTCCGGGGGTAGGGATCCCACTACCAGCCTTCAGTGGGGCACTGTTGGTGCCAGCACCAAAGATCAGGAGTTTGGGAGTGCTCCTGGATGCTTCCTTAACAAAGGAGGCCCAGGTAGCAGCCACTGCCAGCCAAGGCAGCCTTTTACCACCTTTGGCTGATTAGGCAGTTGGTTCTCTTCCTTGAATGCAATGATCTGGCTGTGGTGATCCATGCAATGGTCACCTCAAGGTTGGACTACTGCAATACTCTCTACATGGGGCTGCCCTTGGTGCAACTGCGGAAGCTGCAGCTGATGCAGAATGGAGTGGCCAGGCTGTTGATGGGTCTCCCTGTGCAGGAGCACATCCAGCCTGTGCTAAAGACACCGCACTGGCTGCCAATAGCATACCAGATTCACTTCAAGGTGCTGTTTTTGACCTTTAAAGCCTTGTATGGCCAAGAACCTGCCTACCTGAGGGACTGCCTTTCCCTGCATGTTACCCAGAGAGCACTGAGATCAGGATCACAAAACCTCTTGGCCCTCCTGGGTCCAAAGGATACCAGGCTGACATCGACCAGGACCAGGGCGTTTTCTTTGGCAGCTCCAACTTATTGGAATGAGCTCCCTGGTGAGATCAGGGCCCTGCGGGACCTCTTACAGTTCCGCAGGGCCGTGAAAACTGAACTTTTCCAACAGGCATTCTGATAGGAGCTGTACCTTATCAGCTATGCCCTGCACCGAACCAGAGCTAGACGCTACCTAGAATGGTATTTACTGCTGAACATGTTCACGGATGCACTTTACTATACTGTACCGCCATTGATATATTTTTAAATTATGTTTTATGTATTGTTATTGTGATATGTGTATTGTTTTATTGGTTTTGTGTAAGCTGCCCTGAGCCTGCCTGGGCGGGGAGGGTGGGGTAAAAGTTGAAGTAATAAATAAATAAATAAATAAAGTCATACATGTTCTTAATAAACTGATCCATTTCCTCTGAGGAAACATCACTGGAAGGGGTTGAGGGCAGTTCACGAGCAGCCCCACAGTGCCCCAGAAGTATAGCCTCATCGCAGATTAGGGAAAAGAGAAAAGTGCAGGGTCGTTGCAGACCGGTCATCTCTTTCAGGGCAACAAATGGTGAGAGGGAATTAAGTGCAACAAGAGTGGGTTACAGTAATATACATAAGCTCAAGAAGGACAGCAAGAACCGTAAACAAGGACGCTAAATTGATCTTATGAAACAAAAATTATGAACAGTGCGAAATTTTATAAGTATGCAAAGATAATGAAATTGGTTGACGATCCTCTCTGGAATGAAATGTATTGTTTCAGTGTCTATATCTTCTTCTGAACAAAAGTTGGATACATGGGATGAACCTTATAAAACATTTTTAAACATAGTGTGAGAATACTTAAGTAAGAATGTACCCTAACCCTGTACAGTAAATGAAGATTATAATTATGTACAAAGACGTCTCAAATCCGGTGCTTATCTGAAGATTGAAACATAGGCTGAGCGCTCACAACTTATCTTCACAGAGAATCTACAAAAATATTACACAAATAAGTACAACATTGCTAGCAAGGACCTACAATTAAATATTATTACAGAAATATAATTTAACATACACTCACCAAGACATGCTTACAGGTTCATATGAACATGTTCTGTAGGGCTGAATACAAAATTTGGAATGCCTTAACAGGTATACTGAAACATCCAAATTAAATACAGAAAAAGGAACACAATGGCCGAGGACAGACTGGCAATTTGCCCCGGGATGGGACCCGGGCTGACAACGATTCAATACCGGAGTAAATGGAACGTTCACACAGGCACATCTGCCTGGCGTCCCCCACCCGTAGCCTACCGGTGCTCTTGCGCTTCACTGCCGGATTAAAAAAACCCTGATAAAAGCCTTCGCAAATCTTGAAAGCCTGCGTTCGTCGCGCGTTTCTCCGCTTCCGGGGAGTCTGAACGCGCAGCCGAAAAGCCGGGAGCAACCCGCGTTGGGCATGAGGCAGCAGCGGTGTGATTGGCTGCGCTCTGCTCCACTGCCCAATGTGGTGCCAGCGTTGCAGGGCAAAAAAAATAAATCGGCAAAATGCGCTTATGCACATGAGCGCATGAGCGCCCATGCGCACATACGCCCACAGCCGAATTAATGGGAAAATGGCGAATATAGCACGCCTCCGGCACGGCAGTCTGAACGCTCCCGCGCGCCTCCGTCCCGTATCTTCCGGCAGCGGCCCCCGCTGTGTGGACGGGAAAACCCGGTATTGTTTAATCCGGGTTTTTTTTGCCGCGACTGGCTACCGGGGCAAATTGCCAGTCTGTCCTGGGCCAATGTCACATATTCTGAAAACACAGAGATTTTGAAACTAACCACTGCCTACCCTATGTTTTCTAATACAAACACTTACACAATAAAAGGAAAGATGGGGGATCATACTATTACAAAAAACATGATAAATTAAGGCGAACATTTAAGCTATGTGGATCAAGTGTGTTCAGTCTGTGGATCCAGAATGCCTCTCTGTGTAGCAAAATCTTATGAACGTCCTGCCTAGAGTATGGCTGATTCTTATATACTTCAAGAACCACAAATTTAAAATCATCATATTTATGACCACTAGAGATATAGTGCTGAACAAGCAGTGCTTCTGTGTAGCAGTGTTTAATTCTGGATTTTTGTTCCAAAATCTGTGTTTTAACAGAGTGTATAGATTCTCCTACATATTTTAATCCACAGGGGCAAATCCAGAGATATATTACTCACTTGGTGGAACACAAGGAATGAAATAGAATTTCCTTTTTAAGCTGTACTTTGGGGAAATCTAAAACTTTAGTTTCCCAGCAGTTAGCACATGCAGCACATCTGTGACACTTAAAGTGTCCTTTTGGAAGGTTATAAGTGGCTTCAGTGGGTCTATGATCAGCACAAATTAATATGTCTCTCAGATTGTTTGTTGTATAAAATCCAATACATGGTTTGTTATCACATCCAGGAACATCGCTCAATATATGCCAGTATATATGCCCCCGGGTGCCACGTGGTCGGGACTGAGTACATTACAGGAAGCAAGGTTCTTTGGGGTGAGAGGCACAGGTCTCTGAGAACTTCATCCCAACTGGTGGTTGAAGTTGTGTGTGTGTTTATGCAAAGTGCCTTCAAGTCACAGCCGACTTATGGTGACAAGTGAGAAGCTGAGGTGGTTTGCCATTGCCTTCCTCTGCAGAGCCCTTCTTGGTGGTGTCCCTTCCAAGTACTGACCCTGCTTAGCTTCTGAGATCTGATGAGACTGGGCTATACTATGCCACCTTCCCTCCGTGGTGAAAGTTATGAGTGGGAATTGACACAAGTGGAAATAGCTATCCAGTTAATGACCTTGAGCATGCAATGTAACAATAGTAAAGAATCTGAACATTTTAAAAAATCAAATAACCTAACTCAAGCGTATAAATTCCATGAATTAATTAAATTAACCTAAACAGAGATGCGTGTCTCTGCATAAATAGGAGACTTTTTAACAGATTTCCTATGGAAAGTGGCCTTTATAAACAATTAAAATCTCTGACAATCGTAAAGGGGGAGGGGTATGTACAGAACTGGCAACTGGGAGATGATGACCACTGAAAGTAATACTCGTTTTGACAAAAAAAATACAACTAACAGTTCAGAATTCTGGCTGGCTTTATGAGAAAAATAAAGGTTACCAACTGAACCATAGACCAACGTGAGGAGAAAATATAACCATGAAGCAATAGAAAACAGGCCGTCTTCCACAGGAAAGAGAGAAAATCCTATCAAGTGATAAAAATGGAGGGAGAGAAAACAAAACTGAAAGAAAGAGATATGACAACCATGTGCGGTGAATGAAAGTTGAGTGAAAATAAGACACTAGCAGATAGAAAATCATAGATAATGTTTGTGTGCAGGAAATGTTTAAAATTAAAGAGAAACAAAGCAATCCTAAGCAGAGTTATACCCTTCTAAAACTATTGAAGTAAATGGACTTACAAGGGTATAACTCTGCTTAGGACTGTACTGAATTTGTGAGAATACTGAAAAGGAGAAACGAAAGAGCTGAACGTGACAACTAAAAAGTAGACATTCTGTAAAGGAATTTTTTTTTTACAGCCGTGCCTTCATTAAAAAAGGGACACCTAGCAATTATAGGAGAGATTCGATGAAGAGAATTGTATGCCCGAAAATCATTCTCACATCCCACCCCCACAAAGGCAATAACATAAAGCACACCTTCTGAGAAGAAAAGGAAATTAGCATCCACTTCAAGTTCAGTTACCAGGCACCAATAGCACTTTAATAAACTGACATAAAAATGTGTGAAATAAATGGGGTTGCTATTTTAAAATAAATTAAAATGATACAAAACTATAATTTCAAGGAGGGAAAAACAAGCGAGGGACCTATAAGTAAATTGTGTGTGTGGGGGGTGGAAATTCTCATCACCCCCCACTGCCCCCCTTCCTTCCCTCTTTCTCTTCCCTCTAGCTGTCTTCACCTCTTTTTTCCCCCTGTTTTCAACCATCTCACTGCAGTCACTCCCCCCACTGCTGCCTCCTCCTCCTCCTCTTCCTTCCTCTCCATCACCACTTCTTTTTTGCCTCTGCTGCCTCCTTCCCTCCTTCTGCCTCTTTCTCTCAACATCCATGCCACTGCTATCCATGTCAAGGCTAGGTAGTGGAACCAGGGAACCTGGATCAGATGGTCTGATCCAACAGGGATCTCCCCAGTGTTTTTGTGAGGTAAATATTCAGCCAGTTGAATGGGTACTTTCATGCTCCAGTGACAGTAACTTGTTAGGTACACATCAGTAACTGGAAAACAGTATTGAGGAAAAAGACTGTGCCTATGAATGGCCTACTAAATAGGTATGGTTAGATTAGTGCTTGGGCCAGTATGGAGCAAATATTAGTTTCAAAACATTTAACTTTTGGGGGAAAATATTAGAATTACAGAAAGGATACAAGAACATGGGTAACTATAGAGTGATATACCACTACCACCACCACAAACACAAACAACCCCCCACCCCAATTGTTCAGATTTAGAAAGTTCAGTCTAACCCACTTTTCACTGGTGAAAGAGGAGGGAAGAGTCCCCTTCAGCTACTCAAAAAGACGATGCTGAGGATCATGGGAACTGAATAGATTCCATAGGGGATAGGGGATGCAGTTAGATAGAAAACTGGGTGAGACTGAGTGAAAAGGAGGCTGAATCAACCAACATCTTATTTCCTTTCCCAAAGAAAACACTTGTCAGTTTGGGACAGATGTGTGCATTCCTTCCCTTTTCTGTTCATACAGAATTTGTTATTTCAGACCCTGTTGCATATGTCAATACTTTAACTTTATTACGTTTGTTTTTTTCCTGGTGAGGCAGCAAGAAAGGAGGCAGAGCCTCCAAAAGTCCCACCATGGACTGGCCATAGTAGATTCCATTTTGTTGCAGACTCCCCAGATGCCCAGATTATATCTGTTATATATTCTCCAAAGTTCCATAAAAAACCCACCATGTGCATATTTCATTAATCAATCCCCCCATTTAAAGCATATTTTTACTTCATTTAAGCTTTATACCACTGATATAACCAATACAAATACAAGTATTCCTGATTACCCACTAATTTAGAATATATCATAAAATAACAGTGTCAGGCTTCAAAAAGGTATTTAATCCCAGCCATTAAACAAGATGTTCCATCTACTATTCTGCTGTACATGTCTACAACCCAAGCCACAGTCTGCCAGAAGCAGAAAGCAGGCGGACTCTATGACATTGTACCCTGTTGAGGTCCCTGTCCTCCCCAGGCTCCATCCTAATATCTCCAGGAACTTCCCAACCTGAATATGGCAACCCTTTCCCCCTCATCTCCGGTCAGTGGCCAGGGGGGAACTAGCAACCCTATTTCTGAGGTAGTGACTTCTGAATGGCAATTATTGGGGGGGGGAAGCAAGAGGGCCAGGCTATTAAATTAATGCCCTAGGGATGGACTTTCTAAAAATATCTAACAGGCCACCATTGGAAACTGGATGCTGGACTAGATGGTCATTGGACTGATCCATCAGGGCTCTCCCTAAGCCTTGCATGAAGTAATTTTTCGACCAACTGAATGAGCACATTCAGAAGATATTCCCCAGTAATGGGAACAAGTTTGGGACACATCAGTAACTGACACCCTTCTAAGAAAGCAAATTGTACCGGAGAACTAGCTAGTCAATAGGTACAGTCAGAGGATTTGCTATTATCACGATGCAATTCCAAAGTTGGCAACAAAGAAACTTAAAAACCCAAGAATAACCAAAAACTACAAGAGCATTTATAACTGTCAATGTTTGTTTGTTTTTTAATACATATTCATAGGAAATATTGTTTTCCTGATTCAGTGAGGGTGAAAATGCCCACTGTCTGCCTCCTTCTCTTTGAACAAATTGTTATTTCAGACATCATTGCACAGTTCCATGATTTAATTAATCACTCTTTAAAAGATCATTCCCCCCCTTGTATCTTATTCTTTTCCTTCTTCGTATGTTGTATGTAACATCCAGGCAGCAACAGTCATAGCTGCTTTTATTTTTCTATGCTGAACATGAATATTCCTTGAATGGATCAACAATGGTCATCTAGGATTCAGGTGAAGCTTGTACCCCCATGCTTTCCTTCAGGGATTTCAAAAATCTCCCCAGCTAGTAAGTTCTCCCAGTTCATCTACCTGGGGGGATAAGGAGCCAGTTTGGTGGGGTGATTAAGAGTGCAGACTCTAATATGGGAGAACTGGGTTTGATTCCCCACTCCTCCACATGCAGCTGCTAGTGTGACCTTGGGTCAGTCACAAGTTCTTTCAGAGGTGTTCTCTCAAGAGTAGTTCTTGAAAGAGTTCTCTTAGCTCCACCTACCTCAAAGGGTGTCTGTTGTGGGGAGAGGAAGGGGAAGGGATTGTAAACTGCTCTGAGGCTCCTTCGGGTAATGAAGGGTGGGGTAGAAATCCAATCTCTTCTCTCTTCTCCTTCTTCTCTGTGTTCTGTTTTGAGGGATGAGCAGAGTTCCCCTCTTTTTGTACCAGAATCTCTCTGTGGTATGTCCCCCACCTCCTTTCCAGTTTTGCTTAGAGAATTTATAAAACCAATCCAGAAATCAGTGCCTGAGTCGTTTACTGCAGCATTAATTACCTTCTCCTTCCTGTTGCTGTTCAATCAAATGAATGCAGCTTTGAAAATAATCATCCCAATCACACAATAAAAGATCTGTATTGTTGAGAAGATCTAATTGTAACTATAGTTGGTGTATAGTGAGGAACTCCTAGGACTTTTGGTAAGTCATATTTAAAGTTATCCCTGCCAGTGTGCATGTATGTGTGTCAGGCGAGCAGACTAGAGATGCCAGCCTCCAGGTGGGACTTGGGGATCCCACGGAATTGCAGCTCCTCTCCAGACTAAAGAGCTCAGTTCCCCTGGAGAAAAGTGATACTTTGGAGGGGGGACTCTATGGCATTGCAACCCACTGAGGTCCCTGTCCTCCCCAGGCTCCATCCCCAAATCTCTGGGAGTTTCCCAACCAGGATTTAGCAACCCTACCCTCATATCCCGCCGGTGGCCAGAGGAGACCTGGCATCCCTAGCAGACAGTCATGGAAGTGACCATGAAGAACAAGCGGTGGCAAGCAGCAAGTGGGTGGCACTCTCAGCGGGCAGGGGAGGAGAAAGGAAACAGTATAACAGGCCCTTGAATGATGATCTGCAAGAGTAGAACAGAAATCAACCATCAGCATTCTGCCACGACCCTGCAGCCTTGGGCTTAAGGTAAAAAAAGTATGCTTGGTGGACAGAGCCCAGGGTTGCTTTCTAGCCCTGGCAGGGCACCTCTTCCTTGGGACTTTTTCTTTTTTTTCTTTTTGAATTTTAAGAAACTTTATAAACACAAAAATAGAAATACAATACAAGAAAAAGTCACTGAACTGAGGTGTATAACAAACATTCGTAATAACCGGGACGCCAGTCCAAGGTATAATATAGACTGAATGAGCAAGTGAAAGAAGCGTGGTCTAAAGAACAATATTTCTCATAATGATTCTGCAGGTGTTATATCCATTGCTGCAATTGAAACCATTCAGGTGGGATGAATTGTTGACAAGATAAAAATTTAAGTGGTGGGCTCCATTTTTCATCAAAATTGGATTTGCTCGGGAATAATAGCATTCCGTTAATTTTATCAGTGATGTTTTCCATAACATATTGGTCCCATAATTTTCGGAACCAAACAGTCAAAAGTTCACGCAGATCAGTTTTTCCAAAGGGAAGCTACTACGGTCCATGCAGAAACTGCCAAAGTATCTATTAAGTCTTTATGCACCGGAGAGGGAAGGTCACATGGCCAGTAATTAAGAAACAAAACCTTCAGTAGAAGAGGAACCTCCATGCCTGTTATTAATTTTCGATGGGAAAGGACCGTTTTCCAGAAATCTTGGATTTTATCGCACTGCTACCGACAGTGATTCCTTGGGACAGAGGCCTTCTCTTCCTCCCAGGCCACTGACTTTCTTATGGTGGAGGATGCTGCATTCCCTCTTGTTTGTTATCTGCATATGAGTGGCAATGGGCTGAGGTCGGGGGCATGGCCATCTTAGCATGAGTCAGTTAACTGCTTGCATCTCTGTCGTAGGGTTGTCATTGGTACACTGTGCCCTGATTGGTGGTCTTCCACAGGGTTGCTGTGAACCTTGTGGAAGTTGCTAAGCTCCCTTTACTTTGGCATAAGGTCTTTTATTTACATTTCTTTTTTTTTTTAGGTATGTATATGTGTCTGTGTGCACACCCGGAAGACCTGGTTGACTTCTGGCAACCCCTAGGGGGCTAGGATGTTTCATAGAGGTGGCTTGCTGTTATCTGCCTCTGCCTCCCAGCCCTGGTATTCCTTGGAGGTCTCCCAGCCATGTACTTGCCAGGGGTGGCCCTGCTTAGCTTCCAAGACCTGATGAGATGGGGCTTGCCTGGGCCATCCAGGTCAGTGAAGCAGGCATGTAGTACCCACTCATGGTCAGAGCTCCCTCTAAGTTGTGGAGTCTTGTGAGCAAAAATTCTACTTGTGAGCTACTGGCACTGAAGTTGCGAGCCAGCAGTTTGGTTACTGCATTGCCCTAGAGCCATCCTTCCTGATCTAAGACAAAAATATGTGAGCTGGAGGCTAAAAACCTGTGAGCTAGCTTACACTAACTCAGCTTAGAGGGAACACTGCTCATGGTGCTGTCTCCAGACTGGCATTGCCCATCAAGGTCTTTGGATGGGGCTACCCACAGCTCATGTCTCATTCTGGAGACTGTATCAGAGAAATGGGTTGCATTACTTTGGGGAAAGAATGTTCAGATCCGGTTTATATGATTTTAGTACTCATGCCTATGGATGGTTGCCTGTTTTAGAAACGTGTGTGTGGTTCAGCTCATTATATTTCCTTTCTCTTCCAGTTTGGTGTAGTGGTTAGGAGCATGGACTCTAACCTGGAAGAAGCAGGTTTGATTCTCCACTCCTCCACATGCAGCTGATGGTGTGATCTTGGGTCAGCTGCAAGTTCTTTCAGAGCCGATCTCTCACAAGCAGTTTTCAGTCAGAGCTCTCTCAGCCCCACCTACCTCACAGGGTGGGGAGAGGAAGGGAAAGGAGATTGTAAGCCGTTCTGAGACTCCTTCGGGTACTGAAGGGTAGGCTATAAACCCAATCGCCGCCTCTTCCTCCTCCTTCCAAAGCACTGGGCAATTTGCTGCATCGCTCTTGTCCAGCTAACACTATCATCTCCCAGCAGCTAATTCTGAACACACATCCTTTAATGTCTGTCACAGCTTTAACTGTTTCTAAAGTCCTGTTTCTATAGAAGGGATAGTAGCTCTCATCAAAGGGATCCTGCTTCACAGATGGCAGATGGAGAGGAGAGAGGATTCCTGTTCTATATACCATTAAAGATCTCCCTTGTAAGGGAGATGAATTAATTTTCTCTTCCCCTTCCCGTCACTGGGATTTTGATATGAATATTGGGAGGACTATTTATAATCAGAAAAGCTGAGGGGCACTGAGCCCTGAACATACAAGATCGGAGCTGGCACTAGTTTTATTCATCTCTGTACCTAGGGTTGCCAACCTCCAGAAGGCACCTGGAGATCTCCCACTATTACAACTGATTTCCAGATGACAGAGATCAGTTCCTCTGGAGAAAATGGCTGCTTTGGTGGGTGGGCTCTATGGCATTGTACCCTGCTGAGGTCCCTCCCCTCCCCAAAGTTTCTCCCCAAGGCTTCAGCTCCCCCCGCCCCCAAATCTGCAGGTATTTTCCAGAGCTGGCAACCCTGTTAGGCTGTGCCTACATTGTAACTGTGTTCCTCTTTCCAATGAGAAGTCTGAAAGCCAACTTGGAGAATATGTCACACCTGATACATGAAGAAAAAGAATGAAAGGTGTGGGCTTTGCTGTGTGGTATGAGTAAGACTGAAGAGTGGAACTTCCAAAAAGAAGGAGGAGATTGTCCAAAGAGGAGCAATCTGGAGACACATCAGGGGTGATTCTGCACTGGCTTTTCCCTTGTTGTTTTACCAAACTCACATTGGAACAGAAATTCCCCTCTGCACTGCATGACGCTTTCACTTCCTTTGATCATCAGATTTTATGGTACCCTCTACAATGCATGCCACTTTCACTTTCTTTGATCATTGGGTTTTATGGTACCTCCTGCATAGATCTATGGCCATTTAGGGGTGACTTCGCAGCCAGTATGGTGTTGCCCCGGGATATCTGAATGTGGTTTTGAGCTGCACCTTCTCCTCAGTGTTGAGAAAATGCAGAGTGAAAGCCAGATGCAGAATCAGCCAAGAGTGACACTTAACAGGAGAGAAGGTGCTGTCCTCACTTGCTGCCACCTTCAGGGTCTTCTTCTCGTCTTCTTTGTACACCAAACATTGCCTTTTCCAACACGTGCATCCTTTCACCTGTGAGCTCCACTTCTGTAAGACACGTACCCACCCATTCCTGCCTCTTCTTTATATGTGAGTGGGCATCAGACAGAAACCCACTCCGGTGCTGCTGAAGGATGAGGACACAGATTTAGTCCTTCTGTTGTCTCATTCTGCAACATGTGTTTTTTTCAGCTATGAAAACAGGAGAAACAAAAAGATCACAGTTAACAGCACCAGGCATATTCTTCTGTGCCTAATTCCCTCTCACTGTTCTTCTTCTTGCAAAAGATGATCAGTCCAGAAGAGCGCTGGACCACTCTTCTGGCCCTCTTCTGCTCTATGGTTTTCTTCCTTGGACACCTGGGGATGAGTCAAGAGCTACCTGAACTACCTGAAGTTCCTGAAGAAGGTTCTCCTCCAGAAGTATGGGATGAATTTATCACAAAAATTGATGAATTTATCACTGCAGATCAACAGAGACTTGCAAAAGAACAAAAGAGGTATGAACTGTTGCAAAATAATCTTACGGACTCCATATATCTGCTTCCTGATGTCCTATATCAGAAGTCCCGACCACCACCCCAGCTCTCCTGAACAATTGTGTTTTAAATAGTTTGTGAAAGGCCAGGAGCAGGGAAACCTTCTGGACCTCCATGGGCAGGACATTCCACAGGGCGGGGGCCACCACAAAAAAGGCATGTGTATCCACGGTTTTGATGAGGTCCTAACCACATCTGAGTAAAGGGGAGAAATCAACAGGATCAATGAATCCTAGAATATTCCAGCAGTTTCTATGGCCTACCTGTACCTTCTGGATGTGTCTGGAAAAAGCAGGCATGTGGTTACAGAAGGGAAGAGCAGGCTATTGACCATAACTGGCTAATAACATCTGACAAAGAAAATGTGCAATAAACTTAATCCTTTCTCCCCAGGTCTACTACTTACCCCTTTGCAGCAAAAGGGAAAAGGTAAACAAGATAATCTTATGGATAGTCAATGTGACCACTCCCTTCTTACCTAAGTGGGAAAATACTGGAATCCTAGACGATCCCAGCAGTTTCCATTGCCTGCCTGTACCTTCTGGATGTGGCTGTCCAGAGACTTTTGGCTGGTTGTTCCCTGACTCTTCTGTCAACACACGGACAAACATCCTGATACCGTTTGCAGGCTTAAAGCAACATTGCGTTTCTATCTTGAATTAACAAATAGGAGAAACATACTTTTGAACAGAACTGAGCAAAGGGAGAAGAAAAGGTGCAATAAACCCAGTGCTTTCTCCCTAGGTCTAATATTTACCCCATTTGGGTGATAAGGAAAAGGTAACCAAAGTAATCTTATGGACTCTGTATTTCTTCTTCCTGATGCCCTACACCATAAGTCCCTAGTCAATATTCTTTTTGAGGTGTGTTTGGTGTGAGTGGTCTAATGAGGATGCACCATCAATTTATACATGTATAAATGATGTTCCTTTTGGTCTTTTGGGGTTTCTGTATGGCACTGCGGCATGCTTGCACTGCCACAAAGCCCCTTGTTCTGGAGTGTGCCACTTGTTCGCATGGCAAACAAGCACCCCCCAAGATATTTCACTTTCCCTGAGATTCTCTGGGAGAGTCTGACTGCTGGGTGGCTGCCTGCTTGCCTGCCTTAAATGCTGCTGGCTGGGTTTCCCCACTGGAAACAATGCAGGTAATGGGGGTAACCTGTTTGGGTGCCCATAGAATTAGGCCTATTGGTCCAATTGCTTTGAGACATGGGGGTGTATGTGGGAGAGGCTCCTGAAGCTACCCTGAAAGTTTGGAGCCTCTCCCTCAAACCTCCTCCCTCCCCAGGGCTACTAACAGCACCGTGGGGAAAAAGTAACTTTTTCCCCACAATAGAGAACAATGGAGGGAATGGGGGAACCTGTTTGGGGCCCCATAGAATTGGACCCCCTGGTCCAATGTTCTTGAAACTTCGTGGGTATCTTGGGGAGAGGCTCCACCAGCTATCCTGTGAGTTTGGAGCCTCTCCTCAAACCCCTCCCCTTCAGCCCCCAGAATATACCCTATGTTTTCACCATTGACTTCAATGGCCCATAGGATATAATGGGGCCAAATTGCTGCCAAATTTCTTTCATTCCCTCCTTTCCTTCTCTCCTTTTCCTCTTTCCCTCCTTCTTCCCTTCTCTCTTTCTTTCTTTCCCACCTTCTTCTCTTCTCTTTTTCCTCCTTTCCCTGTTTCCCTCCTTCTTCCCTCTCTTTCTTTCCCTCCTTCTTTCCTTCTCTCTACTCTCTCTCTTTCCTTCCCTCTTTCCTCCTTCTGTGGCCCAACTCTAGTGAGAAGGAGTTTAAACTTTAAATCCCTTCTCTCTTAGCTCCCCCACCCAGGCCAGCTGGGGAAGGGAAGGGGAGGCTTTCGAAGATGCCTCCCCCCTTTTGCTTTCCCTTCTGACATCACTTCCGGTGATGTCAGGGGGCATGGCATATGCTAATAGCCTAATAGCTCATTAGGATACCATATGCTAATGAGCTCCTGCAGCTCTTTTTCTACGAAAAGACCCCTGAAAAAATTGAATAAAATTCTGTCCCTAGGGACAATTAAAAAAAGAAAAAGAAAAAAAAGAAAAAGGCATGTGTACTTACAGTTTTGATGAGGTCCTTTCTTGAGTTGCCAACTGGAGGTTCCTGGAGATTTAGGGGTGAGGTATGGGGAGGGCAGGATTCCTCCCCCCTTTTTTTAAATAAATTTAATTTCTCTAAATTTCATACCACAATCTATTTGCATTTTAAAATTGCAGGCACAAAACATTACAACTCAGAGCCAGTCAGAAAGTACCGGAATCCTAGAAGATTCTAGCCGTTTCCATTGCCTGTCTTTGTCTTCTGGATGTGGCTTTCTAGAGACTTTTGGCCGGTCTTTCTTGACTCTTCCGTCAACACACAAACAAACACCCTGATACGTTTTGCAGGCTGAAAGCAACATGGCATTTCTGTCTTGAGTTGTACAAGCAGGCATTGCTTCCAAAAAGAGAAAGCATACTGCTAAACATAACTGACTAATAACATGTGAGCAAGGGGAGAAGAAAAGATGTAATTAACCCAATGCTTTCTCCCTAGGTCTAATACTTATCCCTTTGGAGTGAAAGTGAAAAGGTAAGCAAGATAATTTTACAGATTCCATATATCTTCTTCCTGCTCTGTTCAGATCTTCACTGTCTCCAACATCTTCACCATTTTGGATCTTGTGCTCTGATCTCAACCTTGGGGTATGACTGGGTGATTCCTCCCTGTCATGCCAAAGTTTCCTTTTATACTATAAATGTGACCACTCTGTGCTTCCTTGGGGAAAACTGCCAGAGTCCAAGAATATTCCACCAATTTCCATTGCCTGGACTATAATAAACAATATAAATGCAAGAAGGCATTTATATTATTCAGCTTGAGCTATATTTATATGGAGTTGAATCCTCCATTTTTTTTATTCCACATTTTTATTGAGAAAACAAAGATTTGACATGCATGTTACCATTAGAAGATACATAGTTTTGCAATTTACAGTTGGTTTAGAGGCAAAAAATAAAAAAATAAAATAAAGAAGCTACAGCTTACTAGCAGAGTAGATGGATAACTTCAGCTTACAATTGTAACAGATCTAAAGGGTAACCGTTTTTCGGCACTTTACCATTGGCTGTCATGTACTCCAGAAATGGAAACCAAATCGCTGGGAACTGAGTTTTTTGCCTAGTATTGTCATTCAGAACATTCTTGTACACAATGAATTCAGTCACATAGACTTGCCAAATCCAATTGTGCCAGAGCAAAATTGATGGAGGTAAGTTATTTTCCCATTTGATGGCGATGCAGGATCTGGCCGCTGCCCACAAAAAGTTGATTAATATTTTCTTTGTATTCAGCAAATCACTGTTTTTCCAGAGCAATAGCAACAGCAATTCTGGTTTGTTTGGAACGGGAAAGCCCATTATTGAATTGATGTGCTCAATTACCATATTCCAGAATTGAGCTATTCTTGGGCATACCCACCAGCAGTGAATGAAAAATGCTATTGACCCGCATCCTTTCCGGCATAGAGGGCTTGTAGTGTGATATATATAGTGTAGCTTTTGAGGTGAAAGGTAGCATCTTGTCATGATCCTGAATGATTGCATTTTAGTAGTGATGGCTTGAGACTGCGGAGCTGATGACTTCCAAATAGATTGCCATTGTTGGGTTGATATGGTCATGCTGCAATCTTGTTCCCAACTATTCTGGTAGGAAAAAGTTCTCTCAAGAGTGGTCTGCCCTAGTATATTATATAGTATAGATATTATACCTTTCAAAGATGAGGTCTCTGATTTTAGGAAGATCTCAAATGGAGTGAGTGGTTTCCCCTCAAGGTTTTTGAATTTTGCTGAACTAAATAAGTGTTGGATTTGCATGTATTGGAACCAGGGTAATCTACAACCTGCCTTTTGATCTAACACAATTTTGTCTAGTAATTTTCCCTTGTGTGTAATATCCAATAGTCTTGTGAGTTTTGCTTCTCTCCATACTAAGAAGGCCGTTGGATTTAATGCCAGAGGGAACCATCCCTGACCTACAAAGGGAGAGAGTAAGGATGGATTCGAGACCAGTTTTGAGTGCCTTGCATCCCATATTTTCAGAGAAGGTAGTAGATATTCCGCTTTGTTTACACTTGCAGGTCTGTCATGTTTCCTAGCCCATATTACCTCCTGCAAGGAGAGGGACAGTGAGTAGCTTTCTTCTATCTGCTTCCAGTCAGTGTCAATTGTGGGAGATAGTGCTGCCACCAGTTGGGATAGTTGGGCTGCTTCGTAGTATTTCTTGAGGTCAAGTAAGCCCATTCCACTCATTTTCAAATGACGCCTCAGAATTTTGAAGCTGATTTTTGGCCTGTGAAAGTCCCAAATGAATTTATTTAGTGTTGATTGCCACTGCCTAAGGTAGGTGTCAGCGATTGGAATTGGGATGGTCCTGAAGTAGAACAGAAGTTTTGGAAAGGCGAAAGCTTTCACTAAGTTTAACCTATCAGCCCAGGTTAATGGGAACTTATCCCATCTATGTAACTCGGTTGTGATGTCTTTAAAGATTTTTATGTGATTAACTTTCAAGATGTCCTTTCTATTTAGCGGAATCCAAACTCCCAGTTGTCTCCAGGAGTCCGTTATACACTTATATCCAAAGCGACCCTCTATAATTCTTTTATAAGTTGACGTGATGCTGATTGGGTATAGTTCTGTTTTGTTTAAGTTCACCTGCCGACCTGAGACTTCTTTGAAATTCTTTAAGACTTCCTCTACTTCAGGTAGAGTTCTTTCCAGATTTGTTAGGTACACGGACCTATCATCTGCGACGAGGCATGCTTTACATTCAATCCCATTAACCGCGACCCCGGATATAGTTTTATTGTCTATGATGGTGGAGGTTAGTGGTTCCATAGCTAAAGCAAACAAGATGGGGGACACGGGGAAACCCTTCGTGTTCCTCTTGTTATCTGAAATTCTGTAGATGTAAGGCCATTGACTTGTATATGTGCTGTGGAGGCTGCATACAAAGTATCTATTGCAAATCCTCCATTCTTGAGCAGATGGTTGCTTCTCACCTCCAGGAGCTCTTGGAAGTGATTGATTTTCTGGACCCATTTCCATCTGGCTTTGCCCTTGGGGTTTGGAAATAGAGACTGCTTTGGTTGGCTTGGCTAATGACCTCTAGTGAAAACTAGATGGCGGGATGTGACATCACTTGTTCTGCTGGATCTCTCAGCAGCCTTCGATACTTTCAACCATAATGTCCTACTGAGCCACCTCTCAACATTGGGACTGGGGGGTATCATGCTATGGTGCCTCGTGTCCTACCTGGGGGGCAATCAGAGAGTGGTACTGAGGGATTCCTATTCTACCCATGGCCTTTGACCTGGGGAGATTCACAGGGTTCATTTTTATCCCTCATGATGTTTAATATCTAGAAATAAGAAGTTTCTGCCTTGCATGTCCTTTAGTTTTCGCCCTGCAGGGCTACTGTATGTAAGTGAGTGGCTGAATAAGCTGATTGAGGGGCCAACTGAAAGAAGGCCCAGACAGAGAGAGAATGGGTCAGAGAGCTAAGTTCTTAAAAAGAAAACCCTTCTCTAGCTGAAGCAAAGCTGATGTGTTATGTTGATCATGATCCTACAAAATCCAACTCTGCTTTTCTTTTCCACTTGATTCCATGGATGGTCTTGATGTTCTGAACCAGTGCTTGGAGTCAGTGATGGGCTGGCCAAGGGTGAACCAGATGAAACTTGATCCTGACAAAACAGAGGTTTTCTGGGTTAGTAGAAAGGCAGATCTATGACTTGAGATCTTTCCTGTCTTGGGTAGGATCATACCCCCTTGAAAAACCAGGTTCGCAACTTGGGACAGTTGTTCAACACAGTGATCACCTTAGAAAACCAAGTGGATGTGATGGTTCGAAATGCTTTTGTCCACCTTCAGCCGGTCCATAAAGTGCGTCCATTCGTGGATCAGTCAGATATAGCCACAGTGATCCGTGCCTTAGTTACATCCAGACTGGACTTTGGCAGTGTGCTCTACTTAGGACTACCCTTAAAGGGTGTTTAGAGACTGCAGCTAGACTGCTGATTAGAGCCAGCCATTGAGTCATGTGATCCCAATACTACAGCAATTGCACTGACGACCAATCCACTCCTGAGCCCAATTCAAAGTGTTGCTTTTGACCTTTAAAGACCTACATGGCATGGGACCGGGTACCTGGAGGACCAACTTCTCCCATATTTTCCTGCCTGGGAATTAAGAGCACAGAGAGGGATCCTCCAGACTCTCCCATCAATCAAAGACGCTCATTTGGTGGCTACAGGAGAGAGGACTTTTTCAGTGGCAGCCCGACAATTGTAGAACACCCTCCCCAGGGAAGTGCACCTGCACCTGGCCCCTTCACTTTTGATCTTTAGGAGACGGTTGAAGATGGTTTCATTTAGGACTGCATTTGGTTAAGCTTACTAGCAGTCCTGAATTATGATTTCAATCCTGGTCTTAATGTGCTAATGAATATTTTAAATAAATAAATACAAATAAAAAGGAAAAGCGTATCATTGAACATAACTGACCAACAACATCTGAGCAGAGGAAAATGAAAAGGTGCAATGAAATGAACCTCGTGCTTTTTCTCTCTAGGGGTACTCCAAAAAAAGTATGGTAAGGAATTTTTTTTTTTACAAATCCCAGATTCCTTCTTCATGACCTGATCCTATCTTTATCTTACCCACCATTGTTTTTGGCCCTGTCAGTTTTGAACCACAGGCTCAACCACAGTCTGACTAGGTATCTCCCACCCAGAAATGCCAGAGGTTATCCATCTTGGGGTGAACAATCCCCTAGGGATGCCAGGATTCCCTGGCACTGCAGCTCATCTCCAGACTAGACACCTCAGTTCCCCTAGAGAAAACGGATGTTTTGAAGAGTAGGCTCTATGGTATTGTACCCCACTGAGGTCTCTGTCCTCCCCAGGCTCCATCCCCACGTCTCCGGGAGTTTCCCAACCAATGTTCCCTCTAAGCTGTGGAGTCTTGTGAGCAAAAATTCTACTTTGTGAGCTACTGACATTAAAGTTGTGAGCAAGTGATTTGCCTACTGTACAAATTAACTTGCTCTGGAGGCATCCTTCCTGAGCTAAGACAAAAATCGGTAACCTGGAGGCTAAAGAACTGTGAGCTAGCTCACACTAACTCAGCTTAGAGGGAACACTGTTCCCAACCTGGATCTGGCAACTCGATCCCCCCATCCCCCACTGGCAGCCAAGGGGAACCTGGCAACCCTGCCTGCTACCTAACAGAAATTTACCAGAATCCTAGACAATTCCAGCAGTTCCCATGGCCTGCCTGCACCTTCAGGATGTGTCTGAGGAAAGACTTTTGGCTCCCCCCCCCCCATCACCTCTATTAACACACAAACAAACATCCAGTAATATTTTGCTGGCTGCAAGCAAGACGACATTTTATATTAATTTTCTTGAGTTGTATAAGCAGGCATTGCTTACAAAATGAAAAAAAAAACATACCGTTGAACATAACCGCCTAGCAACATCTGAGCAAAGGGAAAAGAAAAGCTACAGTAAATGCAATCCTTTCTTTCTAGGCCTTACCCTAACTTTCCAACTCCAAGGTAAGCAAAATAATCATACAGACTCCACGTTTCTTCTTGCCATGTTCATATTTTTGCTCTCTCTGTCCTCTTCTTTGCCTCGTCCATTTTAGACCATGTGCTCTGATCTCAGCCTCAGTGTATGTCTTCCTTGCCAACATGCCATTCAGAAACCAAAGGTTCCTCCTACATTATAAATGTGACCACTGCCTGCTACCTTGTGGGAAATTATCAGAATCTTGGGAGACTCTAGCAGTTTCCATTGCCTACCATCGGCCCAGGCCCGTAACCAGGATTTTGTAATTCAGGGGGCCTTTAAATAAGTCAGGGGGCACTGGCATCACAAAATAAAAAATAAAAATAAAATTAAATTAAATTAAAAAAACTGACTTTGGCAGCATTCACACTCTGCTTGCCTACATGGGGAAGCAAGCCACACTTGAGGAAGGGGCAGTGATGGGGAGTCCTCCGGGCAGTCCAAAGAGCTGGAGGACCTGAGGGCTGGATGGAAGTCAGGGGGCCTTGGCAGGAAGTTAGGGGGGCAGGCCCCGAAATGCCCCACTGTAGCTACAGGCCTGCATTGGCCCCTGAATGTGTCTGGCCAAAGACTATTGTGGGTTGTAATAGTGGCTGGACACTGACCACCCCTTCCTTGCTTCAGATCTCTGATACTATCCCTTGATGTGTAGATTGTTGCTCTCAGGGAAAATTCCTTCCTTCCAGCTTTAACACCTTAGAGTGATAGAATCACAGAGCTGGAAGGAGCCATACGGGCCATCTAGACCAACCCCCTGCTCAGTGCAGGATCAGCCTAGAGCATCCCTGACAAGTGTTTGTCCATTTAAAGGCTGCCGGCGATGGGGAGCTCACCACCCCCCTCGGCAGCTGATTCCAATGCTGCACAACTCTTACTGTCAGAACGTTTTTCCTAATATCCAGCCGGTCCCTTCCCGCCCTTAATTTAAACCCATTATTTCCAATCCAATCCTCTGCTGCCAACAGGTTCAGCTCCCTGCCCTCCTCTAAGTGACAGCCCTTCAAATACTTCAAGGGAGCAATCATGTCCCCCTTCAACCTCCTCTTCTCCAGACTGAACATGCCCAAGTCCCTCAGCCTTTCCTCATAGGGCTTGAACTCCAGGCCTCCGATCATGTTCGTCACTCCTCTGGGCCGGCTCCATTCTGTCCACATCCTTTTTAAAGGCCTCCAGAACTGCACACAATATTCCTGGTGCAGTTTGACCTACGTGGAACTCTTGGACCATTGTGGGAAAGTCTTTATTGCGGAGAAAAACAGTTCAGCGAGGTAGGCTGTGGCACAAGATCCTAAAAAAAACATTCTGTATGTGCCCAGAACATCTAAGCTCTTGTCTTATCTCAAGAGTCTGGGGGTTGAGTCCTCAACACTGAGGAATATTTGCTCCCAGTAAATTAAATTATTGACCCAGAGGAATCGGAAGTTCTCCCTTGGAGCTTTTGATTTAGCTTTCTGCAATTATCGAGAGACTATAGCAATCAGTTCCCCTGGAGAAAACGGATACCTTGAAGGGTGGGTTCTATGACATTGTACCCCACTGAGGTCTCTGTCCTCCCCAGGCTCCATCCCCACATCTCTGGGAGTTTCCCAAACTGGATCTGGCAACTCGATCCCCCTATCGCCCACCAGCAACCAAGGGGAACCTGGCAACCCTGCCTCTTGCCTAGCAGAAATTTACCAGAATCCTAGAATATTCCAGCACTTTCCATGGCCTGTCTGCACCTTCTGGATGTACCTGGGAAAAGACTTTTGGCTTACCACCCCCTTATCACACCTCGATTAACACAAGAACAAACATCCTGTGACATTTTACTGGCTGCAACTAAGAAGGCATTTCATATTAATTTTCCTGAGGTGTATAAGCTTTCATCACTTACAGAATGAAAAAACAGCATACCATTGAACATAACTAACAATATCTGAGCAAAGGGAAAAGAAAAGCTACAGTAAATGCAATCCTTTCTTTCTAGGCCTTCCACTCCAAGTCCAAGGTAAGAAAAATAATCATACAGACTCCATGTTTCTTCTTGCCATGTTCATATTTTTGCTCTCTCTGCCCTCTTCTTTGCCTCATCCATTTTAGACAATGTGCTCTGATCTCAGCCTCAGCGTATGTCTTCCTCACGAACATGCCATTCAGAAACCAAAGGTTCCTCCTACATTATAAATGTGACCACTGCCTGCTACCTTGTGGGAAATTATCAGAATCTTGGGAGACTCTAGCAGTTTCCATTGCCTACCATCGGCCCAGGCCCGTAACCAGGATTTTGTAATTCAGGGGGCCTTTAAATAAGTCAGGGGGCACTGACATCACAAAATAAAAAATAAAATAAAATTTAAAAAACTGACTTTGGCAGCATTCACACTCTGCTTGCCTACATGGGGAAGCAAGCCACACTTGAGGAAGGGGCAGTGATGGGGAGTCCTCCGGGCTGGAGGACCTGAGGGTTGGATAGAAGTCAGGGGGCCTTGGCAGGAAGTTAGGGGGGCAGGCCCCGAAATGCCCTGCTGTAGCTACAGGCCTGCATTGGCCCCTGAATGTGTCTGGCCAAAGACTGTTGTGGGCTGTAATAGTGGCCGGACACTGACCACCCCTTCCTTTCTTCAGATCTCTATCCTTTGATGTGTAGATTGTTGCTCTCAGGGAAACTTCCTTCCTTCCAGCTTTAACACCTTAGAGTGATAGAATCACAGAGCTGGAAGGGGCCATACAGGCCATCTAGTCCAACCCCCTGCTCAATGCAGGATCAGCCTAGAGCATCCCTGACAAGTGTTTGTCCACTTAAAGCCTGCCAGTGAGGGGGAGCTCACCACCTCCCTCGGCAGCTGATTCCACTGTTGCACAACACTTAGGCTGATTTCCGACTACAGCTGCCTCGGTGTGGCGTGCCGTTTGCCCCGACACTATTGGTCAATTTCATACCTGAAGTCGCGGGGCTGCATTTTGACCCACGGCTTTGCCCGATTTCCCCTGCAGTTTCGTGATCCTGTTTTTTGAGGATCACAAAACTGCGGGGAAATCGGGCAAAGCCACGGGTCAAATGCAGCCCCGTGGCTTCGGGTGTGAAATTGACTAATAGTATCGGGGCAAACGGCAGCGCAACACCAAGGCAGCTGTAGTGGGAAATCAGCCTTACTGTCAAAACATTTTTCCTAATATCCAGATGGTCCCTTCCCGCCCTTAATTTAAACCCATTATTGCCAATCCTATCCTCCGCTGCCAACAGGTTCAGCTTCCTGCCCTCCTCTAAGCGACAGCCCTTCAAATACTTCAAGGGAGCAATCATGTCTCCCCTCAGCCTCCTCCTCTCCAGACTGAACATTCCCAAGTCCCTCAGCCTTTCCTCATAGGGCTTGGTCTCCAGGCCTCCAATCATGTTCGTCACTCTCCTCTGGGCCGGCTCCATTCTGTCCAGATCCCTTTTAAAGGCCTCCAAAACTGCACACAATATTCCTGGTGTGGTTTGACCTACGTGGAACTCTTGGACCATTGTGGGAAAGTTTGTACTGTAGAGAAAAACAGTTCAGGTAGGTAGGCTGTGGCACAAGATCCTAAAAAAATGTCTGTATGTGCCCAGAACATCTAAGGTCTTGTCTTATCTCAAGAGTCTGGGGGTTGAGTCCTCAGCACTGAGGAATAGTTGCTCCAGGTAAATTAAATGATTGACCTAGAGGAATCAGAAGTTGTCCCTTGGAGCTTTAGATTTAGCTTTCTGCAATTATCGAGAGACTATAGAAATCTGTTCCCCTGGAGAAAACGGATACCTTGAAGGGTGGGCTCTATGACATTGTACCCCACTGAGGTCTCTGTCCTCCCCAGGCTCCATTCCCACATCTCCGGGAGTTTCCCAAATTGAATCTGGCAACTCGATCCCCCCTATCCCACACCGCCAACCAAGGGAAACCTGGCAACCCTGCCTGTTTCCTAGCAAAAATTTAGAAGAATCCTAGACAATTCCAGCACTTTCCATGGCCTGCCTGGACCTTCTGGATGTGTCGGGGAAGGACTTTTGGCTCCCCCCCTTATCACACCTCGATTAACACACGAACAAACATCCTGTGACATTTTGCTGGCTGCAAGCAGGAAGGCATTTCATATTATTTTTCTTGAGCTGTATAAGAAGTCATTGCTTACAAAATGAAAAAACAGCATACCGTTGAACGTAAATGCCTAGCAACATCTGAGCAAAGGAAGAAGAAAAGGTACAGTAAATCCAATCCTTTCTTTCTAGGCCTTCCATTCCAAGTACAAGGTAAGTAAAATAATCGTACAGACTTCATGTTTCTTCCTGCCGTCTCTGCCCTCTCTTTTGCCTCGTCCATTTTAGACCATGTGCTCTGATCTCAGCCTCAGTGTATGTCTTCCTCACCAACACGCCATTCAGAAACCAAAGATTCCTCCTACATTATAAATGTGACCACTGCCTTGCTACCTTGTGGGAAATTATCAGAATCTTGGGAGACTCTAGCAGTTTCCATTGCCTACCATTGGCCAAGGCCCATACCCAGGATTTTGTAATTCAGGGGGCCTTTAAATAAGTCAGGGGGCACTGACATCATAAAACAAAAAAATTAAAATTAAAGAACTCACTTTTGCAGCATTCAAACACTGCTTGCATACATGGGGAAGCAAGCCATACGTGACGAAGGGGCGGTGGTGAGCAGTCCTCCGGGCAGTCCAGAGAGCTGGGGGACCTGAGGGCTGGATGGAAGTCAGGGGGCCTTAGCTGGAAGTCAGGGGGCCAGGCCCTGAAATGCCCCGCTGTAGCTACAGGCCTGCATCGGCCTCTGGATGTGTCTGGCCAAAGACTACTGTGGGCTACAATAGTGGCCAGACACTGACCACTCCTTCCTTTCTTCAGAACTCTGATACTATCCTTTGATGTGTAGATTGTTGCTCTCAGGGAAACTTTCTTCCTTCCAGCTTTAACACCTTAGAGTGATAGAATCACAGAGCTGGAAGGGGCCAACGGGCCATCTAGTCCAACCCCCTGCTCAATGCAGGATCAACCTAGAGTATCCGTGACAAGTGTTTGTCCTCTTAAAGCCTGCCAGTGAGGGGTAGCTCACCACCTCCCTGATTCCAGTGTTGCACAACTCTTACTGTCAAGACGTTTTTCCTAATATCCAGCCAGTCCCTTCCCACCTTTAATATAAACTGATTATTGCAAGTCCTATCCTCTGCTGCCAACAGGATCAGCTCCCTGCCCTCCTCTAAGTGACAGCCCTTCAAATACTTCAAGGGAGCAATTATGTCCCCCCTCAGCCACCTCTTCTCCAGACTGAACATTCCCAAGTCCCTCAGCCTTTCCTCATAAGGCTTGATCTCCAGGCCTCTGTCACTCTCCTCTGGGCTGGCTCCATTCTGTCCACATCTTTTTAAAGGCCTCCAGAACTGCGCACAATATTCCTGGTGCGGTTTGACCTAGGTGGAACTCTTGGACCATTGTGGGAAAGTTTGTACTGCAGAGAAAAACAGTTCAGCGAGGTAGCCTGTGGCACAACATCCTAAAAAAAACATTCTGTATGTGCCCAGAACATCTCGATCTGGCAACTCGATCCCCCCATCCCCCACCGACAGCCAAGGGGAACCTGGCAACCCTGCCTGTTGCCCAGCAGAAATTTACCAGAATCCTAGACAATTCCAGCAGTTTCCATGGTCTGCCTGCACCTTCTGGATGTGTCTGGGGAAAGACTTTTGGCTTTCTCCCCCTTATCATACCTCAATTAACACATGAACAAACATCCAGCGACATTTTGCTGGCTGCAAGCAAGAAGGCATTTCATATTATTTTTCTTAAGTTGTATAAGCAGGCATCGCTTACAAAACGAAAAAAAATAGCATACCGTTGAACATAACTGACTAACAACATCTGAGCAAATGGAAAAGAAAAGCTACAGTAAATCCAATCCTTTCTTTCTAGGCCTTCCATTCCAAGTCCCAGGTAAGCAAAATAATTGTACAGGCTCCATATTTCTTCTTCTTTCCTTTGTTCATATAGTTTTTGCCTTCTCTGCCCTCACCTTTGCCTTAGACCATGTGCTCTGATCTCAACCTCAGTCTATGTCTTCCTCACCATCATGCTGTTAAAAAGCCAAAAATTCCTCCGATATTATAAATGGGACCTCTGCCTGCTACATTGTGGGAAATTGTCAGAATCTTGAGAGATTCCAGCATGTTTCATTGCCAACCATCAGCCACTGGATGTGTCTGGCCAAAGACTATTGTGGGCTACAACTGAGTCATTTATTGGTCCTTTCTGCATTTACCTTCCACTCCAGATTTTCTCAGTGTTTGAGTTGAGGCAGATTAAGTCCATGGCAAAACAGCATCCAAATAACCCAGTGCCGCAGCAGGCTGAAGCCGGGCTGACCACTGAAGGGAGGCAACGTAATGGGGGGAAAACCAGGGATAAAAAGAAGGTTGAACTCGATTTTAGTTCAGAATTGCTTGAAGGACACAACGGTCAACACAGATTAAAAGGAGAGTGCAGAAAGGGCCAAAGTTAGGAGAATACAATTGAGAATCCCCATTCTTTTTCCACACCAATGGTCGGTAGGGCCCTTTCCGCACTCTCATTTTAATCCGTGGTCACTGCAGTGTCCTCCAAGCAATTCTGCACTAAAAACAAATTCAACCTTCTTTTTAATTCAGGGAGTGTTTGTTTTTTCAGTTCTGCACTGAAACTGAACCCAACCTTCTTTTTATTATGAGTCGTTATTTTTTCTGTTCTGCATTACATTACCCCCCTTCAGTGGTCTGTCCAATTTAAGCCTGCTGTTTACCTGGTTTTTTTGGATGCTGTTTTGCCGCAAACTTAAATCACATTGCCTCGAACACTGAGAAGATCTAGTGTTCCAGGCAAAGGCAGAAAGAACCTAGGTGGAACTCTTGGACAACTGTGGAAAAGCTTGTTCTGCAGAGAAAAAGGGTTCAGGGAGGTAGGCTGTGGCACAAAATCCTAAAAAAAATATTCTATGAGTGCCCAGAACATCTAAGGTCTTGTCTTATCTCAAGAGTTCGGGGGCTGAGTCCTCAACACTGAGGAATGCATGCTCCAGCTGAATTAAATTATTAACCCAGAGGAATCGGAAGTTCTCCCTTGGAGCCTTTCATTTAGCTTTCTGCAATTACTGAGAGGCTACAGAAATCAGAATCCTAGACAATTCCAGCAGTTTCCATGGCCTGCTTGTACCTTCTGGATGTGTCTGGGGAAAGACTTTTGGCTTTGCCCCCCTTATCACACCTCGATTAACACATGAACAAACATCCTGTGACATTTTGCTGGCTGCAAGCAAGAAGGCATTTCATATTAATTTTCTTGAGGTGTATAAGCAGTCATTGCTTACAAAATGAAAAAACAGCATACCGTTGAACATAACTGACTAGCAACATCTGAGCAAAGGAAAAAGAAAAGCTACAGTAAATCCAACCCTTTTGTTCTAGGCCTTCCACTCCAAGTCCAAGGTAAGCAAAATAATCATACAGACTCCATGTTTCTTCTTGCCATGTTCATATTTTTGCTCTCTCTGCCCTCTTCTTTGCCTCATCCATTTTAGACCATGTGCTCTGATCTCTATGTCTTCCTCACCAACATGCCATTCAAAATCCAAAGGTTCCTCCTACATAATAAATGTGACCACTGTGGGAAATTATCAGAATCTTGAGAGACTCTAGCAGTTTCCATTGCCTACCATCGGCCCAGGCCCATAACCAGAATTTTGTAATTCAAGGGGCCTTTAAATAAGTCAGGAGGCACTGACATCACAAAATAAAAAAATAATTAAAAATAAAACAAAATCTAAAAAACTGACTTTTGCAGCATTCACACTCTGCTTGCCTACATGGGGAAGCAAGCCACACTTGAGGAAGGGGCGGTGGTGGGGAGTCCTCCGGGCAGTCCAGAGAGCTGGAGGACCTGAGGGCTGGATGGAAGTCAGGGGGCCTTGGCAGGAAGTCAGGGAGCCAGGCCCTGAAATGCCCCGCTGTAGCTACAGGCCTGCATCGGCCACTGGATGTGTCTGGCCAAAGACTACTGTGGGATATAATAGTAGCCAGACACTGACCATCCCTTCCTTTCTTCAGATCTCTGATACTATCCTTTCATGTGTAGGTTGTTGCTCTCAGGGAAACTTCCTTCCTTCCAGCTTTAGCACCTTAGAGTCATAGAATCACAGAGCTGGAAGGGGCCATACAGGCCATCTAGACCAACCCCCTGCTCAATGCAGGATCAGCCAACAACATCCCTGACAAGTGTTTGTCCACTTAAAGCCTGCCAGTGAGGGGGAGCTCACCACCTCCCTCGGCAGCTGATTCCACTGTTGCACAACTCTTACTGTCAAAACGTTTTTCCTAATATCCAGCCGGTCCCTTTCCGCCCCTAATTTAAAGCCATTATTGCCAATCCTATCCTCTGCTGCCAACAGGATCAGCTCCCTGCCCTCCTCTAAGTGACAGCCCTTCAAATACTTGAAGGGAGCAATCATGTCCCCCCTCAGCCTCCTCCTCTCCAGACTGAACATGCCCAAGTCCCTCAGCCTTTCCTCATAAAGCTTGATCTCCAGGCCTCTGATCATGTTCGTCACTCTCCTCTGGGCTGGCTCCATTCTGTCCACATCCTTTTTAAAGGCCTCCAGAACTGCACACAATATTCCTGATGCGGTTTGACCTAGGTGGAACTCTTGGACCATTGTGGGAAAGTTTGTACTGCAGAGAAAAACAGTTCAGGGAGGTAGGCTGTGGCACAAGATCCTAAAAAACTTACTGTATGTGCCCAGAACATCTAAGCTATTATCTGATCTCAAGAGTCCTCAACACTGAGGAATAGTTGCTCCAGGTAAATTAAAGATTGACCCAGAGGAATCAGAAGTTCTCCCTTGGAGCTTTCGATTTAGCTTTCTGCAATTATTGAGAGACTATAGAAATCAGTTCCGCTGGAGAAAACGGATGCCTTGAAGGGTGGGCTCTATGGCATTGTACCCCACTGAGGTCTCTGTCCTCCCCAGGTTCGATCCCCACATCTCTGAGAGTTTCCCAACCCCAATCTGTCAACTCCATCCCCCCATCCCCCACCAGCGGCCAAAGGGAACCTGGCAACCCTGCCTGTTGCCCAGCAGAAATCTACCAGAATCCTAGACAATTCCAGCAGTTTCCATGGCCTGCCTGCACCTTCTGGATGTGTCTGGGGAAAGACTTTTGGCTTTCTCCCCCTTATCACACCTCAGTTAACACACGAACAAACATCCTGTGACATTTTGCTGGCTGCAAAGAATGCATTTCATATTAATTTTCTTGAGTTGTATAAACAGGCATCCCTTACAAAATGAAAAAAATAGCATACCGTTGAACATAACTGACTAGCAACAACTGAGCAAAGGGAAAAGAAAAGGTACACTGAATCCAATCCTTTCTTTCTAGGGTTCCCGATTCCATGTTAAAGGTAAGCAAAATAATTGTACGGGCTCCATATTTCTTCTTCTTGCCCTGTTCATATATTTTTCGCCCTCTCTGCCATTTTCTTTGCCTTGTCCATTTTAGACCATGTGCTCTGATCTCAACCTCAGTGTATGTCTTCCTTGCCAACATGCCGTTCAGAAGCCAAAGGTTCCTCCTATATTATAAATGGGACCTCTGCCTGCTACCTGGTGGGAAATTGTTAGACTCTTGGGAGATTCCAGCATGTTTCATTGCCAACCACCAGCCACTGGATATGTCTGGCCAAAGACTATCGTGGGCTACAATTGAGTCATTTATTGATCCTTTCTGCATTTGCCTTCCACTCCAGATTTTCTCAGTGTTCGAACTGAAGCAATTTAAGTCCAAGGCAAAACAGCATCCAAATAACCCGGTGCCGCAGCAGGCTGAAGCCGGGCTGACCACTGAAGGGAGGAATAGGGGGAAACTAGGAATAAAAAGGTTGAACTCGATTTTAGTGGAGAAGTGCTTGGAGGAGACAGCGGTCAACATCGATTAAAAGGAGATTGTAGAAAGGGCCGAAGTTAGGAGAATACAATTGAGAATCCCCATTCTTTTTCCACACCAATGGTCAGTAGGGCCCTTTCCGCACTCTCATTTTAATCCGTGGTCACTGCAGTGTCCTCCAAGCAGTTCTGCACTAAAAACAAATTCAACCTTCTTTTGAATTCAGGGAGTGTTTGTTTTTTCAGTTCTGCACTGAAACCGAACCCAACCTTCATTTTATTCTGAGTTGTTATCTTTTCTGTTCTGCAATACATTACCCCCCTTCAGTGGTCAGTCCAGTTTCAGCCTGCTGTTGCCCTGTGTTTTTGGATGCTGTTTTGCCACAAACTTAAATCACCTTGACTCAAACACTGGAAGATCTAGTGTTCCAGGCAAATGCAGAAAGAACCTAGGTGGAACTCTTGGACAACTGTGGAAAAGTTTGTTCTGCAGAGAAAAAGGGTTCAGGGACGTAGACTGTGGCACAAAATCCTAAAAAAAATTCTATGTGTGCCCAGAACATCTAAGGTCTTGACTTATCTCAAGAGTCTGGGGGTTGAGTCCTCAACACTGAGGAATAGTTGCTCCTAGTAAATAAAATGATTGACCCAGAGGAATCAGAAGTTCTCCCTTGGAGCTTTCATTTAGCTTTCTGCAATTACTGAGAGGCTACAGAAATCAGAATCCTAGACAATTCCAGCAGTTTCCATGGCCTGCCTGCACTTTCTGGATGTGTCTGGGCAAGACTTTGGCTTCCCCACCCCTTATCACCTCTATTAATACATGAACAGACATCCTGTGATATTTTGCTGGCTGCAAGCAAGAAGGCATTTCATATTAATTTTTTGGGGTTGTATAAGAAAAAGAAGAGATTGGATTTATACCCCGCCCTTCACCACCCAAGGGAGTCTCAGAGCGGCTTACAATCTCCTTTCCCTTCCCATCCCCACAACAGACACCCTGTGAGGTCGGTGGGGCTGAGAGAGCTCTGACAGAAACTGCTCTTTTTCAAGAACTGCTTTGCCAGAACTATGGCTTGCCCAAGGTCATCCAGCAGGACAGGTGCAAGTGGAAGAGTGGAGAATCAAACCTGCTTCTCCCAGATTAGAGTCCGTGCACTTAACCACGACACAAAACTGGCTCTCCTAAACAGGCATCGCTTACGAAATGGAAAAAGCATACCGTTGAATGTAACTGACTAACAACATCTGAGCAAAGGGAAAATAAAAGGTACAGTAAATCCAATCCTTTCTTTCTAGGCCTTCCATTCCAGGTCAATGGTAAGCAAAATAATTGTACAGACTCCATGTTTCTTCTTCTTGCCCTGTTCATATTTTTGCTCCCTCTGCCCTCTTCTTTGCCTCGTCCATTTGATACCATGTGCTCTGATCTCAACCTCAGTGTATGTCTTCCTTGCCAACATGCCATTCAGAAGCCAAAGGTTTATCCTATATTATAAACTAGCCTGATGCCCGTGCTTCGCTACTATATTTAAGTTCCGTAAATCCAGTTATAATACTGATGATGTGAAGTCTGAAATGTAACTGCTTGTTGTAGGAATTCTAATGGAGAAGATTGTAGTGTAAAAAATGAAGTGAGACATACATACTTCCCCCCACACACACTGAAGGACCTCTCTATAGACCCCATTGGTGGTTCTGCCCTCAGGTGCTGGGATCACCAGGTTGCTTGGTGAGCTCACTGAAGCAGGCAACATAGAACTGTCCATTTAAGAAGTGGTATGTTAAGTCAATGGGCCTGCGGTGGCTCAAGGGGTTAAGACGCTGAACTGCAGACCGGAAGGAGCCCCCAGGAAAGCCAGCCCTGGGAGGGAGGGGGAGGCGGCTAGACCCCCGCCCCCTTCCCGGCTTTCCTGGGGGTCCTGCAGCTGTGGAGCCCCCAGGAAAGCCGGCGCTGGGAGGGAGGGGGCGGCGGTTTAAACCTCCGCCCCTTTCCGGCTTTCCTGGGGGTCCCGCGGCTGCGGAGCCCCCAGGAAAGCCGGCACTGGGAGGGAGGGGGTGGCAGCTAGACCCCGCCCCTTTCCCTGGCTTTCCTGGGGGCCCCGCAGCTACGGAGCACCCAGGAAAGCCAGTGCTCCGCCGCCACCCCTGGTCTCCAGGCCGCACCGGGAGGTTGGCATCCCCGGTGGGGGTGCCCCAAGCTGTCCTGCCTAGGGTGCCCAGACACCTGGAGCTGGCCCTGGGTGCGTAGGGAGGCAGCCGCTTAGGAATCAATGAGGGGAGCACATATTCCCCCTTTTGACCCACTTAGGGGTGCTCTCTCCAAATTTGGTGTCTCTAGGTCCAGCGGTTTGGCCTGGGTGTAGATTCTATGATGAGGGGACTTTCTTTTACATATCTAAGATGTGACCACTGCCTGCTACCTTGTGGGAAATTGTCAGAATCTTGGGTGATTCCAGTTGATAAGTATGCGACTTAAGGCAGCAATTCTTAATAAGTGATTCAGCTTTATTAAAAAGATAGGAAAAACAACAATAACGGAGAGCAACAGGTTCTCTTTTAAACTATCCGGGCTGCCATAACCACGCCCCATGTAGCAATAATAAACAATCAAAACAATAACATAACAACCAATGAATTCATCTCCCTCCAGAACCTTTCTAGTATCCTTATTGGTCTTCTACGCAGAGTAGCCAATCAGGTTTTGCTGTTTTCAGTACCTGGCTTAGATAGGGGTGAGATTCAAGCTCCGGCCACTTATGTATAGGCGATACATAACACCAGCAGTTGCTCACAAGATGGTATATGACTCCCAAACAACTGATCAAAATCAACAGCAACAATGACCACACATGTTGGAAGAAATGTGGGCAGACTAGCACATACTTCCACTGCTGGTGGAGTTGTCTGGTGATATGCCAATTCTGGAACAAGGTAAAACTTCACATCAATGAGATTACCATTCAAAGAATCTCCTGTACACCGGAAATTATGTTATTGAACAAATGGGACGATTCTATCAAGATAGACATGAGGACCCTCACTTCATTATTACTTGCAATGGCCAAATTATCCATAGCCACCCTTTGAAAATCTCCCACTCCCCCAACGCTTACTGTGTGGCATGACAAACTCTGGGAACAGTTCATCATGGCAAAAATTGCAGACTTAAACCAAGAGACCCCTATACCAAACACCACATCACACTTGAAGTTCAGAAGGCTTTGGGCACCACTTATAAATTATATGATAAAGTACAAATTACTTCCCACAAACCCCCGTTATCATAGGTGGTTGTTTTTATAATCCTCCACTAATCCCAATCTTCCAACTGACTTAATGCAAAATTTTGTCCCCACAACTGTTCGGTTTCTGTCACTTTAAATACTCCTCACTAAGGTTAGATCAGTCCATCAGATTAACCACAGAGTAAAGGGTAAACAATGGATTTACATAATCAATAATGTTAATAGCCGGGATTGTCATGGTACAGTTAAAACATGGGTTCGTACAGCTGTTACTACTTTTAACTTTCTGTGATGTACACATTCCTGTTTTTCACGATTGTGTATCATACAAAAGTATAAAAATAAAGGGTTTTTTTATATTTAAAAAAAGACCTCTAAGCGGGTCATTAATGCTTAAATAATAAACTCCTTCACAAGGCTAGCTAAAAAAAAAAAAGAGTTTGGGGACTGAGTCCTCAACACTGAGGAATAGTTACTCCCTGTAAATTAAATGATTGACCCAGAGGAATCGGAAGATCTCCCTTGGAGCTTTTGATTTAGCTTTCTGCAATTATTGAGAGCCATTTTTGAAAGGGGGTCACAGCTCAGCAGCAGGCCATATGATTTTCAGATATAAGGAGATGGGCCACAGGTGCACCCCTTGGCCTGTCCAGCTGGCAGAAGCAGAGTGAAGAACGAACCTGTCCCCTTCTAGAAACTCTGCACTGCTATGACCACCCCCCATCACAGTAAACAGCATAGGTCAAGAAGATGCTGCATTTTGCACCTGCTGAAATTTCCAAACTATGTTCAAGGGCAGTCCAAAGTAGTAGTAGTCTAGCTTCAATGTTATATTTGCATGTTTCAGTGTAGACACAAAAAGTGGGTCCACAGAACCCAGATCCAAACAATAGGTAACTGATAGAAGGCACTTTTTGCTCCCCCTGCACTGTCTCTCCGTTAAAAGAGATAGGTCTTAAACCTGCATTTCTCTTATCTCTCCAGTACTGATGTGGACCACAAACCATCACCACATGAAAATCATTATGTTTGAACCCACCACCACAAGGATGAACCTGAATTTCCTCCTGAGTCTGATGGTATAACATCTTCCCAAAAAGCTATCATGAACTTTGCTATCAAGGTGGTCACTTCAGCAGAGCCTCTTTACTATTAAGCATTGAATCTGGTCACTATAATAAATCTGGATGACCCTTGGAATCTGTTTAATGTCTGTCTTTTACTATCAGAATCTGAAATCAGGTAGCAACATGGATCAGTGACACTTTCTGCACTGCACATTTGGAAAACTTCCGCAGTAAAAAAAAGATTTCCCATTGATGAGGTGTCTACAGATGTGAGATTGACCTTTATCATTGACCGAGGGCAATGATGTCGGGCCAGGGAATTCCAGTGCTCCTGGGGAGGGGAAAGTATAGCGGTGGGAGCAGGCAGAGTGATATGGGAAGGGGGCGGAGACATAGGAAAGCTCGGTCCCCTTCCAGTCTGTGACCCATCTCAAGGGACATCAGCAGTGGGGCTAGGAAAAATAACCCCTCGCTGTCATTGGTGTTGTGCATCACCAGGTCTATAAATAACAAGACCATGGCCCTTAGGGACTTTCTGCAAGAGCAGAAGGTAGACCTGGCATGTGTGACCGATAGCTGGGTGCAGAAGGGGGAGACAGTAGCTGTCTCCCAACTTGCCCACCTGGGTTCTTGGTCCTTCATCAATCATGGACTGGGGGCGGGGGAGGAGGCACTATTCATCTGGGCGGTTTACTCCTTTAGGGTGCTCCCGTCCCCAAGGATCACGGGCATTGAGTGTGCCAGCCTGGTTTTGGAGGCCGGGGAGAGTTTGACGATTTGGCTAGTGTACCAACCGCCTAACGCACTGGCCAATAGCCTACCTTCCCTAGTAGAGGCCATAGCAGGCTAGGCATTGGAACACCTTAGATTGGTAGTCTTGGGTGATTTCAATGTCCATGCTGATGACGTGACCTCTATTCAGGCAGTGGACCTGGTGTCATCCATGGTGGCACTGGGACTCTCCCAATATGTATCAACCCCCACTCACCAGGCTGGGCACACACTTGATTTGATCTTTGCAGTGGGGGTTACAGTGGACCAGGTTACTGCTTTGGCAGTCCCATGGTTGGACCACCATGCCCTAGGGGCCCACCTGAATGTCTCACCCTAATCCTGTTTAGGCAGTGAGCGTATTTTAGCTCACCTGTGGAGTCAGATGGCCCCGGTGCAGTTCCAGATAGCCCTGCGGGATCCATTGCCCCCTGGCACCTCATTGGATGAGCTTGTGGAGGACTGGCATAGCTGGCTCTCCACAGCCATTGACGAGATCGCTTCACGGCACCCTCTATGCCCCCACACTAGGCTGGCTCCTGGTATACCCAGGAGCTGTGGCTTATGAAGCAGGAGCTCAGATGGTTAGAGAGACAGTGGCGCCAAGCTCGAGACGAGGCAACAAGAACATCTTATAGGACGTTGATGAAAGCCTATGAGATGGCAGTCAAAGCTGCAAAGAAGGATTTCTATGCGGTGGCAATTGCGTCCACTAGCTCTTGCCCAGCCCAATTGTTTAGGATGATTCGGTCAATAACAGCTCTGCTGCAGGGCAGACCAAATGCTAGGGAATTGGCTTTTGGCTGTGAGGCATTTGCGAGCTATTCTGAAGATAAAGTCTTGGTGCTCCACTGCAACCTCCCCACCACATTTGAAACAGTGAGCGAGCTCGAGCCCTACTACACATCTCCCATTCTGGACTGCTTCAGCCCACTCAGCCTGGAGGAAGTCGACAGACTGCTCGCAGCTGTGCACCCAACCACATGCAGCCTTGACCCATGCCCTTCCTGGCTCATTAAAGCTGGCTATGAGGGGTTTCGAGGTGCCCTAAGGGAGATTATCAATAAGTCCCTTTTAGAAGGGCAGTTCCCTGGGGCACTCAAGGAAATGATGGTCCATCCTCTTTTGAAAAAACCATCTCTAGACCCGGCCGAATTGGCGAACTATCAGCCGGTCTCAAATTTGCCCTACTTGGGCAAATTAATTGAGAGGGTAGTGGCAGTACAGCTTCAGGGCTTTCTGGATGATGCTTCTGTGTTAGATCCCTTCCAGTCCAGCTTTCGCCTGGGACATGGGATGGAGACTGCACTGGTCGCTCTGACTGACAACCTCCGGAGACATCTGGATTGGGGCGGGGCGGCAGTGCTGTTGTTGTTAGATCTGTCAGTCACCAGCTACTGGTCCACCGCCTCACTGACATGGGGATTCAGGGGCTTGCCCTGCAATGGCTCGCTTCCTTTCTCCAGGGTCAGGGACAAAGGGTGGTGCTAGGGGAACAACAGTCCAGGAGACACCTGCTTGAGTGTGGTGTGCCTCAGGGGGCAGTGCTGAAGAAGTCAGAGGGAAGGAGGAGGGATCCAGTGTGTGTGTGTGTGTGTGTGTGTGTGTGTGTGTGTGTGTGTGTGTGTGTGTGTGTGTGTTGGGAGTCTACTGCAGTTCCATTGGTATCCAGGATCAGACTCCTGTTACTGGTCCTAACGCCAGGGCGATTCTACAGTTTCTGGCCCATAGCATAAAATAGGTTCTTTTCAAGAAACAAAAGATTACTAGTTTATCTTAAAGATGTTAAAATTGGATTCCAAGAGTCTAAAACACAATTGGAAAAAATTTGGCCGTCTACAAGCAATAAACTGGTTCAGAAACTATATAGTTTTTCGTTAGATGAATATTTACAGGATGAAACAGTGACCCCAGTGATGGTAAACTGGATGAAAGATATAGGGCACTCTATAGAGATAGAGCAATGGCAGAATATATGGAAAACTTTGAAGTATATGAGAGCTATTAGCTATAAGGAAAATATGTATAAAGTATTTCATCGCTGGTATTGGTCCCCGGATAAAATAGCTAAGTGCTACCCAAATCTCTCTAAGAATTGTTGGAAATGTAAGGCAAATGTGGGGACATTTTTCCACATGTAGTGGTGATGTGGTAAGGTCACTAAATATTGGGTGATGGTGCAGAAGACGATATTAGGGATAATGAACCTGAAAGTAGAATTAACTCCAGAGATAGCGTTGTTAAATTTAATACCGGAAAACATAAAGCGAAATGATAAATACATGTTAGTATATATATTAACGATGGCTAGGATATTACTCGCAAAATACTGGAAACAAGAGCAAATACCCACAAGAGAAGAGTTAGGAACTAAATTAATGGAAGTAGCTGAAATGGACAGATTAAGTTTGATTCTGCAAGGGAAAGATGATAATATTTTCTCTGAAAGATGGGAACGCCTGTATGTTTGGATAAATGAAATATGGAAACTGTAGACTCAAATGTATGTATATATTTTTTGTGTAGGTTCTATTACGTGGAAAACCTGATAAATAAAAGTTAAAAAAAAGAAAGAAACAAAAGATTATGACAGAAGATAAAAGAATACTGCCTGCTCAGCTTGCAAAAAGACCCTTTAAAGTCGAATATGTGGCCCATGACTGCCCCGCTCCCTTGCTCCTGCTAGATTTAAAGGGCACTCCAGCTGGTTGGTGGACCACATGGTCCCTGCCAATCAGCTGAAGCCCTTTAAATCAGGCAGGAGGGGAGGGAGAGAGGTGGCTGGAGGGTGGTCACTCTTAGATGCAGGGCTTGGGGGTATCCCTGTCCTCCCCAGGCTCCATCCCAAATCTCCAGAAGTTTCCCATCCTGAATATGGCAACCTTATATTCTCTCAACTCTTGTCAGTAGCCAGGGGGGACATAACAACCCTATTTCAGAGGTAGTGACTTCTGAATGCTAATTATGGGGTGGCAAACAAAAGGGCCAGACTATTAAATTAATGCCCTACTGGTGGACTTTCTAAAAATCTCCCAACAGGTCAGTGTTCGAAACTGAATGCTGGAGTAGATGGGTCATTGGGTTGATCCGGCAGGGCTATTCCTAAGCATTGCGTGATGTAATTGTTCAACCAGCTGAATGAGCACATTCAGAAGATATTCCCCAGTAATGGGAACAAGTTTGGGATGCATCGGCAACTGATAGCGTTCTAAGGAAACAAATTGTACCTGAGAACTAGCTAATCAAAAGGTACAGTCAGAGGATTTTCTGTTATCACGATGCAATTCCAAAGCTGGACACAATGAAACTGAAAAAGCAAGCATAACCAAAAGCAACAAGACATCAATAACTATCAAAGTTTTGTTATTCATATTCACAGGAAATATTGTTTCCCTGGTTCAGTGAGGGTGAAAATGCCCACTGTCTGCTTCCATCTCTTTGAACAAATTGTTCATTTTCATCCTTCTATTTTATTCCCCTTCCTGTTGCTGTTCAATCAAATAAATGAGCCTTTGAAAATAATCATTACAATGGCACTTTGAAAGAGCCCTATTGTTGATAAGATCTAATTGGCATCTATAGCGAGGAATTCCTGGGACTTTTGCAAAGACGTGTTTTAAGTTAACCCTACCAAACTGCAAGTATGTGTGTTGGGGGAGCAGACTAGGAATGCCAGCCTCCAGGTGGGACCTGGAGATCTCCTCCTTTCCAGACTAGAGAGCTCAGTCCCCCTGGAGAAAACGGATGCTTTGGAGGGGGGACTATATGGCACTTTACCCTACTGAGGTCCCTCTCCTCCCCAGGCCCCATCCCCAAATCTCTGGGAGTTTCCCAAGCAGGATCTAGCAAACCTCCCCCTCATTTTCCGCCGGTGGCCAGAGGAGACCTGTCAACCCTAGCAGACAGTCATGGAAGTGACCATGAAGAACGGGTGGTGGCAAGCAGCAAGTGGGTGGCACTCTCAGCGGGCAGGAGAGGAGAAAGGAAATGGTATAACAGGCCCTTGAATGATGATCTGCAGGAGTAGAGCAGAGATCAGCTATCAGCATTCTGGCACAACCCTGCAGCCTTGGGCTTAAGGTAAAAAAGGATGGAACCCTGGGTTGTTTTTCTTGGTGGACAGAGCCCTGGGTTGCTTTCTAGCCCTAGCAAGGCACCTCTTCCTTGGGACTTTTTTAATTTTAAGAAACTTTATTAAGACAAAAATAGAAATACAATACAAGAAAAGTAATTGAACTGAGGTGTATAACAAACAGTCATAATAACTGAAACGCTACTCCAAGGGATAATACACCCAGAAGGAGCAAGCAAATGAAGGGTGTTCTGAAAAACAATGTTTCTCATAACAATGCCATGGGTGTTATATCCATTGCTTCAACTGAGGCCATGTAGGGCAGATGAATTGTTCACGAGATAAAAATTCAAGTAGTGGGCACCATTTTTCATCAAAACTGGATTTGCTTGGGAATAATAGTGTTCTGTTAATTTTATCAGTGATCTTTTCTTTTCTTTTTATTAATTTTCTATATGACAATTCACAACATCCAAAATATGTTCAATAGAAATGTTAAGGTGCAAAAACACACTGCACCATTGTTCAAATCACAGTCTTCCAATGGACATTACATCCAAAACACAACAAAAACATAAACACCCAAGCCACCTGCCTTCTTATGGTGGAGGATGCCGCATTCCCTCTCATGTTGTTTTCTGCATGTGGGTGGCAATGGGCTCAGGTCAGGGGGCATGGCCGTGTTAGCATAAGTCAGTTAGCTGCTTGCATCTCTGTCATGGGAGTGTCATTGGTACACCGTGCCATGATTGGTGGACTTCCGCAGGGTTGCTGTGAGTCCTATGGAAGTTGCTAAGGTCCCTTTACTTTGGCATAAGCTCTTTTACTTACATTTCTTTTTTTTAGGGGGGGGGTGTGCCTGGAAGTCCTGGTTGACTTCTGGCAACCCCTAGTGGGGCTTGGATGTTTCAGAGAGGTAACTTGCTATTGCCTGCCTCTGCCTCCCGGCCCTGGTATTCCTTGGAGGTCTCCCAATCATGTACTTGCCAGGGTTTGCCCTGCTTAGCTTCTGAGATCTGATGAGATCGGGCTTGCCGGGGCTATCCAGGTCAGTGGAGCAGGCATACAGTACCAACTGGCTCCAGACTGACACTGCCCATCAGGGTCTTTGGATGGGGCTGCCCACAGCTCATGTCTCAACCTGGAGACTATCAGAGAAATGGGTTGCATTACTTTGGGGAAAGAATGTTCAGATCCGGTTTATATGATTTTATCACTCATCCCTAGGGATGGCTGCCTATTTTAGACCTCATAGTGGTTACTGTCACTGTTCCCTCTAAGCTGAGTTAGTGAGAGCTAGCTCACAGGTTTTTTGCCTGTGGCTCCCACATTTTTGTCTTTGCTCAGGAAGGATGGCTCCAGAGCAAACTAGTTTATGCCATAGCCAAATTGCTCGCTCACAACTTTAATGCCAAGTAACTCACAAAGTAGGATTTTTGCTCATAAGACTCCGCAGCTTAGAGGGAGCATTGGTTACCGTTCCCCCTCAGTCTCAGAAACGTGTGTGGTTCAGTTCCTTTCCTTTCCAGTTTGGTGTAGTGGTTAGGAGCATGAAATCTAATCTGGAAGAACCGGGTTTGAATCCCCACCCCTCCACATGCAGCTGCTGGTGTGACCTTGGGTCAGTTACAAGTTCTTTCAGAGCTGTTCTCTCACAAGCAGTTTTCAGTCAGAGCTCTCTCACATCTACCTCACAATGTTCCCTGTAAGCTGTGTCCTGCACTGGAGTGCGTTTCTGTCTGATGACATGGTGTCTGTCGTGGGGAGAGGAAGGGAAAGGAGATTGTAAGCCATTCTGAGACTCCTTCGGGTAGTGAAGGGTAGGGTATAAATCCAATCTCCTCCTCCTCCTCCTTCGAAAGCACTAGGCAATTTGCTGCATTGTTCTTGACCAGCTAGCACTGCCATCTCCCAACAGGTATTTATGAACGTGCATCCCTCCTTTCATGTCTGTCACAGCTTTAACTGTTTCTTAAGTCCTGTTTCTGTAGAAGGGATAGTAGCTCTCATCAAAGGGATCCTGCTTCACAGATGGCAGATGGAGAGGAGAGAGGATCCCTGTTTTATCTACCATTAAAGTCCTCTCTTGTAAGGGAGATGAATTAATTTTCTCTTCCCTTTCCATCACTAGGATTTTGATATGAATAATGGGAGGACTATTTATAAATAGAAAAACTGTGGGGCACTAAACCCTGAACATACAAGACTGAAGCTGGCATTAATTTTATTCATCTCTGCACCTTCTTCCCAACCTACACCTAGGGTTGCCAACCTCTAGAAGGCGTAGAAAAACACCTTGTTAGAACAAGGAACACACTACTAATATGCTACTATGACTTCATATATTGATTTACATCATATACTTAAGTACAAAAGAGGCCCTAGTGTATCTGATTCATTATAGTATAAAAACCTAAAGAACATTATATATCTAGCAGAAAAGTCCACAGCTACAGAGACAAGTTCCAATGCTGTAGGCTATCTAGCTTTCTGATGAGAGACTGATGAGAGATACAGCAGTCGTCAGTGATGAGAGATGCCATCCCTAAAAATCTAAATATGTCCTGTCTGTTGTCTGGAGCATTATCTCTAGCACTGGCAATTAACTAAAGTTGGAAAGGTTGCTCCCACATCCTCCAGTTTTCTGCAAGATTACCAGTCAAAGCAAGTGGAGGCAGCGGGCGAAAATAATCCCACTGCTAACACCATGTAATGTTCTCCAGTAATGACCAACAACACAGTTGTTGTTTATGAAACAGCTTTATTCAATAGAAGGAGACACTAAGAGTGGAGAGCCAAGAACAACATCACACACCGGAAAGTCGGCTGACCCCCAACATTCTAACAAGTTAAATACGTCAGCATAGAATGGAAAGCCAACCACTTAAAGACACACACACACACATCACACTGTCTACTTTCCACTCCCAAGCTGGTCTCTCCTGGGACCAGGCCACACTAGCCCTCGCTCCCAGTCCTGCACCGATCATGACACAGACATTTGAGAAGCTAGGACATTTGGCTTCACTAATGTGACAAGCCCCTCTCTCAATGGCAGGTGAGCTGTAAAATGCACAGAGAGTGTGACATACTGCCCCCACCCCATGACCACTCACCCCTTCGGCTTGTGGGGGTATTTGTTATGGCAGCCCTGCTGAGGCCCCTCCCCTCCCCAAACTCTGCCATCCCCAGTCTGCATTCCCTCCCCCCCAAATCTCCAGGTATTATCCAGAGCTGGCAACCCTGTTCGGCTGTGCCTACGTTATAACTGAGTTCCTCTATTCAGGGAGAAGTCTGCAAGCCAACTTGGAGAATATGTCATACCTGATACACAAAGAAAAAGAATGAAAGGTGTGGGCTTTGCTGTGTGGTATGAGTAAGACTGAAGTGTGGAACTTCCAAAAAGAAGGAGGAGATTGGCCAAAGAGGAGCAATCTGGAGATACACCAGGGGTGATTCTGCACTGGCTTTTCCCATCGTTGTTTTAGCAAACCCACATTGGAACAGAAATTCCCCTCTGCATTGCATGCCGCTTTCGCTTTCTTTGATCATCGGGTTTCATGGTACCTCCTGCATAGATCTATGGCCATTCAGGGGTGACGTCGCAGTCAGTATGGTGTTGCCCCGGGATATCTGAATGTGGTTTTGAGCTGCACTTTTTCCTCAGTGTTGAGGAAGGCGCTGCCCTCACTATCCTGACTAATGTCTCCTTCCTGCCACCTTCAGGATCTTCTTCTCATCTTCTTTGTACACCAAACATTGCCTTTTCCAACACTTGCATCCCTTCACCTGTGAGCTCCGCTTCTGCAAGACATGTACCCACCCATTCCAGCCTCTGCTTTATATCTGAGTGGGCATCAGTGTTCCCTCTAAGCTGAGTTAGCTCACAGCTTTTTAGCCTTTGGCTCACAAACTTTTGTCTTAGCTCAGGAAGGATGGCTCCTCCAGAGCGAGCTAATTTATGCAGTAGCCAAACCGCTCGCTCACAACTTTAATGCCAGTAGCTTACAAAGTAGAATTTTTGCTCACAAGACTCCACAGCTTAGAGGGAGCATTGGTGGGCATCAGACAGAAGCACACTCCAGTGCTGCTGAAGGTTGAGGACACAGATTCAATCCTTCTGTTGTCTCATTCTGCAACATGTGGTTTTTTCAGCAATGAAAAGAGGCGACGCAAAAAGATCACAGTTCACAGCATGCGGCATATTCTTCTGTGCCTAACTCCCTTTCACTGTTCTTCTTCTTGCAAAAGATGATCCGTCCAGAAGAGCGCTGGACCACTCTTCTGGCCCTCTTGTGCTCTATGGTGTTCTTCCTTGGGCAGCTTGGGATGAGTCAAGACCTACCTGCACCACCTGAAGTTCCCGAAGAAGATGCTCCTCCAGAAGTATGGGACAAGTTTCTCAGAAAAGCTAATGAATTTATCATTGCAGATGAACAAAGACTTGCAAAAAAACAAAAGAGGTATGAGCTGTTGCAAAATAATCTTACAGACTCCATATATCTTCTTCCTGATGCCCTACATCAGAAGTCCCCCTCCCCGGCTCTCCTGAACAATTCTGTTTTAAATAGTTTGTGAAAGACCAGGAGCATGGAAACCTTCTTGACCTGCTCGGGCAGTACATTCCACAGGGTGACGGCCTATGGTTTTGATGAGGTCCATTCTTAGGTTGCCAACTGTGGGTTCCTGGAGATTGTGGGGTGAAGTATGGGGAGGGCAGGATTTTGGAAGGGGTGGGACCTCAGTAGAATGCCACAGAGACTACTTCCAAACCAGCCATTTTCTCCCAGAGAACTGATCTCTGAAATCTGAAGACCAGCTGTAATTCTGGGAGAGCTCCAGACATCACCCAGAGGTTAACAACCCCAGTTGTCACCCATGTGGCCTCAGATGACGAGCAGCCAGTCTGAAGAGACAGTGTTGACCTTGACAGACCAATGGCATCTGGGTTTTGCCCCTGTGTGACACAGGTTGTCGGACTGAATGGGTCATTGGCCTGATCCAACATTGCTTTTCTTATATTCTCAAAGAAATAGGGAGGGGATGTAGATCATTGGTAGAACATATGGTGAACATGCCGTGGATCAGTCCCCAGCATCTCCAGGTTAAAAAGGGTCAGGTTGTAGGTGATGGGAAAGAACTCCACCTGAGTCCCTGGAGAGCCGCTACCCAGCTGAGCAGACAATACTGAACTTGATGGACCAGTGGTCTTATTCACTTTAAAGCAGCTTCATGTTTCAAAGAAATTTGTTAAATGGCTTTTGTTGTCTTACATGCAATTGTTGTTTGCAAACTGAGTTAGCAGGAAGTTGAACAAAAGGTGGCTAACAACATCTGAGCTACAGGGGAAAAGAGAAAGGTAAATGCAATCCATTCTCTCTAGGGTGGATTCCCCTCACAAATACATTCCCGTTGAGATAAAGAAGACAAGGTAAGCAAAATAATCTTACAGACTCCAGATTCCTTGTTTATGCTGTACTCATATCTTTACCTGCTTCACCATCATCTTGGCCCTCTCCGTTTTGAACCATGGGCTCTGATCTCAGTCTGACTGGGCATCCCCCACCCAGAAAGGCCATCTCAGGATGACCACTCCGCTGTTCCCTAGAGTGAAATTACCAGAATCCTAGAATATTCCAGCAGTTTCTATTGCCTGCCTGTACCTTCTGGATGTATCTGGAAAAAGTAGGCATGTGGTTACAGAAGGGAAGAGCAGGCCATTGACCGTGACTGGCTAATAACATCTGACAAAGTAAAGCTGCAATAAACCTAATCCTTTCTCCCTAGGCTTAATACTTGCCCCTTTGGAGTGAAACGCAAGAGGTAAAGAAGAAATCTTATGGACAGACTCCTCATTTCTTCTGTTTCCCCTGTTCATATCTTTCCCTTCTCAACCATCTTCTTGGTGCCATCCGTTTTAGACGAGATCTCAGTCTGACTGGGTGTCCCTCACCTAGAAAGGCCAGCAATTTTCCATCGATAGTCAGTGTGGCCCGTCCCCTGTTACCTAACGGGGAACGTACCAGAATCCTAGAATATTCCAGCTGTTTCCATTGCCTGCCTGTACCTTTTGGATGTGTCTGGAAAAAGCAGGCATGTGGTTACAGAAGGGAAGAGCAGGCCATTGACCGTGACTAGCTAATAAGATCTGACAATAAAGCTGCAATAAACTTAACCCTTTCTCCCCAGGTCTACTGCTTATCCCTTTGGAGTGAGAGGGAAAAGGTAAACAAAATAATCTTATGGACAGACTCCTTATTTATTTTTCTGCCCTATTCATATCTTTCTCTTCTCAACCATCTTCTTGGTGCCATCCATTTTAGACCAGATCTTAGCCTGACTGGGTGTCCCCCAGCTGGGATTCCCCACCTGAGACCAGATCTCAGTCTGACTGGGTGTCCCCCACCCAGAAAGGTCTCAGATTCTCCGTTGATAGTCAGTGAGACCACTCCCCTACCACCGAACTGGGAAAGTACCAGAAACCTGAGATATTCCAGCAGTTTCCATTGCCTGCCTGTTCCTTCTGGATGTGTCTGGAAAAAGCAGGCGTGTAGCTACAGAAGGGAAGAGCAGGCCATTGACCATAACTGGCTAATAACATCTGACAAAGAAAAGGTGCAATAAACCTAATCCTTTCTCCCCAGGTCTATGACTTACCCCTTTCGAGCAAAAGGGAAAAGGTAAACAAGATAATCTTATGGACAGTCAGTGTCACCACTCCCTTGTTACCTAAGTGGGAATGTACCAGAATCCTAGAAGATTCCAGCAGTTTCCATTGCCTGCCTGTACCTTCTGGATGTAGCAGTCCAGAGATTTTTGGCTGGTCTTTCTTGACTCTTCTGTCAGCGCACGGACAAACATCCTGATACCGTTTGCAGGCTGAAAGCAACATGGCATTTCTGTCTTGAATTAACAAATAGGAGAAACACTGTTGAACAGAACTGACTAATGACATCTGAGCAAAGGGAGAAGAAAAGGTGCAATAAACCCAGTGCTTTCTCCCTCGGTCTAATACTTACCCCATTTGGGTGATAGGGAAAAGGTAAGCAAAATAATCTTATGGACTCCGTATTTCTTCTTCCTCATGCCCTATGCCATGTCCCCAACCCCCCTGAAGAATTCTGTTTTACACAGTTTGTGAAATGCCAGGAGCATGGCAACCTTCTTGACCTCCTCAGGCAGGACATTCCACAGGGCAGGACATTCCACTGAAAAAGGGATGTGTACCTGCGGTTTTGATGAGGTCCTTTCTTGGGTTGCCAACTATGGGTTCCTGGAGATTTAGGGGTGAGGTATGAGGAGGGCAGGGTTCCTCCCCCTTTTTTAAAATAAATTTAATTTTTGTAAATTTCATACCACAATCTATATGCATTTTAAAATTGCAGGCCCAAAACATTACAACTCAGAGCCAGTCAGAAAGTATCGGAATCCTAGAAGATTCTAGCCGTTCCCATTGCCTGCCTTTGCCTTCCGGATGTGGCTGTCCAGAGACTTTTGGCTGGTCTTTCTTGACTCTTCCATCAACACACAAACGAACACCCTGATATGTTTTGCAGGCTGAAAGCAACATGGCATTTCTATCTTGAGTTGTACAAGCAGGCATGGCTTCCAAAAAGTGAAAGCATACTGCTGACCGTAACTGACTAATAACATCTGAGTAAGGAGAGAAGAAAAGATGCAATTAACCCAATGCTTTCTCCCTAGGTCTAATACTTATCCCTTTGGAGTGAGAGTGAAAAGGTAAGCAAGATAATTTTACAGACTCCATATATCTTCTTCTGCTCTGTTCAGATTTTTACTGTCTCCGCCATCTTCTTGATTTCACCCATTTTGGACCTTGTGCTCTGATCTCAACCTCAGGGTATGTCTGGGTGTTTCCTCCCCGTCATGCCAAAGTTTCCTTTTATACTATAAATGTGACCACTCTGTGCTTCCTTGGGGAAAACTGCCAGAATCCTAGAGTATCCCATCAATTTCCATTGCCTGCTTGGACTATAATAAAAAATATAAATGCAAGAAGGCATTTATATTATTCAGCTTGAGCTATATTTATATGGAGTTGAATCTTCCATTCTTGAGCAGGTGGTTGCTTCTCAGCTCCAGGAGCTCTTGGAAGCAACTGATTTTCTGGACCCATTTCTATCTGGCTTCACCCTCGGGGTTTGGAACAGAGACTGCTTTGGTTGCCTTGGCTGATGACCTCTACTGAAGAATAGATGGGGGGATGTGACATCGCTTGTTCTGCTGGATCTCTCAGCAGCCTTCGATACTTTCAACCATAGTGTCCTATTGAGCCACCTCTCAACATTGGGACTGGGGGGTATCATGCTATGGTGCCTCATGTCCTACCTGGGGGGCAGTCAGAGAGTGGTACTGAGGGATTCCTATTCTACCCATGGCCTTTGACCTGTGGAGATTCACAGGGTTCATTTTATCCCCCATGATGTTTAATATCTAGAAATAGCAAGTTTCTGCCTTGCATGTCCTTTAGTTTTTGCCCTGCAGGGCTACTATATGTAAGTGAGTGGCTGAATAAGTTGATTGAGGGGCCAACTGAAAGAAGACCCAGACAGAGAGAGCTAAGTTTTTAAAAAGAAAATCCTTCTCAAATTGAAGCAAAATTTGATCCTACAAAATCCAGCTCTGCTTTTCTTTTCCACCTGATTCCATGGATGCTCTTGATGTTCTGAACCAGGGCTTCGAGTCAGTAATGGGCTGGCTGAAGGTGAACCACATGCAGCTTGATCCTGACAAGACAGAGGTTTTCTGGGTTAGTAGAAAGGCAGACTTGTCTTGGATAGGACTATACTCCCCTTGAAAACCCAGGTTCTAAACTCGGGAGGGTCATTCAACACAGTGATCACTTTAGAAAACCAAGTGGATGTGATGGTTCAAAATTCTTTCGTCCACCTTCGGCTGGTCCATAAAGTGTGTCCATTCCTGGGTCAGTCAAATGTAGCCACAGTCATCCGTCCCTTAGTTACATCCAGACTGCACTATGGCAATGTGCTCTACTTAGGGCCACCCTTGAAGGGTGTTCAGAGACTGCAGCTAGACTGCTGATTAGAGCCAGCCATCGAGCCATGTGATCCCAATACTACAGTATTTCACTGACGACCAATCCACTCCTGAGCCCAATTCAAAGTGTTGCTTTTGACCTTTAAAGCCCTACATGGCTTGGGACGGGGTACCTGAAGGACCAACTTCTCCCATATTTTCCTGCCTGGGAATTAGGAGCACAGGGAGGGATCCTCCAGACTCTCCCATCAATCAAAGACGCTCATTTGGTGGCTACAGGAGGGAGGACTTCTTCAGTGGCAGCCCGACAATTGTAGAACAGACTCCCCAGGGAAGTGCACCTGCACCTGGGCCCTTCACTTTTGGTCTTTAGGAGACGGTTGAAGAGGGTTTCGTTTAGGACTGCTTTTGGTTAAGGTCACTAGCAGCCCTGAATTGTGATTTCAGTCTTGGTCTTAAAGTTGATCTTTTATCTCATGTGCTTTCTTCCCTAAGGAAGAAAGTTCACTAATGAATATTTTAAATAAATAAATACAAATAAAAAGGAAAAGCATATCACTGAACATAACTAACTAACAACATCTGAGCAGAGGAAAAAGAAAAGGTGCAATGAAATGAACCTAATCCTTTTTCTTTATAGGGGTACACCAATCAAAGTATGGTAAGGGAAAAAATATTTTACAGATCGCAGATTCCTTGTCCATGCCCTGCTCCTATCTTTACCTTCTCCACCATTATTTTTGGCTGTCCATTTTGAACCACAGGCTCTACCACAGTCTGACTAGGTATCTCCCACCCAGAAATACCAGAGGTCCCCATCTTGGGGTGACCAATCCCCTAGGGATGCCAGGATCCACTGGCATTGCAGCAAATCTCCAGAGCTCAGTTCCCCTGGAGAAATTGTGGGCTCTATGGTATTGTACCCTACTGAGGTCTCTGTCCTCCCCAGGCTCCATCCCCACATCTCCGGGAGTTTCCCATCCCTGGATCTGGCAATTCGATCCCCCCATCCCCCACTGGCGGCCAAGGGGAACCAGGCAACCCTGATGTGCCAGAACTATGGGTTGCCCAAGGTCATCCAGCAGGACAGGTGCAAGTGGAGGAGTGGGGAATCAAACCTGCTTCTCCCAGACTAGAGTCCGTGCCCTTAAGCACTACACCAAACTGGCTCTCATAAGCAGGCATCACTTACAAAATGAAAAAAACATACTGTTGAACATAACTGACTAACAACATCTGAGCAAAGGGAAAAAGAAAAGGTACACTAAATCCAATCCGTTCTTTCTAGGGTTCCCAAGTCCTTTCCAGATGAAAGGTAAGCAAAATAATCGTACAGACTCCATATTTCTTCTTCTTGCCCTGTTTGTATATATTTCACCCTCTCTGCCATCTTCTTTGCCTCGTCCATTTTAGACCATGTGCTCTGATCTCAAACTCAGTGTATGCCTTCCTCACCAACATGCCATTCAGAAGTCAAAGGTTCCTCCTACATTATAAATGAGATCACTGCCTGGCTACTTTGTGGGAAATTGTTAGAGTCTTGGGTGATTCCAGCAGTTTCCATTGCCTACCATCAGCCCCTGGATGTGTCTGGCCAAAGACTATTGTGGGCTGTAATAGTGGCCGGACACTGACCACCACTTCCTTTCTTCAGCTCTCTGATACTATCCCTTGATGTGTAGATTGTTGCTCTCAAGGAAACTTCCTTCCTTCCAGCTTTAACACCTTAGAGTGATGGAATCACAGAGCCGGAAGGGGCCATACAGGGCATCTAGACCAACCTCCTGCTCAATGCAGGATCAGCCTACAACATCCCTGACAAGGGTTTGTCCACTTAAAGCCTGCCAGTGAGGGGGAGCTCACCACCTCCCTCGGCAGCTGATTCCACTATTGAACAACTCTTACTGTCAAAAAGCTTTCCCAATATCCAGCCAGTCCCTTCCCACCCTTAATTTAAACCCATTACTGTGAGTCCTCTCCTCTGCTGCCAACAGGAACAGCTTCCTGCCCTCCTCTAAGTGACAGCCCTTCAAATACTTCAAGATAGCAATCATGTCCCCCCTCAGCCTCCTCTTCTCCAGACTAAACATTCTCAAGTCCCTCAGCCTTCCCTCATAGGGTTTGGTCTCCAGGCCCCCAATCATTCTCGTCACTCTCCTCTGGGCTGGCTCCATTCTGTCCACATCCTTTGTAAAGGCCTCCAAAACTGCACACGATACACCAGGTGACCTAGGTGGAACTCTTGGACAATTGTGGGAAAGTTTGTTCTGCAGAGAAAAACAGTTCAGGGAGGTAAGCTGTGGCACAAGATCCTAAAAAAAAACATTCTCTATGTGCCCAGAACATCTAAGGTCTTGCCTGATCTCAAGAGTCTGGGGGTTGAATCCTCAACACTGAGGAATAGTTGCTCCAGGTAAATTAAATGTTTCACCCAGAGGAATTGGAAGTTCTCCATTGGAGCTTTTGATTTAGCTTTCTGCAATTATTGGGAGACTATAGAAATCAGTTCCCCTGGAGAAAACGGATACCTTGAAGGGTGGGCTCTATGGCATTGTACCCCACTGAGGTAACTGTCCTCCCCAGGCTCCATCCGCACATCTCCAGGAGTTTCCCAAGCTGGATCTCACAACTTGATCCCCCCATCCCCCACTGGCGGCCAAGGGGAACCAGGCAACCCTGCCTGTTGCCCAGCAGAAATTTACCAGAATCCGAGACAATTCCAGCAGTTTCCATGGCCTGCCTGCACCTTCTGGATATGTCTGGGGAAAGACTTTTGGCTCCCCCCCCCCATCACCTCTATTAACACATGAACAAACATCCAGTGATATTTTGCTGGCTGCAAGCAAGAAGGCATTTCATATTAATTTTCTTGAGTTGTATAAGCAGGCATCACTTACAAAATGAAAAAAACATACTGTTGAACATAACCGACTAACAACAACTGAGCAAAGGGAAAAGAAAAGGTACACTAAATCCAATCCTTTCTTTCTAGGGTTCCCAAGCCCTTTCCAGATAAAAGGTAGGCAAAATAATTGTACAGATTCCGTATTTCTTCTTCTTGTCCTGTTCATATATATTTCACCCTCTCTGCCATCTTCTTTGCTTTGTCCATTTTAGACCATGTGCTCTGATCTCAACCTCAGTGTATGTCTTCCTTGCCAACATGCTGTTCAGAAGCCAATGGTTCCTCCTACATTACAAATGAGACCACTGCTGGCTACCTTGTGGGAAATTGTTAGAGTATTGGGTGATTCCAGCAGTTTCCATTGCCCACCATCAGCCACTGGATGTGTTTGGCCAAAGACTATTGTGGGCTATAATAGTGGCCGGACACTGACCACCCCTTCCTTTCTTCAGCTCTCTGATACTATCCTTTGATGTGTAGATTGTTGCTCTCAGGGAAACTTCCTTCCTTCCAGCTTTAACACCTTAGAGTCATAGAATCACAGAGCTGGAAGGGGCCACACAGGCCATCTAGACCAACCCCCTGCTCAATGCAGGATCAGCCTAGAGCATCCCTGACAAGTGTTTGTCCACTTAAAGCCTGCCAGCGAGGGGGAGCTCACCACCTCCCTTGGCAGCTGATTCCCCTGTTGCACAACTCTTACTGTCAAAACGTTTTTCCTAATATCCAGCCGGTCCCTTCCCGCCCTTAATTTAAACCCATTATTGCAAGTCCTATCCTCTGCTGCCAACAGGATCGGCTCCCTGCCCTCCTCTAAGTGACAGCCCTTCAAATACTTCAAGAGAGCAATCATGTCCCCCCTCAGCCTCCTCTTATCCAGGCTAAACATTCCCAAGTCCCTCAGCCTTCCCTCACTGGGCTTGGTCTCCAGGCCCCCAATCATTCTCATCACTCTCCTTTGGACCGGCTCCATTCTGTCCACATCCTTCTTAAAGGCCTCCAAAACTGCACACGATACACCAGGTGACCAAGGTGGAACTCTTGGACCATTGTGGGAAAGTTTGTACTGCAGAGAAAAACAGTTCAGGGAGGTAGGCTGTGGCACAAGATCCTAAAAAAAAAAAAATTCTCTATGTGTCCAGAACATCTAAGGTCTTGTCTTATCTCAAGAGTTTGGGGACTTAGTCCTCAGCACTGAGGAATAGTTGCTCCTGGTAAATTAAATTATTGACCCAGAGGAATCGGAAGATCTCCCTTGGAGCTTTTGATTTAGCTTTCTGCAATTATTGAGAGACATTTTTGAAAGGGGGTCACAGCTCAGGAGCAGGCCATGTGATTTTCAGGTATAAGGAGATGGGTCACAGGTTCAACCCCTGGCCCGTCCAGCTGGCAGAAGCAGAGTGAAGAACGAACCCGTCCCCTTCTAGAAACTTTGCACTGCTGTGGCCACCCCCCATCACAGTAAACAGCATAGGTCAAGAAGATGCTGCATTTTGCATCTGCCGAAATTTCCAAACTGCAGCGATTTAACTCTGCTTAGCGAGATCCCAGGGAAACCTGATGGATCGTCTTGAAGATTGATGAGTGAGTTTTTAAAGTTGAAGCGAGGCATCAAATTCTTTAATGCAAGGTCTCCCCAGTACAAGCAGGAGAGGGGAGGGGATGCGGAACTATGGTGGGGAAGACTGAGCAAATAGAGATAATGGACTACAATGGAGAATTTTCCAAAATTTTATAAGCATCTTAATAGACCTTTGAGACTCTGGCATTTTATCAGCAAATGTAAACACTCTCAAAGATGGTGATTATGGCACATGAGGAAGCAGGACCCATTCTTTCTTCAAGAAGAGGTTGATTGGCTGATTGAGCATGTCACCTAGGTGGACTAGATCATGTGACTCTGCAAGAATCATAGACTCTTTCTCTTTTGTCGGATTGAAGCTATCTGCACTATGTTGGTGTCCAGGTTGCATTGAAGGGATATTATCATACAATGTGGCTATAACTTTAAAAGGGATGCTGTTACTAACAGAGAAGTGGCAACTTTATGGATTGTCTAAAAAAGATTTTGGAGTACGGTTGAATGGGCAGGCTGATTGAAAAGCAGTTTCATTAAGTGCAGGATTGGACTTGGACTAATCTGGAGAATATAATCAGCCTGTAAAGAATGAGGTCTGTGGCGTAGATAAGTGCAAGATGAAACAAAAGAAGCAAGGACTCTTTTGACTTCAGACAAGCATGTGACAGCTGGAAAAAGGAAATAACGGGCTAGCCAATAATAATTTTAAAAAAGTGTTGAGAACGACAGAGGAAGGAAGACAAGAAGATTGACTACAAAGAAGAAGAAAAGAACTTAACTGTTTAATAATTATCGAAGATAGGGTTTCAAATTAAAAATATCTGAGGGGGCTGGCAAGCGCATAATGGTGGGCCATGGTCTTTGGAAGTTTGTAATCATGATATAATGATGGAAATATTCTTTGTTGGGCAAGATAAGCTGATATTGATTCAGAAACGATTATTATTGAAGACTCCTCCTCTCAGAAAAGTTGTGTAAGAGTAATAAGCAATTTTATAAGCATTGTATAACTTCCATCACTTAGGTTTTTAGTTAGGTTTTATTTTCTTTCTCCTGTAGTTTGTAGAATTTCCCCTCCCTATATTTCTGTTGTAGTTTACAGAAAATGCAAAATTAAAAAAAATCAGCCTCTGGGGGGCCAAAAAAACACACCTGTGTTCAGGGGCAGTCCAAAGTAGCAGCAGTCTAGCTTCAATGTTATATTTGCATGTTTCAGTGCAGACACAAACATTGGGTCCAGAGAACCCAGATCCAAACAATAGGTAACTGATAGAAGGCACTTTTTGCTCCCCCTGAACTGTCTCTCCACTAAAAGAGACAGGTCTTCAACCTGCATATGGAGCAGAAGTCCATCAGTGGCTATTAGCCACAAGGTATAGATCGGAACTCTCAGTCTGGGGCAGGTGATGCACTCTATTCTTGGTGCTGGGGGGGCAGCAGTAGGAGGGCTTCTAGTGTCCTGGCCCCACTGCTGGACTTCCTAATGGCACCTGGGTTTTTTGGCCACTGTGTGACAGAGTGTTGGACTAGATGGGCCATTGGCCTGATTCAACATTGGCTTCTCTTAAGTTCTTATGTTCTTATCTCTCCAGTACTAAAGTGGACCACAAATCACCACAACATGAAAATCATTACATTTGAGACCACCACCACAAGGATGAACCTGAATTTCCTCTTGAGTCTGATGGTATAACATCTTCCCAAGAAGCTACCATGAACTTTGCTATCAAGGTGGTCACTTCAGCAGAGCCTCTTTGCTATTAAGCATTGAATCTGGTCACTATAATAAATCTGGATGACTCTTGGAATCTGTTTAATGTCTGTCTTTTACTATCAGAATCTGAAATCAGGTAGGAACATGGATCAGTGATACTTTCCGCACTGCACATGTTGAAAACTTCTGCATTAAAAAAAAGATTTCCCATATATGAGGTGTCTACAGATGTGAGACTGACTTTTAATAATGAGGAGAAAAAGAATTGTCTTCACTTTTTAAAGGGACCATTCAGGACCATAACTACAGAGGGAATGTGTGGACTATAACATCCTATGTTCTCCCTCTTGAATGTCCAGGTTCTTTCTTTCTAGAGAGCCCTTTAAATCTAGCAGGAGGGAGGGATTGGGGCAGTTGTGGGCTGCCTGTTCAGCTCACAAAAAGACCCTTTACAGCCGAGCATGTGGCCCATGACTGCCCCGCTCCTTGCTCCTGCCAGATTTAAAGGGCACTCCAGCTGGTTGGTGGGCCACGTGGTCCCTGCCAATCAGCTGAAGCCCTTTAAATCAGGCAGGAGGGGAGGGAGAGAGGTGGCTAGTGGGTGGTCACTCTTAGATGTCTGCCCCCCAACATGTCAGCCACCCCGATGATCCAAGTACAGGTCTGGATCAAGGGGTCCCCCTGTTCCATGGAAGTGGACTCAGGGTTGGCGGCATCCATCATATTCGTGGACATGCTGCTAAGACTTTGCCCATTGGAGCGACCCCCTCTGTGACCCTCACCATTGAGTTTGGTGGATTTCCAGAGGAATCCAGTCCCGATCAGGGGGGTTGGAACATTCCGCGTGCAATACTGGGACTTTATGGGGAATCTGGACTTGGTGGTGGTGGAGGGTAACCTTGTGAGTTTACTGGGCCGGGCCTGGTTCGAGGCACTGGGCATAACTATCGGGGGGTGAATCAATGTGTGCCTGTCAGCTAGCTGCCATACTTTCTTTGTTTTCCATCATCCCCGACCTCTACGCATGCACACATGCTTGCTTTGCTTGGCTACCGTGGGTAACAGAAGGGAGGCATTCCTCCGGCCATGCAAACTGGCTTAGCCAGATGGCGCTATCAGTGTAACCTTGACAGGAAGGGAGAGCTTGAGTTCCATTATCGGAGTGAATGTTTCTGCTCTCGGGGTGGGGAGAGTCTCCTGTTTATGATGTAATATCCCGCCGGGAGGATTCCCACATCCGCGCTTGAAGTTCATTCACTTAGCTAGAGGAAGCATCAGGATATATGTATTGAGTCCCTTGCAATAAGCACTATTCCTGACAATGTACCTGTACTACTTGGCAATGGAACAGTATTCCAATAGAGCATAACTTTCCTTGAAGAGTGTGTGTGGACTCTTCCATCACCCCACAAGATATATGGATCATGTATATGGAGCCAAGGGCTTCCCAACACCAAGGGAAACTTAGCCCCTTGTGAGATTACCACCAAGGGATTTTGGGGAGGTGTGCTGGGAATTTCCTGCTGCGTTTGACAGGTCTCTGGGCTGTTACAAGGGGGCCCGGTATCATTGCAGCTAGACCCAACCATAGCCCCCATCCACCGACACTTCCAAACTGTGCCCCTATCCTTACGGCCAAAGATTGAGGCCAAACTGGACCAGCTGGTGGCCCAAGGGGTATTGGAACCCATCTCCCATTCCCCATGGGAAACCCCGATAGTAACCCCCATGAAGCCTAATGGTGACATCCACATCTGTGCAGATTATAAATGCACCATTAATCAAGCCCTACAGGCACACTCTTACCAGTGCTGGTGGTGAGCCATGTGCTGGCATCCCTGGCAGGGGCCACTATTTTTGGTAAACTGGATCTCGCCCAGGCGTACCAGCAGTTACCGGTCGATGAGGCAACAGCCTCAGCTCAAACTATTGTAATGCACCAGGGGGCGTTTAAGGTTAGGAGGTTGCAGTTCAGGGTCAGTGTGACCCCTGGGATATTCCAGCAACTAATGGACACTTTGTTGAAAGGGATCCCTGCAGTGATGCCATTTTTCGATGACGTCCTCATCGCTGCCACGACCCCCAAGGACTTCTCCACCTGTCTCCGTGCTGTGTTGGGGCATTTCCAAGATGCCGGATTAAAAGTGAAAAAGGAAAAGTGCCTCCTGGGAGTGCTGGAGGTGGACTTCTTGAGGTATCGGGTGGATGCTATGGGCCTCCACCCTGCACAGGACAAAGTGAAGGCGATTGTGGAGGTCCCAATGCTGCAGTGCAAGGCGGAGCTCCAGGCCTTCTTGGGCCTCATTAACTTTTATCATGCCTTCCTACTGCACAAGGCTGCTGTGGCCGAACCGCTCCACAGATTCTTAGACAAATCAGCACCATGGGCCTGGGGGTCGCGGGAGGAAGAGGCATTCCAGGGGGTGAAAACCTTGTTAATTTCTAATGCAGTCCTTGGTCATTTTGATGAGTCCCTTCCTGTAATCCTTGCATGCGATGCATCACCCTACATGTTTGGGGCAGTTTTGGGTCACCTCCTCCCAGATGGGAGAGAGGTCCCGGTCACATATTATTCTCACACAATGTCACCCGCTGAGCGCAATTACGCACAGATAGACCAGGAGGGACTTGCCATCGTGGCTGGCGTGAAAAAGTCCACAATTTTGTATACGGCCAGCCTTTCATGATTGTCACAGATCATAAGCTGCTCCTAGGGTTGTTTGCAGCTGATAAGCAAATGCCGCAGGTCCTATCGCACCGTGTCCTGCGTTGGTCCCTGTTCTTGGCAGGGTACAATTACAGGTTGGAACATTGGCTGGGCAAGGCGATGGGGCACGCCAATGCACTGAGTCAGCTTCTGCTCCCTCTGATGGCTGAAGACCCACCTCCCACCCCGGGGGTACTCATATTAGAAGGGCTCCCAGAACCCCCGTTGCAGGCTTCGGACGTGGCTGCCCACACTTCCAAGGACCCCGTCCTCTCCTGGGTCTTGGGTTGGGTAGTAAGGGGATGGCCACCAGCTCACGCGGAGATGGAGTTTGCAGCGTTCAGGGCCAGGAAAGACGAGCTCTTGGCTCTAAAGGGATGTTTGCTATGGGGGGACAGGGTGGTGATACTGGGATCCATGAGACAGGGGTTCTACACACACTCCACGAAGCACAACCCAGATGTAGTCTGCATGAAGGCCCTTGCAAGGAGTTACATGTGGTGGCCCGGGATAGATAAAGAGATAGAGATATGGGTCCGGAGGTGCAAAATCTGCCAGGAAGTCCACCCCAACACCCCAAGTGCCCCAACACAGAAGTGGGAGTCCACCCACAAACCGTGGTCCCAGCTACATGTGGACTTTGCCGGGCCGTTCCATGGGTTCCTATTCTTAATAACCGTGGACTCATACTCGAAGTGGGTAGAGATCAGCCTGGTGTCCACCACATCGTCCAAAGTGGTAATAAAGTCCATCTACCAAATCTTTTCAACACATGGTTTGCTGGACACACTCGTGTCAGATAACGGGGCCGCATTTACCTCGGCTGAATTCCAGGCATTCCTGCAGCAAAACCTCATCAACACATACGGTCGGCCCCCTTCCACCCCATGACTAATGGACAGGCAGAGAGAGCGGTCCGGATGGCAAAGGAAACCCCGCGCCGCATAACAGATAGGGACTGGGAGTTTCGGCTTGCCCGATTCCTCCTGACGCAGAGGAAAATGCCAAACCCTGTCTCCAGCCACAGCACCACGGAACTGCTAATGGGCTGCCACCCCGTGACCCTCTTGGACTGGCTCCACCCCAACCGTGCCCCCAAGTCCCGGAAGCTCATCGAGGACCAAGAGGCATCCAGGGGGTTCTTTCCCGGGGAACCCGTATATTTTAAGAACTACAGGGCGGGTCCACAATGGCTGGCTGGTAGGATCATTAAGCCCACCGGCCCGGTGTCCTATGAGGTCATCACAGAAGGGGCCAAGTTACCGCAGAATCACGTCAACCAGCTGTGACAGCGACAAGTCCCGGAAGCCACGGTGCCCTCAAGGCAACCCAACGACCCCAAGATCCCCACACCAGCACCAGAGGTACAGGCCCCAACCACGGAGGGATGTGAATCCATTCCCCAAGGAGAAACCTGTCCAGCTACAGGTGACATGATGGTTCCACCGCCACAGCAACCACAGCCACAAACACCTCAACCAGCAGTTCTGGACCGTCTGGCTGAAAGGCCAACCACAGACCCAGTACCGGCCCCCAGAAGGTCTCTCCAGGAGCACCAGGCCCCTTTATACCTGCAGAACTATGTCACCTGAGTAGGGACAGAACGAAGCGGGGAGGGGTGTTATGTCCTGAGACCAGGGACTAGCGTCAGCCAGGAACAATCTAGCTTCAGTCCAGAAAACAATAGGGACTAGGCTCCTGAATTCTCAGTAAGGAGCCAATAGGAACCCTGGCGGGAGATTCAAACCCGCCAATAGAGCAACGGGGCATTCTCCCCCATTTTGTATATAGTTGGCCACCTGGCCATTGTTTGCTGTTCAATATGTAAAGTACCAATAAATGCATCTTCACTTATGTCGTGGTCCAAGTCTTGATGTATGGAACCCAGAACTTTACGATGGCAACCCTATCTTCCCTCAACTCTTGTCAGTGGCCAGGGGGGACATAGCAACCCTATTTCGGAGGCAGTGACCTCTGAATGCTAATTATGGGGGGCAAACAAAAGGGCCAGGCTATTAAATTAATGCCCTACTGATGGACTTTCTAAAAGTCTCCAACAGGTCAGTGTTCGAAACTGGATGCTGGACTAGATGGGTCATTGGGTTGATCCGGCAGGGCTATTCCTAAGCATTGCGTGAAGTAATTGTTCAACCAGCTGAATGAGCACATTCAGAAGATATTCCCCAGTAATGGGAACAAGCTTGGGACACATCAGCAACTGACAGCCTTCTAAGGAAACAAATTGTACCTGAGAACTAGCTAGTCAATAGGTACAGTCAGAGGATTTGCTGTTATCATGATGCAATTCCAAAGCTGGACAGAATGAAACTAAAAAAGCAAGCATAACCAAAAGCTACAAGACATTAATAACTATCAAACTTTTGGTATTCATATTCACAGGAAATATTGTTTCCCCGATTCAGTGAGGTTGAAAATGCCCACTGTCTGCTTCCTTCTCTTTGAACAAATGGTTATTTCAGACATCATTGCAGAGTTCCATGGCGTATTTAATCACTCTTTAAAAGATGATGTTTTTCCTTCCTGTGTCTAATTATTTTCCTTCTTTGTACATTGCATGTAATATCCAGGCAGCAACTGTCATAGCTGCTTTCATTTTTCTATGCTGAACATGAACATTCCTTCCATGGATCAACAGAGGTCATCTAGGATCCAAGCGGAGCTTGCACCCCTGGGCTTTCCTTCACTGATTTAGAAAATCTCCCCAACTAGCAAGTTCTCCCAGATCATCTCCATGGGGGGGTAGGGAGCCAGTTTGGTGTAGTGGTTAGGAGCGTGGACTCTAATCTGAAAGAACTAGGTTTGATTCCCCACTCCTCCACATGCGGCTGCTGGTGTGACCTTGGGTCAGTCACAAGTTCTTTCAGAGTTGTTCTCAAAAGAGCAGTCCTCAAAAGAGCTCTCTCAGACACAGTCGTAGAGTATCTGTTGTGGGGAGGGGAAGGGAAAGGAGATTGTAAGCTGCTCTGAGACTCCTTTGGCTAGTGAAGGGTGGGGTATAAATCCAATCTCATCTCTCTTCTCTTTGTTCTATTTTGAGGGATGAGCAGTGTCCCCCCCCTCCATTTTTGTACCAGAATCGCTCTCTGTTTTATGTCCCCCACCTCCTTTCCAGTTTTGCTTAGAGAATTTATTAAACTGATTCAGAAATCAGTGCCTGTCCAGTTTACTGAAGCATCAATTATCTTTCTTCTGTTCATTTGCACCCCCTCTGAGCTACAAAGGTACATCCTGATAAAACATAGCAAACCTGTAGCCTGCAGTGTGATTACAGATAGGTTTGCATTTATACATCTTTTGTGCAATATTTTACTGATGGGCAGATGCATTCCTTTGCACTGGCAAAACATTGCACAAAAAGCATTTTGTGTGGGGGGTTTTGGTAATTTTTTATTTTATTTTAGTAAAGAACAGATATGACAAGCAAATATGTACATGTAATATTAGGGATTCATTTTCATCCTTCTAATGTATTCCCCTTCCTGTTGCTGTTCAATCAAATAAATGAACCTTTGAAAATAATCATCACAACTGCACTTTGAAAGAGCCCTATTGTTGATAAGATCTAATTGGCATCTATAGTGAGGAATTCCTGGGACTTTTGCAAAGATGTGTTTTAAGTTAACCCTACCAAACTGCAAGTATGTGTGTTGAGGGAGTAGACTAGGAAAGCCAGCCTCCAGGTGAGACCTGGGGATCCCCCAGAATTGCAGCTCCTCTCCAGACTAGAGAGCTCAGTCCCCCCGGGAGAAAACGGATGCTTTGGAGGGGGGACTCTATGGCACTGTACCCCACTGAGGTCCCTGTCCTCCCCAGGCCCCATCCACAAATCTCTGGGAGTTTCCCAAGCAGGATCTAGCAACCCTACCCTCATCTCCCGCCGGTGGCCAGAGGAGACCTGGCATCCCTAGCAGACAATCATGGAAGTGACCATGAAGAATGGGCAGTGGCAAGCAGCAAGTGGGTGGCACTCTCAGCGGGCAGGGGAGGAGAAAGGAAATGGTATAACAGGCCCTTGAATGCTGATCTGCAGGAGGAGAGCAGAGATCAGCCATCAGCATTCTGCCACGACCCTGCAGCCTTGAGCTTAAGGTAAAAAAGGATGGAACCCTGGGTTGTTTCTCTTGGTAGACAGAGCCCTGGGTTGCTTTCTAGCCCTAGCAAGGCACCTCTTCCTTGGGACTTTTTTAATTTTAAGAAACTTTATTAAGACAAAAATAGAAATACAATACAAGAAAAGTCATTGAACTGAGGTGTATAACAAACACTCATAATAACTGAAATGCTACTCCAAGGGATAATACACCCAGAAGGAGCAAGCAAAGGAAGGGTGCTCTAAAGAACAATGTTTCTCATAACAATGCCATGGGTGTTATATCCATTGCTGCAATTGAGGCCATTTAGGGGGGATGAATTGTTCACAAGATAAAAATTCAAGTAGTGGGCACCATTTTTCATCAAAATTGGATTTCCTCGGGAATAATAGTGTTCTGTTACTTTTATCAGTGATGTTTTCCATAATATATTGGTCCCATAATTTTCAGAATGAAACATTCAAAGTTAGCGCAGATCAGTTTTTCCAAAGTTTTGCCATTCTTGCAGAGACTATCAAAGGATCTATTAAGTCTCTATGCACCAGAAAGGGAAGGTCACGTGGCCAGTAATCAAGGAACAAAACCTCAGGTAGAAGAGGAACCTCCAGGTCTATTATTAATTTTTGATGGGAGAGGACCATTTTCCAGAAATCTTGGATTTTATCGAACTGCTACCAACTGTGATTCCTTTGGACAGAGGCTTTCTCACCCACTCAAGCCACCTACCTTCTTATAATGGTGGAGGATGCCACATTCCCTCTCATGTTGTTTTCTGCAATGGGCTCAGATCAGGAGGCATGGCCGTGTTAGCATGAGTCAGTTAGCTGCTTGCATCTCTGTCATGGGGGTGTCATTGGTATACCATGCCATGATTGGTGGTCTTCTGCAGGGTTGCTGTGAGCTTTATGGAAGTTGCTAAGCTCCCTTTACTTTGGCATAAGGTCTTTTACATACATTTCTTTTTTTTACGGGGAGGGTTGTGTGCCTGGAAGTCCTGGTTGACTTCTAGCAACCCCTAATGGGGCTTGGATGTTTCAGAGAGGTGGCTTGCTATTGCCTGCCTCTGTCTCCCGGCCCTGGTATTCCTTGGAGTGCGTTTCTGTCTGATGACATGGTGTCTGTTGTGGGGAGGGGAAGGGAAAGGAGATTGTAAGCCATTCTGAGACTTCTTCAGGTAGTGAAGGGTAGGGTAGGGTATAAATCCAATCTCCTTCTCCTCCTCCTCCTCTTTCCAAAGCACTAGGCGATTTGCTGCATTATTTTTGACCAGCTAGCACTGCCATCTCCCAACAGGTATTTATGAACACGCATACCTCCTTTTGTTGGAGTTGCAGTAGCTCAAGTGGTTAAAATGCTGAACTGCAGGCTGTGGAAGGTCAGTAGTTCAGCAGTTCGAGACCCAAGTGTGCCGCATGATGGAGTGAGCTCCCGTCTCTAGTTCCAGCTCCTGCAAGTAGATAAATTGCAAGTAGATAAATAGGTATCACTTCGGTGGGAAGGTAACAGTGTTCCGTGCGCCTTGGTGTTTAGTCATGCCAGCCACATAACCACGGAAACATCTTCAGACAGTGCTGGCTCTTCATCTTTGAAACGGAGATGAGCACTGCAACCCTAGAGTCGGATTTGACTGCCTTTCGAGCAAGGGAACCTTTACCTTTTATCCCTCCTTTCATGTCTGTCACAGCTTTAACTGTTTCTAAAGTCCTGTTTCTACAGAAGGGATAGTAGCTCTCATCAAAGGGATCCTGCTTCACAGATGGCAGATGGAGAGGAGAGAGGATCCCTGTTCTATATACCTTTAAAGTTCTCTCTTGTAAGGGAGATGAATTAATTTTCTCTTCCCTTTCCCATCACTAGGATTTTGATATGAATAATGGGAGGACTATTTATAAACAGAAAAACTTGAGGGGCACTAAATCCTGAACATACAAGACTGAAGCTGGCATTGGTTTTATTCATCTCTGCACCTTCCTCCCAACCTACACCTAGGGCTGCCAACCTCTAGAAGGCGTAGAAAAACACCATGTTAGAACAAGGCACACATTACTAATATGCTACTATGTCTTCATATATTGATTTACATCATATACTTAAATACAAAAGAGGCCCTAGTGTATCTGATTCATTATAGTATAAAAACCTAAAGAACATTATATATCTAGCAGAAAAGTCCACAGCTACAGAGACACGTTCCAATGCTGTAGGCTATCTTGCTTTCTGATGAGAGACTGATGAGAGATACAGCAGTCATCAGTGATGAGAGATGCCATCCCTAAAAACCTAAGTATGTCCTGTGTGTTGTCTGGAGTATTATCGCTAGCACTGGCAATTAAATAAAGTTGGAAAGCTTGCTCCCAATCCTCCAGTTTTCTGCAAGATTACCAGTCAAAGCAAGTGGAAGCGGCGGGCGAAAATAATCCCACTGCTGACACTTCTGGCGCCCGGCGATAACCAACAACACTCCGTTGTTGTTTATGAAACAGCTTTATTCCATAGAAGGAGTCACCAAGAGTAGAGAGCTAAGAACAGCATCACACACCTGAAACATGGCCGACACTCAACACGTCCTTTGATCATCGGATTTTATGGTACCCTCAACACTGCATGCCGCTTTCACTTTCTTTGATCATCGGGTTTTATGGTACCTCCTGCATAGATCTATTGCCATTCAGGGGTTACTTCGCAGCCAGTATGGTGTTGCCCCAGGATATCTGAATGTGGTTTTGAGCTGCACTTTTTTCTCAGTGTTGAGGAAGGCGCTATCCTCACTATCCTCACTAATGTCTCCTTGCTGCCACCTTCAGGATCTTCTTCTCATCTTCTTTGTACACCAAACATTGTCTTTTCCAACACGTGCATCCCTTCACCTGTGAGCTCCACTTCTGCAAGCCATGTTCCCACCCATTCCTGCCTCTGCTTTATATGTGAGTGGGCATCAGTGTTCCCTCGAAGCTGAGTAAGTGTGAGTTAGCTCACAGTTTTTTAGCCTTCAACTCACACACTTTTGTCTTAGCTCAGGAAGGATGGTTCTTCCAGAGCGAGCTAATTTATGCAGTAGCCAAACTGCTCGCTCACAATTTTAATGCCAGTAGCTTACAAAGTTTTTGCTCACAAGACTCCACAGCTTAGAGGGAGCATTGGTGGGCATCAGACAGAAGCACACTCCAGTGCTGCTGAAGGTTGAGGACACAGATTCAATCCTTCTGTTGTCTCATTCTGCAACATGTGGTTTTTTCAGCAATGAAAAGAGGCGACACAAAAAGATCACAGTTCATAGCATGCGGCATATTCTTCTGTGCCTAACTCCCTCTCACTGTTCTTCTTCTTGCAAAAGATGATCCGTCCAGAAAAGCGCTGGACCACTCTTCTGGCCCTCTTGTGCTCTATGGTGTTCCTCCTTGGGCAGCTTGGGATGAGTCAAGACCTATCTGAACGACCTGAAGTTCCAGAAGAAGACGCTCCTCCAGAAGTTTGGGACAAGTTTTTCAAAAAAGCGAATGAATTTATCATTGCAGATGATCAAAGACTTGCAAAAGTACAAAAGAGGTATGAGCTGTTGCAAAATAATCTTACGGATTCCATATGTCTGGTTCCTGATGCCCTACATCAGAAGACCCCCTCCCCCTGGGTCTCCTGAACAATTCTGTTTTAAATAGTTTGTGAAAGGCCAGGAGGAGGGAAACCTTCTTGACCTGCTCGGGCAGGACATTCCACAGGGCAGGGGCCACTACAGAAAAAGGTATGTGTACCTGTGGTTTTGATGAGGTCCTTTCTTGCTTTGCCAACTGTGGGTTCCTGGAGATTGTGGGGTGAGGTATGGGGAGGGCAGGGTTTTGGAAGGGGTGGGACCTCAGTAGAATGCCACAGAGACCATTTCCAAACCAGCCATTTTTTCCCAGAGAATTGATCTCTGAAGTCTGAAGATCAGCTGTAATTCTGGGACAGCTCCAGACACCACCTGGAGGTTAACAACCCCAGTTGTGACCCTTCTGGCCTCAGATGACGAGCAGTCAGTCTGAAGAGACAATGCTGACCTTGACAGACCAATGGTCTGACTCAGTATAAGGCAGCGTCATACGTCCATGTTTCAAAAGAATTTGCACAATTGCTTTTGTGTTGTATACGCAGTCACTGTTTGCTCACAGAGTAAGAATGAGCTTGAACAACAGTTACCTAACCACATCTGAGTAAAGACTGGTGTGTGGGGGGAAACAGGATCAGTAAATGCAATCCTTTCTCTCTAGGTTTGATATCCCTGGTAACTATGATCGCTTTGCAGAAGCAGAGAAGAGGTAAGCAAGATGATTTTACAGATGCCAGATTTCCTGTTCGTGCCCTGCTCACATCTTTATCTTCTCTTCCATCTCCTTGGCCTTGTCCATTCTGATCCATGGGCTCTGATGTCAGTTTGAGGGGCTGTCTCCCATCCAGAAAGGCCAGAGATTCTCCATCGTTCTGGCCACAGACATTTGTCCCTCTGGCCAGCAATATCAGCACATAAATGGACATACTGATACCTCTTGCTGTTTGGATGCAAGAAAGGTCTCTGCTGATGGACCTCATGACGGCATCTGGTTTTTGCCCCTGTGTGACACAGAGTGTCGGACTGGATGAGCCATTGGCCTGATCCAACATTGCTTCTCTTATATTCTCAAAGAATTAGGGAGGGGATGTAGATTATTGGTAGAACATATGGTGAACATGCCGTGGATCAGTCCACAGATCCTCCAGGTTAAAAAGGGTCAGGACATAGGTGATGGGAAAGATCTCCACCTGAGACCCTGGAGAGCTGCTGCCCATCTGAGCAGACAAGACAACTTGATGGACCAGTGGTCTTATTCACTTTAAAGCAGCTTCATGTTTCAAAGGAATTTGTAAAATGGCTTTTGTTGTTTTACATGCAGTTGTTGTTTGCAAACTGAGTTAGCAGAAAGTTGAACAACAGGTGACTAACAACATCTGAGCTACAGGCGAAAAGAGCAATCAGTAAATGTAATCCATTCTCTCTAGGATTAATTCCCCTCACAAATATATTCCTGTTGTGATAAAGAAGAAGACAAGGTAAGCAAAATAATCTTACAGATTCCAGATTCCTTATTTCATGCACTACTGAAATCATTACCTGCTCTACCACTTTCTTGGCCCTCTCTGTTTTGAACCATGGGCTCTGATCTCAATCTGACTGGGCATCCCCCACCCAGAAAGGCCATTTCAGGATAACCACTCCGCTGTTCCCTAGAGTGAAACTACCAGAATCCTAGAATATTCCAGCAGTTTCCATTGCCTGCCTGTACTTCTGGATGTGCCTGGAAAAAACAGGCGTGTGGTTACAGAAGGGAAGAGCAGGCCATTGACCCTAACTGGTTAATAACATCTGACAAAGAAAAGGTACAATAAACATAATCTTTTCTCCCTAGGTCTACTACTTACCCTTTTGGAGTGAAAGGGAAAAGGTAAACAAGATGATCTTATGGACAGACTCCATATTTCTTCTTTCGGCCCTATTCATATCTTTCCCTTCTTAACCATCTTCTTGGTGCCATCCATTTTAGGTCAGATCTCAGTCAGACTGGGTATCCCCCACCCAGAAAGGCCGGAGATTCTCCATCGATAGTCAGTCTGACCACTCCTTCGTTACCTAAGTGGGAAAGTACTGGAATCCTAGAAGATTCCAGCAGTTTCCATTGCCTGCTTGTACCTTCTGGATGTAGCAGTCCAGAGACTTTTGGCTGGTGTTCCCTGAGTCTTCCATCAACACATGGACAAAGACTCTGATACCGTTTTCAGGCTGAAAGCAACATGGCATTTCTGTCTTGAATTAACAAATAGGAGAAACATACTGTTGAACAGAAATGACTAATGACATCTGAGCAAAGGGAGAAGAAAAGGTGCAATAAACCCAGTGCTTTCTCCCTAGGTCTAATACTTACCCCATTTGGGTGATAGGGAAAAGGTAAGCAAAATAATCTTATGGACTCCGTATTTCTTCTTCCTTATGCCCTATGCCATAAGTCCCCAGCCCCCCTGAAGAATTCTGTTTTACACAGTTTGTGAAATGCCAGGAGCACAGCAACCTTTTTGACCTCCTCAGGCAGGACATTTCACAGGGCAGGACATTCCACAGAAAAAGGGATGTGTACCTGCGGTTTTGATGAGGTCCTTTCTTGGGATGCCAACTATGGGTTCCTGGAGATTTAGGGGTATGGTATGGGGAGGGCAGGGTTCTTCCCCCTTTTTAAAAAATAAATGTAATTTCTCTGAATTTCATACAACAATCTATTTGCATTTTAAAATTGCAGGCCCAAAACATTACAACTCAGAGCCAGTCAGAAAGTATCAGAATCCTAGAAGATTCTAGCCGTTCCCATTGCCTGCCTTCGCCTTCCGGATGTGGCTGTCCAGAGACTATTGGCTGGTGTTCCCAGAGTCTTCTGCCAACACACAAACGAACACCCTGATAGGTTTTGCAGGCTGAAAGCAACATGGCATTTCTGTCTTGAGTTGTACAAGAAGGCATTGCTTCCAGAAAGTGAAAGCGTATTGCTGAACACAACTGAGGAAGGGGAGAAGAAAAGATGCAATTAACCCAATGCTTTCTCCCTAGGTCTAATACTTATCCCTTTGGAGTGAAAGTGAAAAGGTAAGCAAGATAATTTTTGTTGTTGTTGTTGTTGTTGTTGTTGTTCAGTCGCACAGTCGAGTCCGACTCTTCGCGACCCCATGGACCAGATTACGCCAGGCCCTCCTGTCTTCCGCTGTCCGCTGAAGTTTGCTCAATTTCATATTCGTTGCATCAATGACAGGAGAGCTGGCGCCACTGCTGGGAGGGAAGGGGTGAGGGTTCTAACCCCACCCCTTCCCCGGCTCTCCTGGGTGCCTCGCAGCTGCGAGGCGCCCAGGACAACGGCACTGGACCATCTCCAGGCCCCACCGGGAGGTTGGCATCCCCGTTGGGGTGGGCACCCCAGGCTGTCCTGCCTAGGGTGCCCAGATACCTGGGGCCGGCCTTGGTTATGTTGATCATGATCCTACAAAATCCAGCTCTGCTTTTCTTTTCCACCTGATTCCATGGATGCTCTTGATGTACTGAACCAGTGCTTGGAGTCAGTGGTGGGCTGGCCGAGGGTGAACCAGATGCAGCTTGATCCTGACAAGGCAGAGGTTTTCTGGGTTTGTAGAAAGGCAGACCTGTGTTGCTCAACACAGTAATCACCTTAGAAAACCAAGGGGCTGTGATGTTTCAAAATTCTTTCGTCCACCTTCAGCTGGTCCATAAAGTGCATCCATTCCTGGGGCAGTCAGATATAGCCACAGTGATCCGTGCCTTAGTTACATCCAGACTGGACTATGGCAGTGTGCTCTACTTAGGGCTACCCTTGAAGAGTGTTCAGAGACTGCAGCTAGACTGCTGATTAGAGCCAGCCATCAAGTCATGTGATCCCAATACTACAGCAATTGCACTGACAACCAATCCACTCCTGAGCCCAATTCAAAGTGTTGCTTTTGACCTTTAAAGCCCTACATGGCATGGGACCGGGTACCTGAAGGACCAACTTCTCCCATATTTTCCTGCCTGGGAATTAGGAGCTCAGGGAGGGATCCTCCAGACTCTCCCATCAATCAAAGGTGCTCATTTGGTGGCTACAGGAGGGAGGACTTCTTCAGTGGCAGCCCGACAATTGTAGAACAGACTCCCCAGGGAAGTGCACCTGCACCTGGGCCCTTCACTTTTGGTCTTTAGGAGACGGTTGAAGAGAGTTTCATTTAGGACTGCATTTGGTTAAGGTCACTAGGAGCCCTGAATTGTGATTTCAATCTTGGTCTTAATGTTTTTAATGTCTTTTTATCTCATGTGCTTTCTTCCCTAAGGAAGAAAGGTGGCTAATGAATATTTTAAATAAATAAAAAGGAAAAGGAAAAGCATATCATTGAACATAACTGACTAACAACATCTGAGCAGTGGAAAAAGAAAAGGTGCAATGAAAATGAACCTAATCCTTTTTCTCTCTAGGGGTACTCCCATCATGCCAGGGTAAGAAAACAATCTTTACAGATTCCAGAGTCCTATCTTTACTTTCTCCACCATTATTTTTGTTCCTGTCCGTTTTGAACCACAGGCTCTATCTCAGTCTGACTAGGTATCTCCCACCCAGAAATGCCAGGGGTCATCCATTTTGGGGTGACCAATCCCCTAGGGATGTCAGCCTCCAGGTGGGACCTGGGGATCCCCCCAAATTACAGCTCATCTCCAGACTACAGAGATCAGTTCCCCTGGAGAATATGGACACTTTGGACAGTGGGCTCTATGGCATTTTACCCCACTGAGGTCTCTGTCCTCCCCAGGCTCCATCCCCAAATCTCCAGGAGTTTCCCAACCTGGATCTGGCAACTCTATCCCCCCCATCCCCCACTGGCGGCCAAGGGGAACCTGGCAACCCCACCTGTTGCCTAGCAGAAATTTACAGAATCCTAGACAATTCCAGCAGTTTCCATGGCCTGCCTGCACCTTCTGGATGTGTCTGGTGAAAGACTTTTGGCTTTTCCCCACTTATTACCTCTACTAACAAACATGAACATCCTGTGACATTTTGCTGGCTGCAAGCAAGACAGCATTTTATATTAATTTTCTTGAGTTATATAAGCAGGCATCACTTACAAAATGAAAAAAACAGCATACCGTTGAACATAACTGAATAACAACATCTGAGCAAAGGGAAAAGAAAAGGTACAGTAAATCCAATCCTTTCTTTCTAGGGTTTTCAAGCCCTTTCCAGATAAAAGGTAGGCAAAATAATTGTACAGATTCCATATTTCTTCTTCTTGCCCTGTTCATATATATTTCACCCTCTCTGCCATCTTCTTTGCTTTGTCCATTTTAGACCATGTGCTCTGATCTCAAACTCAGTGTATGCCTTCCTCACCAACATGCCATTGAGAAGTCAATGGTTACTCCTACATTATAAATGAGACCACTGCCTGCTACCTTGTGGGAAATTGTTAGAGTCTTGGGTGATTCCAGCAGTTTCCAGTGCCCACCATTAGCCTCTGGATATGTCTGGCCAAAAACTATTGTGGGCTACAATAGTTGCTGGACACTGACCACCCCTTCCTTTCTTCAGCTCTCTGATACTATCCTTTGATGTGTAGATTGTTGCTCTCAGGGAAACTTCCTTCCTTCCAGCTTTAACACCATAGAGTCACAGAATCACAGGGCTGGAAGGGGCCACACAGGCCATCTAGTCCAACCCCCTGATCAATGCAGGATCAGCCTAGACTACAGCATCCCTGACTAGTGTTTGCCCACTTAAAGCTGTCCTGTGAGAGGGGAGCTCACCACCTCCCTAGGCAGCTGATTCCACTGTTGCACAACACTTACTGTCAAAAAGATTTCCTAATACCCAGGTGGTCCCTTCCCGCCTTTAATTTAAACCCATTATTGTGAGTCCTATCCTCTGCTGCCAAAGGAACAGCTCCCTGCCCTTCAAATACTTCAAGAGAGCAATCATGTCCCCCCTCAGCCTCCTCTTCTCCAGACTGAACATTCCCACGTCCCTCAGCCTTTCCTCATAGGGCTTGGTCTCCAGGCCCCCGATCATTCTCGTCACTCTCCTCCGTTCCAGCTCCATTCTGACCACATCCTTTTTAAAGTGAGGCCTCCAAAACTGCACATGATACTCCAGGTGCAGTTTGACCCAGGTGGAACTCTTGGACCATTGTGGGAAAGTTTGTACTGCAGAGGAAAACAGTTCAGGGAGGTAGGCTATGGCACAAGATCCTAAAAAAACCCCATTCTGTATGTGCCCATAACATCTAAGGTCTTGTCTTATCTCAAGAGTTTGGGAGTTGAATCCTCAACAATGGGGAATGGTTGCTCCAGGTAAATTAAATGATTGACCCAGAGGAATCGGAAGTTTTCCCTTGGAGCTTTTGATTTAGCTTTCTGCACTTACTGAGAGCCATTTTTGAAAGGGGGTCACAGCTCAGGAGCAGGTATGTGATTTTCAGGTCTAAGGAGATGGGCCACAGGTTCGCCTCTTGGCCTGTCCACCTGGCAGAAGCAGAGTGAAGAATGAATCTGCCCCTTCTAGAAACCCTGCACTGCTGTGGCCACCCCCCATCACAGTAAACAGCATAGGTCAAGAAGATGCTGCATTTTGCACTTGGTGAAATTTCCGAACAGTGTTCAAGGGCAGTCCAAAGTATCAGTAGTCTAGCTTCAATGTTATATGTGCATGTTTCACTGTGGACACAAACACTGGGTCCAGGGAACCCAGATCCAAACAATAGGTAACTGATAGAAGGCACTTTTGATCTCCCTGCACTGTCTCTCCGCTAAAAGAGACAAGTCTTAAACCTGCATTTCTCTTATCTCTCCAGTACTAAAGTGGATCACAAACCACCACAACATGAAAATCATTACATTTGAAACCACCATCACAAGTATGAACCTGAATCCCCCCCCTGATTCTGATGGTATAACGTCTTCCCAAGAACCTACCATGAACTTTGCTATCAAGGTGGTCACTTCAGCAGAGCCTCTTTGCTATTAATCATCGAATCTGATCACTATAATAAATCTGGATGACTCTTGGAATCTGTTTAATGTCTGCCTTTTACTGACAGAATCTGAAATCAGGTAGCAATATGGATCAGTGACACTTTCCACACTGCACATTTGGAAAACTTCCGCATTAAAAAAAAGATTTTCCATTTATGAGGTGTCTTCAGATGTGAGATTGACATTTAATAATGAGGAGACAAGGAAGTGTCTTCTCTTTTTAAAGGGACCAAACTACAGAGGGGATGTGAGGGTTATACCATCCTGTGCTCTCCCTCTTGAATGTCCAGGTTCTTTCTTTCTTTTTAGCCCTTTTCCATACGGAGATATAAGAGGAAATCTGCAATTTCCCCACCCTGTAGTCCTTTTGATGATCCATCGCAATTTTTTACAAATTGTTCAAATGAAATTTGGGATCTCAACATATTTTACTGCTGGGCCTCTTTACATATGCATTACCAGTGAATAGCTAAACCATGGACTCTTATTCCCCTTTTTTTAAGTTGTTGTTTCTCCATAGGTTTATGTCCAGTAAAAAGCTCTGCAAGTTTGGAGATACCTGCACCTTCCCAGTTGGAAAAGGCAGTTTCTCTTTACCTGGTGGAAACCACCTTTGATTCAGGAAAGGCAAAAATACTGCAAATTTAGGGACTATCAATCTTCTATACTTATCCCAAATTTCACATGCAACTGATAAAAATGTATTATTTTTTAGTGTTATGGGACTAAATTTGGGACTCTCCCAAAAAGCTTCATTCAGGGAATATGGTTTGGCATAGTAACTTTCTATTTTGAGCCAATCTTCTGAGCTGTTATCTGTCACTCTAAATCAATTCACCCTTCACTGTGTTCAGTCTCACCTGTCCTGTTCCATAACTCTGCCTTCCTCGGTCCTTTCATTCCTGCTTCTTCTCTCTCCTCTTTAACGCCAGCCCTGACAAGAAGGTCTGAAGGGGCATAATACCAAGGCTTAATAACCAGGGATCTACCCTCACCACCCCCTCCCTTCAGAAAAATAAGGTATGAGGGAAGATATAAATGAATGTAAGCCAAAGGTAATTCTTGTTTTGGATACCAAGTTTGCAAACAGATGAAGAAGAATGCATTTCCTCAGAATACAGTCACCATAACCCCTGCCTGTTATTAAGAGGATAAGTTCCTAAGCTAGAAAGAGTGATTTACAGGCAGGTATAACTTACCCTCTGAATTGATGAATTGCTCTTTCCCCCTCAACCATCTCTCTCGACACAGCTTTGACCCCTTCTACACAGTCTTAGGCACGGTGTCTTAAGCGAAGACTGGTGCTGTGCAGGTTGAATGGGCCAGGGACAGTGTCAGCAGCATACCCTGAGTGGGGTAGTTGCCCAGAGCCAGGCCTGTTGCCTCTGACACTCCCTCCTAGTCGCTTGCTAGCACTCTACCACCCATGGTCCCAGCTGCACTCACTTCCAGTGCCACCAGGGAAAGGGTTGCCAGGTCATCAGCAGGGGATGGGTAGTGGGGTTGCCAGATCCAGGCTGGGAATGTTCTGAAGATTTGGGCTGTTCTGAAGAGCCTGGGGTAGACAAGGGCTGTTTTGGGCTGTTCTGAAGAGCCTGGGACAAGGACCTCAGTGCATTACAGTGTCATGGAGTCCACCCTCCAAAGCACCTATTTTCTTCAGGAGAACTGGCCTCTGTAGTCTAGAGATGAGCTGTAATTCCGGGGGATCCCCTGGAGAAAAGGGATGCTTCGGAGGGTGGACTGTATGGCATTGAAGCCCCTGTCATCCCCAGGCTGCATCCCCAAATCTCCAGGAGTTTCCCAACCTGGATCTGGCAACCCTTTGCCCCTCATCCCCTGCCAATGGCGGGGGGGGGTACTGGCACTCCTAGATGGGTGGGAGGAAATGAAGATGTGAGCAGGGCCTGGTGGTAGGCAGAGAAGGGGAGGGGGACCCTGAGAACTTTCTGCCCAGGCTCTTGTAAAACCTGGAATCTGTCCTGGAATGGATGGAGGGCTAACAGACTACAATCAGTCCAGGGCCAGCTCGCTCACTAGGCGAACTACGCGTTCGCCTATAGCACGCCGGCCCTTAGGGGTGCCAAAAGCCCCCCGCCAAAAGCCCCGCCAAACCCACCCACCTCTTCCCTGGCTTGCCGGCAAGCCAGCGCTCAATGGAAGGGACGGGGGTTAACACACGTACACACACACATATGCACGCACGCACACACACACACTTTAAAGGGCAAAAGTACTCCTTTCGCCTGATCTTCCAGCGGCTTTGCCTCATGATCCACACACAAAATCTAGCAACTTGGTAAATAATTAGGATTCATGTCAGATAGAAGCTATCCAAGCCTGGCTTTATTTGTGTGACCAGCAATCTTGTCCAGTAGAGGTGTAATAATCCCCAAATGGGCTACATGCATTATAGTAAATGTACAACTAAAAGCATATGCTCTAAGGCACTCGACCTTGTACATAGTCTTTCTGTGCAGGCAGTTTTTTTATACCAACCTTCAAGTACTGGAGAGGGGAGAATAAAACTCCTTGCCAGGGTAAATGCCCTTCCGAAGTTATTTACTTCCAGAGAGGCCAGGTAACCTGCTGGCTCAACAGAAGTGGAAGTTAATTTTGACTAATGGTTTGTAGTAGTAGTAGAATTTTATTTCGGTCACTAGACCAGCCAAATACATATAATTATAATAAAAGTTTTAACAGGCATACAGAATATAAAATATACAAAATGTACAAAGATAAAAATTTGAATTTAAAACCTATTTAAAACACAGTTTCCATAACCTCAGTATCAGTGCACAAAATCTAGCTACCTGATAGGTGATCTTAGAGTTCTTATCAGATAAAAGACAGTCAAGCTTGGCTTTGTTTGTGCAACCAGGAATCTTATCCAGCAATGGAGTAATAATCTCCAAACAAGCCTCCTTATAATACGGGCAACTAAAGAACATATGCTCGATGGATTCGACCTCCCTTAATGGGCATGTATATAATCTATCTAGGTAGGGGATTTTCTTATACCTACCTTCAAGCACTGCAGAGGGGAGTGTAGAAAACCTTTAGAATGCCCTTATAAAACTGTTTATTTCCAAAGGATATAAAGTTGTCGGCACAACAGCATATTTGACATTTGACAGTGCAATAAGGTTTGGTACACTAGAAATGTCAGTTACCACCACTTTGTTCAGGCAGCACAGCAGGCCGGTGAGAAGGGCTATCCTAGCTTGAGCGTAAAACTACCCATGTGCAGGTATACTACCCTCACAGTGGCCTTGTTCTGTCTTGTGCAGCAATTCAAGGCCCCATCTTCTATGTGCAAGGGAGGATTTTGCCCCAGTGACAGTCCTTCCTGCACCTAATTCATTGCTTTGTGGAGAAGAACTCAGTCAACTGTCTGCTGTTAAAACAGTTATCCCAATTTAAAAAAAACAGCTAATCTGTAAAGACTAGCTAGGGTGATTTCCCACTAAAGCTTGCCGCGGGGTTGTGCCGCCGTTTGCCCGAGATTTTAGTCAATTTCACACCGAGCGGGGCTGCATTTGACCCGCGGCTCGCCCGATTCCCCGCAGTTTCGTAATCCTGTAGGCTAAAAGGAATGATTCGGCTTTCTGGTCCCATTCTTTGATGGATGCTAATACTCAGAGCTTACATGAATTGAGGTCAGCAAGGATAACTCATTCCTCCTATTTTTGGTGCATGCTCAACTTCTTGTTTTTCTGTGCCATAGGGTAAAGCTCACACAAGTTATAATGATTTCAAGTTAGAAGTGTATGTTCCTTTAAAACAGCTGGTAAGTGTCAGAAGAACAAGGGGGGGGTGAAAGAGGGAGGAGATGAGTGAGTGAGGTGATTGGTTGGTGACTGAGTGTGTGTCTGGAGAGAGAAGGCAGTTTGAAGTTTGAGTTTGAAGTCAGCAGCTAGCAGCTATCAGTTGTGGTCATTCTACCTAGTCAGAGAAACAGTCTTCCAAATAGAATCATATAGAGGTGCTGTGAAAGGCATTAAGATTCTAAAAGAGGAAGAACATGTACTTAAAGGGGCATTTTGGCAAAATCAAATATTGTCTGAGTACTTTAAGAGCGTGAGGGAAAAGGCTGACAGAGACAGAACAAAAAGGGGGAAAGATTTTACTCAGCAACTTAACAAAACATCTTGTAACCAATACGCTTCCTTTACCAATAAAGTTTTATCTTGTTTATTGTAAACCCAGGGTCTCATCCTCAGAACCACATAGTCCTTAGAGCCTTAGAGCTCGGGTACAATACTGTGGGAAAGGTTAATTAAAGATTGGAATTAAACTCCTGGTGGCAGCAATAGATACTTGTAAGAGAGAAAGAAACAACAAGAAATTTAAAACTCATTCTCACCTGACCTAACCACACAAAATATAAAAGAGGGAGTCGCCACACAAGTGATGAATGTCTTTGGTGTGACTCGGGGTCCTTTCTGAAATTAACCACTGCAGTTGTATGCAGTTGGGTGTCAAGTCGACACTATTCATAAATGCTTTCTGGGCTAGCTGAGATAAAATATGTCACCTGGATTGGTGGGTCAGAAAGGTCTCTATTGGTGTGCCAATTTGTGCAAATAATAACCAAGGCTGAAAGAGAGACTGGCTTCTGATGCTTCGGTGAGGCGAATGGGTGGATTTCCAAAGAACGCAAAATGACAGATCATTATTGAAACGAGACAGCTAGAATGTTGTGGGATGAATGCACCTTTTCAGCACACCTGATTCCATCTGTCCATGCTTGGTGTCCTGTCAGTGCATATGGTGGTCACATGTAGGGTGTTGGTTATGCAATACATGTGGCTTGAAGGAAGTGGTGGAGAGTGCTTTCCTGCTCTTAGGTGCTGGATGGCCACAGTGGGACTTCAGGAAGCTTCTTCCTGGAAACACAGCCTCCTCAGACTTAGGTGCTTCCCTTGAAAACGGGTTCCATGGACAACAAGCCCTCTTCAAGCTAGATAAGTACAGTGCATTAATGGCCATTCCCTGAGAAGCAGACTGCCTGCTAAAATTTGTGCCACAATAAAACAATTACTTTATCTGCCCCCACAGCAACTCTTTGTCATCTTAGTTTCCATGTATAACCCTCTGTTTCACTGTCAACAGTTTTGTTATAAAGGGATGCCCAGTATTTTCAGAAAACATGAGCACTGGGAAGTCTTTTATGTGCCGCTTTGTCTGCTAAATGGAGCCCACCGTCTTCGTATTTATTCAGGTTCTCTCCTGTATGAGATGAGATATGCATGGCAAGGCCTCATCCAGCCTTGAAGCCATTCCCACAGTCTGAACCCTCAGACAGTAACACCTAGATAAGTACAGTGCATTAATGGCCATTCCCTGAGAAGCAACATCATACTGCTTAACCATTGCCTTCCTGCAAGTAGCATTAAAACTGGAGTCCCCCAATGTATCCTATTGGCTTCTCTTCCAGTGGGCCTCATGTGTATGTAGCACTTTCTCAGTTCACTTCCTGCATTTGATGGAACAAGCAGACTGCCTGCTAAAATTTGTGCCACAATAAAACAATTACTTTATCTGCCCCCACAGCAACTCTTTGTCATCTTAGTTTCCATATATAACCTTCTGTTTCACTGTCAACAGTTTTCTTATAAAGGGATGCCCAGCGTTTTCAGAAAACATGAGCACTGGGAAGTCTTTTATGTGCCGCTTTGTCTGCTAAACAGAGCCAATCGTCTATGTATTTATTCAGGTTCTCTCCTGTATGAGATGAGACATGCATGGCAAGGCCTCATCCAGCCTTGAAGCCATTCCCACAGTCTGAACCCTCAGACAGTAACACCTAGGGATGGGCACAATCCAGCTGACAAACTAAAGTTTGGCTGGTTTGTGGTTTGCAAACCGAAGAACCGTCACAACCTTCCACAAATTTGGGAGTAGTTCATGGTGGTTCATGAAGAGCAGAAAGCAAACTCCTGCTTTCTGCTCTTCATGAAACACAGCTGTTTGGAAACCCCTGCTTTCTGATCCCCATGGGTCAGAGCCATTTAAACCAAACAGATGGGAGGTGCTTCTGCTGCTCAGCTGTTTGGAGATGCCTACTTTCTGCTCCCCACAAAAAGCCACAGGGAGCAAGAAACAGGGGTTTAAACTTTAAGTTTGGTTTGCAGGTTGGTTTGCAGATCAGCCTTCCGGTTCATATGGATTCATGGTGCAATTCATGCCCATCCCTATCAATACCCTTGTATGGATTTCCTCGTGTTTATGACAGCCACTTTTCCTGGAGTCTGAGCTTTGATTTCTGACAAAGTATGATCAGTGGCTGAAGATTTCCCTGCAAGGTAAGCATGCCCTATGGGTTTCTCTTCTGTGGAACCTCTGGTCTCAAATAAGGAATGGATTTTGATGGAACACTTTCTCCCAAGTTGAGCAAGCATACTATTTCTTTCCAACATGGATTCTCTCGTGTGTGATAAAGGATGTTTGCTTAAAGTGCTTTCCACAACCAGAGAGGTTTATCTTGGGTTCTTTTATCTTGCCCACTCTTGTAAGCCAGACTGGCTATCACCAGAGCCAGGGCTTTCTCAGTGGTGGCTCCACACTGGTGGAATGAGCTCCCGGAGGACATCAGGGCCCTGCAGGATCTCTTACAGTTCCACAGGGCCTGTAAAACTGAGCTCTTCCACCAGGCTTTTGATGAGGAGCTACCACTGATGAGCGAGTCACTGATGAATGTGCCCTAGAACATCTTCTGGCCCAGGACCCTGCTGGATGCTATTTTTACCACTGGGTTGACTTGGAACATCATTATCATCTGACTTTGTTGGATGTTATCTCTACCATTGGGTCAACCTGAATACCACCATCATTTGCTGTTTTTATCTGTAAATTGATGTTGTTTAACTGTGATGTTGTTTTTAACTGCTTTAACTTTGGGTTATTTTATGATATTTTGATCTTGTGAGCCGCCTTGAGCCAGCATGTCTGGCAAGGCGCAATACAAATAGAAAAAATAAACAATAGTAATAAATAATAAATCATCCTGTGGAAACTTACTTTCAGACAGAAGAAGACAAAGAAGAGGTTGGATTTAAACCCTGCCCTTCACTTGGAGTCTCAGAGCAGCTTACAAACTCCTTTCCCTTCCCCTCCTTTCCCTTCCCCTCCCCACAACAGACACCCTGTGAGGTCAGGTGGGGCTGAGAGAGCTCTTTGGAGGACTGTCCTTGAGAGAACAGCTCTAACAGAACTATGGCTTGCCCAAGGTCATCCAGCAGCTGCAAGTGGAGGAGAGGTGAATCAAACCCACTTCTCCCAGATTAGAGTCTGCGCACTTCACCGCTACACCAAACTGGCTCTCAGAGAGACTACACTAGTCCATCTCCATGTGAAACCAACAGCAGGCTGCTCTACAAAGCTGTCCTGGTGATCTCCAGCCTTCAGAATATACTCCATTGAGTGTCCATGAAACAGCATAAGAGCCTCACCTTGGTTGATTGCCAAAGTTGTTGAGTGATAGTTTTTGGCATTGACTTTCTTTACCATGTACTCTTGGATTGGTAGCTGTACCATCTGTAGATGTCACTCCTGGGCATTTTGGAAGGTCAGTCTCTACAAATGAAAATCCATACATGAAGTAGATAATCATACAAACCAACCCCTTGCGGCCTGTCTGCAAGTCATGCCATGTGCCAAAGCCACCAAAGAACTGTAGCTGGGGAAATACTAAGTTTTAGTATGTCCCCTCTAAGCCAAAGGCCAACCAAAAGAGAAAGGTCTTCAGCTTGGAATGTTACTCTGCAACTGAGGGCTGCAGCTGGCTCCACCCTCAGGGCCCGGCTAAAAGGAACTCAGCTCAGATGAGTTCATGGAGGAAGACCTCATATACATTACAGTCCGGCTAATATAGTTAAAAGCAATACTTCAGATATTCTGGGCCCAAGCCATGTGGAGCTTGGAAATTCAAAACCAGCTCCTTAAACATTGGCTCTAAGAAAACAAACAAACGAACTGGAAGCCAGTGTAGTTGGTCTAATGAGGTACGATGTGATCTTCCAGCAGGCATGTTCTGTACCAACTAGAGTCTTTCAGGGCAGCCCCATTTTAGAGCTTGTTATAATAAGCAAGTCTAAGCAATACCAAGTCATGGTTGACTGACTTTATCCAGGAACATATACAGCTGGAGAACAAGCATCAGGTGGGGAAAGGTGCATTTGTTCATCTAGAAACAACAATCCTTTTCAGATGTTACCGCCCTCAGAGCTGGGTGCAGCATTCGAGGGAGAGAAAGAGGAAGAACATTATAAAGCTCTCCCAAAGTGCTCTGCAGAGCCAGAGATCAGAGGAACTTACTGGAGTCAATAGCTTCCTATCCAAGCAATCTTGGATTCAAGGTAAAAATAAATCAAAGCTTTATGGAACAGGACTTATGATCGAGTTGAGTTGGGGGGGGCTAACTGGGGCTGGACCAATTGTAGGTGTTCTATTGTGCAGTGATTGTGTGACCATTGGTTGCTGGTTTGTACAGAGTAAATGAAACAAATAAGTACTTTAAAAATTGGGGGGGGGAATGTGTCAATTCTTCTAACAAATTTATTTGTCAAAGGTCAGAAGTATGTTCTTTTTTTAAATTCCAAATACGTAATACAGGAGAACTCCTCTTACCTTTTGCTTTGTTTTTCTGACATAATAAAGTCATACATGTTCTTAATAAACTTACCTGTCCATTTCCTCCGGGGAAGCCAGAAGGGGTTGGGGCAGCCCCAAAGTCCCCCAGTAATACAGCCACATAGCAGAGAAAAATGCAGGGTCGTTGCAGACTGGTCATCTTTTTCAGGGAGACGAATGGTGAGAGGGAATTAAGGACAGGTGAATATGCCTGTTTTCCATTTTTCTGCCACAAGACTTCAGCCACTGACACGGGTCCACTTGTACACCATGTATTTATGGTGTTTTTTTAAAAAAAAAATCCTAATTGCTTTATTTCTATAGCAGTGCAATGTTATAGCGATGGAGAGATTACTGATAAAACAGTTATAGTGATCAAGCTTTAGTGATACAGTGATTATCAACTTTTTAACCCCCCCCCCCAAAGTTCTCTGATGTGGTGGAGGAATGACAGCTATGTGGGTCTGAGACAAGGAAAGTGCGGGGCGGGGGACTTGTCATGTGGACAGGGCCATAGCCAAAACTTTTTTTATCAGGGTGTCTATTTTTTTGTTAATGGGGCTCCTTAGCACAGTGGAGAGATAAGCTTTCATACATACAGTGGATAGTGGAATAGGCCTTTAGTATTGCTATCTTTAATGGTTCTTTGCACTCCCTTGTTGACAATGGTGACTCTTTATTGTTACCTTAAAATTGTAAAAAAAGAGCCAAGATGCATATGCAGAGCTGAAATTGGATCAGGTGGCTGGTAAGATCAATGGATAGCAGCAAATCGGCACTTTGGGGCTAATAGCCACTGAAGAACCTCTGCTCCATATGTTTATCTGATCCCCAAAGAAAGTTGTCTGCAGAGACAAGAAATACACATTACTCAGCTGAGTGAATCAAGCCACCCCCTGCAGGGGAAGGAAGCAATTACCCCCCCCCCAAAAAAAACCCTTAAAATGCTCAGTTACCCCTTGAGAAAACATATATCTCTGACTCCTCTGATACAATTTAATTGAAAGAAACTGAAAGCAGTAATGGACACATTTTAATTTTTACTTTTAGCTCTACTCTAATACGCCATTTGTTTCCAGAAAAATACACATGCACTTTTGTTTAAAACAAAGATATGCTTGTTAACAAAGCTGTTCTGCCATTTTTCTCTGAAAGGAAGGGAATCAAAAGTTTAAGCAGCCTGTTTCCTCTAATATAGGAACAATCGTTTGATTTTATGCCTTCCATATGGCTGATTATGGGTGGCTGGTCAGATTGCAGCACTAATCTCGATACTATGGTGCGCACATGCCATTTAAAAAAATAAAATGATCAGTGAGATATTTGGTGGGCGTCTCTTTTCTTAATTTGTGACACCCATCTGCAGTAGGCTGGATTGAATGAAGCTGGGCACATGGGGCAAAGATTACTACAGCTTGATGTTTATTTTATTAGCTGATTGTAATTCAGTTGTCAATGTGACTTTCTTTAGTCATTTAGGGACTCATTAACATTTAAAGCTCATCATTAATTAATTAACTCTGTGACAGAATTTCTTCATGTGCATTTTTTCTTCAACCCCCAACTCAGATTCCTCAAAAGACAAACTCCTTTGAAGCTACCCAGGACACTGCATTTGATCCTAAACCTTCCTTTTCTTTCTTTACCTTTCAATGCCCCATCAACAAATGCACAAAATGGGTGGTACATGAGGGTCAGGGTGTGAGTTTGGGAGTGACATCAACAGAGACAATGAAAGGGCTCCTTAGTTATTTAGAACTTCTGTTTTAAAGTTACATTTTAGGAGACCTCTAGACCAATTAAACATATTTTAGATCAACAGCTGCTGGCATATCAGAAGCAAGAACCTGCTTGAGAGACTCTTTGGTAAGAACCTTCTGTTTTATTTCAGAAAGCAACTTTTTTAAGTGCCTGTTTGATGCAATATTGGATTGCAGTAGTCAACAAACTGCCTGAAAACAACTGTGTGTGTGCCTGAGTCTAAATTGTTCATTAAGCTGGTGAGTTCTTTAAAGGCAGCTGGGAAATGACTAAACATTTCACTGGCGTGATGAATTCAGTTCTCTAATGGAACAAAAATTGGGCATCTGAAACTGCATTTGGATTATGTTCATATAAGGATGTAAAGCGTCTTAACAGCAGTTTTTTGTGCTGCAACTGTGAAAATAATACATAGCACAGGTTTCACTGAAAATACTAGGTCCCGATCACACTCAGAAGTAGCCGCGCGATACACATGAATGTCGGGTGGATTTTACGGGCACACAGGAACATCTGGCAAGCATCCCGCACCCATAGCCAACCCATTTTGCCCCACCGAAGAAGCGGAGTTAAAAAATACTGGGGAAACGGCAGTATCCAACGGGTTTGCGACGGGCGGCAAATGGACTTCCCCGTGTGATTGCTCCGGCACGTTCCCATTGCATCACTGATCCTTCATTGGAGCACACCGGAAACATACAGTGAAGGGAAAAAAACCGATTCACCCACCTCTGTGTCTGATCACGCAGTAGTGGGTCAAACAGATATGGCGCAAACAGCCTCACTTCCCCTCCACGTTATCTGGCACGTGTGACCGTGGCCCTAGGGTTTCATTCAGCAATGCCACTCCACATTAAAATATGCCGAACACTTTTAACTGAAGGCTGTAGGCAGTTCTTGGCTTTGTGATACCAATCAATCCATATGTTTATTATGAGTGAAGATCAACAGCTATATCAGCAATCATGTAAACATATATACTTGTGACACATCTGAACATATTAAACAGAAGTGTGAAAAGACATTGCTACGTATCTGAATATGTTAATTAAAAATGTGAGCATACATTGGCAGAATAAAATCCATTAAAATTGTTAAACTGATACAAAAAAATTAGAGCTGGGATCCAAAGCGAGACTGTTTCATCCTGACCTGGATATCCCAGGCAAGCCTGATCTCATCAGATCTCAGAAGCTAAGTAGGGCCGACCCTGGCAAGCATTTGGATGGGAGACCTCCATAGAATACCAGGGTTGGGAGGAAGAGGCAGGCTACCAAGCCACTTTTCTGAAGGCCTTCCATGCCCCAATAGGAGTCGCCAGAGGTCTCCATGACTTCCAGGCATGGGGACACAAATGCACACACACACACACACACACAAATGCAAAAATTCCCAAAAAAGTGAGATTGTTTTGCTATCTGCTGTGTCACTTGCAGTTAACATTGATCATTGTGGAAACATTCAAACTGCTCTGTCAGTGAAACTTACAATGACAGCAATGGGCTTCTATTGGCAGAGTTATCTGAAGACTGGACTTTCCGTGCAAAGCAAAATAAAATTAATTTCCCCTACAGTTATGGTGTTGGCAGTTGGGGGGGGTGGGGGTGAGGAAAGAAAAGATTCACTGGATCTTACTTATGCGCCGCAATGAATCTCTGTGCTAAGGGAGGTGTGAACAAACCGGAGTAAGGCTAGAACTGTACCTTTGGTCTATCATGCCATAAAAGAAAAGGATCAGCCTCTAATATGAGGCACAGTGTAGCCAAAATTAAGAATTTTTATGTCCCATTGATTTCACCGAAAGGGTCAAGTGAGCATTCAGTTCTCTCCTGTTAAAATCACTGGAACTTTAATGTAACTTTGGCTGGATTGCGTCCATATTTTTTCAGGCAGTGATTTCAAAGCTAATTTACAAATGAAAAGTTAGCCAGTTCTAAAACTTTTTACTAACAGTATTCTAAGATCAAAAGTAACCTGACTTGGATAGCTCAGGCTAGCCCAATCAAGTTTGGTATAGTGGTTAAGAGTGTGGACTCTAATCTGGGAAAACCGGGTTTGATTCCCCCCTCCTTCACATGCAGCTGCTAGTGTGACCTTGGGTCAGTCATAAGTTCTTTGGGTAGTGAAGGGAAGGGAATAAATCCAATCTCCTTCTCTCTGCTGGGACAGCAACTGCCTAGATTCTGTTGTTTCTTCCCTATAACAGATGGCCACTCTGCAGAGCCGATGTCTTTCTCTCTTCGCCCTCACTTGCTGTGCTGTGTTCTTCGGTCATGTTGGGAGTGTTGACCTGAAGGAGCCCAGATACCCTGGTGAGAATGCAGAGTTCCACATGGTGATACAGTACCAGCAAGCCCTTGAAAAATATCTACATGATGTGTTTCACGAATGCGCTAGGTATTCGGCACCATCTTGTAGTGGTGAAAAATGTAATTTGCTTATTAGATTTTACATTCTAACAACCCTGATTCTTTTTGAGTGTATAATCTCAGTTTAATAGCAATAACCTCCTCCCTCCCCATCATTTGCCCTGACCTGAATAGCTCCGGCTAGGCCTATGTCGTCAGATCTCGGAAGCTAAGCAGAGTCGGCCCTGGCCAGTATTTCAACAAGTAAATAAAATAAAAATAATTATTAAAAAGAGAGAAATGTATATTAGCCCCAGCGATTTTATATTATTTATTTAGAAACTTCTGCCTTGCTTCATCGAACCACATAGTGCACTTGACTTTAAAAAAAAAATCAGTGAAGCCACGATATATCATAAACAGACTACAATCAAATAACAGAGATAACACAGTGACCCAGAATACAGAAAATTAAAATCAAGCCGAATATCTAAACTCATCAGCTGGTCTCACAAAACCATAAGGACTGTATTAAAATCTCAAATCCAGGCTATAAGAATTGGCACTTTAGACACACGCCTCACACACAAGATCTCCATGGTATAGAGTGGCCTTTACATCATTTTCTAGATCTTCCCAGGGAAGGCACCCCCCAGCAGATAATTTTTAATGGTCCTCTACAGAGAAGGTAGTTAACTGTTACTGAGGTCAGATGGAACCTACCAAAAGGATGACTGTGGGATGCTTCCCAGATGTTGCTGTCTGATCGCACTCTTTCGATCCATCATGCATTTGCACCTATGTCGGATCTAAAGGTGTGTGTGATCGCAGCCTACCTGCAAGAGAGCTGTAACCCACTTTGGGGTCACAATCTACATTTTGAGAAGCACAGATACTGAACACTTGGGGTAGGAAAGATGTAAATACATAAGCAATTGGGTTATATTCATTCATTCAAATCACGTATCACCTGCCTTTCACTACAATGCATCCCCCAAGAAGGCATACATAATCAAATGCCAATTCAATAATAATAATTGTCGTATAGCAGTGGGTGTAGTATAGCCAGGAGATCCAAAGATTGTCTGGCAGCCTGAAACTCTAGCTCTTTTTGTGGCGAGGCGAGCTAGGTTAATTTTTTGGGCTGGGAGAACTGTGACAGACCCAAGGTCACCCAGCTGGCTTCATGTGGAAGAGTGGGGAATCGAACCCAGTTCTCCAGATTAGAGTCCACCACTCTTAACCACTACACCAAACTGGCTCGATAAAACCAAGAACAGAAATGCTGTTAAAAAAACTAAAGAGCCTGTAGAAAAGAACATATAAAAATGTCTATGGGTAAAATAAAATCTTGGCCATTTTTATCTTTAGACTACTAATGGTTTGATCTCGAGCAAACTTAACACCCTTCTAAATCAGTTGTGAGCAGCTCTAATAGCTGAGACTAGCCAGATCTCATCAAAGCTTAGAAGCTAAGCAGTGTTGACCATGGTCAGTACTTGGATGGGAGACCATCAAGGAAGACAGGGCCTTCTATGCAGAAGAAGGCAATGGCAAACCACATCTGCTCATCTCTTGCCTTGAATACCCTATGAGGTGGAACTTCATGGGGTCACCATGAGTTGGCTCTAACTTGATGGTGCACTTTATGCTTTTAAATCCATTGAAGACTATGGGTTAAGAAGGGTGTAATGCTGCTCTAGAGCCAGTTTGGTATAGTGCTTAAGAGCACAGACTCTAATCTGAGAGAACCAGTTTTGATTCCCCACTCCTCCACATGCAGCTGCTGGCATAATCTTGAGTCAGTCACAAATTCTTTCAGAGCTGTTCTCTCAAGGGCAGTTCTCAAGAGAGCTCTCTCAGCCCCACCTACCTCACAGGCAGTGTTCCCTTTAAGCTGAGTTAGTGTGAGCTAGCTCAGTTTTTTAGCCTCTGGCTCACACATTTTTTTCTTAGCTCAGGAAGGGTGGCTCCAGAGCAAACTAATTTATGCAGTAGCCAAACACCTGCTCACAGCTTTAATGCCAGTAGCTCACAAAGTAGAATTTTTGCTCACAAGACTCCACAGCTTAGAGGAAGCATTGCTCACAGGGTGTCTGTTGTGGAGAGGTGAAGAGAAAGGGAAAGGGATTGTAAGCCGCTCTCAGACTCCTTCAGGTAGTGAAAAGTGGGGTATAAATCCAATCTCCTCCTCCTTCTTCATCACTGTAAGTGAACATGGGGGGATTTTAAAACTTTCTTCTCTTATATGGTTCAACTGGACTCTATTGGTTGCATCTCCTCTCTGCTTGTAACCCAAATCCATGTGTCTTGTGTGGAAGGAATGTCAAAGAGATAGCGTTCTCCTATGTGGGTGGATGTTCTCCCTATCTTTATGGTGGCAACCAAATAGATTTTTCATTTTTCCATTCCAACTGTGGTTCCTTAAAGATGTATCCTTTAGTTTTAGTTTTTGAATTTTTAGGTTTTCATTCTTTCCACAGAACAGCAGGCTTAGTGGGCAGGATGGGAAGAGAGGAAAGCCGCTTCTGTCGACAGCATCTGACTGATCTCTCTGTTGACAGGCAGATTGTGATGAACAAATATTCCCCCATCAGAAGAACCTGCAAGATTGATGACTGTAAAGCGGTGAGAAAAGCACTCATAGGCTGAATTCTCCATGACTTTCCGGCATCTCTGCATCTTCCACAGCGGATTCTTTGGTGAAAGAAGTCATGCAGACTATTCTGCATATCCTTGTTGCTGTTCGGTAAAGATGATGGCCACCAGATTACATCTAGATAAAACTTGGAATCCGTCTCATTCCTTCTTTTATTGCATAAGAGCTGAAACTGGAGGTGAGGAGAGAAGCTGAGGTTGTCCACTTGGAAATTTCTTCTCCAGAAGATCTCACCCAGAAGTGTTGCTTCTGCCTAACCCATTTTAAATAGTTTCCATGCTGGGGGAGGGACTTGGCCATTTGACTACCTGATGAAATAAAGCACTCGCCATATTTGAATATGTCTTCCCTGCCGCTTCTATCCTTTACTGTACTTGCATTGTCGCACTTCAAAATTTAGCAAAACATAGGACGAGAGATTTGATGCCATGTCCTCATACATTGCTTAATCACTTGAATTTGCTGTCCACTTGCTCTTATATCACTGGTATCCATATCGATTGATGATAGATGGACAGATGGATAGATGGATGTATATTGGTCTTTGAAAGATCATTAGGATCTTGCTGTCCTCATGTCCCTTGATCTTTTTATGTCTTGACAGAATACCCAGTTCCACCCTCCTCAGCTGCTTTAAATAGCCACCTAAACTGAGCACTTTCTGCCTTGCTGGCCCTTATATAAAGAATTGCCTCCCCAGATACCTACACAGTGACCCCTCTGTGATCCAGAGCCAGTTTGATCTAGTGGTTAAGAGCACAGAACCTAATCGGAGAGAACCGGTTTTGATTCCCCACTCCTCCACATGCAGCTGCTGGTGTGACCTTGGGTCAGTCACAAGTTCTTTCAGAGTGGTTCTCTCAAGGGCAGTTCTCAAAAGAGCTCTCTCAGCCCCAACTACCTTACAGGGTGTCTGTTGTGGGAAGGGGGAGGGAAAGGAGTTTGTAATCCACCCTGAGACTCCTTTGGGTAGTGAAGGGTGGGGTATAAATCCAATCTCCTCCTCCTCCTCCTCAGGCCTACATCCTTTGAACTCCAACTACCAATTCCAATTCAAGTTCCAACATCCTTTATTGGCATAACAATAACTTTAAAAAGAAAAGGTAACAGTATAAATCAGCCCATATGCCAGCAAAGAAAGACAATCAAGAGTACAGCATTGTGTACAGTAATAGTAATAGGGCAAAACTCCAACTGCATGCATCCTTATTATTCAGGCTTGCTCCTTTCATTATGGGCAGTAACAGGAATGGCAGTGGTAACCCCACCCCCCATCATTAGGACCCTCTGTCCTCTTGACAGCTTTTTAAGGCAAGGTTTGGCTCACTCCTGATATAAAAAGAAGACTGATGTGACTGTCATCTTCTTAAGTACAAACATCACTTACTTGCTTGTTGCAGGTTTCTAGGGTTGCCAGCTCCAGGTTGGGAAATAACTGGATGTTATGGGGTGGAGCCTGAGGAAGGCAGGGTTTGGGAAAGAGAGGGATTTCATTGGGGCATAATGTCATAGAGTCCATGTCCCAAAGCAGCCATTTTTGTCACATAACTAATCACTGTCACCCGGAGGAGATCTCTAGCCACGACCTGAGGTTGGCAACTCTACAGGTGTCCTCCAGCCGATGCTCCTGTGTCCCTCTTGGTTGCTCACTAGAACAGGGGGGAAATGGGGGCAGCGATTTCAACTGATGTCATGGCCACATTCAGGTTTGTCAGTTGGAACTGACAGCACAACATTGATCAATAGTCCCTTCCACTGTGCCCTGCCCTGAAAAGTCCCCATGGGTTGAGCTCGGAGGCCTGGCTGTAAATCACACCCACCATGAGACCTGTGCAGTTGAGGAAGTGCACATTTCTTCAACTCTTGTCCACCTCCAGTTTCCTAATAATGAAGGGTTGCTTTTTGTTTTAGAATAACTGCCTCCTTTGTTTTCAGAATGACCACCTCCTTAAAGACATCTACAACCAGAGCCAGCATGGTGTCGTCGTTAAGAGTGAAGGACTCTAATCTGGAGAATTGGGTTTGATTCCCGGCTTCTCTACCTGAAGCCTGCTGGGTGATCATGGGCCAATCACAGTTCTCTCAGAACTGTCTCAGCCCCACCTGCCTCACAAGATGCTTGTTGTGGGGAAGGGAAGGGAAGGTGACTGCAAGCCGCTTTGAGAATCTTTAGGATAGAGAAAAGTAGGGTATAAAAATCCTCCTCCTCCTCCTCCTCCTACTACTACTACTACTACTACTACTACTACCCACCACCACTCTTTTAAAGACTGGTTGATTATCTCTGAGACCTCACCAATCACTTTACATGCTAGGCGTCATCAACCAAGAAAGCCAAGGGTCAATCAAGAAGAAACAAAAAAGGCAGGTTGATTGATTGATCGACTTGATTGATCAAAGGATCTCAGACAGTAAGGCCGAGGACAGACTGGCAATTTGCCCCGGTAGCCAGTCGCGGCAAAAAAACCCCGGAGTAAACGATACCGGGTTTTCCCGTCCACACAGCGGGGGCCTCTGCCAGAAGATACGGGACGGAGGCACGCGGGAGCATTCAGACTGCCGCACCAGAGGCGTGCTATATTCGCCGTTTCCCCATTAATTCAGCTGTGGGTGTATGTGCGCATAAGCGCATTTTGCCGATTTTTTTTTTTGCCCTGCAACACCGGCACCGCATTGGGCGGTGGAGCGGAGCGCAGCCAATCACACCGCTGCTGCCTCATGCCCAATGCGGGTTGCTCCCGGCTTTTCGGCTGCGCGTTCAGACTCCCCGGAAGCGGAGAAACGCGCGACGAACGCAGGCTTTCAAGATTTGTGCCGGCTTTTATCAGGTTTTTTTTAATCCGGCAGTGAAGCGCGAGAGCACCGGTAGGCTACGGGTGGGGGACGCCAGACAGATGTGCCTGTGTGAACATTCCATTTAATCCGATATTGAGTCGTTGTCAGCCCGGGTCCCATCCCACGGCAAATTGCCAGTCTGTCCTCGGCCATAGTATTGGAAAACAGTCCCTGAAGACAGACAAGACAATACTGACTACATAGATCAAAGGTCAACAATTATGAAGCTTCATATGTTCAAAGTATCCAGCATAATTAACTTATGGGATTCATGGCCACAATGGCACTAGACTGGAAAAGAGAAATTCATAAATAATAGAACTATCAGCTATGAGCTGTGATAGCTGAGTGCATAGCTTAATGGAACTTCTACATTCTGAGTGGAGATGCCAGCCTCCAGGGCGGACCTGGGGATCCTCCAGAATTACAGCTCATCTCCAGACTACAAAGATCAGTTTCTATGGTGAAAAATGGATGCTTTGGAGGGTGGACTCTGTGGCACTGTACCCCATTGAGGTCCCTGTCTTCTCCAGGTTCCATCCCCATATCTCCAGGAGTTTCCCGACCTGAATATGGCAACCCTATCTCCCCCCAACTCTTGTCAGTGGACGGGGGGACCTAGCAACCCTATTTCTGAGGTAGTGACCTCTGAATGCTAATTATTGTGGGGGGGGAAGCAAGAGGGCCAGGCTTTTAAATTAATGCCCTACTGATGGACTTTCTAAGAATATCTGACTGGTCACTGTTGGAAACTGGATGCTGGACTAGATGGGTCATTGGGTTGATCCGGCAGGGGTATTCCTAAGTGTTGCATGAAGTTATTGTTCAACCAGCTGAACGATCACATTCAGAAGATATTCCCCAGTAATGGGAACAAGTTTAGGACACATCAGCAACTGACACTCTTCTAAAAAAAAAAAAACATACTGTATTTGAGGACTAGCTAGTCAATAGGTGCAGTCAAAGGATTTCCTGTTATCACAATGCAATTCCAAAGCTGGCAACAATGAAACTTAAAAAAACAAGAAAAACCAAAATCTACAAGAGCATTAATAACTATCAAAGTTTTGTTATTCATATTCGTAGGAAATATTGTTTCCCCGATTCAGTGAGGGTGAAAATGTCCACTGTCTGCTTCCTTCTCTTTGAACAAATTATTATTTCAAACAACATTGCACAGTTCCATGGTTTATTTAATCACTCTTTAAGAGATTATTTTTTTCCTTCTTGTAGGTCTTATTCTTTTCCTTCTTCCTATGTTGCATATAATATCCAGGCAGCAACAATCAGAACTCCTTTCATTTCTTTATGCTGAATATGAATATTCATTGAATGGCTCAACAATAGTCATCCAGGATCTAAGGGAGCTTGCACACCCATGCTTTCCTTCACCGATTCAGAAAATCTCCCCAGATAGCAAGTTTTCCCAGATCATCTACATGGGGGGATAGGGAGCCAGTTTGGTATAGTGGTTAGGAGCGCAGACTCTCGTCTGGGAGAACCGGGTTTGATTCCCCACTCCTCCACATGCAGCTGCTGGTGTGACCTTGGGTCAGTCATAAGTTCTTCCAGAGCTGTTCTTGAAACAGCAGTCCTTGAAAGAGCTCTCTCTGCCCCACCTACCTCATAGAGTGTCTGTTGTGGGGAGGGGAAGGGAAAGAAGATTTGTAAGCTGCTCTGAAACTCCTTTGGGTAGTGAAGGGCGGGATATAAATCCAGTCTTATCTCTCTTCTTCTCTTTGGTCTATTTCGAGGGATGAGCAGTGTCCCCCCCCCTCCATTTTTGTACCAGAATCTGTCTCCGTGTTATGTCCTCCACCTCCTTTCCAGTTTTGCTTAGAGAATTTACAAAAACGATTCAGGAATCAGTGCCTGAGCAGTTTACTGCTGCATTGATTACCTTTCTTCTGTTCATTTGCACCCCCTCTGTGCTACAAAGGTACATCCTGATAAAACATAGCAAATCTGTAGCCTGCATTGTGATAACATGTATGTTTGCATTCATACTTCTTTGTGCAATGTTTTACTGATGTGCAGGTGCGTTCCTTTGCACTGGCAAAACACTGCACAAAAAGCATTTTGATATATGTGTATGCAGTTACATCAAGGTTGCTTTCCCCCCAGTGTTTTACTAATGCCCATCAGTAGATTGGGAAAATGCACATAAGTAAAAGGAACTGAGAGCTGCAAGCAGACAACACATTTGAGAAACAATTAACAGAACCATAGAAGACTCCAAATGCATCAGTACCTCTCCAAAAACCAGATGAAGCAACCAGGAACACCAACATCCTGAGATAAATGTGGACAAGCAGAATTTCAGAAGCAAACTCTGAACAGAACCCTATATCACCCCCCCACAAAAAAGTGCATTGAAGGTATGTTCAGAAACTAATTTATTTTCCTTCCTATTGCTGTTCAATCGAATAAATGCACCTTTGAAAATAATCATCCCAATCGCACATTGAAAGAGCCCTATTGTTGAGAACATCTAATTGGCATCTATAGTTGGTGTATAGCGAGGAATTCCTGGGAGTTTTGCAAAGACGTATTTTAAGTTACTCCTACCAGACTGCATGTATGTCTATTGGGGGAGCAGACTAGAGGTATCCCCTGGGGTTCCCCTGGAATTGCAGTTCCTCTCCAGACTAGAGAGCTCAGTCCCCTTGGAGAAAACGGATGCTTTGGAGGGGGAACTCTATGGCACTGTACCCCACTGAGGCCCCTGTCCTCCCCAGGCTCCATCCCCAAATCTCTGGGATTTCCCAAGCAGGATCTAGCAACCCTACCCTCATCTCCCACCGGTGGCCAGAGGAGACCTGGCATCCCTAGCAGACAGTCATGGAAGTGACCATGAAGAACGGGTGGTGGCAAGCAGCAAGTGGGTGGCTCTCAGCGGGCAGGGGAGGAGAAAGGAAACAGTATAACAGGCCCTTGAATGATGATCTGCAGGAGTAGAGCAGAGATCAGCCATCAGCATTCTGCCACAACCCTGCAGCCTTGAGCTTAAGGTAAAAAAGGACAGAACCCTGGGTTGTTTTTCTTGGTGGACAGAGCCCTGGGTTGCTTTCTAGCCCTAGCAAGGCACCTCTTCCTTGGGACTTTTTTTAATTTTAAGAAACTTTATTACGACAAAAATAGAAATACAATACAAGAAAAGTAATTGAACTGAGGTGTATAACAAACACTCAAAATAACTGAAACTCTTCTCCAAGGGATAATACACCCAGAAGGAGCAAGCAAAGGAAGGGTGCTCTAAAGAACAATGTTTCTCATAACAATGCCATGGGTGTTATATCCATTGCTGCAACTGAGCCCATTCAGGTGGGATGCATTGTTGATGAGATAAAAATTCAAGTGGTGGGCACCATTTTTCATCAAAACTGGATTTGCTAGGGAATAATAGCATTCCGTTAATTTTATCAGTGATGTTTTCCATAATATATTGGTCCCATAATTTTCGGAACCAAACATTCAAAGTTCACGCAGATCAGTTTTTCCAAAGGGAAGCTATTGCCGTCCTTGCAGAGACTATCAAAGTATCTATTCAATTTTTATGCACCGGAGAGGGAAGGTCACGTGGCTAGTAATTAAGAAATAAAACCTTTAGAAGAAGAGGAACCTCCATACCTGTTATTAATTTTCGATGGGAGAGAACTGTTTCCCAGAAATCTTGGATTTTATCGCACAGCCACCAACAGTGGTTCCTTTGGACACAGAGGTCTTCTCTCCCACCCAAGCCACCTACCTTCTTATTATGGTGGAGGATGCTGCATTCCCTCTCATGTTGTTTTCTGCATATGGGCAGCAATGGGCTGAGGTCAGGGGGCATGGCCATCAGTTAGCTGCTTGCATCTCTGTCATGGGGGTGCCATTGGTATACCGTCTCATGATTGGTGGTCTTCCACAGGCTTGCTGTGAACCCTAAGGAAGTTGCTAAGCTCCCTTTACTTTGGCATAAGGTCTTTTACTTACATTTCCTTTTCTTAGGGGGGGTGGGGTGCCTGGAAGTCCTGGTTGACTTCTGGCAACCCCTAGTGGGGCTTGGATGTTTCAGAGAGGTGGCTTGCTATTGCCTGCCTCTGCCTCCCGGCCCTGGTATTCTTTGGAGGTCTCCCAGCCAAGTACTTGCCAGGGTCGGCCCTGCTTAGATTCCGAGATCTGATGAGATCGGGCTTGTCTGGGCTATCCAGGTCAGTGGAGCAGGCATATAGTACCAGCTCATGGTGCTGACTCCAGACTGGCACTGCACATCAAGGTCTTTGGATGGGGCTGCCCACAGCTCATGTCTCAATCTGGAGACTGTATCAGAGAAATGGGTTACATTATTTTGGAGAAAGAATGTTCAAATCCAGTTGATATGATATTATAACTCCTCCCTATGGATGGTTGCCTGTTTTAGACCTCATAGTGGTTACCGTCCCCCCTCAGTCTCAGAAACGTGTGTGTGGTTCAGTTCATTCTATTTCCTTTCCCTTCCAGTTTGGTGTAGTGGTTAGGAGCAAGGACTCTAATCTGGGAGAAACAGGAGAAACAGGAGATTCCCCAACAATGTTCCCTCTAAGCTGTGGAGTCTTTTGAGCAAAAATTCTACTTTGTGAGCTGCTGGCATTAAAGTTCTGAGTGAGCAATTGGCTACTACATAAAGTAGTTTGCTCTGGAGCCATCCTTCCTGAGCTAAGACAAAAATGTGTGAGCCAGAGGCTAAAAAATCATGAGCTAACTCAAACTTACTCAGATTTGAGGGAACACTATTCTCCACTTCTCCACATGCAGCTGCTGGTGTGACCTTCCGTCAGTTACAAGTTGTTTCAGAGTTGTTCTCTCAAGGACAGTTCTCGAGAGAGCTCTCTCAGCCCCACCTACCTCACAGGGTGTCTGTTGTGGGGAGGGGAAGGGAAAGGAGATTGTAAACTGTCCTGAGATTCCTTCGGATAGTGAAGGTTAGAGTATAAATCCAATCTCCTCCTCCTCCTCCTCCTCTTCCAAAACACTGGGCAATATGCTGTTTATTCTTATCCACCTAGCACTACCATCTCCCAACAGCTACTTAAGAACATAAGAACATAAGAGAAGCCAATGTTGAATCAGGCCAATGGCCCATCTAGTCCAACACTCTGTCACACAGTGGCCAAAAATACCAGGTGCCATCAGGAGGTCCAGCAGTGGGGCCAGGGCACTAGAAGCCCTACTTCTGAACATGCATCGCTCCTTTCATGTCTGTCACAGCTTTAACTGTTTCTAGAGTCCTGTTTCTATAGAAGGGATAGTAGCTCTCATCAAAGGGATCTTGCTTCACAGATGGCAGATGGAGAGGAGAGAGGATCCCTGTTTTATCTACCATTAAAGTTCTCCCTTTCCCATCACTAGGATTTTGATATGAATAATGGGAGGACTATTTATAAACAGAAAAACTGAGGGGTACTAAACCCTGAACATACAAGACTGAAGCTGGCACTAGTTTTATTCATCTTTGCACCTAGAGTTGCCAACATCCAGAAGGCACCTGGAGATCTCCTACTATTACTCTTTATCTCCAGCTGACAGAGATCAGTTCCCCTGGAGAAAATGGCTGCTTTGGTGGGTGGGCTCTATGGCATTGTACCCTGCTGAGGTTCCTCCCCTCCCCAAAGTTTCTCCCCAAGGCTTCAGCTCCCCCCCCCCAAATCTGCAGGTATTTTCTAGAGCTGGCAACCCTGTTAGGCTGTGCCTACATTGTAACTGATTTCCTCTATCCAATGAGAAGTGTCTGAAAGCCAACCTGCAGAATATGTCATATCTGATACATGAAGAAAAAGAATGAAAGGTTTGGGCTTTGCTGTGTGGTATGGGTAAGACGGAAGAGTGGAACTTCCAAAAAGAAGGAGGAGATTGTCCAAAGAGGAGCAATCTGGAGACACACCAGAGGTGATTCTGCACTGGCTTTTCCCTTGTTGTTTTACCAAACCCATGTTGGAACAGAAATTCCCTTCTGCACTGCATGACGCTTTCACTTCCTTTGATCATCAGATTTTATGGTACCCTCTCAATGCATGCCGCTTTCACTTTCTTTGATCATTGGGTTTTATGGTACCTCCTGCATAGATCTATGGCCATTTAGGGGTGACTTCGCAGCCAGTATGATGTTGCCCCGGTATATCTGAATGTGGTTTTGAGCTGCACCTTCTCCTCAGTGTTGAGAAAATGCAGAGTGAAAGCCAGATACAGAATCAGCCAAGGAATGACACTTAACAGGAGAGAAGGCGCTGTCCTCACTGTCCCAACTAATGTCTCCTTACCATGTTCAGGGTCTTCTTCCCATCTTCTTTGTACAACAAACATTGCCTTTTCCAACATGTGCATCCCTTCATCTGTGAGCTCCACTTCTGTAAGACACGTACCCACCCATTCCCGCCTCTGCTTTATACATGAGTGGGCATTAGACAGAAACACACTCCAGTACTGCTGAAGGATGAGGACACAGATTTAATCCTTCTGTTGTCTCATTCTGCAATGTGGGTTTTTTCAGCAGTGAAAACAGGTGAAACAAAAAGATCACAGTTAACAGTACCAGGCATATCCCTCTGTGCCTAATTCCCTCTCACTGTTCTTCTTCTTGCAAGAGATGATCCGTCCAGACGAGCACTGGACCACTCTTCTGGCCCTCACCTGCTCTATGGTTTTCTTCTGTGGGCACCTTGCGATGAGTCAAGATATACCTGACCTACCTAAACCTCCTGAAAACAGTGATCCTCCAGAAGTATGGGATGAGTTCTACAGAAAACTCGATGAATTTATCATTGCAGAAAAACAAAAACTTCCAAAAGATTACGAGAGGTATGAGATGTTGCAAAATAATCTTACTGACTCCATATACCTTCTTCCTGATGTCCTACATCTGATGGCTCTCTTAACTGAAACAGCCAATGCTGAGGCAGCTACCCTTAAGCATGAGACTGAAGTTATGAAGATGGATCTCAGCAAAACTTTTGGGGAACAGCCCCTTCCAGTTAATCTGTCTACCTTGGATAGGGAGTTGGAGAAAGAGAACATGACAATTAAGGATATTAAACTGAAGAAGTTCCAAAGAGACCTGAGGGACTATGAGGAGGGTAGACTCTATGACTGCTCTAATGATAATAAGAAATGCTTTAAAAGAAAATCTGTCTCTTTTAATACTACCGTTAATACTAGTTCAGAGATGGATAGAAGTGGCTTTGGGGAAGAGAGCATGTCCACCGAATTTGTTAGGAATAATTCATGCAAATATAATGATTCAATGCCTAGCACTTCTAACAGTACACATTTTTTAGGCCGAGTTGGAAAGAGGCAAACAAAACAGGATCTAAAGATAGCACACAGGAAGAAAATGCAGAAAACCCACAGGTAATTAACCTATCAAATAGGCAATTCTCTGAAGCAGAAATCTGAATCCTTAAGAAAGGGTTCTCCTTTATCCCCACTCCTAAGCATGATCAATTTAAATTAATGGTTGAACTACAGCACATGTTTAGGAAAATCAGACTGGCTGACTATTTTAAGAACAATGTGAAACAACCAGAGGGACAGGTTATAAAATTTAAACCCAAATTCACTTTTAATCCTTCTACTCAAAACTCTAGAAGTCTGGCTTTTCAGGAATTAGTATTGGAGGATATTAATGAAATGTATAAAACAGATACAAGGATTTGGCAAAATTTTACTAGAGTGGAAAGAGACTCTCTTAATAATCTCACGGCTCTTGATGATGTGATATTTAAACCAGTTGACAAGGGGGGTGCTGTTGTTATTTGGGATAAATTGGATTATATTAAGGAGGCTAATAGGGTTAAATAAATAAATAGAGGCTAATAGTATTAAAAGAGTATAACACAGCACACTACACTATAATTAAGGAGGACCCTACTGTTAAGGTCAAAAAGGAGATAGTCACTATTTTGGATGAAGCACTGTTGATAGGTTATATATCTAGGTCTACATATGACTTCTTGCTGCAGTTTGAAAACAGAACTCCCTTGTTTTATCTTTTGCCTAAGATCCATAAGGGGCTCCGGCCAGTTCCTGGTAGATCCATAGTCTCAGGGTGTGGTTCAGTCTTAGAACCCCTGGCATGTTATTTGGATGACTTTCCATCATCCATTATTCCCAAGATTAATACATATCTAAAGGATACCATGGAATTTTTGGGACATATGAATCAGATATGGATAGAGGTTGAGGATATATTACTTGTCACTATGGATGTGGTATCACTGTACACAAATATACCACATGAGGATGCATTGGAAGTGATTCAGGAAACGTTAGAGAAGAGAGAGAACAATAATATTCCCCCCACCTTCTTTTTATGCCAATCGGCTGAATTTTGTTTAAAAAGAAATTACTTCCAATTCCAGAATAAATTTTTTGACAGGTTTCTGGAACAGCCATGGGATGTAAAGCTGCTGGCCAACCTGAGCTGGCCAACTTATTTATGACTAGATTTGAGAACCAATTCATCCTGAATAATAACATCTACCTTGACAACATCATTGTCTTTAAACGTTTTTGGGATGATATCTTCTTGATTTGGAAGGGCCCAGTGCAACTCCCACTGGCTTTTAAGCAATTTGTTAATAGTATTCATGATACTATTAAATATGAGTTGAAATATGACAGCAAAAAGATTAATTTCCTAGATGTTGAGATCAAGTGGGTGGGGGACAGGATTGAGACAGATACCTATAGAAAACCTACAGACGCCAATTCTTTTCTTGTTAATGACAGCTTTCATCCACAGCATTTGAAAAGGAATTTACCCTTTTCCCAGATATTGCACATCAGAAGAAATTGTAGTCAGTACACTGACTTTGTCAAGCAAGGCAGACTGCTTATGAGTCAGTTTAGAGATAGGGGATACTCCTCCAGAATTCTACAACAGGCTTTTTATAAAGCAAGTAATACCAACAGGTCCTCCCTTCTGGTCCCCAAAAACAGACATACTCAGACCGATAGAATGATTATTCCAGTGACGTATGGTGGAAGATCTGCTCAAATGAGGGATATTATTAGAAAACACTGGCCCCTCTTATCTAACTTCCCTAGATGCCGTCTTCCTCCCCTTTTTTCTTACCGCAGATCAAAAAACCTGAGATATAGGTCCATTCTGCACTAGACCTTGAATCCTGGTTCAACCCTGTCCCCAAACTTACATTCTACACTACACTCGAGTTCACCCCTGTAATTATCTCAGAGTATTTTTTGTTTCCACATTACATCGAGGTCACCCTGGTTTTGCCCCACACTTGTCCCAGGGTAAACGGATGCTGTTATAACCAGGGATCAATGCAAGGCATTGTGTCATAAAACCAGGGATGAGATCCAAGTGCGGAAAGGACCATACAGTCAGTTATACAGAGGGGAGTGGATGGCAAGGCCAGACCGGTTAGAAATTATCCTTGTGGGGGATGTTCTGTGTGTGAGTTATTATTACAAACAGATTTTTGTTATGACTGCTCAACAAAAAAGGTACTCTATAAAAGTTTTCTTTAATTGTAATACAAAGTCTGTAATTTATGCGGTAAAATGTGGCTGTGACTTAACTTACATTGGGTGTACATCTAGACCTGTAAAGATCAGAATTGGAGAGCACAAGCGTTGTATTCGCCTGCACTGGAAGAATGCTCCAATGGTCGAACATTTTACAACTTTTGGGCACAGTGAGAGAGACCTTCTCTTCTTCATCTTGGAAAAAGTCCAGGCTAGCAATCTGCAATTGGCACAGTGTCTGAAGGCCAGGGAGACCTTTTGGATTTATGGTTTGAATAGTTTAACACCACATGGATTAAATCAAGAAACTGATTGGCAAGCTGTATGAATGGGTATTGCATAGCGTTTGTTCTGCTATTATTTAGTCTAATTGCTTGTGTTTAGGGCATTATGAAATTTTTGTTATTCTATTTCTTTGCCTACGGGATTATCTCCTTCTGAATTATTATTTTTTTTAAAAAAATAATCCTTTTCTGTGATCTCTGACATTACAGCAACAAGGTGTGGGTATTATCTCTTTAAGTCCTTTTGCATTGTCATTGCTATTGCAACATATGGGCACTATCTCTTTAAGTCTTTTTTTTTTTTTTTGCAATGTCATACCCCTCAAAAAAAAAAAAATCCTTTTTGTGACTTCTGACACTACATCAGCATAGCATTATCCTCTATCACATTATTTAAGTTCATGATATCTGTCAGTCTTCACTGTTACATATTGGTGGTACATTGTCCGTGACAAGGCAATTTTATTTGTACTCTTAGGACCCAAACTGGAAGGTATTTTTCTCTTTATATAATTTCTCATATTTTTAGATTTTAGCATTGGTTATTGTTGTGTCCGCTGACCACTTCGGGCCGTCAGCGACAGAGCCTGAGCTTGAGTCCGGTGAACAATGGGACTGAGGCTCCTGGCTCCAGCTTAGGGGAACCAGTGGGAACGGCGGCGGGAATTCAAACCCGCCAATGGCACCAGGGGTTGTTCCCCTTCGCTTGTATATAGTTGGCCACATGGTAACCTTGTCTTGTTGTGTAATAGTGAACCATGCTGATCACTACATCGGTGTCTGTGGTTTTATTATGCGTCCAACCCACTACACAATAGTTATATTTTGAAATGTATCTTTATCCGTATTTCCAGGTACATATTATTTCCTGGTCATACAACTACTTTTGACACAAGGCCAGATATATTTGTGGCCCCAAATAGAAACTTTTTGGTGTGTCATTCAATTCCATATTGGAAGTGAGTATATTTAGGTAAAGTAAAATATTTTTTAAGATTGGTTGGAATTTTCAATTGAATTATTAAATATTAATCTAAAACATTTTTTTATCTTTTTGTACAGCAACTTTGGACCTATTTTATTTATTGCCTTCACGTGTGTTACAGGGACTCTGTTGCTTGCTGTATTTTGCACTATTTGACCTCTGAAGAAGGCTCTTGTGAGCCGAAACACATCAGGTCATACACTGCCTTTGTGTGTGTATATGTAACTTAGAACATGTTATGAGGCTTTATTTGGGCCCCTACTAGGTTTTTATATGTCTCTGTGATAAACACTCTTTTGTACACTTACTTATTTTTTTAACTTTTGGCCCTCAATCAGTTTTCTAAACTTCCTTTGGAGGTTTGTGCTTTGTTGGTTTAGATTTTCCCCCCTCTTTTTTTTCGGATATGAGTCCAGAGATACCTGAACTACCTAAACCTCCTGAACACGGTGATCCTCCAGAAGTCTGGGATGAGTTCTACAGAAAACTCGATGAATTGATCATTGCAGAAAAACAAAAACTTGCAGAAGAACAAAAGAGGTATGAGCTGTTGCAAAATAATCTTACAGACTCCGTATATCTTCTTCCTGATGCCATACATCAGAGGTCGTCCCTCCCAGCTCTCCTGAACAAATCTGTTTTAAATAGTTTGTGAAATGCCAGGAGCATGGCGACCTTCTTGACCTGCTCGGGCAGGACATTCCACAGGGCGGGCATGTGTACCTGCGGTTTTGATGAGGTCCTTTCTTGCATTGCCAACTATGGGTTCCTGAAGATTTAGGGGTGAGGTATGGGGAGGGCAGGGTTTTGGAAGGGGCAGGATCTCAGTAGAATGCCACAGAGACCACTTCCAAACGAGCCATTTTCTCCCAGAGAACTGATCTCTGAAGTCTGAAGATCAGCTGTAATTCTGGGAGAGCTCCAGACACCACCCGGAGGTTAACAACCCCAGTTGTCACCCATCTGGCCTCAGATGACGAGCAGCCAGTCTGAAGAGACGGTGCTGACCTTGACAGACCAATGGCCTGATTCAGGATAAGGCATGTTTCAAAAGAATTTATACATATGCAGACATTGTTTGCTAACATAGTAAGCATGCACTTGATAGTTGATAGTCAGTGTGTTGTTGTTGTTCAGTCGCACAGTCGAGTCCGACTCTTCGCGACCCCATGGACCAGATTACGCCAGGCCTCATGATTACGCTCCCTCATGGATCACTGCCTTGTCGTGGCGAGGGGGCTTGCGTGGTTCGATGAGGCTGTGGGCTATGCCGTGGAGGGCCACCCAGGACGGACAGGCCACAGCAGAGAACTCAGACCAAGCGTGATCCCCTGGAGAAGGAAATGGCAACCCACTCCAGTATCTTTGCCAAGAAAACCCCATGGACAGTCAGTGTGACCACTCCCCTATTACCTAACTGGGAAAGCATCAGAATCCTAGAATATTCCAGCAGTTTCCATTGCCTGCCTATACCTTCTGGATGTGTCTGGAAAAAGCAGGCATGTGGTTACAGAAGGGAAGAGAAGGCCACGGACCACAACTGGCTAATAACATCTGTAAAAGAAAGGGTGCAATAAGCCTAATCTTTTCTCCCTAGGTCTACTACTTACCCCTTTGGAGTGAGAGGGAAAAGGTAAACAAGACAATCTTATGGACAGAGTTCTTATTTCTTCTTTCTGCCCTATTCATGTCTTTCCCTTCTCAACCATCTTCTTGGTGTCATCCATTTTAGACCAGATCTCTGTCTGACTGGGTGTCCCCCACCCAGAAAGGCCATAGATTCTCCATCGATAGTGTGGCCACTCCCCTGTTACCTAAGTGGGAAAGTATCAGACTCCTAGAATATTCCAGCGGTTTCCATTGCCTGCCTGTACCTTCTGGATGTGTTTGGGAAAAGCAGGCATGTGGTTACAGGAGGGAAGAGCAGGCCATTGACTGTGACTGGCTAATAACATCTGACAAAGAAAAGGTGCAATAAATCTAATCTTTTCTCCGAGGCTCTTTTTGTAGCAGGAACTTCTTTGCATATTAGGCCATGCATCCTTGATGTAGCCAATCCTCCAAGAGCTTACAGTGTCCTGGCTCCACTGGTGGACCTCCTGATGGCACCTGGTATTTTTGGCTACTGTGTGACAGAGTGTTGGACTGGATGGGTCATTGGTCTGATCCGACATTGGCTTTTATGTTCTTATGTAGCCCCTGTAAGAAGAGCTCTTTAAGCTCTTGGGGAATTGGCTACATTAGGGGTGTGTGGCCTAATATGAAAAGGAGTTCCTGCTACAAAAAGAGCCCTGCTTTTCTCCATAGGTGTAATACTTTTTAAAAAAATATATATATTATTTGCATTTTTTTCCTGCCCATCCCATGGGCGGGTCACAGGCGGGTAACATCATTAAGATAAATGCAATTTCAGTTTAAAACATTAAAGATTAAAACATAATAAAACATTATAACAATTAAAAGAATGGGTACAGCTTGGAACAGCTTCCGTTGGCCAAAAAGTTGTGGCCTGATGGTACAATGAGTTAAAGGTCAGTTGTCGGTGGTCAGTAGACAGGTGACAGATGGGTGACAGCAACCTCAGGGAGGCCATAAATGGGCGCCCACTGCCTCAACCAAAGGCCTGGTGGAACAGCTCCATCTTGCAGGCCCTGCAGAATTGAAGAAGATCCCACAGGGCCCTGGTTTCAATAGGGAACATGTTCCACCAGGCTGGGGCCAGGACAGAGAAAGCCCTGGGCCTGGCTGAAGCAAGATGGGTTTCCTTCAGGCCAGGGACCACCAGGAGCAAGTCCGTAGCTACAGTGGGGCATCTCGGGGCTAGGCCCCCTGACTTACTGGCAAGGCCCCACGACTTCCCTTCCAGCCCAGGGCCCCCAAGCAGCAGCAGGTGTGGGGAAGGAGCCAGGTATTCTTTTAGTTCAATTAGCCAGTGCCCCCTAAGAAACTGAAATGCCCCCCAACTTTAAAAATCCTGACCAGGAGGAGTTGATCTTTTGAGTGTAATGCTCTTCGAGGCATATATGGGGAAGAGGCGGTCCCTTAGATATGTTGGTCCCAGGCTGTATAAGGCTTTAAAGGTCAAAACCAGCACCTTGAAGCGAATCCGGTACTCAACTGGCAACCAATGCAGTTGGCAGAGCACGTGCCTAATGTGAAACCGCACAGGCTTTGACGTCAGCAGGCGCGCCGCCGCATTCTGCACCAGTTGTAATTTCCGGATCAGCTTCAAGGGTAAGCCTGCATGGAGCGAGTTGCAGTAATGAAGTCTGGAAATGACCATTGCATGGGTCACCGTCGCTAGGTCTTGGGGGGAAAGATAGGGCTTCAGTAGCCTGATTTGCCTAAGACGGAAAAATGCAGATCTGGCAACCACAGCGACCTGGGCCTCCATGGTAAGAGAGGCATCCAGTGTCACTCCCAGACTCCTCACTGCCTGGGCTGGCACCAAACATGCCCCTTCCAGTGTGGGGAGCCTGGTGCCCCCATCCAACCCCCCTCAACTGAGGTACAGGACCTCCATCTTCAATGGATTTAACTTCAACTGACTCTGCCGCAACCATCCAGCCACAGCATCCAAAGCCTCAGCTTTGGAGTGAGAAGGAAAAAGTAAACAAGATAATCTTACGGACAGACTCCCTATTTCTTCTTTCTGCTCTATTCATATCTTTCCCTGCTCAACCATCTTCTTGGTGTCATTCATTTTAGGCCAGATCTCTCTCTGACTGGGTGTCCCCCACCTAGAAAGGCCTGAGATTCTCCATTGATAGTCAGTGTGACCACTCCTCTGTTACCTAAGTGGGAATGTACCAGAATCCTAGAAGACTCTAGCCATTCCCATTCCCTGCCTTTGCCTTCTGGATGTGGCTGTCCAGAGACTTTTGGCCAGTCTTTCTGGACTCTTCCGTCAATACGCAAACAAACACCCTGATAGGTTTTGCAGGCTGAAAGCAGCATGGCATTTCTATCTTGAGTTGTACAAACAGGCATTGCTTCCAAAACATGAAAGCGTACTGCCAAACACAACTGACAAATAATATCTGAACAAGGGGAGAAGAAAAGATGCAATTAACCCAATGCTTTCTCCCTAGGTCTAATACTTATCCCTTTGGAGTGAAAGTGAAAAGGTAAAGAAGATAATTTTACAGACTTCCATATATCTTCTTCCTGCTCTATTCAGATCTTCACTGTCTCCACCATCTTCTTGGTTTCACCCATTTTGGACCTTGTGCTCTGATCTCAACCTCAGGGTATGTCTGGGTGATTCCTCCCCATCATGCCAAAGTTTCCTTTTATACTATAAATGTGACCACTCTGTGTTTCCTTGGGGAAAACTGCCAGAATCCTAGAATATTCCACCATTTTCCATTGCCTGCCTGCACTAAAATAAACACTAGAAATGCAAGAAGGCATTTGTATTATTAATCTTGAGCTGTATTTATATGGAGTTGAATCCTCCACTCTTGAGCAGGTGGTTGCTTCTCACCTCCAGGAGCTCTTGGAAGCAACTGATTTTCTGGACCCATTTCCATCTGGCTTCACCCTCAGGGTTTGGAACAGAAACTGCTTTGGTTGCCTTGGCTGATGACCTCTACTGAAATCTAGATGGGGTGATGTAACCTCACTTGTTCTGCTGGATCTTCTAACCTTTGCTACTGTCAACCATAGCATCCTACTGAGCCATCTCTCAGCACTGGGACTGGAGGGTATCATGCTATGGTGCCTCATGTCCTACCTGGGAGGGGGGCAATCAGAGAGTGGTGCTGAGGGATTCCTATTCTACCCATGGCCTTTGACCTGGGGAGGTTCACAGGGTTCATTTTTATCCCCCATGCTGTTTAATATCTATGTGAGGCCTTGCACATCCTTTAGTTTTTGCCCTGCAGGGCTATTGTATGTAAGCGAGTGGTTGAATAAGCTGATTGAGGGGCCAACTGAAAGAAGGCCCAGACAGAGAGAGAATGGGTCAGAGAGCTAAGTTTAAAAAAAACCTTCTCAAGTTGAGGCAAAGATGACATGTTAAGTTGATCATGATCCTACAAAATCCAGCTCTGCTTTTTTTCCCCACCTGATTCCATGGATGCTTTTGATGTTCTGAACCAGTGCCTCAAGTAAGTAATGGGCTGGCTGAGGGTGAACCAGATGAAACTTGATCCTGACAAAGCAGAGGTTTTTTGGGTTAGTAGAAAGGCAGACCTATGACTTGAGATCTCTCCTGTCTTGGATAGGATTATACTCCCCGTAAAACAGGTTCACAACTGGGGGGGGTGGCTTAACACAGTGATCACTTTAGAAAATCAAGTGGCTGTGATGGTTCAAGATGCTTTTGCCCAGCTTTGTCTGGTGCATAAAGTGCGTCCATTCCTGGGTCAGTCAGATGTAACCACAGTGATCCGTGCTTTAGTTACATCCAGACTGGACTGTGGCAGTGTGCTCTACTTAGGGCTACCCTTGAAGGGTGTTCAGAGACTGCAGCTAGACTGCTGATTAGAGCCAGCCATCGAGTCATGTGATCCCAAGACTACAGCAATTAAACTGATGACCAATCCACTCCTGAGCCCAATTCAAAGTGTTGCTTTTGACCTTTAAAGCCCTACATGGCATGGGACCGGGTACCTGAAGGACCAACTTCTCCCATATTTTCCTGCCTGGGAATTAGGAGCACAGGGAGGGATCCTCCAGACTCTCCCGTCAATCAAAGACGCTCATTTGGTGGCTACAGGAGAGAGGACTTTTTCAGGGGCAGCCCGACAATTGTAGAACAGACTCCCCAGGGAAGTGCACCTGCACCTGGCCCCTTCACTTTTGATCCTTAGGAGACGGTTGAAGAGGGTTTCGTTAAGGACTGCATTTGGTTAAGGTCACTAGCAGCCCTGAATTGTGATTTCAATCTTGGTCTTAATGTTTTTAATGTCTTTTATCTCATGTATTTTATCTATCCTTGGAGCCGTGCTGGGTTCTCTAAGGAAGAAAGGTGGCTAATGAATATTTTAAAGAAGTAAATATGAATAAAAAGGAAAAGCATTTCATTAAACATAACTGACAAACAAGATCGGAGCAGAGGAAAAACAAAAGGTGCAATGAAACAAACCTAATCCTTTTTCTCTCTAGGTCTATTACCAGCCAAATTAAGTGGTAAGCAAAAAAAAAAAATCTTTACAGATCCCAGATTGCTTGTTCATGCCCTCTCCACCATTATTTTTGGCCCTGTCTGTTTTGAACCATAGACTCTACCTCAGTCTGACTAGGTACCTCCCACCCAGAAATGCCAGAGGTAATTCATCTTGGGGTGACCACTCCCCTAGGGATGCCAGTTGTGACCTGAAGAGCCCCTGGAATTACAGTTCATCTCCAGACTCCAGAGATCAGTTCCCCTGGAGAAAACAGATGCTTTGAAGGGTGGGCCCTATACCATTGTACCCCATTGAGGTCTCTGTCCTCCCCAGGCTCCACTCCCAAATCTCCAGGAGTTTCCCAATCTGGATCTGGCAACTCTATCCCCCCATCCTCTACCAGCGGCTAAGCAGAACCGGCCTAACAGAAATTTACTGGAATCCTAGACAATTCCAGCAGTTTCCATGGCCTGCCTGCACCTTCTGGATGTGTCTGGGGAAAGACTTTTGGCTCCCCCCCATCACCTCTATTAACACACAAACAAACATCCTGTTACATTTTGCTGCCTGCAAGCAAGAAGACATTTCATATTAATTTTCTTGAGTTGTATAAGCAGGCATCGCTTACAAAATGAAAAAAGCATACCATTGAACATAACTGACTAACAACATCTGAGCCAAGGGAAAAGAAAAGGTACAGTAAATCCAATCCTTTCTTTCTAGGGTTTCCATTCCATTCTCAGGTCAAAGGTAAGCAAAATAATTGTACAGGATCCATATTTCTTCTTCTTGCCCTGTTCATATATTTTTCAACCTCTCTGCCATCTTCTTTGCCTTGTCCGTTTTAGACCATGTGCTCTGATCTCAACCTCAGTGTATGTCTTCCTTGCCAACATGCCATTCCTCCTATATTATTAATGTGACCACAACCTGCTACCTTGCGGGAAATGCTGCATTTTGCATCTGTTGAAATTTCCAAACTGTGTTCAAGGGAGGTCCAAAGTAGCAGTAATCTAGCTTCAATGTTACAGTTGCTTGTATCAGTGTGGACACAAACACTGGATCCAAACAATTGGCAACTGATAGAAGGCACTTTTTGCTCCCCCTGCACTGTCTCTCCGCTAAAAGAGACAGGTCTTAAACCTGCATTTCTCTTATCTCTCCAGTACTGAAGTGGACCATGAACCACCAGCAGATGAAAATCATTTCTTTTGAAACCACCACCACAGTGATGAACCTGTATTTCCCCCATGAGTCTGATAGTATAACATCTTCCCAAGAAGCTACCATGAACTTTGCTATCAAGGTTGTCACTTCAGCAGAGCCTCTTTGCTATTAATCATTGAATTTGGTCACTATAATAAATCTGGATGACTCTTGGAATCTGTTTAATGCCTGTCTTTTACAATCAGAATCTGAAATCAGGTAGCAACATGGATCAGGGACACTTTCCGCACTGCACATTTTGAAAACTTCTGCATTAAAAGAAAAAAGATTTTCCATTTATGAGGTGTCTTCAGATGTGAGACTGACTTTTAATAATGAGGAGAAAAACAATTGTCTTCACTTTTTAAAGGGACCATTCAGGACCATAACTTAAAAGGGAATGTGAAGGATATAACATCCTGTGATCTCCCTCTTAAATGTCCAGGTTCTTTCTTTCTTTTTAGCCCTTTTCCATAGGGAGATATAAGAGGAAATCTGCAGTTTCCCCACCCTATAGACCTTGTGATGATCCATCGTAATTTTTTACAAGTTGTTCAAATGAAGTTAGGGGTCTGAAGGTAACTAATTTTACTGCTGAGTCTCTTTACATATGCATTACTTGTGAATAGCTAAACCAAGGACGCTTATTCCCCAATCTTTTTTCAAGTTGTTGTTTCTCCATAGGTTTATGTCCAATAAATAGATCTGCAAGTTTAGAGATATCTGCACCTTTCTAATAGGAAAATGTAGACGTAGCCAATATTTAAACGTCATATGCCATGCTCTGGTTTCGACTAGATTCAGACCTGTTTCTAAGCAAAGAACTGCATATGGAACACACTTTGGCAAGCCCAAAACTTTACGTAGGAGTTGGGACTGGATACAATTGGTGGTGCTGTCAAGAGCTCTGATCCATATTGGGATGCCATACAATAGTTGTGAGATCACTTGGGCATTAAAGATTTTTAAAGCAGCTGGTACAAATTGGTTACCTCTACTACAGAAAAATCATATTATAGCTGAAGCACTGATATTAGCAGTATTTATTGCATGTTTGCACTGGATAAACCAAGAAGCATTATATTGAAAGTAGAGGCCAAGGTATGTGAAGTGCTTAACTTGTTCTATTTCTTTTCCACCAATTATCCATTTAAATGGTTTCCAAGTTTTCCAAGGGAAGACTAGGATTTTTGATTTCCCATGATTCAGCTGTAACTTGTTAGTTGTAACGAACTCAAGGTGACAGGTCAGTAAGCATTTTAAGCCAACTCTGGAATGGGACAAAAATACTGTATCATCAGCATACAGAAGTAGGGGTACATGTAAAGAGCCAAGTTTGGGGCTATGATAATTAACTCCTGGCCAGTGAGGGGTAAGGTGACTGAGAAAAAGATTAAATAAATAGGGAGTTAGAATGCAACCCTGTTTGACTCCCATATTAGTAGGGATTTTCAGGGTTAATTTGCCTGCTAATGAGCATTTAATTTGGCAAGTGTTGGAGGTACATAGCTAAAAGCATAAGAAGTCATTTGTCCATATTTAGTTGATTTAACAAACAAGTTCCCTATCAATTGAGTCAAATGCTCCCTTCAGTTCCAGGAAAGCCACACATAATTCTGAGTTATTTTGAATAACATAGTTATTGATCAAATGAGACAGAATAGTACAATGATCTAAGGTGGTTTTCCCTTTGCAAAAACCTAACTGTTCCGGACCCAAAACTTTTTGCTGCGACATCCAGAGAGTAAGCTTGGCTAATAAATGTATAGTATACAACTTGCCCATTGTATAAAGTAAACTGATCAGCCTAGAATTGGCAGGAATAGTATGATCGCCTTTTTATATATATCGGGATCACTATTGCATTCAGCCATGCATTAGGAATAAGGCCAGTTCTATCTATCATTGTAAAGAGGGAAGCGGCCCACCAATCCGGATCTGATTTTAGAATCTCAGAGGGAATTATGTCTGGGCCAGGTGCTTTCCCTAATTTCAATTTTTTGATCAATTCTTTAATTTCATCAGATGACACAGGTGGACAGTCAGGTAGGTCCTCTAGGACAAACTCTAGTGATTCATTAGCATAGGTTCACTGTTGGTGGACTAGAGTCGAAAAATACTGGTACCAAACATACGAGGAGATGGCAGACATGGAGGAACCCTCAGCACGAAATTCACCTGAGACTATAGCCCAGAATTTCTTTGAATTATTTAAAGTTGTGGCATAGTATAATTGTTCCCATTGGTTATTGGTATAATCATTCCTCTTTTTTTTAATGAGCTGCTGGAGCTGGTTCTTAAGCTTAAAGTGTTCTGGAGGCAACGTTAGAGCTTTTGAGTCACGATAGTGACAATAAATGCTACGTAGCAAGGTTTTTACTTCTCTGCCTTCCCTATCAAACCAAGGATTTACAGAGTTTGCAAAGTTATTATTTCTTTTGTTTAAGGTGTCAGACTTTACACACAGTGACTCAGATATATGAAGTATTAGAGTTTTATAAATTATGAAACAGTTCTGAACAAAAATTTAAAGTGCTGCTGAGTGATAGAGGGACTTGAGCAATCCCATGGCTATGTTGGCAGTTGGGTTTTGACAGTCAGTTGATGAATAACGGGCTGAGGAGAAACTGTGGGCTGTGGCCAACCAGACCTTTTAGTTACCTCAGGGGGATTCTAGGTCACTGGTTTAAACTGACACAAGGCAGCTCTAATATTACCGTAGATTACCTTCGCGTGTCTATTATATTTTAAGTGTTATGTCCTTTACAATAAAGACCAATGCCTTACTTATAAACTAACATCTTGATTGTTTTAATGTGAGTGGTTTCTTAAGGGATCTAACAGAGTCATGCTGATGTGGCAAGCACAACCACAGCAAAGTCAAATCTCCATCATGCAATACGTAACTCTAGGCACATTGGTATAATGAATACAGGCTGGGAAAAATCCCAAGGTATCTAAACACAGCCATTAAAATTGACCTGGCTTAATTTCACCGATAAAAATAGATGTGCTGTGTCACAATGTCTCCTCACAATACAGTATCATGAATTTCTCTGTCCATGTTGGTTTTATGCAGAGCTGTAGAAGAATTGTGGATATCCTAACTGCCAGTGAAATCCATCTTTACAACTCAGATCTCTTCCTCCATATTTGTTGATAAATCATGCATCTATTCCTATAACTTTCCAAATTTCGGAAGTCAGGTTATACTGTTCTCAGTTACTGAAGCATAAAATCTAGAGTTTGATCAATCAGAGCATTACACTGGGAAGAAATGTTCCAAACAAGGGGTACAAACCGGGCACATTGCATGAGAACATTAGTACACCATGCCTAAAATGAACTATTAAGTAAAGCTGGAGAGCATATCATTATTACAATTCACTAGAACTGATGGAGAGCATATCATTTGTTGGATCCCAACACAACCTGTTTTTTCTTCAAAATCTGAGGGGGGTTTTAATTGTCACTAAAGCACCCTAGTCTGCCCAGCCCAGTTTTTGAGAAATTGTATTGTTCTGCCTTGATCATCCCTATGTGAGTCTATGGAGTTCAGAAATAGCATATAGATGAATGAGGACATGATGGTGGAATCACTACGAAAAGACGAGACCTCCTCGCATAAACCCAATATCCCCCAAACTGAAAACATAAATGTACCTGTGACTGAATGGATATTAGTCAGTGCAGGATTACATTTACAGATTGTATCACTTCTTGCATCTCATTTATATTCTCTGAACTGCTGCTGGTGGCCATCTTGCACACTCACTCCTGATATCCCAAGGGACACTGTTTTATATCTGTTAACTTACATTCTGTAAGGCCAGAGCCAGCTCAGCTTGCAGAGGGTCCGTAATGACTTACCACAGAGCTCTGAGTCCATGTATCAATCACACAAGAGATTCAGAGTAAAAGGGAAAATTAAGAACACAGTTTCCAAAGGAAGCAAAAAGCAGAGTTTCTAGCCAATAAGCACCTAACAGTCCCAGTCTCCAGAGGAAGGCAATGGCCCATTCTGCATCTAGTATTTGCTCCGCTGTTTTACCAAATGCACATTGGAATAGAAATTCCCCTCTACATTCCATGACACTTTTACTTTGATTGATTGTTGGATTTTATGGCAGTGTCCAGAATGGGCCAACAGCAAACCACCTCAGCTTCTTGCTTGCCTTGAAAGCCCCTTGCTGGGGTCACCATAAGTCGGCTGTGACTTGACAGTACTACGCACACACTCGTTGCTCAGGAGACCACAGTGGTCCATCTACAGGCTACAGCTCTGAAGGAGAGGCAGAAGGCCCAGGCTAGGGTGCTCTGCTTTCAGATGTGGGGACAGAGGTGCTTCTCCTAATGCAAGGCTGCCACTGTCATGGTGACAAAGACATGAAGTAGAGCTCAGCAATGACTATGGATGTCCATCACTCCTGTTTCTCATGGTTCTGTTGAGCAGGGATATTCAAACTCCTGCCAGTCTGGCTCATGATGTGTTCACCTGTTGCCAGCAGAAGGCCAATTTTTCCTCAATGAGTTTGGTTGTTTTGAGCAGTTTGAGCCTGTTCATCAAGTTGCACTTTGCATATTCAAGGATCTCTGGAAAACTCGAAAGCATGCTGACATTTTTTGCGCCAGTTTGGTTAGTCCTAAAAAAAGGATGTTGTATGTCTTTTGTTTTTGGATAAGATCATGCTGTATCTTTTTAAATAGGAATGTAATCAGCAAAGATCCTTTTTTTTCTTCCTTCGTGCTGCAGTTACGGAGATGTTCCTAAGTTGGAGGTATGATTAGAGCCTAAGCTCCTACTGTACAGACTGGAATAGTGGCAAAAGCGATTTCCTTGTTCTTTACTACCTGAAACAACTTTGCAATTATAAAGAGACCTCTGAAACTATAAAAATTAATGACTGGTTTATATTACCAGGAGGGCAGCCATGTAGGCCTGAAACAACAGAACAAAGTTTGAGTCCAGTAGCACCTTTGAGACCAACAAAGATTTATTCAAGGTATGAGCTTTCATGTGCATGCACATTTCCTCAGATACACTGAAAAAGAAGTAAACAGTTCATACATATAGGTAGGGGTTGAACAGCAAATTAGCATATCACATAATGAAGATGTTTTTACAGATGCAAAAACCAAATAGGAATACTAAGCTAAGTTTATATGGTCACCATTCGTTTGGGTTTAATTACCGGAGGGGGTGGGGAGAACAGTGGAGAAAATAAATATGTTAAAATAGGAGACTGATGTGCAATTGTATCTTCTTAATTGTGGAATGCTAAGAATAATTACCTGAGACTCTGCTGTTATGATCCATTTAACTCCTCTCAAGCATGGAGTTAACTAACAGGTTGAAGCCTCTGGCCAGAGCAGGAGAGATGTACAACAATGATCTCTAAACATTCAACCATCAGGCTGATTAAATTTGGTAAAAGGAATGTAAACTATGTGTAAATCAGAGTTCAGCCCCAAGGCATTGCATATTTTCTATGCAGAAATCAATTAGTTCTAGACAGAAACCAGCTAACTATATTGCGAGGCTTCATGGGACTGAACCAAAGAAGAAGCTACTGTTCAAAGTATTACTATGGGGGTGACATAGACCTAAATGTCCCAGTCTCCCACCTTGGACGAATTCTGCCATAGTCCCCTCTTGGAGACTGGGAACATTTATGTCTCCCCTAAAATTGTGTCCATCCGTAACATTTGCTTAACTTTGATCGGTTTTGATTATTGTTGGCGATACTTGTATTTGCACAGCCCATATGAAGAGCCTGATCTGCTGACCTGGAAGTATCTTTCATAAACAAATGCTTTTGAAACACCGAAGTATTCAGAAAATTAACCTTTCTTTGACTAACTGGTTTGATTATGGTACAATTTTACTGTTTATAACTGGTCCGTATTTATTTGTGCGAAAATTCCTTTTCACTGCTGTTTTATCGATCTACGAATTATTTTCTATTTATTATCCTAATTCTGTACTGTGACAACCTTTGGCTACATAGACAATAAAATTCTGAAATTCACTGAAGTAGAAAAATGGTTAATAGTTCAGGAGATTGCTGCAATCTATCCGTGGGCTACAGCTCTGAAGGAGGGATGGAAGTCCCAGGCCGGCCAGTCCAGCATTGCTGTCTCCCTCCTGCACCACCTTCTGTAGTGGTGTCTAATGTGCCTCTCCTAAAGCAGAGCTGCCATCATCATGGTTGGAAAGACATGAATTACTGATTTATCAGGGATGAATATCGTTACCCATCACTCTTGTGTTCTGTTTAGCTCAGACCCCTGCCTAGTTTGACTCATGTTGTGTTCACCTGTCACCAGCAGAAAAAAGATTTTTCAACAAACTCTTTGGCTGTTTGTGAGCAATTTGGGGCTCTTCACTGGGTTATTTTTTGAGTATTCAGCCAGTACATTGCAGTACAGTGCAATTGGCAATATTTCAAGCATGCACATTCCCCCATCGTCCAATGGGCGTCCTAGTTTTCTCCCTCCCCTAGAGACCTGTTGTCCCTTCTTGTTACTCAGCATCCAGCCATAAGAAGAAGAAGAAGAGAAGAAGAGGAGATTGGATTTATACCCCACCCTTCACTACCCAAGGGAGTCTCAGAGCAGTTTACAAACTCCTTTCCCTTCCCCTCCCCACAATAGACACCCTGTGAGGTAGGTGGGGCTGAGAGAGCTCTGATAGAAACTGCTCTTTTTCAAGAACAGCTGTGCCATAACTATGGCTTGCCCAAGGTCATCCAGCAGGTGCAGGTGGAGGAGTGGGGAATCAAACCCGGTTCTCCCAGATTAGCGTCCACACACTTAACCACTACACCAAACTGGCTCAGACACCAAACTGGCTCAGAGAAAGAGAAAGCTAATTAATCTATCAGCCAGCAAGTATAAATAAAAAACGTATTTTAAAAAAGTCTTACCTGTTGATCTGTATGTTCATGTTATTGTTAAAATTATTTTGCACACATGTATCTTTGCCCAATCTTATGGAAGTCATAGCACACCCCGATGTGCATTAGGAAGACACATACCTTCTGAAAGTGATATGTTCACATACTGAACTTTTTATTGCAAAGTTAAGAAGATAAGAGATGCCATGCTGGATGAGTCCAATGGACCATCCAGTCCAACACTTTGTGTCACACAGTGGCCAAAAGCCAGGTGTCATCAAGAGGTCCATCAGTGGGGCCAGAAGTTCACAGCATCCCTACTCTTAAAGGGATCTGCCAGAACTTGTGGCCATGGAAATGCCACTCTGGATCCAAGCCAAAGTATTTTTTGAAAAAGAGAGTTGGAGAAGAGTGTATTTTATTTTGTCTTTCCCAGGAACCTTTAATATCATTTCTTGTTTGTGATCCCACAACTGCAGACTCTACCTGCTAAGATGCAGATATCTGGAGCAGGGTGGGGGTTCCAGATTCCACCAGAGTAATCCGATGTCATGTATGGCAAATGCTTCAAGTCTCTAATTTTACAGTGTGCAGGTGTACAGACACATGCACACACATACAGTCAAGTGTGCTCTAGTAAACAGAGGGGGGAAACAAGAGGATGTATTTCATCATGAATCCTGATTGATTATAATGTCTTGCTGTTACAGTTAGCTGAAGAGGAAGGGGCTGTAAATTTGGAAGCAAACAATCATCATGGTTCTATCAGAAGAGTAAATGAGCACAGAATGGGATCAGCACATCAGGATTTATTTTGCTATGTGAATACTGCCATCTCCTGTCTACTGAGGACACATCCCTGAAAGAAGCAATGGGAAACACAATAGCCTTCTCACAGGTTATGCAAATAGTAGCAAAGCTTCCTTACTGGACATTATCTATCAAGAATGTGTAGCCACTGGGGAATGTTATACGTGTGTTTGAGGGCACACCCTTTGATCATAGTGTGTGAGGTGGTACCTGATGATGTCCCATGAAGACAAAAATAGCCATGGAGGACCCTGTTCATCCCGCGCTGGGTCCATGTGTCCTGGGTCACATGACAGGGAGCGGGACAAACAGGGCCCCTCACAGCCATCTTTGCTTGCAAAATTGTCATGGGTAGGAAGGCTGAAGCCCCTTCTTCGCCTCAAAATCCTCTGAAACTTGAAGATGTCCAATTATGTGTCTGACATCCAGAAGCTCCTTTACATCAATGTGGATGGATTTTCTGAAGATAAACGTGATGAAAACCTTCTGTGATATACCATAGCATAGCTATACTGTTAAATACTAAATACCATTGCATGTCAACTATCAAATAGTGTCAAATAGCAATATAATGATATTGGATGTCATATTAATATTTGGCTATAGTTATAATGGGAAAGGTATTGAAATCCGATACAGAGAGTTCCAGCAAATGTTTCAACCTCCAACATTCATTTATGTATAGTCATAAGTGTGCTCTAATAAAGAAGGGGGAGGAAACAGAAAGATTTATTTCAACCTGAATCTTGATTTATTATAATAACTTGATTTCACAGTCAACTGAAGAGGAAGGGATAGTCTCTTTGGAAGCAACAATCATCATGACTTTGATGGAAGAGGAAATGAGAGCAGAATCATCAGGCGATCAGGATTCAGTTTGCCATGTGTATATTTCCTTCTGTTGTCCTCTGGGGACATCACCCTGAAAGAAGCGATGGAAACACGATAGATGCTTACAGCAGGGATCCCCCTCCCCAGTTCTCCTTTGAGCCACACCCATCAAAATGGCATTGTCGCAGATGAACCTGATACCAGGTCTTTGGTATCCCCACTTAGCCATGAAGGTCACCAGGAGACGCTCTCTCTCTCTGCCAAATCTACCTTACAAGGTTCTTGTGAAGTAAAAGTATTGGATCCTATTGGTTATGCTACTCCATCTCACCCAATCTCCATCCTCTTTGCAATCCTCACCCTTTCTGGCTTTTGTCCATGCAGGATTGATGTTTCCTGACATTATAATTTTGGAACCTAAAAGGGGACACACACACCCCTCTCTCCCCCTCTTTTCCACCAGCAGAAAAGCTGGTAGCATCCAACCTAAAATGAGGCAGAGAAGCCTATGGTCTTCCCTAAGTTCCCAGGTAGGAGGGAGGGCATGGATGCATGGATGCATGGATGCATGGATGCATGGAGGGAGGGAGGGATGAGGAGGGAGGGAGGGAGCGGGAGAGTCTCTGGCTGCTGGCAGAGCAATGCTGCTTCTCCACTGAGTTGCATATTTCAAAAACATATAGGGCCAAAGTTAAGAAGAATGCTAGACTTTTGTCATTCTAGGAAGTAAGCAGTGGATTCCAATTCCTGCTTGTCAGCAGTATCTAAGCAACCTGTTCCACTGATCAGACTTACCTGTTGAGTTCAACAGTCTGAGCTGGTGTACAAATCTTCTCATAGTGTCTGCATGATAGACCATTTGCCATATCTGAGTGTAAATAAAAAGTACAATTAATCTACTGGTGTAGCTTGTTTTAGACAGCCAGCACTCTCGATTTTAGCCAGTTCAGTCATTATGTTACATTACAATGAGACCAGCATGGTGGAGTGGTTAAGAGTGGCAGAATAATCCTCTATATAATCACAGCAGCGAGAATTAGAGTAGCAAAATATTGGAAACAGTAGAACAACCCCAATGTAGAAGAAATTATAGATTCTATACTGGAAATCGCCGAATTAGATAGACTAAACCTTATACTTTCCAGAAGAGATGACCTAATTCATACAAATAGATGGAGAAAAATTTATGATTGGATTGGGAAAAAGGTATAAAAAGTAAACAAATAAACATCCCCGAAACCACTCCTACTTTGTATAGATAGCTTAACAGAAATAGATTTAATAAAGGTATATGCGCGAAAATACACCAAGGGTATATGTAATCCCATGTAATTTTTGTTGTTGACTTGGATTTTGTTTTTTGTGTATATATGTTGGAAAACTGATAAATAAAAATTAAAAAAAAAAAAAAAGAGTGGCAGATGCTAACCTGGAGAACAGAGTTTGATTCCCCACTCCTCCAAATAAAGCTTGCTGGATTATCTTGGGCCAGTCTCTCAGAGCTCTCTCAGTCCCACCCACCTCACAAGGTGTCTTTTGTAGGGAGAGGAAGGGAAAGGAGATTGAAAGCCACTTTGAGACTCCTTAAGGTAGAGAAAAGTGGGGTATAACAACCAACTCTTCTTTTTCTACATTTAAGACCTTTTCAAAAAGAAAAGTACTGCTTTGAGAATCCTGAGTATTGCAATCACTTACAGTGAGATGAGGTCCCTTATTCCAAGAAGGAAAACACCTCTCTAATATTTTCTCCTTTGTTGTTATAATGGAGGGTTGACACATGATTATAGAATTTCTCAAACAAGAATTCAAAGAGTCTTTCAATGGCCATCATTACAATAGAATACCGGTCAGCCTATGGGTAAGAAGCCTAGGTGTTTGGTTGTGAGTTGCTAAGAAGCTGCCCCCTTTATTTCACTGCTTATTGGAAGGACCTGCAGGTAATGTGCATGTGCAGAGAACAATGGTACCACACCTCCTGCATCTCTTTGTATGCACACTGAGAGGAGCAGAAAGATGGCAGAGAGGCCACTCAGTGGTAGAGAAGATTTACTGTTTTGCTTGGTGAGGGGCTGTGGCTCAGTGGAAGAGCCTCTACTTTGCATGCAGAAGGTCCCAAGTTCAACCCCAAGCATCTCCAATTAAAAAGGACCAGACAGTAGCTGATGTGAAAGACCTCTACCTGAGACCCTGGAGAGCCACTGCCAGGTCAAGTAGAAGACAATACTGACCTTGATGGACCAAAGGTCTCATTCAGTATAAGGCCGTGTGTTTCAAGCACCGGTAGGTTCAGAGACTGGTACAGCTGTCCTTCCTGTCACATTGACTTTGAAGTCATGTGACTTCCTGCCATGTGCTTGCAGCTCAGTGGGCCCCTTGCTGCCTCCTGGGGTTAAAAATGGGTCCTGGATCTGGAAAAGGTTGAAAATCTCTGCCACAGAAGACCCAGACTGAAGTCATATTTACATGGGTTTCAGCTGAGTCCTGTCAACTTCCATGGCTAATGTTAGAAGCAAAGCCCCAAGAGCTTCTCCACGAAGGTATCTGTGCCAGCCATGGATACAAACAGAATGGAAAAAGTAGCCCCATTGGAGTTGATATTCCTTCTCTCCTCTGGTGGCTTATGGCAGTCTGCATTGCACACAGACATCTCCTGAAATGGTGGCAGCGTGGGATACTACTGCTACTTGAACAGCATTAAGAACATAAGAAAAACCTGCTGGATCAGACCAATACTTCACCTAGTCCAGCATCCTGTTTTACACAATGGCTAACCAGTTCCTTTGGAGGTCCAGCAATGGCATAGAGGCCAAGGCCTTCCCCTGCTGTTGCCTCCTGGCTCTGGGATTCAGAGGTTTAATGCCTCTGAATGTGGAGGTTCCCCTCAGTCACCGTGGCTAGGAGCCACTGATAGACCTCTCCTCCATGAATCTATCTAATCCCCTTATTCCTGTGGCCATCATTACACCCTGAGGCAGCAGATTCCACCTTTTAATCACTCTCTGTGTGAAGCAGGTTTCCTTTTGTCCTTTCTGAATCTATTGCCCATCAGCTCCCACCAAGCATATGAGGTGCCACACTAGAAGCCTTCCACCTCGCCTCATATCGTGCCCTGATATCTACTCTTGGCTGCACAGAAGAAACCAAGCCCACAGAGCCTGGCACCAGCTGCTGTTCCCCCATGGTGGATGTGAAGCCAGCTCCGCCATCTTATGAGAACTGTATTTTAAATGTCTGTTGGTTTTAAATTGTTAAATTATTAATTTGTCCATGATGCCTATGGCCTTGTTAGCCACCCTGAGATAGCTCAGTGAGGAGGGGGGGATAGAAATCTACTAACAAACAAAGAAACAAACAAAAACCAATGGGTTCAACAAAACAACAGGTAACAACATTTCAACAATACAATAAGGATAATTAAAATTTCAAAACACAGTAATATGTATTAAAATGATGGGCTGTGACACCATTTTAAAGTATATTATTATGTTTTAAAAATTTACTTATTGTATTGCTAAAATGTTGTTACCCGCCCTGAACCCGCTTGTGGGAAGAGCACATATATATAGGGAGAGGGAGAAAAATTTCTATTTGTCAGCACTCTCCACCCCATGCATAATGTAAAAAAGCTCTATCATGCCCTCAGTTGTCTATTTTCTAAATGGAAAATTCCAAACTCTTCAGCCTCACCTCATAAGGAAGGTGCTCCAACCCCCTAATCATCTTGGTCACCCTCTTCTGCACTTTTTCCAGCTCCAAGATGTCCTTTTTGAGATACGGTGGCCAGAACTGTGCACAGTCTTCCAAATGAGGCCGCACAAGATTGTATTTTGGCTCTTTTTAGTTTTAATTCTATTAAATGTTAGCTTCAGGGGGGAAATGCTCAGAGCTTTTAAATTAGGATGCATCTTCTGTACCACAAGGCAGAAAAGACCTTGGATAAGCATCCCGTATATGCAGCAATGCCATTTTCAGCACATTCTTTAGTTCTATGGAATTCCCATCACCAGGAGATAAACACAACACTAGCCCAATTAAATTTTACTAATTTGTACTGTTATGGATGTGTGCTTCTGTGCACTGGACAACTGAGATAAAGGGTGATGTAAGGAACAATAAGTATGGGGAGGGGCCATGGCTCACCGGCAGAACATCTGCTTGTTATGCCGAAGGTCCCAGGTTCAATCCCCGGAATCTCCAATTCAAGAATCAAGTAGCAGGTGATGTGAAAGGTCTCCAATTGAGACCTTGGAGAGCTGCTGCCAGTCTGCATAAACCATACTGACTTTGATGGACCTAGGGTCTGATTCAGTATAAGGCAGCTTCGTGTGTGTTCATATGTGTTCCATTCCGGTTACCTCTGCCGGGTGATGACGTCGACATAATGCTTGAATTCAGTATAATATCTTGCCATTTCCTCCTGTGATGCACCCGGGTCAGGCTGTTTGGGCGGCTTTGGAAGCGTGCTCTCAACAGAATTGAGAACCGCAGCCAGGAAGCAAGTGAGGGTGAACAGATAAAGCCAGCATCCACGTGGAATGTTCATCTACACCAGGAGGGAAGAAGGAAAGAATGAGACACCGGGAACCAGGAAGGCAATAAAAAGGACATCACTGGGATGGAAGAAGATTTGCTGATTTATTCGGGGAAAGGCCAGTGGTTCTTCACTTTTAATCCAGTGATTATTTTTATTTAGCGTGTTTTTTTCTCCTGCCTTTCTTTCCAGGAGCTCAGTGTGGTGTATGTGGTTCTCCCCTCCTCCATTATACTTTCACAACAATTCTGTGAGTCCATCTCTCTCTCTCTCTCTCTCTCTCTCTCTCTCTCTCTCTCTCTCTCTCTCTCTCTCTCTCTCGTGTGTGTGTGAGAGAGAGAGACAGACAGCCTCACATTCCAGCTGTATCTGAAGAAGTGAGCAGTGACTCAAGAAAGCTCCTCCCTGGCACAAATCTTGTTAGTCTTTAAGGTGCTCCTGGTCTCTTGCTCTTTTCTACTGCTACAGACAAACGCACATGACTGCCCATCTGGAACAAGGCTATGCTGTAGATTAGCCTGAATGAGAGCATGTAATCAAGTCTACAGTAATCAAGTCCCCTGGAGAACATGGATGCATGGGAGCATGGCCGGTTACTGGGTTTGGGGGCCCTGGGCAAAAAATTATAACTGGGCCCCCTTTTCCCTTTGGTACAGCCCCTTTCTCCTCTATCCACACATCCATTCCAATTGGCTCCTTTGCTTTGGATGTACTGTTTCTTCTTTAACCACTCCATTTTCCATTTCAATACGTTTACTCTGCTAAAGAGGTGGAATCATCCCTTTCTTCTGTGTTCTCAGGCAGTCTGCTCTTTTAGAAGAAATGGTCAATGGCCTTCTATGCCTTGTCATCATCTCCCCCACCACCCATAAAGCTTTTTCCTTTCTTTTCTGGCTCCTAGAGTTGTGTTTTTTGTAGAAGTTGTTGATCCATCATGAGGATCCATTGTATTGCTGAAAGCAAGCAATAAAGAACAGAATAGGGGTGTGCATTCGGTATAAGCCAAAAAGAATAAATACCCAAAAATATCATGGTATTTTTCAGGTGTTTATTCAGCCGAATCAGATCCTTTATTCAACTTTTATTAAGGTGCATTCAGCTACACATAACTGAGCTGCCAGCCATTTTAACCTAACAGATGATGGGCAGAGCTTAAATGACTGGCAGCATTTCAGCCTGACAGTGGGGGGGGGGGTTGCCTGTCCACTGTCAGCCTGAAATATCTATGTATCATCCTAATAACAATCAATCATAGAAGTAAGTCCATCTCAAAAAAAATACAAACATGAAGTCCCCTATTGAATCACATTGGTATCCAGAGGAGGTCAGGAAACAAGGTTAAATAGTCCATAGTATCCAGAACTTATCAAGTTTAAATTAATAAAGCCACTGTGGGGGAACATTGGTTGATTTTCAAGCTTTCAAAGCATCAACAAAACCAAATCTCTTGGGACATTCAACAGCACCCATTTCAAGTCATCTCTTTTTCAAGAGCTGATAATCCTTTCCTTCAAGTGGCCAGTCTCCACTAATTACATGACACAACATTCATAATGGAATACATTTACCTTCTGGTTCACAATGTCTCATTAGAGTGTTTCAGCCTGACATTCCCCTCCTTATGACAGCCGCCTCTGTCACACATTGGCTTCTGTCCATGAATCCCTATAATAGACTTTTTAATATTTAAAGAGTGTCCTTCTCTTTTTTCTCCTGTGGAAAAGCTGGTTGGATTGAATCCATTACCTCTAGATCCAAAAGGAAATCCCATTCCACTAAATATTCTCCTGGAATTCTCTGTATCAGTTTTCAATATTTATTCCACTGTCGCCAAGGCTGTATAACTTCCACAGCAGATATAATTGGGAACACAGTAGAAACATTAACATGTACAAGAAAAACACATCATAATAGAAAACGTGTCCAAGTATTTATAGACACCACATTTCTTCAAAGACTATTGTATTTACTCAAAGGACACTGAGCATAACAGCTCCAAAGTCCATGTAAATGTTCAGTTCAACAGCAATGATAACATAAAAAATAAACAATGGGAAATTCTAGAAATGTGTCTGAAGAAAAGTGTCTGCTGCAGAACTCCCACAGATTCCTCAGTGGCAACGGTGACAGGATTCCAGAAGAAACTCCCGTTTCAAAGATATATTTTTTTACTTCAAAGCCCTGAAGCTCTACAATAAACCCTAAATACTTTGAAACTGGAACCATTGTCTTCTTCTCTAGTATTCTGCTGCAGAACACACATAAACTTTTTTCAACCTGGCTGAAGCCTTTTCTATTCTAGTAGAGTGACACGTTCGCTATTAGAGAGTTTACAAGAATTTCCAGTTGTTTATTCTTTATGTTATGGTTCATGGTTATCGCTGTCTAACTGAACATTTACATGGCCTTTGGAGCTGTTATGCTCAATGTTCTTTGAGTAAGTATAATAGCCTTTGTGGAAATGTGGTGTCTATAAATATTTGGACACATTTTCTCTCACAGTGTGTATTTCTTGTACATTGTGAATATTATCCACTGCATACTCAAGTTTTGATTTTTATACTTGAAAGCTGATATTTGACACTATTGGGTAGTTAACATGTAATGGTATTTTCTATTGGACAGTAGAGCTATGAAAGTTCAGGGTTTCAGTTTATTTTCAGAAAATTCATCCCCATTGATGTAGAGGAGCTTCTGCAATATTATTGATCACCTCAAAATTGCAGAGAATTTGGAGTCACATTCTAAGGAGAACACTTAATTGATACTAGGCACCATTAAATCTTACTGCATCCACTGTCAATAAAGGGTAGTATGCAGCTGTGCAGGAATCTTGACCACTATTAAAACAAACCCTGAGAAGCCTTCGAAGGAACCAGAATGCCAAGTGGAAAATTATTCTAAAAACAAATTTAAATTTTGACTCAGAAGAATAGAGTCCCATCAAAGCTAAGCACACTGAAGGCCTGTTAAATGGGATTATAATTTGTAACCTTTTCACTGTGTTTAACTGCGATGGGATTGTACCCCAAATTTCAAATGCAATGACAAAGCCAAATTTCGACTGTTTGCTTCTAGGCAGTTTCTTTGCAGCAGTTTCTGAGCACCTTCTTCCAGTAGATCGCACGCAGAAATATCTTCCTGTTTCCTTTTTCTGGTTACATAAATAATCATACTCCTACTTACTGATACGATCACCCAGTTGCATCGCTCAGCAGCCTTGAATCTTCATGGCATTATGGGATGAATCCCCAACAAAAGCTTGCAATGAGGGGCTTTTTGCCATCCCCTCCTAATCCAAGACTGTGAGAGGTTGAGAATGCATTACTAGGGATACCAGCCTCCAGGTGGGACCTGGGGATCCCCTAGAATTGCAGCTCATCTCCAGGCTACAGAGATCAGTTCCCTGGAGAACAATGGATGCTTTGGAGGGTGGACTCTGTGACATTGTACCCCAGTGAGATTTCTGTCCTCTCCGGGTTCCACATCTCCCAACCTGGATTGGCAACCCTAACCCCATGTCTCCTGCCGGTGCTGGAGAGGGGGACCTGTCAACCCTGTGCATAACACAGATGCAGCTAATGAAACCCTGTAGAAAGATGTCCACCAGACAGAGACTTCTTTCAAGAAACAACTCACAATTAAGGTCTCCAAATACCCAGTTTTTACCCTGAGCCTTTTGCAAACTGGAAGCAGGAAACTGGTGGACTGGATGAGTTCCTCTGTGCAGGTCTCTCTCTCTCTGCTCGTGCGACACACTCTGGGGAACTTTATACTCCTTCCTCCTCCTCCTTCCTCCTCCTCCTCCTCCCCTCTTTCCAGTTCATGGCTGATGCTCTGGAAATCTTACATAACCAGTGTGAGTGAGGTTCTATCCCTCTCCTAAAAGCTTGCCTTCCTTCCTGGAAATATTAAGCCAGCTCAGCTTTGATGGACTGCACTTAACAACAGGTTTCCTAGTGCAGCATTTTCACAGAGCTGGGAGGTGAAGAGTGAAAAGTGAACTCTTCACTAGAATTCAGAGTTTGAGTGACAGGCTGCTTTCTCCCACCCCCATATTGGGCAACACCTGCTGAGGAGAACTATATGATTAGCTGAGTGCTGGAGGCAAGACCTTTCTGAAGTCAGTCAGTCAGCCGGCTTCTGATTGAATCAGTTGGAGTCAGTGAGTCCGACAGAGTGAAGGGAAATGACTCCTTGCCTTAACTGTTTTCTATCAGTCCTGAGGAAGAATTCAGTATAAGAACTTAGAGTCCAAGAGTCAGCCTAAACTGAAATCCGCTTTTCGCAGGTGCCAGACCTGGGATTGAGATTTAGTGAGGGTGATTGAGTAATGTTCTGAAACTCCCATTCAGGCCAAAAGAAAAGGGTTAAATCTTCTGAAGAGAAGAAGCATAATTCCTGCCCAGTTTCAAAGGAGGGGGGTTGCTCTGAGGAGGACTCTGGACTGTTGTGAAGGGAATCATTTTTAGACACCTCAGGATAAAGAAATAGATTGGAGTTTAAAAAACGGAGAGAATTAGGTACACACACACAAAAAGACAGTCTCCAGGAAACTTGAAGAGTTATAGAAAACTCAAGAAAGAAACATTGTAACTGTAGCAAAAATACTCAGTCAAACACTTCTCACAGTCCAGATCCCAGTATATATGAAAACAAGCTTCAAGAACACTATTTTGTTCGTTAAAAGAAGTATAATCTTTATTAACAACAAATTTTACCTCAGCATTTCCTGACCCCTGACTACACATCCTGCCTGTTAAACATTATTTCTGTTTGACTGTTAAACTGTCTCCAGTGCCAACTGAAAGGGAAAACAACAGGGCTCCTCCTTATCCCATCAAGTTCCTGGGCTGGGCTATAAGCCAAATTAGATCTTTGTGACAGGGTGGGGACAGATGCATATATAAAACAATAACTAAATCTTTGCTACTTGGGGCTGCTCAGTCATACTTGAGAACAAATTTTTGGCAGGAAATCTTGCCTCATAGTGGGGAAGTGCCAGGGATCCGTCATAGTAGCCAAGACCAGAATACCTCTTTAAACATTAGTGATTCATTTCCTTTATAGCATCAGGCAAAATGGACCCAGCCACCCTTGCAACTGAAAAAGAAGAAGAAGAAAATGATATGGTGATTACAGTATACATTTTGAGATTGCAGATCTCTTATTTGCTTGTATTTATTTATTAAAATGTCTTTAGATCCTGTATCTCATTGGAGCTCCCAAGGGGTTTTGCAAACATTGCAACGCATCAGCTGAACTACAAAATTACTCAATAAAAATTATTTTGGAAATTAAACTAAGCAGGAGAACAAAAAGAAACTGTGATGGAGACAAATCCAAAAGAGAAAAAGCATCAGAGGATGAGAGCCCAGAAACAGGTATTCGCACTTTCCCCCCAGCTGTCAAGTTGCATCCAACTTATGATGACCCGGCAGGGTTTTCAAGGCAAGAAACACTGGGAGGTGGTTTGCAGTGGCCTGCCTCTGCATAACAGCTCTGGACTTCATTGGTGCTCTCCCATCCAAATACCACCTGGGGCCAACCCTTCTTAGCTTCTGAAAACCGACAAGATCGGGCTAGCCTGGGCTATCCAGGTCATTAGCACTGTAAACTAGTCTTGTCTTACCCTCCACATGAGGCTCATCCACTAGGAGTTAAGTGAGCTTCTGTTGGAAAGAAGTTTCAGTCCCATTGAAGAAAAGTCCTGTCATGTTTGACCATCCAAGTGGGGTATTGCAGGGCTTGGTATTAGGTCCTCTGTTTTTTAACTTGTTCATTAATGATTTGGAGTTGAGAGTAAGCAGAGAAGTGGCTAATTTTGCAGGTGACATTAAGTTGTTCAGGGTGGTGAGAAACAGGGAGGCTGGGCGAGTGGAGGTCGGCATAGCAAGTGAGGTTCAGCATGAGCGAGTGCAAAGTAGTGCACACTGGAGCAAGAAATCCTGACTATAAATACTTTAATGGGGTCCAAAGTGGTGGTAACTGACCAGGAGAGATCTTGGGGCTATGATAGATAACTCACTGAAAATGTCAACTCAGTGTGCAAATGCAATAAAAAAGGCAAATGCTATGCTGGAGATTATTAGAAAGGGGACTGAAAACAAATCAGCCAGTATCATAATGCCCCTGTATAAATCTATGGAATTGCTTCATTTGGAATATTGTCTACAGTTCTGGTCACTGCACCTCATAACGGATATTATAGCATTGTAAAAAGTACAGAGAAGTGCAACTAAAATGATTAAGGGGATAGAACACCTTCTCTATGAAGAAAGGAGAGGTTAAGTCTCTTTAGTTTGAAGAAATGACAATTGAGGGGTGACATGACAGAGGTTTACAAAATTATGCATGGGACAGAGAATGTAGAGAAAGAACTCTCTCTCTTTCCCACATGGAATTCGCTGCCACAGGAAGTGGAGTTGACTACAAGCACAGACAGTTTCAAGAGGGGATTGGATAAGCATATGGAACAGAGTTCCATCCATTAGCCTCAAGGTATAGATGGAGCTGTGGTGGCTCAAGTGGTTAAGACGCTGAACTGCAGGCTGTGGAAGGTCAGTAGTTCAGCAGTTCAAGACCCGTGAGTGCCGCATGACGGGGTGAGCTCCCGTCTCTAGTTCCAGCTCCTGCCAACCTAGCAGTTCGAAAGCAAGAAATTGCAAGTAGATAAATAGGTACCACTTCAGTGGGAAGGTAACAGCGTTCCGTGCGCCTTGGTGTTTAGTCATGCCGGCCACATGACCACGGAAATGTCTTCGGACAGCGCTGGCTCTTCGGCTTTGAAACGGAGATGAGCACCGCAACCCTAGAGTCGGATTCGACTGGCTTTCGAGCAAGGGAAACTTTACCTTTACTTTATAGATGGAATACTATTGATGGGGCAGTGTATTGTTGGTGCTTGAGGAACATCAGGGGGATGGCTTGAGGAGTTCTGGCCCCACTGTTGGACCTCCTGGTGGCACCTGGGTTCTAGCCACTGTGTGACACAGAGTGTTGGACTGGATGGGCCACTTGGCCTGACCCAGCATGGCTTCTCTTATGTTCTTTATGCTACTTTTTACTCTGAAGAGAAAACATGAAATGTAACACTGAATATCATTTTCTCAGCTGATAGGATAAATTATGAAACAGTTCTGAACAAAAATTTAAAGTGCTGCTGAGTGATAGAGGGACTTGAGCAATCCCATGGCTATGTTGGTAGTTGGGTTTTGACAGTCAGTTGATGAAGAATGGGCTGAGGAGAAACTGTGGGCTGTGGCCAACCAGACCTTTTAGTTACCTCAGGAGGATTCTAGGTCACTGGTTTAAACTGACACAAGGCAGCTCTAATATTACCATAGATTACCTTTGCGTGTCTATTATATTTTAAGTGTTATGTCCTTTATAATAAAGACCATTGCCTTACTCATAAACTATCTTCATTATTTTAATGTTGAGTGGTTTCGTAAGGGATCTAACAGTGTCATGCTGATGTGGTAAGCACAACCACAGCAAAGTCAAATCTCCATCATGCAATACGTAACTCTAGGCACATTGGTATAATGAATACAGGCTGGGGGAAATCCCAAGGTATCTAAACACAGCCATTAAAATTGACCTGGGTGGTGATTCATAAGCTTAATTTCACCAATAAAGATAGATGTGTTGTGTCACGATGTCTCCTCACAATGGAGTACCATGAATTTCTCTGTCCATGTTGGTTTTATGCAGAGCTGTAGAATAATTGTGGATATCTTAACTGCCAGTGAAATCCATCTTTACAACTCAGATCTCTTCCTCCATATTTGTTGATAAATCATGCATCTATTCCCATAATTTTCCAAATTTCAGAAGTCAGGGCATATTATTCTCGGTTAGTGAAGCATAAAATCTAATGTTTGATCAATCAGATCATTACACTGGGAAGAAATGTTCCAAACAAGGGGTACAAATCAGGTACATTGCATGAGAACATTAGTACACCATGCCTAATAATGAACGATTAAGTAAAGCTGGAGAGCATATCATTGTTACAATTCAGTAGAATTGATGGAGAGCATATCATTTGTTAGATCCCAACACAACCTGTTTTTTCTTCAGAATGTGAGGGGTTTTTTAATTGTTATTAAAGCACCCTAGTCTGCCCAGCCCAGTTTTTGAGAAATTGTATTGTTCTGTCTTGATCATCCCTATGTGAGTCTATGGAGTTCAGAAATAGCATATAGATGAATGAGGACATGGTGGTGATATTACTATGAAAAGACGAGACCTCCTCGCATAAACCCAATATCCCCCAAACTGAAAACATAAATGTACCTGTGACTGAATGGATATTAGCCAGTGCAGGATTACATTTACAGCAACAGACTACCTCACTTCTAGTGAATAACTAGGACACTCTTGTGTTCTGTTTATTAGGAGTGCACAGATCCATGCCCAAGCTGATTCATGTTGTGTTCATCTGTCACCAGCAGAAACTAGATTTTTCACCAAGCACTTTGCCTGTTTGTGAGCAATTTGAGCCTGTTTATTGAGTTATGTTTTGTGTACTCAGACAGTACACTGCTGTTCAGTGCAATTGCCAGTATTTCAAGCATGCACATTCCCACACAGCCCAATGGGAATCCTAGTTTTCACCCTCCCCTAGAGACCTGTTGTCCCTTCTTGTTACTCGGCATCCAACCATAAGAAGAGGAAAGCTAAATAACAGGCCCATAGCTACCATGGGGCCCATGGGACCTGGCCCCCTAGCAGTTTTTATGGGCCCGGCCTCCAAACCTCAGCTCCCCCTCCCCCTGATAGCCTGTCGGTCTGTCGGCAGGGAGGATGAGGGTGGTGATTTCAGAGATGGTGGTGGAACAAGTAGTGGTGAAACTAGGCTGAAAGAGCAGCCTGGGCAGGCAGCAGGCATGAATGGTGGAGGGGAGAGGCCACCATCCCAGGCTGCCTGCCACCAGATGCTCACTGCACCACCTGCCAGCAGCAGGTAAAGCCCAGGCAAGGCAAGAAGGTAGGTGGGCATGCCCCCGTCCCAGGCCAGGCATGCCCAGCTGTGTTTTGGCATTCCAGCATTTCCATGGCCAGCCCGGCCACCGCGCGCTTCATCTCTCCCAGCCACAGAAGGGAGCTGAGGATGGAGGTCAGGCTGCCCCTGATATCTCACTGCAGAAAGGGGCACTGGGGCTCCTTGGGGAAGGAGGGAGCCGGATGCTCCACCCGGAAGGCATGCCCTTGCTGGGGCGGGGGGAGCTACAGCCGCTGAGCATTACCTCCCCTTGTCCTGGAGCCTTTGATTTAATTAGCTGGTGGGGCCCCTCAGGGCCCCTCCCCACAAAATCCCTAACTACAGGGCTGCTAAATAATCAATCAGCCAGTGAGTATAAAGAAAAACTGTATTTTAGAAAAGTCTTACATGTTGATGGAAAAGTCCGTGTTCTTGTCAAAATTATTCTGCACATGTGCATTTTTGCCCAGTCTTACAGTAGTCATAGTATCCCCCTGTCAGTAATGGTTTGTTTAATGTTCACACTGTGTCCATTGTTCTGTGCCTGCTTCTGCGCTTGCGTAGGTTCTTGCTGGCTGTAACGTGGGAGCTTCTTTGCTGCCACTCGGTGTTATCACGGTGGCCTTGACTACAGGCTTTGGGCTATTCTTGAGTCTCTGAGAATTTTCCAGTCCTGTGAAGCCGAGGGGTGGAGGGAGTCATTTCCCACCTATTAAGTAACTCTCCTGCCGGGAGTTTTCCGCACATGCGCTTGCAGTTCATTTGCTAGTCGCAATTTTGCATCACACTATAACCATGCTTGTGCAGCTTCTCCCGCCATTCCTGACAATAACCGTTTCACTGTGGGTTTTAGCACTGTATTCCAATAAAGCCTTTCTTGGTTCTAAGAATGCTTGGATCTACTTGCTTTTGAACCTGACACACACGCACCCCCGAACATGTGCATTAGGAATATGCATACTTTCTGGAAGTGATATGCTCACCTACTGAACCTTTTTATTGCAAAGTTAAGAAAATAAGAGAAGCCATGCTGGATGAGTCCAGTGAGCCATCCAGTCCAACACTCTGTGTCACACAGTGACCGAAACCCAGGTGTCATCAGGAGGTCCACTGAAATGCCAGTCTGGATCCAAGCCAAAGTGTTGTTTTTTAAAAGAGTTGGGAAAGAGTGTATTTTATTTTCTCTTTTCCAAGAACCTCTAATACCATTTCTTGTTTGTAATCCCAGAACTGCAGACTCTATCTGCAAAAATATAGACATCTGGAGCGGGGGGGTGTTCAAATTCTACCAGAGTATTTTGATGTCATGAATGGCAATTGTTTCAAGCCTCTAAGCGTGTGCATGTGTACAGACACACACAGATACAGTCACCTGTGCCAGGCCCGTAGCCAGGATTTTGTAATTTGGGGGGCCTTTAAATAAGTCAGGGGGCACTGACATCACAAAATTTAAAAAAATTAAATAAAAATTTTAAAAACTCACTTTTGCAGCATCTGCACTCTGCCTGCCTACATGGGGAAGCAAGCCAGGCTTGGGGAAGGGGCAGCAGTGGGGAGTCCTCCTGGTGGCTCAGAGAGCCAGGGGCCTGGAGGTTGGCTGGAAGTCAGGGTGCCTTAGCAGGAAGTCAGGGGGCCAGGCCCCAAAATGACCCACTGTAGCTACAGGCCTGACCTGTGCTCTAGTAAACAGAGGGGGGAAACAAGAGGATGTATTTCATCATGAACCTTGATTGATTATAATGCCTTGCTGCTACAGTTAGCTGAAGAGAAAAGGGTTGTAAATTGGGAAGCAAACGATCATCATACTTCTATCAGAACAGTAAATGAGCATTGAATGGGATCAGCAGATCTGGATTTATTCTGCTATGTGTCTACTGCCATCTCCTGTCTACTGAGGACACATCCCTGAAAGAAGCAATGGGAAACACAATAGCCTTCTCAGAGGTTATGCAAATAGTGGCAAAGCTTCCTTACTGGATAGGATTGCCAGCTCCAGACTGGGAAATATCTGGAGATTTGGGAGTGAGGCAGGCTTTGGGGAGGAGAGCAAAGTATAATGACATAGAATCCATCCTCTGAAGAGTCCGTTTTCTCCAAATGAACGGATGTATGTTGCTTGGAGATCAGTTGTAATAGTGGGGGATCTCTAGGCAACACCTGGAGGTTGGCGACCTGTCTAGCATGACAGCAGTAAGCTATTGCAATGCAATGGCTGCAAGCTGTAAAACTCCAAACCTCAGCTAAGCCATTGTGAATTTATGGGGAGGCCTCAGCTAAACTGACAGTTGCTCCCACACTGGGTATCTGGTCTGGCTTTGCTGCTGATAGGAAGTGTCCCTCCCACTTCCACGCAGCATCCTGGAAGCTCTTGTACACCTTCTGGCTTTCCCCAGCTTTCTGGAGATCTTTCCTGTTTGGGGGGATATCACAGCAAGCCAGAGTGGCTGCTATGAGGATAGGGAAATCCAGATTTTTTGTAGTCCTGCCCACACTGGAAATATTTTCCCTGCCCAGCCCCACTACCACCAGAGGGATTTTTCAAATTTCTAAAACACTGGTAATTGACAAATTATTACAGTATCATACTTTATTTATTTATTTTAACCTATACCCCGCCCTCCCTCCATTCACAGGCTCAGGGCAGTTTACAGTCATTAAAACATTTTACAACTATATAAATAACAACTAAAATCCAATAAAATCCTCGTAGACCAATTCAGTATCAGTAAGAGTAATAATAAGTGCTGTCGATGTTTCGCTGATTATACAGGTGGCATACTTCTAAGTTTCCCAGTTTCCCAGTGTTCTTTGCACAAGCCAGCCATCAAAGCCAAGAGTTGGTGGTGATATTGGGGGGCGGCTCCTAGTTGAAGGCCTGGTGGAAGAGCTCCGTCTTGCAGGCCCTGCGGAACTTATATTATAACGATCTGTCACCCGAAGGTATGCAGAGCTACACTTTATCTCTCTGCAACAAAAGCAGCAAGTGGCTTACTCTTTTTTAAAAATGAAAGCAGAGAACCTAAGAGACATGTTGTTAAAAATATAATGCTATAACAATTTACAAGTGGCCAGTTTGTTTGTTTTTTAAACGAAAAGGCAGCATGTGGGGAAAGGGCCATCATGGGGCACCGGGGCAGGGAAATCCATAATGTGGAAGCCCCGTGGCTGATCCTGGAAAATAAGGACAATTGGAGTATAAACAGTTTCTACCAGTGGATCAGGTGTGACACGATCCTGGTGTGCTGGGAAGGAAGATTGCACCCAGAGATCCAAACATAATTAAGGATACCAGAGTTCAGGTGGGACCTGGGGATCCCCTGGAATTACAGCTCATCTCCAGACTGCAGAGATCAGTTCCCCTGGAGAAAATTGATACTTTGGAGGGTGCACTCTCTGGCATTGTACTCCACTGAGTTCCCTGTCCTCCCCAGACTTCATCCCCAAATCTCCAGGAGTTCCCCAACCTGGCTCTGGCAACCCTATGGACCCCTCATCCCCTGCTGCTGTTTGGTGGGGGGGGGATATGGCAAACCTAAGCATAGTTATGTCCAGAATCTCACATCTGGCACAATAGTATGGTACAGCAGCGTGCCCAGACTCAGGGGCTACATATTCTCATGCACAAAACAGCGCAACCACATTCTACTGCTCCAGCTATCCTCTATACATTTGCTTCTCATTGTTCTCTTTAGTGAGGGTTTTTGGGGTTTTTTTGATACTTTGGGTATTGAAGGAAGATTACAGGAAGCCATTTCTATTTTAAGCAAACTACACACACATGCACACCTATTCATAGAGGAAAAGAGGCTAGTCACAGTAGTTCATGGTCTGGTACTCACAAAATTAGATTGTGTGGGGCTGTCTTTCAGAAACTACAGTTGATTAAAAATGTGGATGATGGACTTTTTTTTTTTACTACATCTTCTCTAGCTTTCAGTTGGTTCCCAACAGATTTATGGAAGGTAGTTCCATCAATGGCTACTAACTAAGATGTCTAAAGAGAACCTCTGCATGCAGAAGCAATCAACCTTTGAATGCCAGTGCTAGGGGACAAGACTGAAGGAAGGCCTTGGCCCCTCTGCATTGTTTGTTGGCCCTTCAGGGCAACTGGCTGTCCGCTGTGGGGAAAAGGTGCTGGAATTGATGGACCACTGCTGTGACCCAGCAGGGCACTGGTTATGTTATCAAGATGCTGGTTTTGCCTTGAAAGCCCTCAACCCTCTGGATCCAGAATACGTCAAAGACTGCCTTTCCATATTAGCCCCCCAAGAGGAAAAAATCTTCCTCAGAGGCTTGCTACACATGATGTGCCTGGATGGTCAAGCATGACAGGACTTTTCTTCAGTGTGGCTGAAACTTCTTTCCAACAGAAGCTCACTTAGCTCCTTCACGGATGACCTTCAGCTGGAAAGTAAGGACAATACTAGTTTACAGAACATTTGGTATGTGTTCTGTGCTAATGACCTGGATAGCCCAGGCTATCGTCAGTTCTCAGAAGCTAAGAAGGGTTGGCCCTAGATAGGATTTGGATGGGAGACCACCAATGAAGTCCAAAGCTGTCCTGCAAAGGTAGGCCATGACAAACTACCTCCCAATGTCTCTTGCCTTGAAAATCCTACTGGGTCACCATAAATTGGATGCAATTTGACAGCAGGAAAAAAGTGCAATTACCTGTTTCTGGGCTGTCATCCTCTGATTTTTGTTGTTGTTAATATGCTGTCTGGTTTCTCTTTTGGATTTATCTTGATCACAGTTTCTTTCTTTGACATCTTGCTTATTTTAATCTCCTAATTAATTTTTATCATGTTATTTTGTAGTTCAGCTGATGCTTTTAAGTGTTTGCAAACCTCCTTGGGGGTTCCAATGAGATACAGGAGCTAGAGACATTTTAATAAATAAATGCATGTAAATAAAAAAAATCTGTAGTCCCAAAGTGTATACCATAATCACCATATCCTTTTCTTCTTTTTTCAGTTGCAAGGGTGGCTGGGTCCATTTTGCCGGATGATAAAAAGGAAATTAATCACTAATGTTTAAAATGATATTCCGGTTTTGGCTGGCTTGATATTTCCTGGAGAAAGGCAAGCTTTTAGGATAGGGACAGAACCTCACTCCCACTGATTACGTAAGATTTCCAGAGCACCAACAATGTATTGAAAAGGGGAGAGGAGGGGAAGGAGCAAGAAGGAGTATAAAGATCCAAAGAGTGTGCCACAGAGAGAGAGAGAGAGAAGACCTGCACAGAGGGACTCATCCAGTCCACCAGTTTCCTGCTTCCAGTTTGCAAAAGGCTCAGGGTAAAAACTGGGTATTGGGAGACCTTAATTGTGAGTTGTTTCTTGAAAGGAGTCTCTGTCTGGTGGACATCTTCCTACAGGGTTTCATTAGCTGCATCTGAGTTATGCACAGGGTTGACAAGGTCCCCCTCTCCAGCAACAGCAGGAGATATGGGATTAGGGTTGCCAATCCAGTTTGGGAGCTGTGGAGCCCAGAGAGGACAGGGACCTCAGTGGGGGACAATGTCACAGAGTCCACCCTCCAAAGCATCCATTTTCTCCAGGGGAACTGATCTCAGTAGTCTGAAGATGAGCTGCAATTCCAGGGGATCCCCAGGTCCCACCTGGAGGCTGGCATCCCTAGTTACTCATGCTCAACCTCTCACAGTCTTGGATTAGGAGGGGATGGCAAAAAGCCCCTCATTGCAAGCTTTTGTTGGGGATTCATCCCATAATGCCATGAAGATTCAGGGGTGTTGATCGATGCAACTGGGTGATCGTTATCAGTCAGATTGTGTATTTATGTAACCAGAAAAAGAAAACAGGAAGATATTTCTGTGTGCAAACTGTTAGAAGAAGGTGCTCAGAAATGCTGCTGCAAAGGAACTGCCTAGAAGCAAACAGTCAAAATTTGGCAAAATATTTCAACTTTGTCATTTCATTTGGAATTTGGGGTACAATCCCGAAGCAGCTAAATGCAGTGGAAAAGTAAAGAATTATTAATCCCATTTAATTGAACTTCGGTGTGTTTAGCTTTGATGGGACTGTTTTTTTCTACTTCAAATACAAATTTGCATTTAGAATTTTCTATTTGGCATTCTGGGTCCTTTGGAGATTTCTCAGAGTTTTTTTAAGGGTGGTCAAGATTCCTGCACAGGAGGCATACTAATATACTACAACACACAGATACAGGGCAATGGCGTGAGTATGGGTGGGTTTGAGGTCCAACCCCTTGTATATGGTGGGAGCAGTAAGATTTAATGGTGCCCAGTGTCAATTAAGTGTTCTTCTTAGAATGTGACTCCAAATTCTCTGCAACTCGGAGGTGACCAATAATATTGCAGAAGCTCCTTTAAATCAATGTGGATGAATTTTCTGAAAATGAAGTAATTGAAACCTACTGTGATATACCATCACATACCTCTACTGTCAAAAAGAAAATACCATTACATATTAACTACCCAACAGTGTCAAATATCGGCTTTCAGGTATAAAAATCAAATCTTGAGTATGCCGTGGATAATATTCAGCCATGGAGGCAATGGAATAAATATTGAAAACTGATATGGAGAGTTCCAGGAGAATTTCTAATGGGATGGGATTTCCTTTCTGATCTAGAGGAAATGGATTTGATCCAACCAGGTTTTCCACAGAAGAAGAGGGAGGAGGACACTTGGAGTATCAAAAATTCTATTCTGGGGATCCATGGACAGAAGCCATGTGTGACAGAGGCCACTGGTATAAGGAGGGGAATTAGGTGAGAAAGAGTTAAAAAGCTGTCTGGATCTAACCCAAGATTCACCATGCCACAACGAAACTGTACCTTCCTTTGCACAGTGGGGATCTTTATGCAGTGGGGAGCGTAATGCTGTACATGGGCAGAAGGACCTTTCTATTTAGTATTATGTGTCATTTTCCAAGGTAGGAACCTGTCACTGTATGTATTCTGGATCAAATTAAGCTTTGTTTGTCTTGGAGAGAAAGGAGGTGTCTAAAGATGAGTGAAGCCGATGGGTAGTTTGGTCTGTGTGTGAGCATCAGAGGATGTCTGTTGTGCAATAAGTAGAAAGCAAATGGTCCTTTGAGGTGGAGTCTGCTCCCATGCGAAAGAGGCCATTTTTTTCAACATGATGGTGCAACTGAAGACCCATGTAGACTTTAGGGAAAAGATGTATAATCAGGAGCTGGCATGAATGTTCTTACTTTGCTCATGCGACTTTCCTTTAGACATCCATTTCAATTCTTTTCTCCTCCTTCCCCTGCCCCCCCCCAAAGGAGGAGGCAACAGAAATGCTCTTGCATACTTGGGACATTCTTCTCGAAACCCTAAAATTTTGCATATCCCAATTTTTGGTCTTTTGTGGAACCATATGATGATCTAGAAATCTTGGGAGGCGTTCAGAATGTTCCAGGTAAACAGGGCATTCAAAATTTTAGGCAGCATCTTTTGACAGCTGGGGAAGTAGTGTTTTTAAATAATTTTTATTTCAGTTTACAAACACACAAACATATAACATAAACTACCATCTTGTACAATCGTCTAAATCATACATAGAACATAAATATCATCTGCAAACTCTACATCCAAACTCTGACCAAGGGTGACCCTGCTTAGCTTCTGAGATTTAACAAGATCAGGCTCGCCTGGGCTATCTAGGTCAGAGCATAAAATATTTATTTATTTATTTATTTAAGGGGACCACAATTCATTTAAATGTCTTCTGTCCCCTTGAAATCAATGGCAGATGTGGGCACCTTTTTGAGGGACCCATAGAGTTGGACCCCCTTGTCTAATCTTTTTAAACTGGGAGGGGTTTGAGGAGAGGCACCAGCAGCTATGTTACAAATCTGGAGCCTCTATCTCAAAAAACAGCCCCCTCCCAAGTCCCAGATACCTCTGGATCAATTTGCCATTATACCCTAAGGGGACCATTGACTATAATGGTCCCCATAGGGTATAATGAAGCCGATACATTCAGGTTTCTCAAATATTACCCAAATCAGAATACCCTACTGATATTCAGGAATATTGGGAAATACTGATATTTTTAGGTTCAGTATACCCAAACCCAAAAAATACCATGTTGGATTTTTTTGCACACCCCTAATTTTAATACATCACACTTTAGAAGACCAGAGGAAGAGCACACCATCTCTCTAACTAAAATATTGTGTATCCAAACATGGAGAAGGTTTGATAAGCTGTTATGCTGGTCTGTAGAAAATTCCAAAAACAACAGAGCAAGTTTCGTTTCCAAGTGACTTTCATCGGTGTAGATGATATAGGAAAGGGGGGGGAGTGTTTCAGGGCATGATGAAGAAGCCTGCACTTTGCAGTCTTGACATAGAATGCAGGATGCATTATAGACTTAACTGAATTACGTGGCAGTGGATGTAAAGTAGATTTCAAGGTACTCTGAAGGATGATATAGTTGCGGTATTGTTACATGAGTGTGTGCTGAGGATCAGGGGCTTGCAAACATTACCTTCATGAATTATATTGCTGCCAGCATCAGCAGTCAGCAAGGTGGGCCAGCTGATGGTGTTATAGCTCAGTAGGTCTGTCCCCATCTCTGGCTTGATGCGAAGCTCCAGGTTTTGTACATAAAAAAGAGTGAACTTGTCTGACACATTGTACTTCTTGGGATGAGCAAGGCCTGAGATGACATTCTAAGGTCATTTTTAATTGCAGGCGTTTGCTGAAAAGCTGACAAAGATAATTTTTAGAATAAAATTCAAAAGCTAGCCGAGACTTTGTTAATTCAAGTAAACTGGGCTTTTTCCCTATTGCTTCTGTTTGATTCTTTTCTAATGAACTAATGTCTATATATATAAAAGAAAGTCCCCTCACCGTAAAGTCAATGCCCAGGCCAAACCGTTGGACCTAGAGACACCAAATTTGGGGAGAGCACTCCTACTGTGGCGTAGGTGCTCGCTAAGAATGGATTTTTAGAAATTTGATCCCTAAGTGGGTCAAAAGGGGGGGAATGTGCTCCCCATTGATTCCTATGCGGCTCTCTGGTCAGCTGCAGAGCTCAGTGTTCTGAGGTAAGAAAAGCCAACAGTTACAGGGGACTGCGGAGAGCTAATGACAGTTGAGGAAATCGGGAGTGGTCAAGTACCACCTGAGAGGTGAAGCAAAACTGCTGGCCCAGCCTCTCTGATGGCTTCCAACACACTCCCCCCTAACAGGCAGTTGTCTGTCAGGTGCAGCAGTGGTTGCAGGGTGCTTAAAGCCACGAGGGAGCCTGCCCCACCAGTAATGCCTTAGTGATCCTGCCAGCCCTGCATCCACAGTGGCTTCTAATACTCCTCCCCCTCCCCCTCCTACACTGGACAGGCCGCTGCCTGTCAGGTGTAGGAGAGGAGGTGGGATGCTTACAGCCACTGCGGAGGTTTGCTCAGCAGGATTGCCTTAGCACTGCTGCTGGTCCAGCCTCCCTGATGCCTTTAAATACAATCCTCCCCAACACCAGACAGGCCAGTGTCTGTCAGGTGTAGGAGCAGGGCCAGGGTATGAATGTTTATGGGGAGATAGTAAAGGACATTTCTAGGAGCCAGTGCAATGTGTGCCTCCCTCATGAACCTGAAGAAATGTCCACCACATCACCACTCCCTCACACCAACTCCTCCTCACACCTCTTACCTCTTACTGCCCCCAAGAAAGCTCATGGCAAGTGTCAAGCCAGATACACCAATGCTACAAGGAGGAGGCAACTTAGGAATGCGGCAAAGACATTTGCACATAGTACTCCAGCAGTGCACTGAGCTGCACAGGCCAAGTACCAGCAAGATTACCCTGAGATGCTCAGAACAACACAGTCTCCATATGAGCAAAACCATCCAGGAACACAAGTAGAGAGGCCATCACTTTTGTGGAAGGTAGCAGGAGTTGACTTAACAGGCGAATGCTTCTTAAATGGACAGTTCTGTGTGGCCTGCTCCAGAGTAAGCTCATCAAGCAGCCTGGTGATCCCAGCACCTGAGGGCAGAATGACCACTGTGGTTTAGAGAGAGGTCCTTCAGTAGAGAGAAAAAAGTACATATGTCTCACTTCATTTCTTACACTACAATCTTCTCTGTTAGAATTCCTACAACAAATGTCACATTTCAGATTTCACATCATCAGTAGCATAACTGGATTTACAGAACTTAAATATCATAGCGAAGCACAGGTAGCAGGCTAGTGATCTGTATGAGATCTAATTTTTCCATTCTAGGTGTAAACCAAACAGCATTCAATGCCGTTCTTCTCCCTGTCACAGCAAAATACTACTCTGCCCAGCAATTGTCAGCCTTTGGAATGGTTTACCTACAGCATGTGCTCTACCGGGATGGGAGAGTGATCAGTGAAGAACCACTCAGCGCTGGTAGTGTTTGAAATGAACCTTTGAGGTCAGGTTTTTAAGAATACATCACTCAGCTTTGATCTAGGGTGCAATTTGTAATCTTGAGCAAGCCACTTTAGTTTTGACTATTTCACCTCTGGGAGGGGAGGGGTCTATAGAGTCATTTGCTTACTTGATTCACACCCCATCTTTCTCCCCAAAGCGGATTCTAAGTGGCTGACATTGTTCAACCTTGCTTCCATTTTTATCCAAAAATAAGCCCCCACACATACATGTTCTGTTCTTTATTGCTTGCTTTCAGCAACACAATGGATTCTAAGCACCGTCCTCACCATGGATCAACACCTCCAAAAAACAACAACTCTGGAAGCCAGAAAAGAAAGGAAAAAGCTTTATTGGGCGGGGGGTGGGGGACAAGGCACAGAAGGCCATTGACCACTTCCTCCAAGAGAGCAGTGTGCTTGAGAACACAGAAGAAAGGGATGATTTCACCTCTTTAAACACATTGAAATGGAAAAGGGAGTGGTACAGCCAGAGCAGAGGAACCAATTGGAACAGGTGTGGCTAGAGGAGAAAGGGACTGTACCAAGGGGGAAAGGAGGGCCGGTTACAGGTTTTTGCCCAGGGCCAATGCTCCCTCCAAGCTGTGGAGTCCTGTGAGCAAAAACTCTCACTTTGTGAGCTCCTGGCATTAAAGTTGTGAGCAGGTGATTTGGCTACTGCATAAAATTAGTTTGCTCTGGAGCCACCTTTCCTGAGCTAAGACAAAAAAATGTGTGAGCCGGAGGCTCACCTTAGAGGCAACACTGCCCAGGGCCCACAAAAAACTTGCTCCGATGCATCCATTTTCTCCAGGGGACTTGATCACTGTAGATTGGAGATAAGCTGGACTTCTGCAGCCCATCTGCAGCTCCGAAAATACCAATCTTAGCCCTCCAAATCTTGATAGGCAGCTCTGGCTGCCAACCAGAGAGCTCCCATTCTGTTATATGGGAGCAGAATTGACATAAACCCCCAGCTCACACCCAGCTGCTTTCACCTTGCAGCAGGCAGCTAATCACCTTGCAGCAGGCAGCTAGGCAGGCAGGGGTAGGAGAGGGAAGGACTGGAAGAACAGTGCTAGTGCTTCAGTGCACTCTGACCCAGACCTGTCTCTCTGCTACAGCCAGGCAGAGAGACAAAGCCAGTGAATTCCTCACCTGAGGAACCACATACTCCCCCCTGAGTAAGATTTCTGAGCACCTCTCCCAGCTGGGAAGGTGTCTGGTGGAGTCAGGGCTCTGACCCACACCTGTCTCCCTGCCACAATCAGACAGAGAGGCAAAGCCAGGGGGCTCCTCACCTGAGGACCCACACACTCCCACCTACTTGTCAACAACCACACCCCTCTGCGCCATGATGTTGAAAGTGGTGGGGGGGCAAAAGGTGCTCATCATGGGGGCAAGAAGTCCACCCCACCCATCCCACAGGCCACCATCCCTGTGGAACAAGCCCATCCTGCTGGCCCCCCAGTGCCCAGCTGTAGTGGGGAGTCACCAGGGGCCTGAGGGGCAGAACCTCCTTTGCTTGATGTGCTCTCAGGGATGAAGTCAGAGGTAGAAGACCTGTTGGCGCTGCCAGAACAAGAGCAGTTGCTTAAATTCTTTGTGGAGGAGAAATATAAGAGTGGCGATGGGGGTGGTAGGAAAACACCAAGGCCCTCCACAATCCTTTGGGCCACTCTCACCTCCAGCACACCCCTCCGTCAGTCCTCCCAGGCCAGTACCACTACACTGCAGTGGCCAGACCTCCAGACTGCCCCAATTTGAGGTCCCCACTTCCATGCTACAATTTGGGAGCACTTCCGCACCCTCTCCAACAACCCCTGTATGGTACAGTGCCAGGTCTGCAATCTCCAGGTGTGGAGGGGCTCGGAGCTCAAACGTCTGTCACCCACTGCCATCAGCAGTCACCTGCAAACGCACTGCCCAACTCTGTTGCCTCCAGAGGAACAAGTGGCACCCAGCAGGTGCGGGGGAAAGAAGCCAATTCAGCGGGGGTTGGGGGCAGGAGTCCATCCAAAGGAAAAAGGCTCACATCAAGCCCACAGGGTGTGCTGCGGTTGTTGAGAGCGGAACCTCCAGGCAGGTCATCCTCCAGGAGGGCATTCCCACGGGGACACTGGCACTGGCGAGCAAGAAAGAGTAAGGGGAAGGCCCAGGAGGCAGTCACTTGCCTCATTGGGGAAATGGTTGCCCTGGATGGACAACCTCTGTGGTGGAGAATGTGGGCTTTCACTGGCTGCTGTGCTATTTTGCCCTGTGGTATTCTGTCCCCTCACAGAGGACCCTTGGCCAGCAATTCGTGCCTTCCTTGCACTGCTCTCTGGTGGAGCTGGTCAAGGCCCAGTTGTCTGGGGTGCAAGGGCAGACCATGCACGGCAGACCTGTGGAGCAGCCAGCACCATGGATATATACCCTCACTGCCCACTGGTGGCAACCGGAGGACCTCCAGACTGCCAAGGCAACAAGAGGGCCCCGGGAGATGGACCCACAGAATCCATGACCCCAAAGAGCAGGCAGGCAGGTGACCACCTCCCAGGGCATGAGGGGGATTGTGGTGGGCCACCCCTCAAAACCCAGTCAACAAGGGAAGGTGGGCTGGTGACCACCTCCTGGACCAGCGGAGGAGAGTTGGCTGTGATTTTCCCAGAGGGTACTTTCCTGGAGGCAACTGATCTGGGGGAGTGCTGCTTGGCCCCCCCCCAAAGCCAATCCTTTCCAAACACAGAAAGCAGCTAGAGAGGCATCCCAGGAGGTCCTCTGTGAGCACGATGCCTCTAGCTTGCAAGGGGTCCACTCGACACACTCCTAAACCTGCACTTTCCTGGGGGCACCTGATTTGGGGGCTGTAACTTGCCCCCCAAAAAATCCAATATTCACCAAACTTGGAAGGCAGGTAGAGGATAGTCAGTTGGAGATTTGCTGCATGTCTGGAGTCTCTAGCCCATGAGGGGGCTCATTCCACTGCATCTGGAATTCAGGAACCTAATGAACCACAAACCAGTTTGGTAAATCAAAAAGTTCATGGAGGTTCATGGTTCGTGGGGTCTGATGAACCATCAACAACCATGAACCACTATATTACTGGTTTGTGCCCATCCCGAACTGTAACTATAAAAATTAATGACTGGTTTGTATTATGGCATGCTGAAAACATTTGCTTAACCTTGATCAGTTTTGATTATTTTCGGCAATAATTATATTTGCACAGCCCACTGGAAGAGCCTGATCTGGTGTCCTGGAAGTATCTTTCATAAACAAATGCTTTTAAAACACTGCCATACAAAAATGGTAAATAGTTCAGGAGATTGCTGCAATCTATCTGTGGGCTACAGCTCTGAAGGAGGGATGGAAGTCCCAGGCCAGGCCAACATTGCTGTTTCTCTCCTGCATCACCTTCTGTTGTGGTTATTGTGCCTCTGCTAAAGCAAAGCTGCCATTATCATAGTAGGAAATACATAAATCAAAGTTTCATCAGGGATGAATACCACTATCCATTACTCTTGTGTTCTGTTTAGTAGGGGTGCTCCACCCCTGTCCAGTTTGACTCGTGTTGTGTTCACCGGTCACCAGCAGAGACTAGATTTTTCACTAAACAGTTTGGCTGTTTGTGAACAATTTCACAAAACAAAAAGAGAGAGAATCACAGAAACATCTGTGCCAAATAGGATTAAACCGTGATAAACTAACTGGTAATAATTACTTACATGTACATTTTATATTTTTAATATATTTTTGAATAAACAGTGCAATGCATATACCATGTGAAAAATATAAATGAATTTCATTAAAAAAAATGCAACCTTTATTTTTATGTATAGGTTTAGGAAAATTCACAAATAGGTGCTAACTCCTTATGTTAAAAGTTCATCAAAAGGGAAGAGTCTTCTTAATAAGTGGAAGATGCATTTCATACCTCATTACTGTACCCAGATTAAAGGAACCTTGAGTTCTGCTGAAGAATGTCCTGCTGACACAGACGCCAGCATGAAGCCTTTCAAAGATTTTTTTCAAAGCAGGAAGAATTCAGGATACAGACAACATATTTTGCAAATTAATAGGAGTAAATAAACATGAGAACTTTCACTGACACAGCTCCCTTCCCTGGAAGCTGGTGAAGCAACGGTAGCAGCTTCCGGACTCACGATAGCAGCACGGGATACTACTGCTATGTACTTGTAAGTAATTATTATCAGTTAGCTTATCACAGTTTAATCCTTGTGAGAAATTTGAGTCTTTTCTTTGGATTGCTTTTTGTGTATTCAGACAGTATGCTGCAGTGCAGTGCAATTCCCAGTATTTCAACCATGCCCATTCCCACATTGCCCAATGGGAGTTTTAGTTTTCTCCGCCCCGCAGAGACCTGTTGTCCCATCTTGTTGCTCCGCATCCAACCATAAAAAAAGAGAAAGCTAATTAATCACCCAGCAAGTATAAATAAAAAACTGTATTTTAAAAAAGTCTTGCCTATAGATGTGTAAGTGTATGTTATTGTCGAGATTATTTTGCATGTGTGCATTTTTGCCCGGCCTCACAGAAGTCATAGCAAACTCCCCCTCATGTGCATTAGGGATACACATACTTTTTGAAGGTGGTATATTCGCCTACTGAACCTTTATGTTGCAAACTTAAGAATATAAGAGAAGCCATGTTGGATCAGGTCAACTGCCCATCCAGTCCAACAGTGGCCAAAACCCAGATGTCATCAGGAGGTCCACCAGGCCAGAAGTTTACAGCATCCCTACTCTTAAGGGGATATGCCAGGACTTGTAGCCATGGAAATGCCAATTTGTATCCAGGCCAAAGTATTTTTTTTTTTTAGAGTTAGGGAAGAGTGTATTTTATTTCCTCATTTCCAAGAACATTTAACACCACTTCATGTTTATGATCCCACAACTGCAGACTCTACCTCCAAACATGCAGACACCTGGAGTTTCAAGCCTCTAATTTTAGAGTATGCATGTGTCTGTCATACAGTCAAGTGTGCTCTAGTAAACAGAAGGGGGAAAGAAGAGGATTTATTTCATCATGAATCTTGATTGATTATAATGCTTTGCTGTTACAGTTAGCCTGAAGAGGAAGGGGCTGTAAATTGGGAAGCAAACGATCATCAGGGTTCTATCAGAAGAGGAAATGAGCACCGAATGGGATCAGCAGATTGGGATTTAGTCTGCTATATGTATACTGCCATCTCCTGTCTACTGAGGATACATCCCTGAAGAAAACAATGGGAAATGCAATAGCCTTCTCAGAGGTTATGCAAAAGGTAACCAAGCTTCCTTACTGGACATTGTCTATCAAGAATGTGTGGCCGCTGAGGAATGTTATGTATAGGTTTGAGGGCACACCCTTTGATCACAGTGTGTGAGATGAGAGGGCCCTGTTCATCCCGCTGCTGGGTCACATGACAGGGAGCAGGACAAACAGGGTCCCTCCCATGGGTGTGAAGACTGAAGCCCCTCCTCTTGCCCCACTGTACTCTGGGAAAGAATCAGGCCCCACAGCATCTTTTATGGTGAGACTCCATCATATGTGTGACTGCAAGTCAGACCAGGGGGTCACATGTCTTGTGTAATGAGGAGATCAGTGTTCCCCTCACAATGTGCCTCAAAATCCTCTGAAACTTCAGTTGTCCAATTATGTGTCTGACGTCTGGAAGCTCTTTTACATCAATGTGAATGAATTTTCTGAAGTTAAGATTAATGGAAACCTACTGTGATATATCATAGTATAGCTACACTGTCAAATACTAAATACCACTGCATGTCAACCATCAAATAGTGTCAAATATCAGATTTCAAGTATAATGAATATTATTGGGTGCTGTATCAATATTTAGACAATATTCATCTATGAAGATAATGGGAAAGATATTGAAATCCAATATACAGAGTTCCAGCAAATGTTTCAACCTCTAATGTTAGTTTATGAATCGCTGGCCAAGTGAGCTCTAATAAAGGGGGGGGGGGAACAGAAGGATTTATTTCAACCTGAATCTTGATTTATTATAATAATTTGATTTTACAATCAACTGAAGAGGAAGGGATAGTATCTTTGGAAGCAACAATCATTTGGAAGATGGAATGAGGAAATGAGAGCAGAATCATCAGGCGATCAGGACTCAATTTGCCATGTGTATATTTCCTTCTGTTGTCCTCTGGGGACATCACCCTGAAAGAAGCAATGAAAACACAATAGAGGCTTACAGCAGGGCTCTGTCCCCCTCACACACACACCAAGTCTCCTTTGAGCCACACCCACCAAAATAGCATTGTCTCAGATGAACCTGATACCAGGCCTTTGGTATCCCCACTTAGCCACGAAGGTCACTGGGAGACTCTCTGTCTCTCTCTCTCTGTCTTTCTCTCTCTGTCTCTCTCTCTCTGTCTCTCTCTCTTTCTGTCTCTCTCTCTCTCTCTCTGCCAAATCTACCTTACAAGTTTCTTGTGAAGTAAAAGTATTGGTTATGCTACTCCATCTCACCCATTCGCCATCCTCTCTGCAATCCTCACCTATAAAGTACTGAGACTGATGCATCGCTCAGAGATTTCAGCTCATACTTTACTTAGTGATTTCAGAACAGAGATACAAAGCAAGCCCGAGGGCTGCTTAAAAGCACATCAAAAACCACACACCCCACACACCCCTACACCCGTGATTGGCTTATTTACATAATCCTACATTTGATAGGGTTCCTGGAGGATCTGGATTAGCCGATTGGCCACTCCTAGGCTCTTTCGCTCCCAGGAACAATAGCTCGGGCTATTCGTGAGACCACGTGTTCAGTTCAACCACATGCACAGTCTCTGTTGGAACACAACATCACCCTTTCTGGCTTTTGTCCATGCAGGACCGATATTTCCTGAGATTATAATTTTCGAACCTAAAAGGGGTCCTTTCTCTCTCACACTCTTTTTTCCTCTAACAGAAAAGCTGGTCGCATCTAACCTAAAATGAAGCAGAGAAGCCTGGATGCATGGAGGGAGGGAGAAACGGATGGATGGATGGATGGATGGATGGATGGATGGATGGATGGATGGATGGATGGATGGATGGATGGATGGATGCAGAGGGAGGGTGGGAGGTCTCTGGCTGCTAGCAGAGCGATGCTGTTTCCCCACTGAGCTGCATATTTCAAAAACATATAGGGCCAAAGTTAAGAAGAATGCTAGACATTTGTCATTCTAGGAGGTAAGCAGTGGATTCCAAATCCTGCTTGTCAGCAGCATCTGAGCAACTTGTTCCACTGATCTGACTTACCTGTTGGGTTCAACACCCTGAGCTGGCATACGGATCTTCGCAAAGTGTCTGCCTGTTAGACCGCTTGCCAAATCTGAGTGAAAATGAAAAGCACATTTAATCAACTGGTGAAGCTTGTTTTAGACAAATGGCACTCTGCATTTTAGCCAGCTCAGTCATTACTTTCCACTACAATGAGAGCCAGTGTGGTATAGTAGTTAAGAGTGGCGGACTCTAATCTGGAGAACCAGGTTTAATTCCCCCTCCTCCACATGAGGCCTGCTGGGTGACCTTGGGCCAGTCACAGTTCTCTTAGAGCTCTCTCAGCCCCACTTACCTCACAAAGTAGAGAAAAGTGGGATATATAACAAGCAACTCTTCTTCTACTACTACTACATTTAACATCTTCTCAAATATGAAAATACCTCTTTTGGAATCCAGAGTATTGCAGTCACTTACAGTGAGATGTGGTCCCTTCTTCCAAGAAGGAAAACACCTCTATAATATTTTCTTCTTCATTGGTATAATGGGGGTTTGGCACATGATTAGAGAAACTCACCAACAAGAATTCAAAGAGACTTTCGATGGCCATCATTACCATAGAACAGCAATCATTCTGTGGACCAGACGCCTACGTGTTTGGTTGTGAGTTCCTAAGAAACTGCCCCCTTTATTTCACTGCTTATTGGAAGGACCTGAAGTTGAGAGCCAGTCTGGTGTAGTGGTTAGGAGGATGGACTCTAATGTGGGAGAACCAGGTTTGATTCCCCACTTCTCCATATGTAGCTGCTAGTGTGACCTTGGGTCAATCATAAGTTGTCTCATAGCTGTTCCCTCAAGGAGAGCTCTCTCAGCCCCACCTGCCTCACAGGGTGTCTGTTGTGGTAAGGGGAAGGGAAGGTGATTGTAAGCCCCTCTGAGACTCTTTGGGTAGCGAAGTGTGGGGTATGAATCCAAACTCTTTTTCTTAATGTGCATGTGCAGAGAACAATGGCACCACACCTCCTGCATCTCTTTCTATGCGCACTGAGAGGAGCAGCAAGATGGCAGAAAGACCACTCAGTGGTAGAGAAAATTTACTGTTTTGTTTGGTGAGGGGCTGTGGCTCAGTGGAAGAGCCTCTGCTTTGCATGCAGAAGGTCCCAAGTTCAACCCTAAGCATCTCCAATTAAAATAGACCAGGCAGTAGGTAATGTGACAGACCTCAACCTGAGACCCTGGAGAGCCACTGCCAGTCCGAGTAGACAACACTGTCCTTGCTGGACCAACACTGCCCTTGCTGACTCAGTATAAGGCAGCGTGTTTCTAGCACAGGCAGGCTCAGAGACTGATATGCCTCTCCTTCCTGTCACATGACTCTGAATGTCATGTGACTTCCTGCCATGTGCTTGCTGCTCAGTGGGCCCCATCCTGCCACCTGAAGTTAAAAATGGGTCCTGTGTCTGGAAAGATTGAAAAGCCCTGCCACAGAAGACCCAGACCTAAAGTCATATTTACATGGGTTTCAGCTGAGTCCTGTCAACTCCCATGAATAATGTTATAAGCAAAGCCTCAAGAGTTTCTCTGTGAAGGGGGAGTCTGGAGCAATGGCGCAGTGTGCGGATGCTTAGTCAGGACACTCCTGACTAGCCCCGTCCTTCCTCACTTTTTTGGAGCCCACAGGGTCCTAGTGCACGTTGGGGGATCACCAAGCCTCTCGGAGGGAGGTTTGGCAGCAAGAAACTTGCCCAGGAACCCCGCAAATGGCGGTGAACGGAGCGAGACTGAGCTGTTTCGACGCGGGAGCGGAGAATGGAATAACATGATTCGCCATGTTCTCAGCTTTGACCGCCCATTTTAACTTTTGGATTTTCAACACGATACACAACAAAGCCAAAAACATGAGTAGCGTATAATTTCTAGATAACCTGGTGAAGACTCCCTTGAGCTAACTGCACAGGAGATTCTCCAAACTTTTGGAATGCGGCTAGTTAAAGACTTGGAGCAGAGATAATGAAATGGCAGGGAAGAACGAGGAACTAATTGCAGGACAAATTGAGGAAATGGATTTAGAAAATACAGAAGTTGGTTGATTATCTTTGGAACAATTTAAAAAGTTTCTGTTCAATGAAGTGCAGTCGGCAGTCGAAAAAGCTTGTAAAAATGCTTTTGAGAGTCTACAGAAAACAGGCTCGAAATGTACAAACGAAGAGGAACCACTACAGTCTCAGTGGAGTGCAGAGGATTTAAAAAGAGAACAAGGCTATAACCAAAATAAGGAGATGCAAGACATTCATTTAGTAGATATGGGGCAAATATTCGGAGAAGTGAGACTTAAAAATTCTTTAATGGAGATCGGACCAGTAAAAAGCGGAGCTAAAGAATTAATGCAAGGAGAGATGTTTAAGGGTCCAAAAAGGGAGCAAGACGCCCTTCGGGGAAAAGTATAAGATATAAAAGGGAAATGAAGACAGAACTGAAAGGACAGAAGAAGCAAAACATGGAAGCAAATTACCAGAATTATAAAGAGTTAAGACACTTAAGTATGAATAAGAAGAGAAGGTTGTTCTGGAAAACAAAGTGAAAACAGACTATGTGTGTTGGGAGCCAGAACAACTTTTTTACTTTATAAATTGCATGAAATACTGTACAGGGACATGATTAGAGTAGGACAATAGAAATATAAGGTATAATTTTTGGATAAATATCTGAAGAAGAAAAAGAGAAATCTCCAGTTCAAGGATCAAGTAGTAGGTGAGGTGAACGACCTCAGCCTGAGACCCTGGAGAGCTGCTGCCAGTCTGAGTAGACAGTACTGACTTGGATGGACCAGTGATCTGATTCAGGACAAGGCAGCTTCATGGGTGTTCATATGTGTTCATAGTCTGCTTACCTGGGCCGGTTGATGGAGTTGAGGTACTGCTGGTACTCAGTGTAAAATCTCAACAGTTCCTCCAATGGTGCATCTTCGCCAGGGAACCTGGGCTCCACCTGTGCCTCGCTCCCAATAGAATTGAGAACCACCGCCAGGCAGCAAGTGAGGGTGAAGAGATAAAGCCAGCGTCCACGTGGAACGATCATCTGCACCAGGAGGGATGAAAGAAAGAATAAGACACAGGAAACCGGGAAGGCAATAAAAAGGATGTCACGGGGATCCAAGGAGATCAAGGAGATTTGCTGAAAGTTCTGAATGCCTTCCAGGATTTCTAGATCATCCTAAAGTAAAGGTAAAGGTTCCCTTGCTCGAAAGCCAGTCGAATCCGACTCTATGGTTGCGGTGCTCATCTCTGTTTCAAAACCAAAGAGCCAGCACTGTCCGAAGACGTTTCCGTGGTCATGTGGCCAGCATGACTAAACACCAAGGTGCACAGAATGCTGTTTGGTGATGCAAAATTTTAGGGTTTCGAGAATGTCCCAAGTATGGAAGAGCATTTTTTTTGCCTTCTCCCCCCCCCCTTTTTTTTTTGCAAGGGGACGGTGTGAAAATGGACGTGGGTGGGAGAGAAAAGAATTGGATATTTAAAGGCAAAGTCTCAAGAGCAAAGTATGAACATTCCTGCCAGCTCCTGCTGATACATCTTCCCCCCAAAGTCTACATGGGTCTTCATTTTGTAGCACTGTGTTAAAAAAGGCCTGTGTGCTTTCTACTTATTACACAACAAAACATCGTCTGAGACATTCACACAGACCAAAGTGCCCATTAGCTTCATTCATCTTTAGACACCTCCTTTCTCTCCAAGACAAAAAAAGCTAAATTTGATCCAGATAATCTTTAGTGAAAGGTTCCTATCTTGGAAAATGACACATAATACTAAATAGAAAGGTGGTTCTGCCCATGTACGGCATTATGCTCCCCATTGCTTAAAGATCTGTGGAACTGTACATTAAGGTTCAGTTCCATTGCGGGATGGTGAATCTTGGGTCAGATCCAGCCAACTTTTTTACTCTCTCACACCTAATTCCCCTCCTTATCACAGTGGCCTCTGTCACACATGGCTTCTGTCCATGGAACCCCAGAACAGACTTTTTGATATTCAAAGAGTGTCCTTCTCCCTTTTCTTCTGTGGAAAAGCTGGTTGGATCAAATCCATTGCCTCTAGATCTGAAAGGAAATCCCATCCCACTAAAAATTCTCCCAGAACTCCCCATATCAGTTTTCAATATTTATTCCATTATCTCCATGGCTGAATATTATCCACGGCATACTCAAGATTTGCTTTTTGTACCTGAAAGATAGTATTTGACGCTATTGGGAAGTTAACATGTAATGGTATATCACAGTAGGTTTCAATTATTTCATTTTCAGAAAATTCATCCACATTGGTGTAAAGGAGCTTCTGCAATATTATCGGTCACCTCCGAGTTGCAAAAAATTTGGAGTCACGGTCTAAGGAGAACACTTAATTGACACTGGGCACCATTAAATCTTACTGCTCCCACTGTGTACAAAGGGTCAGCCCACACACACATACACACACCCCATTGCCCTCTGTCTGCATATTGTAAAAAAAAGGACAACATTAGTACACTTCCTGTGCAGGAATCTTGACCACCATTAAAACAAACTCTGAGAAGCCTCCAAAGGACCCAGAATGCCGTGGAAAATCCTAAATGCAAATTTTCCACTACGTTTAACTGCATCTGGATTGTTAACAAAAATTCCAAAAGCAATGACAAAGCTGAAACATTTTGCCAAATTTCAACTATTTGCTTCTAGGCAGTTCCTTTTCAGCAGTGTTTCTGAGCACCTTCTTCTTCCTATTTTCTTTCTCTGATTACATAAATGCACAATCTTACTCCTACTTACTTACTTCTATGATCACCAAGTTGCATAGATCAACACTTTTGAATCAACACCTCTGGCCTTATGGGATGACTCCCCAACAAAACCTAACAATGAGGGGCTTTTTGCCATCCCCTCATAACCTCAGACTATGAGAGGTTCAGGATGCATCCAGCCTCCCGGTAGGACCTGGGGATCTCCTGGAATTACAGCTCATCTCTAGACTACAGAGATCAGTTCCCCTGGAGAAAATGGATGCTTTGGAGGGTAGACTCTGTGGCATTGTACCCCACTGAGGTCCCTGTCCTCCCCAGGCCCCACATCTCACAATGTGGACTGGCAGCCTCAACCCCCCCTCCCCCAATCTCCTGCCGCTAATGGAACTCTGTAGGGAAATGTCCACCCCAAAGAGCTTTCAAGAAACAACCCATAATCAACATCTCCCAATACCCAGTTTTTACCCTGAGCCTTTTGCAAACTGGAAGCAGGAAAGTGGTGTACTGGACGAGTCCCTCTGTGCAGATGCTCTCTCTCTCTCTCTCTCTCTCTCTCTCTCTCTCTCTCTCTCTCTCTCTCTCTCTCTCTCTCTCTCTCTCTCTCTCTCTCTCTCCCTCTCTCTGGCACACTCTGGGTATGGAGATCTTTATACTCCTTCCCCCCCTCCTCCCCTCTTTCCAATTCGTGGTTGATGCTCTGGAAATATTACGTAATCAGTGGGAGTGGGTTTCTGTCCCTCTCCTAAAAGCTTGCCTTTCCCCAGGAAATGTCAAGCCAGCCAAGACCGGAATACCTTTTTAAACAATCATGATTAATTCCCTTTTGGGCATCAGGCAAAATGGACCCAGCCACCCTTGCAACTGAAAAAAAGAAGAAGAAAGGACATCGTGATTCCAGTATACACTTTGAGATTGCAGATCTTTTATTTACCTGTATTTATTTATTAAAATGTCTCTAGGTCCTGTATCTCATCAGAGCCCCCAAAGGGGTTTGCAATCATTGAAAGGCATCTGCTGAACTACAAAATAACACAATAAAAATTATTTAGGAGATTAAAATAAGCAGGGCAACAAAGAAAGAAACCATGATCAAAACAAATCCAAAAGAGGAATCCAGACAGTATATTAACAAAAAAAGATCAGAGGATGAGAGCCCAGAAACAGCACCTTTTTTTCCCCCTGCCATCAAATTGCACCCAACTTATGGTGAACTGGTAGGGTTTTCAAGGAAAGAGACATTTGGTTTGCCACAGCCTGCCTCTGCATAAGAACTCTGAACTTCATTGGTGGTCTTCCCTTCCAAGTACTAACCAGGGCCAATGCTTCTTAGCTTCCAAAAACTGGTGAGAATGGGCTAGCCGGGGCTATCCAGGTCATTAGCACAGAATGCACACCAGATGCACTGTAAACAAGTATTGTCCTTACTTTCCACTTGAGGTTCATCCAGGAAGGAGCTAAGTGAGCTTCTGTTGGAAAGAAGTTTCAGTCCCACTGAAGAAAAGTCCTGTCATGCTTGGCCATTCAGGCACATCATGTGTAGCAAGCCTCTGAGGAAGATCTTTACTTCTCGGGGGGCTAATATGGAAAGGCAATCTTTGACACATTCTGGATCCAGAGGGTTGAGGGCTTTCAAGGCAAAACCAGCATCTTGATAACATAACCAGTGCCCTGCTGGGTCACAGCAGTGGTCCATCAATTCCAGCACCTTTTCCCCACAGCAGACAGCCAGTTGCCCTGGAGGGCCAACAAACAGTGCAGAGAGGCCAAGGCCTTCCCTTGACCTTGCCCCCTAGTACTAATGTTCAAAGGTTGATTGCTTCTACATGCAGAGGTTCTCTTTAGACATCATAGTTAGTAGCCATTGATGAACCTATCCTCCATAAATCTGCTGGGACCTTTTCCCTCTATGTGCATGTTTGCATGGTTTCCTTAAAATAGAAATGTCTTCCCATCAGCAGCAAAGCTAGACCAAACACCCAGTGTGGAAGAAACTGTCAGTTTTGCTGAGGCCTCCCCATAAGTTCATGACGGCTTAGCCGAGATCTGGAATTTTACAGCTTGCAGCCATTGCCTTGCAATAGTTTACTGCTATCATGCTTGGCGGGTTGCCAACCTCCAGGTGGCGACCGGAGAGATCCTGCTATTACAACTGATCTCCAGGCAAGATATATCAGTTCACCTGGAGAAAATGGTCTCTTGGAAAGGTGGACTCTATGTCATTATACTGCACTGAAGTCCTTCCCCTCCCCAAAACCCACCATCCTCAGCCACCACCCCCAACATTTCCAGGTATTTACCCAGTCTGGAGCTGCCAACCCTAATGCAAGGTACCACAAAGGACAGAAAAGTGCCAGTCCAGAAACAGACCAGGTCTGCTGAGAGCCCCCATGAGCCTCCAGACAAAGAGCCCCTCTGAGTCTCCTGCTGGCATCCAGAATAACACACACATGATGCTTGTTTAGAACAGGTACTCCAGTACCAGCTTGCCTGGCTTCTTAGACCTCCAGAGTAATATAGACGTATAATTCTGGGCACTTAATTCCCCCCTCTTTTAAAAGCCCTGGAGTCTGCCCTTTCCACACAAATTTACATCTGTCTCCCTGCTGCCCCAACCCCTTTTCCCTCTGTTTCACACCTGATATTTTTGGCATTTCTATTCTACTTATGCACCTTGGGTGACCTTGGGCCAGTCTCACCAATGGCAATCCAAAGTGGCTGACAACAGTTGTCTCCCCTGGCCAGAGGTGGGGGACGGGGGTAGGGCTGTCAGAGCCAGGTTGAGAAACTCTTGGAGATTTGGGAGTGGAGCCTGGGGAGGGCAGGGACCCCAGTGGGGTACAGTGCCAGACAGTCCACCCTCCAAAGCATCCATTTTCTCCAGGGGAACTGATCTCTGTAGCCTGGAGATGAGCTGTAATTCCGGGGGGTCTCCAGGTCTCACCTGGATAGGGTTGCCAGCCCCCAGGTCCAGGAACGGGATCCCCCATATTTGGGGGCTTCAATCTGCCCCCGGCCAGCTGGCCACCAGGGGAAGCTCTGCCCCAAGCCCCATGCCCCAAGAGCAACCACTCCTGTTAGATTTAAAGGGCCCTCCAGCTAGTCAGCTGGCCACGTGGTCCCCACCAATCAGCTGAAGCCCTTTAAATCAAGCAGGAGGAGAGGGAGAGGGTTGGCCAGGTGGGTGGTCGCTCTTGGGGGTGGGGCTTGGGGGCATCCCCGACCACCTGCAGAATGCCCCCAATTCCCCCCACTGGAGCAATGAGGGGGCCTGGCAACCCTACACCTGGAGGCTGGCATCTCTACCCAGTGAGCTTCCATGGCAGAGTGGGAGTCTCCCAGATCTGACTCCCACACTTGAACCACGACACCAGTCAGTTTCGGAACAACACCACAACATAACATGGAGCTCTTCTACTCAAAATTGTAACACAGGCTGGCAGGCATAGAACGAATTCTCAAATATATATTTGTGTTTAGAGTTGAAATTTAAACTGTCGTGTAACAAGGAGGCGATGGCAGGATGTCCTCCAAGCTATAATTATCCAGAGAGTGTCCCTATTATTTCTAGTCATCTCGTCACATCCAAGACTTTTTCTTGAGAAATTCCTCATCATTTAGTTTCAATCATCTCAACCTGCATCCCCCAAAGACGGGGTTCATTGAAAGGCCTGAAAGGAAATCTGTTTTCCTTCTGCCCCACTGCCAGAGACAGTTAGAATGGCAGAACAGAGAATTATTGTTCAGATCTAAAGGAAGGAAGTTACTCTTTGACCGTGATATGTTGCCATGCACCTGCCAGATAATTTACAAAATGAAAGAGACTGCCAATGGCCCCTTTTTGTGATTTCTCCCACCCACCCACACATGGTTTATGGCTGCCAACTGAGAATCAGAATAGCATGACTGGTAGAGAAGAGGAGAGAAGAGATTGGGTTTATACCCTGCCCTTTGCTCGGAGTCTCAGAGTGGCTTACAATCTCCTTTCCCTTTCCCTCCCCACAATGAACACCCTGCGAGGTAGGCGGATCTGAGAGAGCTCTTGAGAAAGCTGCCGTTGAGAGAACAGCTGTGAAAGGACTTGTAACTGACCCAAAGTCACACCAGCAGCTGTATGTGGAGGAGTGGGGAATCAAACCCGGTTCTCCTAGATTAGAGTCTGCACTTTTAACCACTACTGGCTCCAAAATGACTTTCAGGTGGCACTTAACATAAGGCACACAAGGGCTGCTTTCCTGTGAAATAGCCACATGCACCCAGAAGATGGCACTCCAGGATATTAGATGCAAGGAGAAAACTTTCTGAGGGGTCCTTCCACCAACAAAAAATGCAAGTACCTGTTAAAAAACAACAACAACAGTGCATGGAAGCAGGTATCACCTGATGTGGACTAGCAGCACAGTTTTATTTCTCCTGGAAGGAGGGCCGTGACTCTGTGGCAGAAGCCAAATTTTGCATGCAATCCCTGGCAGCTTCAGTTAAAGAATTTCAGCTATTAGGTGCCCTGACCCGGACAGCCAGACTAACCTAATCTTATCAGAAGCTGAGCCAGGTCAGCCCTGTTTAGTACTTGGAAGGGAGACCACCAAGGAAGTGTTAGGTTGCTATGCAGAGGTTTTACGTATAAGTATAGGGCTTTTGCAGATGATGTAATATTTGTGATTGAAGATCCAGTAATTAATGTACCGCTATTGATGGAAAAGATTAAAGAATTCGGAGACTTGGCTGGATTTTACGTGAATAAGAATAAAACGAAGATGCTTTGTAATCCAGTCCAGTAAATGTGCATGTTACTACAGGATGAAGCAGGGAGGTGGATAGAAGCACAGGAGAGGGGAAGGTATTAAGATGCACTTCTTGCTCTGTTTTCCCCACCTAAAAAAAAAATTAGAAAGGCTTATCAAATATCATGGCAACTTTGTGGAAAGGGGAGAAAGGATAGAGAAGCAGGTTTTAAAATTATTGTTATTATTGGTACAAATTACATTTTAAAAAATTACCAAAAAAACCCAAAAATACATAGGGCCAAGTTCCATCACAAAAGGTGTCATTCCAATACATTGTGAAAAGGGACGGTTTTTCACATGGGATTCTTTATCCTCTCTCCTCTCTCTCTCCATCTATGTATAGATACATTTGCCATTGTGGCTCACTGGTAGAGGCAGTTTGGTGTAGTGGTTAAGTGTGCGGACGCTAATCTGGGAGAACCGGGTTTGATTCCCCACTCCTCCACTTGCACCTGCTAATGTGACCTTGGGTCAGTCACAAGCTCTGGCACAGCTGTTCTTGAAAAAGAGTAGTTTCTGTCAGAGCTCTCTCAGCCCCACCTACCTCACAGGGTGTCTGTCATGGGGAGGGGAAGGGAAAGGAGTTTGTAAGCTGCTCTGAGATGCCTTTGGGCAGTGAAAGGCGGGGTATAAATCCAATCTCCTCTTCTTCTTCTTCTTCTTCTTCTTCTTCTTCTTCTTCTTCTTCTTCTTCTTCTTCTTCTTCATGCAGAGGGTCCCAGGTTCAATCCTTAGTATCTCCAATTAAAAGGATCGGGTAGGAGGTGATGTGAAAGACCTCAACATAAGACCCTGGAGAGTGGCTGCCAGTCTGAGTAGATAATACTGACTTTGATGGACCAAGGATCTGATTCAGTATAAGGCAGCTTCATGTTCATGTGATTTATGGTGACCCCTCATGGTGTTTTCAAGGCAAGAGACATTCAGAAGTGGATCAAGATGGGTATCTGAAGAAGTGAGCGGTGACTCATGAAAGCTCATATCCTACCACATATATTGTTAGTCTCTAAGGTACTACTGGATTCAGAGGTGGTTTAGAATAGCCTGCCTCCGTATCATGACCTTGGTATTTCTCGGTCATCTCCAGTGTTCCCTCTAAGTTCAGTTAGTGTGAGCTAGCTCACAAGTTTTTAGCCTCCAGCTCACACATTTTTGTCTTAGCTCAGGAAGGATGACTCCAGGGCATACTAACTTATGCAGTAGCCAAATCGCTCCCTCACAACTTTAATGTCAGTAGCTCACATAGTAGAATTTTTGCTCACAAGACTCCACGGCTTAGATGGAGCATTGGTTGTCTCCCATCCAAATACTGGCCAAGGCCAACCTTGCTTAGCTTTTGAGATCGGGCTCGCCTGGGCTATCCAGGTCAGGGCTGTTCCTCTCAAACTCCTATGTACATAAGTTAGCTCCTATGAAAGGACTTCTTGTATGCCTGTCAGAGGTAGATGGAACACTTTCCATTTTCTAACAAGCAGCAACACATAGGGTTGGATCCAAAGAGTTTTCCTTTCCTTTTCTTTTTAACCCTGCACTGCAGGCATCCCCTTTAAAGGCTATGCTGGGAGTTACGACACCTGTATGGGCAAAAACCATGTGGGACAGAGACTATAATAAAGAAGGGACCGCCTTTCCCCTTTGTACCCCAGAGAGCACTGTGATCAGGAACCTAGAATCGGCTGCTTCCCCCCACCCCGAGTATCAAGGAGGCCAAGCTAGTGACAACCAGGGCCAGGGCTTTCTCAGTGGCGGCTCCACTCTGGTGGAATGAGCTCCCAGAGGAGACCAGGGCCTTGAGGGATCTTTTTCAGTTCCGCAGGGCCTATAAAGCAGAGCTTTTCCACCAGACCTTTGGAGCTACCACCACTATTGACAACTGGCAGCCTATGATGGGAGAGCCCTGATCCCCTGGGTCTTCCAATTACTGCCCGAGCTAATTGCCCAGGACAACTGAAGAAGATCAACGAACTGACTGTAAGATGTGGAAACTAAGTACTAGCACTTTACTATATTACTATATTTATGGTTTTTAAGAATTATTATTGTATTAACAGACGTTATACTTTTATACTATACTGTTGGGATTTTACTTTGTTTTTATGGAAGCTGCCCTGAGCCGGCCTTGGTTGGGAGGGCAGGGTAAAAATCAAATCAAATAAATAAACTGGACCAATTGAGTGAAAAAACTGTCTGGATCCAACCTGTAGTTTGGTGGCCAAAAGCTTCCTACCAATAATTCAGCAATGTTTTTTCATGGCACACCACCACCCACAAACCACAGGAACTTGAGAGACAGAATCACCAAACATATCAGAAATTCACTAAGTCTATTGGACTTAGAAGGGTGCAATTCTGCTGAGGATTGCACTGTAAATGGAGCACTCGCTTCCAAAAGGTTTAAGTCTGAGGATTTGACCCAAATCTGTGTAGAAAAATCAAAGCAAGGTTATTTTTATTATAGAATCCTGCATGACTGCACCCATAGTATTAGCAGAGGCAGAATGCTCAGCCTGTACGCCAAAATAAAAAATGGGAGAAAATCAAACTTTTGAATCCACTTCCAAATACGGTGGGAAAGTGTGTTTCTGGTCACAAGAGAAAGAGCCATTTAAACTGGAGGAAGGTTCCTTAGGCTGGAGGAAGACCTCACACTTTGCTGAGAGGGGTGGGAAGATACAGGCCACCAACTCAGGCTCATACAGATTTCAGAGTGTTTTTCTTCCTCTTTCTGCCTTCACAACAACTCTGTGAGGTAAGTATTTAGTACATTCTTATCCCACCCTTCCTTCAAAAAGCTCAGTGCAGTGTACCTTGTTCTCCCCCTCTTCCATTTTACTGGCATAGCAACCCTGTGAGACCGGCTAGGTTGAGAGAGAATGACTGGGCCAGGCTCACCCAGTACATTTCATAGTATGTGGCGATTCAAATCTAGGTCTCCCAGAGACTAGGCCAATACCCTAACCATTATAACATACTAGTTATCATAACCTGGATTATGGAATTAACTTCAAGGAGCCAGTTATACACCTCTACATATCTTTTAACATATACATTTGTGAGGGATTTGATTGGGGATGGGCACAAAGTGGGAAAATGTGGTTTGGTTCATGGTGCATGGCATTCCAAGTTCGCTAACTATGAACCATCACAAACTTTTAGCCACCAAACAAACCGGTTTGGTTTGTGAGGTTCATGACATGGTGGAATTCCCCCAAGAGTGCTAGAGACACCAAACTCACAGGGGTCTCCAGCTGACTCTCCTCTACTGCTCTCCAAGTTTGGTGAGGATTGGATTTACAGGGTCCGAGTTAGGGCCCCCCAAAAAAGGTGCCCCATCTTCCATTGGTTCCAATAAAGGGAGGGAAATAGCAAAAGGGGGGACAATAGAAGCCCAGCAGAAGAGAATCAAAGTCCCAGAGAATTTCTGCAATAGAAATTGAAGGGGGGGGTTGCAAGCCCAGCAGAACCAGTGCAATATGCCCAGCAGAACCAGTGCCACAGTGGAAGTACAAAACGAACAGGACTAAGGTCAAGCCAGAGAATCTCTGCAGTAGAAACTGAAGAGGGGATTGCAAGCCCAGCAGAATCAGTGCCACTGTGGCAGTGCAAACCCAACAGGACAAAGGCCAAGCCAGTATGGTGTAGTGGTTAAGAGAAGTAAACTCTAATCTTGATTCCCCACTCCTCCACATGAAGCCAGCCAGGTGACCTTGGGTCAGTCACAGTTCTCTCAGAACTCTCTCAGCCTCACCTACCTCACAAGCTGTCTGTTGTGGGGAGAGGAAGGGAAGGCAATTGTAAGCCGCTCCGAGACGCCTTTTGGTAGTGAAGAGTGGGATATAAAACCAACACTTCTTCAAACCAGAGAATCTCTGCAGTAAAAACTGAAGGTGGGGGCATTTTTGCAAGCCCAGCAGAACCAGTGCAATGTACAGAGTGCCCAGCATTACCAATGCAATCAAAGAGTGCCCTTGCAGAACCCAGTGCCAGTTTACAAACCCAGCACAATGAGTTACAATGTGCAGAACGCCCAGCAGAACCCAGTACCACTGGCATTGCAAGCTTAAAAGGAATGCTCTCAAAGCACAGAGTCACAATAAATCCAACCTGGGGTGGGGGCTCTGTGCAAGAAAATGGGAAGGGAACACAAAGGAACTTTGGCAAAGGGGGAGGAAGCCTTCTTGAAACTGACAAGACTAGATTGAAATTGACAAGACTGTTTCCAAGGATGGAGAATTCCACCATGGGGCTGCACTGTTGCTTTGAAGTTTTGTAAACATTTTGTTTGAGTAGAGACAGTCTGTCTGGTAATGTATCCATTCATAAACCACCATGGACTGCAGTTCCCAAACCATGAACCACCCCAAATTTTGGTTCAGCAGCCAGTACATGTTCATCTCTAAGTTTGCTGGCCCTAAACTGTTTTAACAGCCAGCCTTGGCAGGAAAGCAGGACATTAATATAATTAATCCATTGGTAAAAGTTGTCAGCATCCCAATGGGATCTTCCTGTAGAATCTGTTTCACACCACTTTCTGTTGCACACCACTTTGGGATAAGATCATCTCTGCCGCCTCTCTTCCTTTCCAAACGTAGCTGCCTACATTTTCCTCATGTTGATACCAGATAAGTGCATTGCATTGGCTACTGAAGCAGATCTTCAAAGCAGTGAGCCAGATTTTTACTCCTGATGATGTGAAAGGCTTAAGGAAGCGGATACATTCAGGGGCACTCTGACCATTTAACCTACAGAGTAAGTTCCTGGTGGACCCTATCTGAGAGGGCTTCTAGTAGCTATGAGCAAGCTAAGCCAAGCCCTAGTAGTTCTGCAGGGGCCATTCAGCTCACACCTAGGCAGCAGTACCAGTGATAAGTACTGGTTCATCTATCAGGCCCTCCTGCTCTGTGCATGCTTATAGTGCAGAGCTCCCCCACTCCGGTGAGATCATAACTGTGAGTCCTTTTCTTCCTCTCATGTGACTGTAATGTCACATGACATCTTATGGTATGATTGCAGTTTAGTGGAGCCATGTGCTCTAATCTGGTGGTTAAAAGGTCTGAAAATTTGGGGGACGGGCTGTGTTTCAGTGGCAGAGCACATAATTTGCATGCCCAAGGTCCCAGGTTCAATCCCTGGCAACTTCAGTTAAAGGATCAAGTAGCAGATGGCATGAAAGACCTCTGCCTGAGATCCTGGACAGCGTCTGACCTTGATAAACCAGTGGTCTGATTCAGTATAAGGAAGCTTCATGTGAAAGCTTCAGGGTGCTAGCTGTGTGCTGACAGAATGTGCCATTTTAGGTGTTTACCATAAGGAAGCAAAAAAGGAACATTTGACATAGGCATTTCCATTAAACTTGCTCTTTATTGTAGATGTAGAGGAAATTCATTTAAAATAATGCATATACACATACTCTCTCTTTCTCTTTCTCTCTCTCAATCATGCACGCACACATACACACAAATATAAATGATGTATAAAATAAAGATCGACCCAGGGCAGACATAGTGGGGTCTTGCACTAACAATCAACACAGACACCATTACAAGTACAAGATATGCCACCACCAAGGACACTCACACCCCATCTTGCCCCAGGCGCCAAGATCTTCTGCAGCGCCCTCTGCTCGGCTTGCGGGAAAACGGAGACGCAACCTCCTCGTTAATGCTGTTGTCTGAAAATGCCCAAAGTGATTCTTTCCCAAGCCTCAGATCCTGGGGGAGGGGAGAATTAGGAGGATAGGGAGAGGACAGGCCCTCTAAAGAAAGGGGTCAGCTCATCAAGGCTTGATTGTTTTTCCAAAAAATGCAAACGACACAACAGAATCATAACCGACAAAGCTGTCGGATGGGGGAGTGAGAAGGTCGTCACCACATGTAGGAATCATCGAATCTGCAGAAATAAATAGAGAATCATGGTTGGCAGAAGCAAACACTGCAGTTGCTCCAAATACCTGCTTGGAAGGCAAGACCATCCATTCCCACTGTTAGCTCATGGCATGCCACAAGGCTGGTAGCTCAAATAATGGTTCACTGATGTTTGCATGCGTACCTTTCATATGCATTGTTACCCTGTTTGTGCTTCTGGAATGCACGGGGCATGGAATTTGAATAAACGCTGTCATGCTTGAGTGGGGATTTGAACCCAGGTCTTCTAGATCCTACTCTAACACCCGAAGGCCTAGTAACTACACCATGCTGTGATGGCACTTCAATGTGATGTCACAGGATTACCTGTCACTGACACCCTGCATTGGTTCCTGGAATGTGTACACATTGAAATGGAAGTGCCTCTGAATATGGGCAGAATATGGTTTCCCCCACTGCTATCTTACACTTTGGGGGCTAAAGGGCATTACTTACATACCTTGGGATGTAGATTCATACCAGGTCTTATGTCTTAAAACCACTTTTTAAAGGATTTCCTACCCCATCCCAATTGGATATCTAGAAAAATGTGTCTCTGAGCATAACTTCCACTTTCCAGTTCTGACTTCTGGATCAAGGCTCTGGCTCAGTGACAGAGCATCTACTTGGCATGCAGAAGGTTCCAGGTTCAGCGCCCAACATCTCCAGTTAAAAAGGTCCCAGGTGCGGAGAAAGGCATTTCTGTGCCCGGCAAGCCACTTCCGGTCAAATTACGCTAGACGGACTGATGGTTTGATTTGATTTAAGGCAAAGTTTGAGTCCAGTGGTACCTTTAAGACCAAGGAAGTTTTATTCAGGGTATGAGCTTTCGTGTGCATGCACACTGCCTCAGATATCTCAGGAAGTATGCGTGCATACAGAAGCTCATACCCTGAATAAAACTTCCTTGGTTTTAAAGGTGCCCCTGGGCTCAAACTTTGTTCTACTGCTTCAGACCAACATGACTACCCACCTGGATCTACCTTGATTTATGGTAGTTTCATATGCTCATTCAGGAGCAGTTCTGTCTGTGTAATTCTTTCTGTGAAATATCAGATGGCTACAGCTCGGTACTAGAACCTCTCCTTCACAGGCGGAGGGCCCCAGGTTCAGTCCTCAGCATATCCAGCTAAAAGCTATCAGACAACAGGAATTCTCTATCGGAATCTTGTAGAGCTGCATCCAGTCCAACAAGTCAAGTATTGGCTGAGATGGGCTGACTTGGTACAAGACATCTTCATGTATTTGCTTAGTGGTTCTTAGGGGAGGGAGTTTGGCTTAGGAAGAGCAGATTCCCAAAGAAAGAGAAACAAGTTCTGGGCAAGTTTGCTGATACTTAGAGCAGGGATTCACCATAGGATGAACATAGTCGCCAAGGGAATGAGCTACATATTGTGAGGGCATTCAAAACTTGGGGGGATGGGCTCACATGAGGGGCCTCTGGGATTGTAGGCAACTCCTTTGGACAGCCGGCAGAGGTGAATTGGTTTTGTACTGATCTATCTGCCCTGAGGATAAAATCCCAGATCTCTGATTTTTCTCCTCAGACTGTTAGAAAGCAGATCACAGCAAACAGAAATCAAATATTCAAGGGCTGGCTGATGACCATTTCATTGAAAGTACGCCCAAGACGTGTTGTATGAATAGATCGTAAATATACCTATACAAAACTGCTTTGTTTGGAGTACTCCCTTTATGTCTTTTTTTTAAAAAAAATGTTTCTTGAAGTACATTCCATGCAAATGTTCCTTTCTTGGCAGGTGGTAGCAGATTAAAGGCTAAGAAGCACAGCCCCGGGGAAATGGATGAGACACTCTCTGTGGGACTTACCGTGATCTGCCATTTTGGTCATTGTTGTTGCTGCTGCTGCTGCTGTCTCCAAAAATGAGCTCTGACATCAAGGTCTCTGGGCTGGCTCTCTTGCCGTACCTTGCAGTGGAAGAGGAATGGGTTACAATCGGAGCCAACCTCTTTGGAGGGAATAAGAAGGGGCCACACAGATATTTTGTCTCCTGCTTCCATCCCTCACCTCTCTATGGAGGAAACCCTTCATTATAGAACCAGTATATGAATCATTTTGCAGAACAAAGAGACACAACATTGTTTTCCAGCTGTATGAATCATTCTGTATTGTTTGGTTTTCTGTTTATAATATCAGAACCCCCCTAAGGTCTCATTCAAACCAGGACTCATCATGGTTTATCTTTAGTAACCATCAGTTCTGGAGTGGTAAGCCTGGAAAATGTAATCGCATAAGATCTCACACTGAGATTGGGGGGTTTCAGGGCAGAGAGTATGAACTGCAGGCAATCCTGAACCTCAGCTAGCATAGCCCTTTGCCCACCACCCATGGGTTAGCCCCTAGTGACATTTCCTCAGCCCCTACCAGAACTCAATGTGGAAGGGGAAGGGGAAAATTGGGGAGGCAGCAGCATCCCGCACTGCTGTGATGTCACTTCCGGTTGCACAACTGAAAATGTGTCACTGTGCCGCAGGATGCTCAAGGAGTCACTCAAAAGGCTATGGCATCTACCATAGAGTTTTGGGTGAACCCTAGAGAGTCCCACAATGTGATGATGTCATATCTGGTTAACCAGCTGGAAGTGATGTTGTGGCATCATGGGAAGTTATTTGGGTAAGTCCTTCCTTCATCAGTCTCCCAGACGTTACCTCTCATTTAGACAGTAGCCAAAAATTATTTGGGGAAGTAACAAAAGTCCAGAAGAGGCATGAATAAATCCAGACAGACTTCAGTATGTTTTAAGCATTCCTACTTAAACAGGAAAGCAGCTGATCATCGGCAGACCAACCACATAAATGGACAATGTACAGGTGGGGATTTAGAAGAATTGTGCCTGAAACTCTTCCTTTCCCCCGTTGGATCAAATGCACTTCTCCGTGGCTTACTAAAACTAGACCCCAGCTCACAACTAGGTCAGAGGAGAATAGAGAGTTAAAGAGCATGGGGGGGCAGGGCGGGTATGAGCAGGAACCTAGAGAGGTGAATGTGTGCTAATGTCCCCCAGATCTGGTTTTCAATTAGGTTTCCAGGAGACGGGAGCTAATGGGCTGTCCCAGGCAGCCAACACTAATGGAGAAGGTGGCTAATCGGGCGTTTTATGGTCCTGTGATCACTCCCTAAGAGGCTGCAGTCTCTGCAAAGCTGAAGTGACATTATGCGCAACTGTGTTGTATGCTCAGGGGGGAAATGGTACTCAGGAAAGGCCAGGATCATTTTGCATCTATTTATAAAAAGAGACCATTTCAGACAGGGGGGAGGTCTGGATTTTTCTACATGAGAAAGAAAGTTGACATTTGGGACATACTTAATGCAAAGGTGTACTATAACATGGGGGATCCATAGCAGCTTCTTCCTGGATGGGCGATGTAAGCTAGCATGCCAGTGAAGGGGAAATGGGCTATGGTGTTAATCTTGCCTCATCTGCCTGAGTGTCCACGTCCTAGGGTTGCCAGGTCCCCTGGGCACCCACAGGGAGTAGAGTGGCCAGATCCAGGTTGGGAGACTCCTGGAGATTTGGGGGTGGAGCCTGGGGGGGACCGGGACCTCAGTGGGGCACAATGCCATAGAGTCCCCCCTCCAAGGCATCCATGTTCTCCAGGGGAACTGATCTTTGTAGCCTGGAGATGAGCTGTAATCCCAGAGGCTGGCACCCCTACCACCTTCTACCATTGCTGTCTCCATCACTGGCTGGGAAATTTTAGCAAAGTGATCTGTGGATGTACGCTTGAGATGGGTGAAAAAGGTGCCTGTCTCCTTCAGTGTTCTGTAGAGCAGAAGGCTCGAACAAGCAGGAATCAGGAAGAAAACCACCCACCACCACCCCACTGAGCCTGATCTTCCGACTTCACATAGAGCACCCAAAGATCAAGCATGTGCAAAAGCCAAAACCAGCATGCGGCTGTGCACGCTCAGGGAACGCCGACCCCTAAGCCGCAGCACAGCCCCACCACGCACCTCTGCCTCGTCACCAAGTTAATGTAATGCCGGAGAGCTGAGAAGTATTTGGCCATTTCTTCCGGGGAAGCGTCGTCTCCAGGACTCTCTGGCTTGGGAGGATAGGCATCGACTAAGGTTCCCAAGCAGAACAAGACGCACAGGGTCACAGCGATCATGAGGGGCCAGGGCTTCAGAGAGGCAACCATCTGGGAGGGAGGGTGGGGGGGGAAAGACCGTGGGAGAAGTCTGTCAAAAAGCTGGATGATCAGTCTCAGCCAAACCACCCATCTGCTTCGCTCTGCAGAAGCACCGCTTTAACTGCGTCGACATCAGAGCCTTCTCGGCCTCACCAACTTCTCAGACATCAGGCTGTGGAACAACACCCTCGGAGGCAATATCACTCACGTATTTAAATATTTATACCCTGCTTTTCTTCCTTACGGTGACCCAAAGTGGCTTACAATGTTATTCTCCTCTTCTCCATTTCACCCTGATGACAACAACCCTGTGAGGGAGATTAGGCCAAGAGTAAGAGGTCCAAGGTCACCACGTGAGCTTCCACGCCAGAGTGGTGATTTGAACCTGGGTCTCCTGGATCCTAGTCCAACCATTACATCACACTGCCTCTCCATTTGGAGGGGGGAGTGTAGCAGCCTGCCAATCTTCCTAAAACTACCTCTTACTACACTGGATGTGTCAAATGCCTGGCTCAGCCTCAGCAGGCATGTCCCCTGGAGTTGGGTCCCCCCGGCCATTGGCAGGGGATGGGGGGGGGGCTTGGGCTGCCAGATCCAGACTGGGAGACTCCTGGAAATTTGGGGATGGTGCCTGTGGAGGTCAGGAACCCCACTGTGGTACAGCACCATAGAGTCCACCCTCCAAAGCATCCATTTCCTCCAGGGGAACTGATCTCTGTAGTCTGGAGATGAGCTGTAATTCCGGGGGATCCCCAGGTCCCACCTGAAGGCTGGTATCCCTCTCCTTTATGCTCACCCTCTATCTCTATGTCCAGTTTAAAAAGTCTAAGGCATTCTTAGAAATTCTGAGCTTTAGCAATTCTAAACTCCGCTTAGAAATCAGGCTTTCTCTTTCAGGATCTCCTGGCAGTGACGCAGGAAGTAGCTTGGAAGTGTGCAGAACAGGAAAGCACAGGAGGCTGATCCCAAAAGGAGAGAAGCACATGGAGCCCCGGGCTCCAACCCCACACAATAGCATGCTGGAGAGAGAGGCAGGTCCCCTTTCCTATGAGGCATCCCCCCCCCCCAGAGATGGTGGGCAAATAAAGCTACGCTGGACTTCACTGGTCCGGTGGTCCCTTCCCATACAATTTGACTCCCGAGATCAGTGCCACGTTGTAAGGAAACACAAAAATCGACTTTGCTCTCACCTATTGTTTTACATCAGGAGAGGATAGCTGCCTACACACTGAGGAATGCTTTCTTGTGGTTTCACAAACCAGCAAATGGTCCCTGGGAGGGTGTAACTTTTATTTATGCCTTACTTTTAAAAAAATCCTTCTTTGTAGGAGCTCGATGCGGCATACATGGGTCTCTCCTCCTCCCATTATTCATTGACTTAATATATACCCCACTTTTCTCCCCAGTGAGGACCCGAAGTGGTTTACAACATTGTCCCTTTCTCCGTGTCATCCTCACAACAACCCTGTGAGGTAGGTTAGGCTGACAGCACATGACTGGCCCAAGGTCACCCATGGCAGAGTTGGCATTCAAAACTGAGTCTCCCAGGTCTTAGTCAGACACTGTAGCCCCTGCACCACACGGGCTGTCTTCACAACCCTAGGAAGCCAGTTAAGGTGAGGGAGATCTGGCCCACGGTCACCCACTGAACTTCACTGTGAGCCAGGATCTGAACCCAGGTCCACCCCCCCCCAGTCCTAGTCCACCTCTCTAACTATTACACCACAACAGCAGCTCTTCTTTACGGATCGCTCTCCCCATGGAAACTGTTGTCCTGTTGTTCCTCTCCCCACCTCCTTTTTCCCTGGATTTAAGCCAGAACTTGCCTTTGGGGCTGAAGTCAAGCAAGTTATAAATCCTCCGATATGCCACAGAATGCCCTTGGGATACGTGTGGCGATAACAAAGGAGACGCAAAAGCGTATTTACAGTGCCGTTTTCTCACACTGCTGATAGCAGCAGCTCGAAGTTTGAACACTGAGGTAGAAAGAAGGGGGACTTGGTTTTTAAAACAGCTGAAGTGATTCCCCCCACCCCCCTTTCCCTGGCTTTACCTCCCTGCTGCCCTTCTCTCTTTCCCCTCATCCGGGTTTACTTCCCAGTGGGATAACCGTTCCTCGAAAGAAGGGCTGTGGGGAGACAAGCCTTTGCTGAGGGGAGGGTTCTGCCCTCCACACACACCCTTTCCTTTTAAAACCAGCAGCCTCTTTCTACCGAACTGGAGCAGTTCTGGGTTTAAAAGCCCTGTTTAAAAGTTCCAGGTTTAAAAGCCCTCACTTTGGCCATCACAGGTAGCCACCAACAGTCCCCAGATCAGAGAAATTAAGCTACACTTTCTTTCTTCTCTGATACCCCCGCCCCTGCCCTGCCACTTTGCTTCGGCAGAAGCGAAGGACTTGCTCTCTACCATAGATTTGGCTCTTCAGGTACTCACTGTGACGAGGAGGTAGAGCGGGAGGAGGAATTTGGGTGCCGAAGGAATGACGGGCCCCAGCCAGACTTCTGTGGTCTTCCAGGTGTCTCTGGCAGCTGCCTCTGTGAGTGAGATCTCTCTGTCTCTCTCTCAGCTGAGGGTTTATATCTTTGGTTGGTGGGTAAATTAAGGGGGGGAGGCTCCTCCCCTCCCTGGCTGCCTCCCCACTCATTCATTCACTCACTCACCCATCATTTGTTGATCAATGCCACTCTGTATCGGCCACCTTGATTGCCTCTCCACGGAAACTATTCCGCACATGCCAAAGGGGTGGGGTGGGGGGGAACAGGAGAGAGAACAGCATGAACCCACGTGGGGGGGGGAGAGATGAGCAATACATGAGCTGCACTCCTGCGCCAGGCTGTGTGCAAGCTTAAACAACTGGAACTTTGGATGACCGCAGAGGATAGAAAGGAGGAAGGAAACTTAGAGGGTCAGAAATGAAAGTCACCCACTAGAAGTGACAAACCCGAGAATTTCAGGGGATTTGGGGGCGGGTTTCCCAAAAGGCCTCTTTCACACCGTCTAGCCAGCGTGCTTTCTCCTGTTATCTTCCCCCCCCGTGAGGCTAACAGATGCAGGCAGTGATAAGCTGACAGGCCAAAACAGCCATCAAGAAGGCCAGGTTCCTCCCCCACCCACAGCTCATAACAGAGCTTGGCTCTGTTCCCCCTCCCTCCGCCCACCACCAGTTTGAACCCAGACAGATAATAGCCATAGACTACGCTTAGTATTCTTTTAATCTGTTAAAAACAGCTTCGTTATTCTGCATGCTAATTCACCGCCCACCCTCTGTATGTATGACTGTTCTTACGATTTCCATTTCGTTGTGTTTGAAAAAGTGTGCGTGCAGATGAAAGCTCACCTTGAAGAAAACTTTGTTGGTGTTAAAGGTGCCGCTGGACTCAGACTTTGTTCATTTCCTTCAGGGTCACTGGCCTCTGTGGGCTGGAGATCAGTTGCAATTCCAGATCTCCGGGGCCTAGCCACAGCCCACCTGGATTCTTCCTGGTAAAGTAAGTGGCCAGTCCAACCCTGGCTGTAGGATGTTTGGAAGCAATTTAGTTCAAGCCTCCCCCCTTCTTAGCTGTTTTAAAGTCAGGGTCTGAGCTAGAGGAGAGAGAGTGTGGTGTAGTGATTTGTGGGTCAGGTTACAATTTGTGGGTCAGGTTACATGTTTGAATCCCCACTCTTCCTGTGGAAGCTTGCTTAGGTGACCTTGAGCCGTCCCACACTCTCAGCCTAGCTTACCTCACAGGGTTGTTGTGGTCGGGTTGCCAGCTCCGTTGGGATACACCTGGAGAATTTGGGAGTGCAGCCTGAGGAGGGGGGGGAGGGACAGCAGTGGGATATAATGCCATTCAGTCCACCTTCCAAAGTGGCTGTTTTCTCCAGGAAAACTCTCTGTTGTCTAGAGATTAGTTATAACCCCAGAATATCCTCAGCCACCACCTGGAGGTGACAACCCTGGTTGTGAGTAGGGTTGCCAGTCCCCAGTTGGAAGGGGGAAATCCCCCAGTTTGGAGCCCCTCCCCCATTTCAGGGCTATCAGGAATCAGTGGAAATTACACCCCCAATTGGCAAGGAACCAAAAATAAATGTGACATGCCCAGGATTTTTTTTGTAGAAAAAGCCTAGCATGAACTCATTAGCATAATAGGCCACACCCAACAGCAGAAACTCATTAGCATATTAGGCCACACCCCTGATAGCACAGCTCATTAGCATATTAGGTCACACCCTCTTGTTACCAGAAGTGTGGTCATCCAGCCACACCCACCTTTTGCTTCTTATTCTGTTTACCTTGTTTGTTGTCAAAACCCAGGGCTTTTTTTGGAGCATGAACTCCTTTGCATGTTAGGCCACACACCCCTAATGTAGCCAATCCTAATGATTTTCTGCTGTTGGGTGTGGCCTGTTATGCTAATGAGTTCCTGCTGGGTGTGGCCAACTCAGGAGCCAGCCAGAACTCTGTTCTTGTGCGTTCCTGTCCAAAAATAGCCCTGGACATTCCTATGTCACACCAAAGAGACATAGGCATGTTGGTGATGTTGGGGGGCAACACTGTGGTTTTTGGGCAAAACTCTATGGTAAGAACTAATTCTACTGTAGAGGTTTTGCCCACAAACCAGAGTATCACCCCCCCAACATCCCCAATGTGTCTATGCCATTGTGTTTATTTCCAGCTTCTTCCCTCCTCAATCCCTTACCCACTCATCCAACAGACCTGGCAACCCTAGTTGCAAGGACAAAATGGAAGATGACTATGTCAGCCATTTGGGGTCCCCAAGTAAGAAAATGCATGCAATACTTGCACTAGCTGTCCCCCAGGTCTTTATCCCCCCCCCCCAGTTGTTTTCTTGAAATGGCCTCTGTATGTTGTGACATTTCCATTTAAATAGCAGCCCACCTGCTAACCCAAGATTCCTCTGGCAGATCATTCGGCATCTCTCTCTCTCCTATATTTGAGTGGTCATCCTCTAGCTACTAAATCCATGAGTGTGACAGGGTGCCAAACAGAGTGACACCCTTCTAAGCCTGTTGACTTCACTGGACTTAGAAGGGCGTCACTCTGCCTAGGACTGCATTGTAAAAGAGCAGATCAGGGCTAACATAAGCAGGTCCTGAGTCCAATGGCATCTTTAAGACCAACAAAGTTTTATTTAAGGTGTAAGCTTTCGCGTGCAAGCAAACTTCCTCAGGCAAATTAAAACAAATTTCTTCAAAGCTTTACATACTGGAAGATGGGAGGAGGGGGTAGAAGCATCAGGAAGGACCGGCCAGAGTTAAGATGTATAAGTGAAGCCGGGATTGGATCCAGGTGGCAAGATCAATGAATGGCAGCAAATCAGCACACAGATGCAAGACCTAACAAAAAGATGCGAGAATGAAGCCTGAGTCCAGCGGCACCCTCAAGACCAAGACCAGGACTTTTCCACCAGCTGAAATGTTGGTTGGAGCCAACCCAGTGGCTGTTCCCTGTATATCTTGCTACACCAGTCTGTCTACCTGTACAGTAGATGTTGCACTGTGTGGAATCTGAATCTATCCCATTGGGAGGCAATCAGAACAAGGAAGGAGAGAGTTTATACTCATCATAAATGCCAGCTCATAAGGAAAAAACCCTTCTGACTTTTGTAATTGTCATTTTGCAGCCAGTTGCCAGATAAGCAAGGGGCACAGCTTTCCTCTTGCCCCACCATCCAGCAACAATTTCTAGATGAATTTTGCACTGATGAATTTTGCACTATGATCCATCCTGCAACAAACAAAGACTTTCCCCCCTGGTTCCAGGCCCCCACATTCTGTCCAGGTAACAGAATGTTTGATTTCAGAAGCTAGCAAGAGTACTGATCATGGCAGAGAAAGAGCAGGGAGAGCCAAACAATCCCTGCCTTACCCCCCATGCTATGACTGAGTTTGCAAATAATACCGTGTCCCAACAGTACCTGGAAAACTGAGCAGCAGGGAGGAAATTGTAGGAAAGGAGATGAAAGGAGATATAACCTTCCGTTCACCTCTGGACTGATCATCTCTTAAAGACCCCTGATCTAAACTATATACAGTGCCTTGCCTTGAATCTAGGTTCCTCATCGCTCAGTCTTATGTTCTGACCAGGGTGTCTGGCTTACAACAAGGTGACGCTGCCTTATACTGAGTCACACACTTGGTCTATCAAGATTAGTATGGTCTACTGGGATAGGTGGCAACTCTCCAGGCTGGTCTTTCACACCATCTTCTACCTGAGATCCTTGTAGCTGGGGATGCTGGGGATTGAACCTAGGACTTTCTGCATGCAAAGCCAATATGCTGTCAATGAGCCACAGCCCCTTATTTCAGCTTCCTCATACAGTCAGATATTGGTCTACCAAGATCAGTACTGTCTATTCTGACTGGCAGTGGTTCCCTGGGGTCTCAAGGAGAGGTCTTCTAGATCACCTGCTACCTGAACCTTTTTTAACTGGAACAGGAGCCACAGCTTTTCCCAACACCAGCTAGATGAGAGCCTTTAAATGGAATGCTAGAGACTGAACGTGGGATGGAGCAACATGCAAAGTGCCTGCTTGTCTGTTGAACTTCTGCCAGTCTCAAAGCCGCTCTTTGCAAAGTAGGCAAAACACAGCTAAATAAATAAAGAATCCAGAAAATATACGTAGTTAAAATGACCTGAATATGCAAACGGTTACCATAACAAGATTCCATGTTTGGTTTAATGAAATCAACGGCATCTTTTGGCTGCAGTTTCTGCGAAGTGGGCAACTTCATAGGTTTCAAGTTTGTACAGGTCATTTAAAAGAAATTCAATTTTCTGATTAACATTAGAAATCTTATCCGGCAAAGGAGCTGACAGATGTTCTCTGGGACTTTCATTTAAAAAGGCGGAAAAGTAAATAAAATGTCAATAATCTGGAAGATCTTCCAGAATGCAAAATCCATAAATGGTCTTGTGTCCCATTTTATAATACTATCCAACCGGGACTAGCATTTGCATAGTCTGCGGGTGTAAATGTGCTACACGAAATAAGATCTAACAAATTAACTCTGCAACCAAGAGGCTGTTTAATCAATCTACCATGAAGGGAAAAAATTGGATGTTCAGGTTACCCCTGGATCTCATAGAACATTAGCATCTTGAAGACTGATTGTTTCGTGACATTTTGCAGCAGAGAATCCCAGCAGTTGCAGGTACCACTCAGAAAAGCCACAGGCGGGCACAGGTCTCTAAGCAAAACCAAACGCAATCCCAGATAGGAGTTCATATATTTTGGATGCCTAGTACCATTTGTGATTGGGACTGAGGTATATAAAGGGGTATCTGCTCCCATGACAGCCTGCCCTCCTGTTCAAATGCTCCATTCCATGTCCTGGGGTTGCCAGCTCCAGGTTGGGAAATACTTGGAGATTTGGGGGGAGGAGCCTGAGGACAGCAGGACTTGAGGATGGGAAGGGCTTCGATGGGGTATAATGCCATAGATTCTACCTTCCAAAGCAGCCATTTTCTCCAGGTGAACTTATCTCTGCCACCTGGAGATCAGTTATAATAGCTAGAGATCTCCAGCCACCACCTGGGGGTTGGCAACCCTACCAGGTCCCCAACTAAGCATTAGACAAGCAGTAGATAGGATGGTTGAGATTGTGGTCCACCCAACTTGTGGAATTTCCTTCCCTGCATCTGTTCTTCTGGTACTGAATCTTTTAGAATTTTGGCACCAAATGAAGATGTACCTTTCTCCTCCGCCCCCAGGCATGTTTATTAAGGCTGTGTGCCTGTTGTTGTTTTTCCTTCCTGCTATCTGCATTTAAACCCTCGATATATTTTTACACTCCCTGTTTTATGCTACCATTAGCAGAGTGAAGTCCACAGTGCAGGACTTAATGCGGTGCTGGAGGAAAGTTTTATAGATACCGTAGACCGCCCAAAAGACAGATAAGTGGATTCTACATCAAGCCTGAACTCTCCCGAGAAGCTAAAATGACCAAAATGACCATACTTTGATAACATTATGAGAAGATAAGAGTCACTGGAAAAGACAGTCATGCTAGGCAAAGTTGAAGGCAGCAGGATCGACCCAACGTGAGATGGGTCGACTCAATCAAGGAAGCCACAGCCTTCAGTCTGCAAGATCTAAGCAAGGCTGTTAATAATAGGACATCTGGGAGGTCATAATCCATAGGGTCATTGTAAGTCATAAGCAGCTTGGTGGTGGCACTTCACACACAAACACACTGAAGTTCACAGAGCACCCTGAAATTCTGCTCCTGTGGCTCAAAGGGCCTTCAGGGACCCTCAGGGGCAAAGAGGGAGTCTGCAGTGAGAGGGGGAGATCAGCCGCAATTGCTACTCCCTTCTCCTCTAATAGAAGGGCTGTTCCACTATCATAACTGCAGTTCCGTGGGCAGAATGATTACCTAGGATCCAGCCCAGTATTTTTACCACCTTTGGTTCCATGCTGTAAAGGTTGCTGGTGCTGGTTCTTTTCTTTTTTAATATATATATATATATATATTGCTGGTGATTTTAGTATCGTGGGGGATTTTAAAATATTTTTTATCTCTGGCATTATTGAATGTTTTTAGTTTTTCATCACAAGCCTCCCTGAGATCTTCATCACAAGCCTCCCTGAGAATGAGGATATAAATGTTTCAGATGAATAAATCATGGTCACCATTCTTTGTTCGAAATAAGATCTTCCAAGCAGCAGAATATATTCAAGTTTCAAAACAAAGATAAGGAGCTGGAGCATCAAGGCAGAGGCTTGTTTTTGGGCAACCTCTAATTTATTTATTTGTAACATTTTAGGCTGCGGTCACACGCACCCGTTGAAGTGGAAGGGAAATGAGGCTGCCGTGGAAATTAGGGCCTATACATTGTTCCCATTCTTGGAGAGGTTGCAGAGCATCTGGATAGTCTAAGGAATACATCCATTGGAAGTTCTGTCACTCAAGGCAGGGAAATCCACTACAAGAGTAGAGGGTGGGAAAGTATAGCACCCTGGCCAGTGCTATCCCTGGTTGCAGCCCATTTTCTTTGTCTTACAGAACTAATTGAGAACTGAGTCAACATTAGGGTTACCTGCTGCCAGGTGGGGTCTGAAGATCTCCTGGAAGTACAACTGATCTCCAGGGTACAGGTATCATTTCCTCTGGAGAAAAGGGCTGCTTCGGAGTGAGGACCTTATGGCGTTGTATCTCGCTGAGGCCCTTCCCAAAACCCTGCTTTCCCCAGGCTCAGCCCCAAATCTCCAGGCATTTCCCAACCCAGACTTGGCAAACATCACACATCCCCACCCAGTCATCTGCTCTGTTTCTTGATGTGATGCTAGAGTGGGACATGCCTGAAGGGCAGCTGTGGTGAGATGGCACTGTAAAGATTTACAGATTTAGCGTGCTGTAAGATTTTAAAGCCCACTGCTTCAAATGCATGCAGGATTTCCTCAGTCGGTAGATAGACGTATACACAAGCAATGACAGGGTGATATATGGGTATGTGGGGAAGGGGACTGTTGGTCCGGAAGCCCCAACTATCCAAGAGATAAGTGTGCATGCATGCTTAGAGTATGCACACACGACACACATACACAACATCCAGTGAAAAGAGTAAGAGAAGAAGAGAAGAGATTGGATTTATACCCCGCCCTTCACTACCCAAAGGAATCTCCGAGCAGCTTTCCCTTCCCCTCCCCACAACAAACACCCTGTGAGGTAGGTGGGGCTGAGAGAGCTCTGATAGAACCTGCTCTTTCCAAGAACACCTCTGACAGGACTATGGCTTGCCCAAAGTCATCCAGCAGGCACAAGTGGAAAAGTGGGGAATCAAACCCGGTCCTCCCAGATTAGAGTCTGCGCATTCAACCACTACACCAAACTGGCTCTCTCTACACCAAAAGGTACTGCATTCATTTGTGCTCTGAGCAGTGATGTCACACACCCAGCTCTTTGAACACCCCCCCTTCTGTTGATACCCACCAACCAATCAATCATTCAGTCTATCTATGTCTGCCAGCTGAGGATAACAGGAGCTGACCCACAAAGGTACATATCATAATCAATCCGTTAGTTTTTAAAGGGACACTGAACGCTCTGATGTTTTAGAAAGTAACAGAGAGAGAGGGTGAGAATGTACTGGATGAGAATATGCCTATTGTACAGACTACCAGCCCCTTTCTCAGCTGGGATCTAGGGGAAGCATTAGCAGAGTAGTCCAATAACTTTTTCAGGCAGTTACCTTCCTCCCCGCAGCACCTTTCGCCTCAGCAATGGCTGCTAGCCCCTCGATGCTCCATTCGTGCAATGACTGTGCTGTAATTCTTTCAGTGACGTCGTTTGGACCAGGTCGCCAAGGACTCGGGATCAGTGAGCAAGACTGAGCTACTTTGGCATTACTCACCCATCCTATGATGCATCTGTGCAGCTGGGTCCCTTCAGTCTGACTCGGTTGGAAATAGCAAACAGCAGGAAGTCCAGCTTCCAAAGCTCCCTCCAGGAGGAGAAGGGGGAAATTCAGTTTTCTTTCTTACTTTCTCACTCTTGATTAGAAAACTTTAAAATCGCACACAATGTGTTTGATACAGAACAAAGGGAGAACAATCTGGAGTAGCACACGAGAAGGGCGATGCTTCTAGCCTTGCGTGTTTGTTCAGAAACAAAGCCGCACTCACCCCTATCCAAGTTCCTGCTCCTGCTCTGAACATCTGAGGCAGCCTTGTAGCAAGGCATGTTACCACCAGCCCATCACCTTCAGCATTTTCAACCCTGACTGGCAGGAGTTCAGTCTCCCTTAATCTAGTCTGATCCTCTCTTCCTTGAAGAATCTTGCTACTCCTGAAACTTGAAAAGATTCTGAAAAACTGGAGGCCTGATGTTTGTCCCCTTGGATTTTGCTTGTCACATCTAATTGGACTTGAAGACATAGAATCACAGAACCATGGGAGGGGCCGTTGAGGCCATCTAGTCTAACCCCCAGCTCAGCGCAGGATCAGCCTGGGGCATCCCTGACAAGTGTTTGTCCAGATGCTGCTTAAAGACTGCCGGTGAGGGGGCGCTTATACTGAAGCTGCCTTGTACTGAGTCAGATCCTTGGTCCATCGAGTATTGTCTACTCAGACTGGCAGCAGCTCTCCAGAGTCTCAGGCTGAAGTCTGTCACATCACCCACTACCTGACTTTCTTTGAGGTGGAAACGCCAGGGGTTAAACCTGGAACCTTCTGCATCCCAGGCAGATGATCCGCCTCTGAGCCATGACCCCTTGTGGCTGATCACTACTACTGGGGGGGGGGTACTAGTAAAACTGTATGGATATCTTTATAGCCTTTCTTTTTCCTGGACTGTATTGATCTACAGCAGTGTTCCCTCTAAGCTGAGTTAGTGTGAGCTGGCTCACAGTTTTTTAGCCTCCGGCTCCCACATTTTCGTCTTAGCTCAGGAAGGACGTGGCTCCAGAGCAAGCTTATTGATGCAGTAGCCAGATCACTCGCTCACAACTTTAATGCCAGTCACTTGCAAAGTAGAATTTTTGCTCACAAGACTCCACAGCTTACAGGGAACATTGATCTACAGTAGTTCTTTGGAGGGAAAATCCTGTTGCATTATGATTTGTACTGTTGTATGTATGTTGTACCCTATCTGGGGTGCTGCTGATTGACAGAGAACTGTGGTATACATATGGGAAAATACATACGCTTTTGCTGGGCGGCTGGTTGGACTCCAGCCCTTATGCTGGTTATGAACTGTAATAAAGTGATGATGATGATGATGATGATGATGATGATGATGATGATGACGATGACGACGACGAGCGACAACGACGACGACGACTCCAACCCGGAAGATCTGGACTGGGCATTGCAAGCCGTGGCTGGTTGGCTCAGACTGAGCCGGCTGAAACTTAACCCAGAGAAGACGGAGGACCTGTGCCTGAGTCGGGGTGGTTTGGGGATGGGGTTCCCTCTCCCAGCCTTCGACAGGGCACCATTGGTGCCAGCGCCTATGGTGAGGAGTTTGGGAGTGGTCCTGGATCTCTCCTTAATTATAGAGGCCCAGGTGGCAGCCACGGCTGTCAGCCTTTTACCACCTCTGGCTGATTCAGCAGTTGGTTCCCTTCCTTGACCATGATGACCTGGCTACAGTGACCCATGTGATGGTCACCTCGAGACTGGACTACTGTAATGCTTTCTACATGGGGCTGCCCTTGTTGCAAATCCAGAAGCTGCAGCTTGTGCAGAATGCAGTGGCCAGGCTTTTGATGGCTGCGCTGAATGCATTGCACTGGCTGCCAATAGCATACCAAATCGACTTCGAGGTGTTGGTACTTACCTTTAAAGCCCTTTATGGCCAGGCTCTGACATACCTGAGGGATCGCCTTTCCCCATACATACCCCAGAGAGCACTATGGTCTGGGGCACATCGGCTAATGATTCCAGGCCCCAAAGAGGCCAAGCTCACCGCTGCCAGGGTTAGGGCCTTTTCGGTGGCAGCCCCTACCTGGTAGAACGAGCTCCCAGAGGAGATCAGGGCCCTGCGGGACCTTGTACAGTTCCTCAGGGCCTACGAGACGGAGCTCTTCCGCCAGGCTTTTAATTAGGAGCCGCCCACCACTACCATCAGCTATTATTGTTAGTAACATTGGGGTGGTTGGTTGGCTTTATACAGAGATCGACCTATAGTAACGCACGAGACAGATGCGGCCGAATTGGGACTTGTGTCCATCTACAGGATGCCATCTTTAACATGATTGGAAGATCAATTCTGTGCTAAGCACTAATTGTAATAATATGATTGTTTTATCTTGTTTTTATCTGGTTTTATATGTTTAATATGTTTCGGCACATAGTGCCTTTAAATGTAAGCCGCCCTGAGCCTGTTCATGGGGAGGGCGGGATAGAAACCCAATAAAATAAAAAAATGAAATAAATAAAAATATATATGTTCTATATACTAGTGATGCACCTATATTTGGGTTTACCAAAGAATGCTACATAAACTCCTAGGAGAGTGGTCTTCAACCCATGAGCCGAGACCCTGAGGTGGTCCTAGGGTTGCCAGACACCCCGCCGGTAGAGGTGGGGGTCTCCACCACCAGGCCTTGCCCATCAGCCACTGATCAGCGGGTTGGCAGGGGGGCTTACCAGCAGAAAGAGCAAGGCCAGGCCACTCACCGGCATCACACAGGAAGTGACATCACACCAGCAACATCTGGACAATGTTCTGGTATTTGTGCAGAAGCTAGTTTTACCAGAGAGTTTTTTTCCCAAGTACCAGAGCACTGCCTGGAAGTCACTGGCTTGATGACATCACTTCCTGTGTGATGCTGGCCTGGGCCTTCCTTTTTCTACTGGTAAGTCCCCCCCATCCTCCCCTGGTTGCCAAGTCCTAGGGGGCCATGAGCCCCCATAATTTTGGCTGCTGCTGACTGGAAGGCCCTGTTGGTAGTGTACAAGAGCAACACACTTCCTGGCTCTGTCCAAATATGATGAGAAGAGCAGCAGAAGGACAATAAAGTAAGACCACTCAATGGTGGAGAAGATTCCTCTGTAAGCCTGACCTTTGTCTTGCTCCTTGCTACAACTGGTCCTTCCCAAATCTCTTGGCCTGCTACTTATGGTCCTGGTCTTGATACCAACAAGTTCATGACTCCAGCTTCCTTTCTTCCCATCAGGTGATGGTGATGTCACTTCCTTGCAGCTAAAGGGGTTCCCACACTGCCTGGGGGTTAAAGTGAATCCCAGATCTGGAAAAGTTGAAGACAGGGTTGCCAAGGTCATGTGCAGTGTAGTTGTGCTGAGTTTGGCTGGTCGCCATGGATACCCTTCACTGAAAGATGGATACGCAGTCCAAAAGCAAGCCAAGAAACAGAGCTGAAGGTCAGAAAGCCGGGAAATCAGTCAGAGTTTTCAGGAGCGAGGAGTGGAGGCTGACAGCCAGGACTAGGTCTGAGGACAGACGGTTGCTTTTGCACCGAGGCAGGTAAATGGGATTGTTTATGAACAGATCCTCCCTTCCCTGGGAGTCAATCTGCAAAGACTCACGGCCCCTCATGTTGCCTTTGCAACAGGTGAAGTCTGGCATTCCTCCTTCTCTCTTGCACATTCAGACACGGGCGTGCCCTGCGTCTGGGAGATGAGCTAGGTGGGGATTCTGGCCTGGGAGTGTCTCCAGCTGGGGGTGCTGGGCCAGGCTCTGGATCAGTCTCTCCCTCTGACTGCACCCCAGTCTCTTCGCCTTGCTGCCCTTCCTGTGCAGCTGCTGGGGCCTCTTCTCCCTCAGGTGCTGGTAAAGGTTCCTCTTCTGGGTTGAATCCAGAGAAAGCTGGGTTGCTCCATGCCTTTTCCTCTTCTGAGGAATAGTCAGCCTCAGCAGAGCCAGGACCCATGATAGTAACATCACTTCTGGGGAAAAACTGATGTCACCTTGCTCTATGAATCACTGGTAACTCTATAGCTTTACCATAGAGTCTCCAGTGATTCCTAGAGTGACATGACATCACTTTGGTTTTCCTCAGAAGTGACATCACACTACACCTGACACAGGCACCCCACATGTCCCCCCATCTCCCACTGGGTGCCTGCCATTGGCAGGCAACCCTATACAAGCCCCAGATTCTCTATACACACGTATCAGGTACAATGTGCTGTATACTCGCTTACAAATTTAAATTCATGTACCTTTTCAGGGTGAGGCATGCAATCATATGGGTCAACAAGCAGCCAACCAACCTCCTCCCACTCCGGTTAATTAGAAAGATGGATGATTTGTTAATTAATCATCGCTTTGCTGTCCAGCCTCCCATTAAAACACTGATTGCACCAGAGAAATTTCCCCCAGCCTGATCAATAGTCATCCAAATCCCCACTTTATAGACTGATTAGTAGCCCTGTTGCGGTCTAGTTTCATTAACACTGCAACATTCACAACTAATATTTCACGTATTTCACACTAAACTAGAGGGCCAAGTGTCCTCTGGGAATGTAGCCAGACTGAAACCCACTGCCTGAGAAACAACTCAGTTGACGGCCTCTTCTCCTCTTTGTTATTACTCAGCAAGACTCACTTTTTGTTAAACAGAATCGGGCCTCAGTCTCAGCCACCTGACCCTGACTTGTTGTGCCTGGCACTCAGCCGGCATCTCCATCTCCTCCAGCACACATTCAAAAGTTGCTTTCCAGTTCCACTACATCCACTGGCAGTGAACTCTACAACTGAATTGTTCACTGAGTAATGAAGCACTTCCTGTTGTTGTCTGTCCGGAATCTAGTGCCCGTCAACTTCATCGACTGCCCTGAGTTCAAATATTAATGGGGACGAAAAAGCTCTCTTTATTCGCTTTCTCCAGCCCAAGCATAATTTTACAAACCTCTATCGTCCCCAATGTTCCCGCTAAGCTGTGGAGTCTTGTGAGCAAAAATTCTACTTTGTGAGCGACTGGCACTAAAGTTGTGAGCAAGTGATTTGGCTACTGCATAAATTAGTGTGCTCTGGAGCCATCCTTCCTGAGCTGAGACAAAAATGTGTGAGCCGGAGGCTAAAAAACTGTGAGCTAGCTCACACTAATTCAGCTTAGAGGGAACATAGATCGTGCCCTCCCTTAGTCTTTATTTTTATTAATTTACTTCATTTATATCTCGCCTTCTCCCCAGTGGGGACCCCATGTGGCTTATATTGCTCTCCTCCATTTTATTCTCACAACAACCCTGTGAGGTAGGTTAGGCTGAGGTTATGTGACTGCTCCAAGGTCACCTAGCAAGCTTCTATAGCAAAGCAGGAATCGGAACCCAGGTCTCCCAGATCCTAATCTGACGCTTTAACCATTACATCACATTGCCCACCTTAGTCTTCTCTTTTCTAAACTGAGAAGTCCAAAACTATTTAGCCTTTCCCCTCAAGAAAGCTGTTCCAGTCTCTTCTTCATCTTGGTTTCCCCTCTTCTGTACTATCTGCAGAATCTGTGTTGAGGTGCAGCAACCAGAACAGGACAATTGTGCAACTGGCGAAGAAGGGTGTAAAAAAATAATGGTACAGAAGAAGCAATAGAATCATCAACGATTGCAATGAACTCAAGGTAAAACAAAGTTTAAGGAAGATGACAGGGAATCAAAAAGAAGTGAAAATAACCATACTGGTTCAGTGAAAAAAGAGCAAGAGTCCAGTAGCACCTTAAAGACTAACAAAATTTGTGGCAGTGTATGAGCTTTCGTGAGTCACTGCTCACTCCTTCAGGTGCTCACGATAGCTCCTCCCCTGCCACAAATTTTGTTAGCCTTCAAGGTAATACTGGACTCTTGCTCTTTCCTACTGCTACAGACAGAGACTAAGGCCCCAGTCACACTGGGGGAAAAGGCACAGCTGAAGTGTGGCTTTTTAGAACCGCATCAAAAGAGATGCACGGCGGTGGGATCAGATGGATACCCCAAGCCGCCACGCAGTTGCCCCAGCATGATCAGATGCCGGGGGGAAGACACAGACAGGGGACGGAGGCAAGCTTGCTGCTCATGCCCAGGCATGCACAGTTCAACAGGGCCCAGGAAGCTACGATGAGAGGGGCGTGGTGGCGATCAGACGCCGACCCCTGCTGCACATCAACCAATCGGTAGCACTGTTTTGGTGCTACCTTTTTGATGCGCAATTTTGCCAGGATGGGACGGATCGAGGACGGGTGTGCTCCACTTCCCAGGTGTTGAGATATGATCACGCCCACTTGATGTGCCCCCGATCCGTCCCTCTTGCGTGGCAAATCCTCTCGTGTGACCAAGGCCTAAGATGGCTACCCATCCTGATCATATTGGTTCAGTCAACTCAAGGCAAATCTCCTTCCCTCCCCGTTTCAGCTTCTCCCTCCACGGCTGAGACCAGTGATTCCACACAGCGCCTTCTGATGTGTTGTGTGGTGCTTGCTTGCTCCCTGAGTCTTGGGGATAAAACCAAAAGGGTCTTCAAACAAAACAAGTAGGTTTGGGTTGCTGTCTGCCAGTTGCCTGATGAGCAAAGCGCTGAGTTCATCCCACCCACTGGCTACAAACACTAACTTTCTTATGCCTCTGAGGTCGGCAATGTCTCCTTGGAGCCACAGTACAGGGAGCAAACCCTCTCCTTTCTTTGGGAACCAAAACCAAACAGCGTCTCTTCCCTGAAGCAAAGAGCAGATTCCCAGCTTTCCTCCACCTCCTCAGCGAACAAGGAATCCAGATTTTGCATCTGCAGAGAACACCCATTCAGAAGCACCTATGACTGGGGCCTCTCTACCTTTGTGGAAATGCCACCATTTTGTGTCTGGCCTGGTACTCTTGGTAGCCATTTCATGCATGATCATGGCCCCCACAGCAGCCATTTTGTTAAGGAAACCACTAGCCTTTCCCATAATTCCAAGACTCCCTACAGGCTTGGCAAGGCTGAGGGGAGCTTTTTCTCTAGTTTTTTTGCCTTACAATCTACCGTGCATGTACCAGTCCCCTTTTACAACAAACTATGACCAACACAGGATTAACAGCAATGACTATTAGGGCTTTCCACAATAAATACATGGTCATCCCAGAAAGAGAACCACCTCTTCTCATACTGTCCTCCTGCCTGCCAGTTAAGATATGCCTCCCAAGGCTTGCTTTCTGTGCCTCTGCCTTCAGAGCTGAGGCAGGAGGCAGCTAGAGAAATGGCATCTTCAGTGGTGGCGCTTCACTTACAGTCTCAGAATGCCTTCTTCTCCCAAGGGTGCAAAACCGCCAGGTTTGCTGGGTGGGCATACAGGCAAATTATGCCCCCCAGCATTGTTTCAGGTAAGAAAAAAAAAAACATGGGCTGAGTCTGGAACCCCTCATTCTGCTGGGCCATGGTAGTCTTGACCAGAACTGAGAACTGTTAAGGTACTGTTAAAAGGAGTTCCCCAGTGAGAACTCTCTACTACAAAATAATGGTGCATCTCGAGGGAGGACTCAAGGACACTTGGCTAATTTGGGCCTAAAGGTCAGGTTGCCAATCTCCAGATGGTGGCTGGAGATCTCTCGCTATTACAACTGATCTCCATGCCACATAAATCAGTTCACCTGGAGCAAATGGCTGCTTTGGGAGGTGGACTCTGTGATATTATGCCCCATTGAGGTCCCTCCCCTCCTCAGACCCCGCCCTCCACCCCCAAAATATCCAGGTATTTCCCAACTTGGACATGGCAACCCTACCTACAGGGCCTAGAGTTCTTCTGGAATTACAACAGATCTCTGGACTATGGATAGACTATGGAGGCTGGATGACCATCTTTCAGATATGTTGTAGGGCTATCTTTTGGCTACGCTCCTGCAGAGTGCAGGGGGTTGGACTAGATAACCTGCAAGGTCCCTTCCAACTCTAACATTCTATGATTCTGTGATTCTATGATATTTGTTCCCCCTTGGAGAAAATGGCAGTTTCAGAGGGCAGGCTGTTTGACATCACCCCTCTGCTGAGTTCCCTCCCCAGATTCCACTCTGCTTAGGAGACACCCCCAAATCTCCAGGAATTTCCCAATAAAGAGTTGGCAACTCTGTCTATGGAAAACAGTACTGGGTTGTCAGTGTCTTACAGACCTGGGCCTTCCCACATAGTTAGAAGAGACACAGCTAGGAAATCATTCTAAATCTATCTCCATGGACTTTTAAAGCACTGATCAAATCTTTGGAGATGGAAGGGAAACAAGTAGTAGTTTGTTCTCAATGTGATCCTTTTTAATGTCTGGAATTCATCAGGATATTCTCCCTCCTACCCTTCAGTTTCCTTTTCTTCAAGCTGAGCGTGCCTAATTCCTTCAAGCCTGTCCTCTCTGGACTTGCTGTCAGGGTAGCCCAGGTTCATCCTGGGCCCGTGATTCAAAGCCAACTATGGGTGCACAAGTCCCCCATCGGGTTGCCAGCCTCCAGGTGGGGCCTGGGGACCTCCCGCTTTTACAACTGATCTCCAGCTGACAGAAATCAGCTCCCCTGGAGAAAATGGCTGCTTTGAAGCATTGTACTGTGCTGAGGCCCATCCCCTCCCCAAACCCCAGCCTCTCCTGGCTCTACACCCAAAGTCTCCAGGTATTTTCCAAGCCAGACCTGGCAACCCTAGTCCCCCAAAGGAAGTGCTGGCCAGTAGGATCTCTCCTCACACACCATGTTCTTCTTTCATTTCCTCTGTTGCCATTTTAAGCCGGCATCATCCAATATTGATCTCTGTCTTATGAAGTCCCCAGGGGGTCTTTTCAGAAGACGGAGATGGCCCAGGCCTCGCTGATAGATTGAAAGCCACCCTTGTAGGCAAGGCACACAGTCTGGAGGGAGGAAGAGGCCCATCTGACAAATCCTATCACGGATATCACTTACCGCTTAAAACAGGCCTGACAAATCCAGTCCCAGCAGCCCCCCCACCAAAATAAATAAAGCACAGGCTTAGTTGCGGTCATAACCCACAGCTGAACTCAGCCCATCTGTCCTAATGGCTCCAGCTGTAGCAGGAAGACAGAACACTGCTATATAATCCCGAATGTCAACAGCTTTCAAAAGTTGAACTGATGGATGGGACAAGGCAAAGCAAGTGAATCAGGCCGGGCAGAACTTTCTGCAAGAAGGCAGCGGGAGCAACCTCAATATACTGAGCGTAGAAGAAGTGAATGTTGAAAAGGGCATTTTTCACATGGGGAAGGGCGATGGGTGGGAGCCAGCCAACTTTTCTGCTGGTGGGAAAAGGAGGAGGGGGTCCTTCTGACCATCCAAAATGGTTGTGCTGGGGATCAGGGCATCTGCATGGAGTAGGCTTGCCAGCCTCCAGGTGGTGTCTGGAGATCTCATAGAATTAGGATTGCCATCCCCCTGATGTGGGAAGGGGTTCCCCAATTTTGGGGGGCCCAATCCACTGGCCTTGCCCCCAAAGAGCTCCATCCCACCCAACATGCCTGGCACAATGACGTCACCCAGAGGTGATGTCATCAGGTTGGACACGTTGCGTGGGGGACACTCTAGCATTTGGGCAAAAACACTACGGTGGCAAAGTCAGTGGAGATCTCTGCCTGCATGTTTCCCATCCAGAGAGAGAGAGCGAGATCACATGCAGGGGACTGTGGCAATGCAAACTCTGCCAGCCTGTGCTTCCGTGGCCATGCTCCTTTGTTACTCGCCTTGGAAAGATATGAAACAAGCCACACAATCCACACCTCCAAACTAACATCATAGTGCAAAGAGACCCTCCACTCACCCAAGAGAAATTCAAGCTCACACAGCAGGGAGAGCCTACTCACCACCAGCCACAAGCGATGGAGCTGTACATCAGTTTCTGGATCATTTGAACTGTAGAATGACTTGCAAAAGCAACACTTGGCTTTAAATGCATGCATTCTTGCTGCTCACACATTCTCTCACACCTTTGCACAATTTCCTCTCTTCTTTTCATGTTGCCCTGCTAGACATAGAGTGCTGGATCCAACCAGCTCACCCGCTAGTGAAGAAGGCAGGATGGAGGTCCTCTTTGGCCATCAGGAAAAGTTACACTGTAGATCATGGCACCTACATGGACAAGAGCCATTTGGGATAGGGGGTGTAGTAAGAAGAAGAATGGGTCAAGACTGAGTGAAAAAGCTGGATGGATCCTTCCCATCCATAGATGTTTTTACATGCCTTCGGTTCATAAGGTCATTGTCCCTTTACTCACATATGACCATTGCACTGCTGTCATATATCAGTTTCAGACCATTGACCTAATTTGGGATTGTGTGGTCTAGCTGGCAACAGCTCTGTACAGTCTCTGGAAGAGAAAGCTCTCTCCCAACATCAGGATCTTGAGATCTTTGGATGGGGGATGACAAGGAATGAACAAGTGATGTTCTGCATGCAAAACATGTGTTTCAGGGATATGTATTAGTTAGAGGAGTGCTGTGAGCTTCAGCACACATGGATTCAACAGCTGAACCTGCTGAGTCTGAAGGTGCTGATCAAATGTGAGCCAATCACTTCATCTGTTCAATTTGTACTGAGCAGCCGTGAATGCATGCTGAATAGGTTTGCACTGAGTTTTTTTGCAAGACCATATATGCACAGACATTCGTGATTCAAACCAATCAGCAGCCATTAGAATCACTAGGGACTATTTATATGGTTTGTGACTGATTTGATTATCTAAACTATTGCCTGCTGAGCAGAGCAGTCATGCAGCAAAGACAGGGAGGGAATCGAACTCAATTGGGCTGTTTGAGAACACACAGGTATGAACAGTCAGTTGTGTCATACAACATGATTAGGAAGGAATACAGCAAAGTAACTTGCCGAGCAGCCAAAAAACAGATTTACAAAAAGTCTAACTGATCACTGAAAAACTGGTTCCCTGTTTATAGACAGCGAACAGGGCATGAGCTGAACTGGCAGGTGTTTGAGCATTCCTTTTTAATTGCAGACTGATGAGAAATTGAGCCAATCCCCCATCCCTTACGTTCATTACGGTAATAGAGATAAATGGGAAATCTGCAAATTAATGAATGTTGTTCATTTATTTATCTTTGCCTTTAATTGCCTATGAAATCAAGATCTGTTCTCCAGATGTCTGGCAGAGAGTATCCCCTTGGATGAGGACTGTAGTCTACAAAACTGCCAGCCAGATTGGACAGACTGTAAAGAAGTTCCAGAACATAAGAACATAAGAGAAGCCAATGTTGGATCAGGCCAATAGCTCATTCCAGTCCAGCACTCTGTCACACAGTGGCAAACAGCAACTGTGGGAAACAGAAATGTTTCCCAATGAAACAAAAACTATTATAAAGACTAAAACATACTGTGTAGTCAGCAGTCTGTTTAACATCTTTAGAAATAAATGGACTCAGAAGGGCATTTACCTTGGCAAGACGTTTGGCCCACCCTTTGGCAGCACTGGAAGGCAGATATAAGAAAGCTCCTTATATGGAAAGGCTTTGGTCATGTCCGCTGAGAGAGGTTGAAACCACAAAGCACATGTTTTTCAGCTGGCCATATTACAAGGAAGCACGAGGTGAGACTATTACCCCGTTATTAGACAAAATCCTTGGTCTCACTGAAAAAGCTAGACTTGATTATCTTCTATCTGATAAGAACCCCAAGATTACCTTCCTAGGAAGCTAGATTTTGTTTGGTGATATTGAAGTCTCAGAAAATATGTTGCAATTAGATTCTAAATCATTTTTAATCGTTGTTTATCTGGTATACCATAAACTTCGAATTTTTAATTGTAAAATTGTGTATATGATTGGTCAAATGGTCGTAATAAAGAACAAACGAACAAACGACTAAAACAAGTTTATTTAAAAGTTTTGAGGTGTCCGTAGCTGCAAAGGGAGAAGGAGAGAGACCAGATGCCACCTTTCCATGGTTTGAGAACTAAGTAGGAGCTCTGAATGTGTGTGTGCACGCACATGTGTGTAAAGTTCCATCAAGTTCCATCAAGTTGCAACCCCAGTAAGGGGCTTTCAAGGCAAGTGAGGAGCAGAGGCGGTTTGCCATTGCCTTCCTCTGTGGAGTGTTCCTTGGAGATCTCCCTTCCAAGTGCTACCCTTCTTAGCTTCCGAGATCTGCTGAGATGGGGTAATACCATGCTGCCTTCCTTCCCTAGGAGCTCTGAATAAAGGACCCTAAATTCCCAAGTCCTTCTGCAGCACCAAAACACCATGCAGAAACACTGCATGGTCTGTCTAGTCTAGTACCCTGCCTCATTGCAGTGGCCAAACAGTTGCCCTGGAGAGGCAACAAACAAGGCATGCAGACCAAGGGCTTCCCTTGATGTTGCTTCCTCGGGCTGATATTCAAGGGTTTTCAGCCTCTGTATATGGAGGGTCCTTTAAGTCACCATGGATAGTAGCCATCAGTGGACCTGTCTTCCGAGGATCTGTCTGATCCCTTTTAAAGCCATCTCTGCTTGTGGGCCATCACCACATCCATGGGCAGCAAATTCCACAACTTAATAACTCATTGAGTAAAGAAGTACCTTTTGTTCATCCTTGATTTGTTACCCAGCAACTTCTTCTTTTTTAACTTAAGTTTTTTTTATTGAGTATAACATGTCAGTCCACGAACACACATTCATTGTCCATCTTATTGATATACTCATTTTCCATTTTTAACCATCATAGTAACCAAACCAAACAGAGGGAGGGGGAATTCAACTGAGGTTACTGTTCCAACAGCCTGAAGATTCTACTCTCATCTCTTTTCATATCTTACCCATTTATACCCATCAACTTCATTTGGTTGCCCCTCTGTTCTAGTATTATGGGCTAGGGAGCAGAAATTCTCTCTATCCACTGTCTCTACCCCATGCATAGTTTTATAAACCTCTGTTGTGTTCCCCATTAGCCATCTCTTCTCTATATGGATAAGTGCCAAATACTAGGGTTGCCAGGTCCAAATGTTGTGTTGGCGGGAGGATTGGTGGGGGCATTCCGGGAGTGGATGGGGATATCACGCAATGTGCATACCTTGTCCAGAAGTGACATAGGCATGCCAGTGACGTCAGGGGCAATGCTTTGGTCTGGGGGCAAAACTCTATAGTGAAATCACTCTCAAACCAAAAACCAGAGTGTCACCCCTCCCAACATCACCAATGTGCCTATGTCACTTCTGGGCAATGTCAGTGTGTTGCACATGATGTCACTGTTGGGGCATGGGGATTTCCTCTCAACAGCCAGCTGGCCACTGGCAGGCAGGAGCTCATGGAAACAAGTGATCCCCCACCCCCCACCTGGTGAATGGTAGCCCTAAACACTTCCTAGAAGGAAACCTGAGGGCTGGAATTCTCTTGGAATTACAACCGATTTCAAAACCACAGAGTTTGATTCTCCTGGAGGAAATGGCAGCTTTGGAGGGTGGAGTTTATGGCATCACATCCCCAGTGAGCTCCCTCCCTCTCCAGACTCTTCCCTCCTCAGGTACCACCACCCCATTCTCCAAGAATTCCTTATGTCACAGTTGTCAATGAGACAGAGAGATGGGAGAATCCATCTGGAATATTCTTATCTGACCATTCCTCCAAGGAGCTCAGGGCAATGCAGATGGTTTGCCCTTCCTCCACAATACCCCTACAAGATTCTCATCAGGTCAGCACATTTGCACCAAGGATGGAAAGGGGAACGCCAACTGTGAGCAGCAGAAAGACAAGGTATCTAGATACCATCCTCAGGCTCCTCTATTTCGCCTCCTGCTGCTTTCAGAGTAAAAGCAGTCTCCCCGCCCCCGCCCCCCCGGTGTAAAACCAGCCAGAGATGGAACCATCCATTATGGGTGAGGGAGAAGTTGAACCAAGGACTCCCCACTCTTAGAAGCCCAGTTGAATGGCCTGTCTATGCAGTGTTTTCCCCAGGGATGAGTGACTATAGCTTTGGCTTCCCTGATGATTCTGATTGGGACCTTGGCTTGCAACAGAAGGGGTTAGACATCCCCACAAGCCATTTTTTCTAATCAGAAAAGGCATCAGGAGGCTGCCATTTGCCTCATATGAGTCTCCACACATACCAAAGGAGGCAACCAACCCCAGTTCTCCAGGCAGAACATAATGCATAGTGAGCTCCAAAAATCCTTCAAAACTCTGCCTACTAAACCATAAAGGCATTATCCCAGGGATTCCCCCAACGTGGTGCCCCTGGGCACCAGGGCACCCTCCAACATGTTTCCTGGTGCTCATCAAGTGTTTTGAAAAAGTGACTGTGTCCAGGTGTGGGGTTTTGCCCAGCAAGGCTTCTGACTGATAATTGGAGATTCATTTGGCAGCTGTGTACATTTTTTAAAATGTTGCTTCGGCAGCAGCTGCCACCACAGTGCAAAGATCTTCACTGTGTGACTGAAGGTATGCTGCAGCAGCCATTTTGTGACTGGCTCTGCCTCCCATGGCAGCCATTTTGTGGCTGTGCCCACCATGCTGTGTCAGAATTCCAAAAGTGCCCACAGGCTCAAAAGGCTGGAGACCCCTGCTTTATACCTCTGAAGGTCCCCTTCATTGTTCCTGTTTCCATTCCCACTCTCCCTTTCTGACACACCTGCCTTCTCGATGGCAAAACCTTCTCAGTAATAAGCTCAGAAAGCGGGGAGCTCATTGACTCACTCAGGTGTATCAGCAGCTGGTTCACTCTAGGAAAACAACTCACAACAAGGCTTATTCTCCAAGGCAGGAACGCGGGCCAGGTAGTGTGGGATGATGGCAGATAATCAGAGCATCGCTTGGCTCTCTCTTCCCTTCCCAGCCCAAAGTTGTCAGTTCAACAAGGACAAAAACAAGGCAAAAATGAACAGAACAACACAGGAGGCTCGTGGTTTGGTTTGTGCCAGAAAACCTGGGAAGCTGGATAAGGTTAGGGTGACCGAATGTTAAGGAAAATGAGGAGACCTTCCTGTACCTTCAGAACCTGTGCCAAAGTGCAATGTGTTGTATGTGTGCATCATATGTCATAAAGCAGCAAGAAAAGTCCAACTTGAATTCTCTTGTCTGTACCACTGTTGAAGATACAGACTAATAAGCAGAGTTTTTCTTGGAATCCTGTCAGGTCAGCTAATGAAGGGCAGGCACTTTGCAAATGTTCAGAGACCTCTTTTCCTAAGCTTTTGCCATGTATTGCTAGCCACAGGTTCATTTCTGCAGTAGAGTCACCAACCTCCAGGTGGGCCCTGGAGACCTCTTGGGATTACAACTGGTCCCCTGATTATAAAGATCAGTTCCCACAGAGAAGATGACTTCTTTGGAAGGGGGACTCTACGGCATTATATCCTGCTGAGATCCCTCCTTCAGGCTCCATCCCCAAATCTCCACCAATTTCCCAACCCAGAGTTAGCAACCATTGGCAGGGTTGGAAAGAGCACTGCACGTTAAGATAAACCAAGAAGGGGAGCTGCAAAGTCATTATTTGCCCCGAGGGGGCTTCATTTACTCTGCTGGGCTAAATTTAGCATCTGAACATTTTAGCCATCACTCCTAGGATGTCAGGGTGACACTCTGGTATTGGGCAAAAACTCTATGGTAAATTTGGTTTCTACCATAGAGTTTTTGCTCAAACACCAGAGCATTGCCTCAATGACCTGGACGTGATGATGTCACTTCTGGGTCACAGGGGCAGTGATGTCAGATGGATCTCCCTCTTGGGGGAGGGGTAAGTTCTCCCCCACCAGCCAGCTTACCAGTGACAAGGAGGTGGGGCCTGGCAGCAGGGGATCCCTGTCTTCACCGGGGGTCTGGCAACCCTAGCTGGCTAGAATTTCATGATATTAGTGTCTCAATGCAAAAAGAGTGCAAAAAAATACCCATGGAGCTTCAACAGTTTCACAGAATTCATCTCTGCTGCTATTTCTATTTGAAAAGTTCCTGCCTATATGCTTTGTATCAGTCCCATGGCTATGAGATGATGCACATGCTCATGCACATTAAAAAGATTGCTTTAAGCACACACAACTGGGTAGGCTATGCATTAACCCTGGCTTTAAAAATGATTACAGAATGAAAAGACTTTTTAAAAGCCAGTTCCTATGCACTAATGCTCATGAGAAGACTCTTTAAAGTGGCTTGCTCCGTGTTAATGCACACATTCATGTAAATGTTAATGCACACATTCTTTTTTTAAAATGTCACTGCTGTTTGCCCTAGCACACATTAACCTTGCAATCCAAAACAGAGATATAGTCTTCACACTGTTGAGGACTGCAGGGTAAATCTTAAAATCTCGTTGCTGGATTTTGCTTTGTTCAGAACACCCTAAAATATTTTGTGCCTTTTTAGTGGTGGGTGAAAGTGCCGTCAAGTCACAGCTGACTTATGGTGACACCATAGGGATTTCAAGGTGAGAGACTTTCAGAGGTGGCTTATAGTTATGGGCGTGAACTGGCTCACGAACTAAAGTTCGTCATGAATTTTGGCCAGTTCGTGGTTCACGAAGCAATGTTCACGAACTGAAGAACCACCACGAACTTCCAGAAATTTTGAAGCTGTTCATGGCAGTTCGTGAAAAGCAGAAAGCCCTGCTTTCGTTTCTTCATGGAAAACAGTTCAGCAGTTTGGGATTTATACTTTAAACGGCTCACAAACTGATACAAACCAGTTTGGTTCGTGAACTGCTGTACTGGTTTGTGGTTCTGTTCATGGTTCACCCACAAACCAAGCCACAAAAATGCAATTTGTGCTCATCCCTAGTAGCTTGTCATTGCCTGGTGGTCTCCCATCTAAGTACTTACCAGGGCCTACCCTGCTTAGCTTCTGAGATCTGAAGAGACTGGGCTAGCCTGGGCCATCATACACACCCCTAATGACCTACAATGCAGGGGAGGCTGTTTAGGAGTTGCAAACATTTTCTCCAACTTGACACACACACCCCATTTGACCCAGCATTACTCACAAGTGCTGTTTTCGTCACAGCCACTACAATCTGACCATGAGGACAGCTCTGGCATACCCACCCCTGGGAAGGGCTATGGCTGCTTGGCATGCAGAAAGTCCCCGGTTCAATCCCCAGCATCTCCAGTTAAAAGGACCAGGCAGCAGGTGAAGTGAAAGACCTCTGCCTGAGACCCTGGAGAGCTGCTGCCTATCTGAGTAGACAATACTGACCTTGATGGACCAATGGTCTGATTCAGTATGAGGCAGCCTCACGTGTTCACCTGTGTCCTTGATCAGACAGAGGGGAAGAAGCATTCCAAGTCCCTCATTCAAGGTCCCTTTTGTCATGCTCTAAGCACTGCCAGATGGCTGGATGGCTGGGCTGGCATAGATGCCGTCAGGGCAGAACGCAAGTGGATCTGCTCAGGCACAGTAAAGATTTTTCAGTGCTGTTGCCAGAACATGAGCCTCATTGCTTCTCATCCAGTTTCAAAAGACACAGAGAGGGAACACTCCAGTGTGCTATGCTGAGAGCTTAATTGGAGCTCAAATTTGCATTTAATGGAAGTTTTGGAAGCGGCCTCCCCTCCTACCTGGCTTAGTTATCTGATGCTGTTGCAGAAAGGATGAGGAGATCCAGTGGAAGGACAAGCTATACCTTCAGTAACCGTGCAGAAGCGGGGAATTCAATAGATCCATGCCAAAGGACTGAATAAAACAGTACCTGTTCTACTCAATGATCAAAGGGTAGGAGAGCTTATCCTGTGTTAATTTGCTCATCAGAGCAGTACAGACCGATGCAATTTGTTCAATATCATTGCAACTCATGTTTCGATTTCTGGATGATGCTCATTTCTGAGGGTTAAAGTGGGAGAGCTCCTACCTTCAGGCTAACAGAGGAAGAGACAAGGGAAACTGCAGTGCACAAGTGGGCACGTAAACAGGCTTAGTGCAGTTCCATTTGTGCAAGATCCTGTACAGCACCAAGCACTTTCCTTGCTATATATTCTAATGCTCACAAATCAGTATGTATAACAATGTATTATAATCAGGATAGTTGGAGCCACCCCATTCTTTCCGGGTATTGCTGACTTCCAAGTGGGGTGTGGAGACTTCCTGCTGTTCCAACTGATCTGCAGATGACAGAGATCAGTTCTCCTGGAGAAAATGGCTGCTTCATAGGGTGGACTATATGGCATTGTACCCTGCTGAGGACCCTCCCCTCCCTATATCCCACCTTCCCCAGGCTCTACCCCCCAAACTCCAAATATTTTCCTCACCCAGAGCTGGCAAACCTATGATTGACAAAGCACAAAATAGCAATATGTTGGGCTGGATTCTCTCAGATTCTCCACTGAATCTTGCCTGTAGAGGATTGCATTCCCTATGTAACAGGACCTTAGTCCACACAGGTCCTAAGTTCTTCACTGTGACTTTTCCCATGGTCAAAAGTGGGCTTCCTCCCTCTTTTGTCATTAGGGTCTAACCAGTTGCTTCCTTTCTGTCCCCTCACCAACCCTTCAGCAATGTGTCCTGAGGAATTTTCAGGCTGTGACCTTAGGTGTGTGAATACAGTGTGATAAAAGCACAGCAGCACCCTAATTTTCCATCTATGAAATGTTGGAAGGGTGTGCTCTTGAAAACAAGATTCTTTTACCTCACAAGTAAACTGTGGACAGAACTTATAGCTCATTTTTGGTTCAGGTTGGCAAGGGCATCCACTCAAACAGATTGGTGGGGCAGGTGGTATCAGCCCGCCCTGCCTTTTTCTCTGTGTGAAATGGGTGAGCAAACTTCAGCCTGGCACCTGCGTGTGTTCTCTGCCCTCCCCCACAAGTCAGTGTGTATGTGTGTGTGTGTGTGTGAATATTTGTTCTTCTGCTCCTTCTATGAAATGCAGGCAGTGAGGGCGGTGAGCTGTGTTTTTCCCTCATGCGGAGGTGACAGTTGGCATCACTCGGGTTGTGTTTTCTCTCCACCAGATCAGTATGTGGGCAGGATTTGGGTGGATGCATTTCAATCCATATAGTGAGGGAAGCAACAAGCTTTTCTGTTTCTGTGTCCCCAAAGCTCTCTGGTTGGGAGAGAAGGCTTGAGTTCTTGTGGTCTTTGTTACTGTATTTATTCCATGTTTATCCCACCCCTCCTCCAAGGAGCTCAGAGCACTGTACATTATTCCCACTTTCGCCATTTTATCCTCACAACAGTGACGTAGGTGAGGCTGAGTGTGGGACTGGCCCAACGTCCACCAGCAAGCTTTCATGGCTGAGTGGGGATTCAAAAAGGGGTCTCCCAGATTATAGTCTGACGCACTAACCACTTACACCATGCATACCGTGACAATGATCCCTGCTTTCCTGAGAGGTGAAAATTTCCAGGGGCACCACTGTTGGGTTTAGTTTCCTTTGGACATGAAATTAATGGAAATTTGTGGTGGGGTTGTAGCTGTTTTATTTACAAATATACCAAGCTGGTGTGATGCAGCCAGTTAGAGTGTCAGGGCAAAACTATACAAGACTTCTTTAAGGAGTCAGAATTATCCCCCCCCCAGGGTTTCAGCTTAGGAAAAGGGCAGGAGCCCCTCTTTCCCTCATGATATGATCCTGAGCAAAATTGGGCCCACACAACATTATGAATAGACATTCCCACAGCTGCTATGGGGATGCTGGGAAATCAAGTTTCTTGGCTCATCTGTTTAAAAAACCACACATCATTTAGTTTAGCCCTCAGACTAGACTCTGGGAGACCCAGCTTCAAATCTCTACTCAACAATGAAGCTTTGGCCAGTCACTTTCTCTCAAGCCCTCTGCAGACATTGTGTTCATGCAAATAGGAACTCATCAACAGTACACAGTGAGCGCATCACTGGTACACACTACACAGTGGGAGCATAGGGTCTCCAAAATGCACCCAGCACACCCAATTGCTGTGTCATGTGAATTCAGCAATGCACAAAATTTCCATGCATGTAGCAACTCTAGTATGGCTTGTCCATTTGCAGCAGATCGTGCATATCAGGTGCATCTGGACTGCATACTCCTGATATGTACAATGTGTAAATTCTCAGTTTGTATGAACATAATGGCTGCTCCAGCCTTCAGCCTCACCCGCCACCACACAGGGTTGTTGTAAGGATAAAATTTGGATGGGAGGACCACCCCAAGCTCCTTAAGTGAAAAGCCAGGTTGAAAAAATGTGCTGGATAATTAAATGTAGAATGTTTTCCAATAGCTTTCAATTACTGGTGTAGGAATTATTCACAAAAACATAATACACTTTTACAAAGCCTTAAATGAATCATGCAGCCTTGAACCATGCTTGCCATTCTAATAATTCATTATTTTCAATCAGCATTCCAAAAGAAAGGTGCCAAATCCTACACCCACCCAGCTCAGTTTAGAAAAGATACAACTAAGGTGGGGCAGGGGGGAGCCATGATAGATAAAATTATGCATGGGGTAAACAGAGTAGACGGAGAGAACTTTGTCTCCATCTCCCAAAATACTAGACTTTGAGGGCATCCAATGAAGTTGATGGGCAGTAGATTTAGGACAAATGAAAGGAAAAGAAAAGGATGAAGACGAAGAAGAAGGAGAAGAAGGAGAGGAGGAGGAGGAGGAGACTGGATTTGTACCTGCCCTTCACTTGGTCTCAGAATGGCTTACTATCTCTTTCCCTTCCTCTCCCCGCAACAGACACCCTGTGAGGTAGATGGAGCTGAGAGAGTTCTGAGAGAGCTGTGACTAACCCAAGTTCACCCAGCTGGCTTCATGTAGAGGAGCGGAGAATCAAACCTGATTCTCCAGATTAGAGTCCACTGCTCTTAACCACTACACCGAGCTGGCTCTCAAGTGATTCCCAATGTGAAACTCAGTGCTACAGTATGTAGTGATGGACTCAGGCATAGACTGCTTTAAAATGGGATCAGACAGATTCATGGAGGACAGGTCTATCATCAGTTACTAGCCCTGGTAACTAAAGGGAACCTCCACATTCAGAGGCAGTAAACCTCTGAAACTCAGTGCCAGGAGGAAGTATCTGGGGAAAGCCTCAGCCTCTATGCCCCACTGTTGGGTCTCTAGAGTAACTGGTTGGCCACTGTCTGAGACAGGATTCTGGACTGGATGGACGATTGGCATGATCCCACAGGGCTCTTCTTATGTTCTCATAATCACTTAATGTGACCCAGCTTTTCTATTCCTTCTATAAGAAAAACAAATCTCAACAGTGAGCTGTTAAGCTGCCCATAGCGGTTTGTAGCAGAAGGCAGCATTGCCTGAGTTTAGCCCAAACTCTAAACTTTGATCAAGGAACAAAAGACAGGAACACAGGATTTGTTGGGAAAGGTGGGGGAGACTAGAGGTTTATTTGTTGCAACAAAATCAATGCCGTTTTCTAATTTCTTCCAAGAAGTCATTAAGCACTAACTCAAGAGAAAAGCCATCAAATCTGTAAGGCGGAGAAAACCGTTTTCAAGTAATTAATTGCAATGAGCTGGCTGTGATTGATGGCAAAAGTAGGGATGAATGCAACCAACCAGGGCAGGTGGGCTTCATTGACCATCTCATATACCTAAACAACTGCCCACCCACCACTTTTGAGGGAGCCCCTTCTTCTCATCCAAGAGTATAGGGTTACTGCTTAAGCTGGCAGTGAAGGGCAAAGAAAGTTTGCTCTTGCATTTTTATTCAGAAACAGGACATGGAATACCCCAGAGCTGCCAAAACTGATGCCTGCTGACAGGGCTACAACCTGTGAGAGAGCGCTGAGATTCAGGGCAGGGTTTGGATGCAAGAATGAGTGTAGTGACCGAAATACTAGAACAATGGACTACACCCTTGGGTTTCCAGTTCGATTTGGTAAATCTATCAATCTTTGCCTAACTTGCCTGGCTCTGTAGGGTTGCTAGCCAGGGAGGTATGGGGGCAGGAGCATTTGTCAGCAGAGAGTGCAGGAAACAGTGGCGCCATGATATGGTGAGAACCAGTTTGGTGTAGTGGTTAGTAGCGTGGACTTTAATCTGGGAGAACCGGGTTTTGATTCCCCACTCCTCCACCTGCAGTTGCTGGTGTGACCTTGGGTCAGTTACAAGTTCTTTCAGAGCTGTTCTCAAAAGAGCAGTTCTCAAAAGAGCTCTCTCAGCTCTTTTACCTACCTTACAGGGTATCTGTTGTGGGGAGGGGGAGGGAAAGGAGATTGTAAGCCATTCTGAGACTCCTTCGAGTAATGAAGGGCAGAGTATAAATCCAATCTTTTCTTCTTCTTCTCCTCCTCCTCTTCCTCCTCCTCCTCTTCTGAGTGTCCACAAGTGGTGTCACGGTATCATGAGGCACTTGATGAATTCCCAGATGTTGCCTCCTGGCACTGGGACTCAAGAGGATTATTGAGTCTGAACATGCATGTTCCCCTCAGTCACCATGGCTAGTAGTCACTGATAGACCTATTCTCCATTAATCTCTCTAATCCCCTTTCAAAGCTGTCTGTGCTTGCGGACATCACTACATCTTCTGGCAGCAAGCTTCCACATTTTAATAACTTGTTCTGTAAAGACGTATTCCCTTTTGTCTGTCCTGAATCTACTGCCCATCAACTTCTTTGGATGCCATCAAATTCTCATATTTTGGGAGAAGGAGAAATAATGCTCTTTATCAACACCCCGTGCATAATTTTATAAACCTGTTATCACATCTCCCCTTAGCCATCTCTTGGTCCCAGACTCTTCCAACCTTCCCTTATAGGAAATCATCTTGGTTGCCCTTTTCTGTACTTTTTCCAGCTCTGTGGGGGGTTTTTTGGTTTTCTGTTTTGTTTTTTTGAGATACGGCAATCAGAACTGCACACATTATTCCAAGTAAGGCCACACCTATACAGGGGCATAACAATATTGGTCATTTTATTTTCAGTCCCTTTCCTAATAATTCCCAGCACAGAGTTTGCCTTTTTTTTATTACTGCTGCACACTGAAGAGAAATGGATGAGAAGCAGATAGTTCTGTGGGATATTAGATTTTTTTCCCCCATTCATTATTAGATTGACAGTCATAATGACAGCATTTGACCATTGTCTTTATTCTTCCTGGTTTAAAATTGCTTCTTCACTCACCGTATAATTGTGAGTCTAATAATAAAAAACAGCGGTGATGATTATGACGTTGGGGTGGTGGTGCTAAGCTAGGGTTTTTCTCAAGAGAAAACTCTTGAGCAAGGGAAATTCAAGAGAAAGTCCTGGATAGGCTTCCTTGCCAGATTCTATTCCCAGAGGGGTACCATTATTTCAATGGCTCAGGGAATTGAAAATCTCTTTTATAAAAATCTCCCCCCAGGTCCACGTCTAGTAAATGGAACACGCAGGGAGAAAGTGATCAGGTGTTTTCTTTAAAAAAAAAAAATCATGTCATGCAGAAAACTGCAATTGGTTTCGTTGACATCAGGACACCAATTAGCAATCAATGTAATCGTCCCAAGGAAGAGAGCCAGCTGTTTGCCCCGGAACCTCCTCCGCTAATCGATGAGAGGACAAATGTGTGTTTGAACAAGATAAGGCTGAGTGGAATGAGTCAATTAAACACCCTCCCCCTTTGTATCTTCTGTATACACAAAGGTGCCAGTTCACCCTTCATAGCCTCTCCAGTGGTTTCCTACAGATGCATTAGCTCTTCTATTGTACATAAGGGGTGCCAGAAGCAAGAAATGGGAAGACACTCGCGGAAGCAGACGCTTGTCTCCCTTGACTCATGCCCATCGTGTAGCTTAAAATGGATGGCAATCACGGAGCAATCTCAACCCTTTCATTGGTTTCCAGATGAGAGGTGATGGGCAATGACCCCAGCAAAGACTACAGACCTGGAAAGGTACAAAGGACCATAGGGCCATCTTGGCTAAGGGATCCCTCTTGGAGAAAGGCATGGCTGTCATCAAATAAGCCCACCCTGCTCAATCCAGGCCATCTCATGCCCCAGAGAATGGAGCCAGAAGCAATGCACCAAGTTCCAGATGGCTCAAAACGAGCTACTCGAGCAAAGAAGTCCCTCCCACTTCAATCCAGTGAGGGTTTTTGCCCCAATGATTGTAATATGAGATTGTAATATGAGATGTTTCAATTGTCGTCCATTTGAGGCAAGGCTGGACTGGCCATTTAATTTACAGGGAAATCTCCCGGTGGGCCACTCTACTGGAGGACTTCTGGCAGCCAAGGGCAAGCACTGCTAAACCCCAGTAGGTCTGCCAGTGCTACAGAACCACTTGGCTTGGACCTTTCAGTGGCCATGTTGATCAGTATGAACTTACCAGTTGTCTCTTCCCACACTGCTGCCAGTTTGTGGGAAGAGGTAATGGCGTAGCCAATGCCCACTGTGGATGCCACAAGAACTGATCAGCTTGGTTCGTTCCTGGGCCATTTCGACTTCCCAGACCACCACTGATATAAGGCCAACATACCACTGCATAGATGCTCAAGAGTTTTGTTATCATTCCTCAAATAAAACTCCATAGAATATATGGTTGCTCTCAAGGAAAGAGCCTTGCTAGATCAAACCAGATATTCATCAAGCACAGCAACCTGTTTCACACAATGGCCAGCAAGTTACTCTGGAGGGCCAAACACCAGCCTAAGTAGCCCTTCCCCAACATCAAGGACTCTTCTGTTGGAGGAAGTCTTCCAACTTTGCTCACTGGAGTGGGAGGATATAGCCCATTGCTTCCCTGGAAGTGGAAGTTCCCCTTTGTCATAATGTCCAGCAGCCACTTTTGGACCAATTCTCCATAAATTTGTCTGACCCCCTTTTTAAAGGCATCTATGCAGTCTTAAGTCAATAGATTATGATACTACTTGGAAGTGCGTTTCATAGAAATCAGTGGGACTGAACTTCCACATAAATGAGTTCACGATCCTTGTGTGTAATAAGTTACAGGGAAAGTTGGGTGCTGTCCAGGAGCTGAAATGAGACTGGCGGGATTCATTCTTCCTGTACATTCGTACACAAGCAGAAGCATTCATCTACATCGTCACTCTACCAAAAAATCAATAGGAGCTCACCTGGAGCTCAGCTTGTAGTTTTAACATGCTACGGAGAACGCAGAGGGAAAGAGAGAAAGAGAGAAGGAGCTCCCGCATCCCAGCCACCTCTGGATGTGTCTCCGTTAATTGGAATTGATGGCTCGCATCCAGCTTCCATCCACCATGAACGTCCTGCTGGCCTCATCCTCCTCTTCCTCCTGTGTCTCCCAGGGTGGGTTTCGCTTCCAGTGCCCCTGGCTGAGCAGGAGGAGGGCTACATCTGTCAAGCTCTGCCTGGGCTTTGCCCCCTCAAGGGTAAGGACGAAACAGCTGGAGACCAAGTTCATAGGCAACTCCTGCTCAGGGAAGGAGACCAGACAGTGATGCTAACATTTGGTGTGGAACAAAAACATGGTTGTGGCCAGGGTTGTAGTTTGTGCAATCCCACAGTTGGTACAGTCAGGTGTCCTTTGCAGGGCAGAATATCTATGGTCCAAAAAAGTCACCTGTGTGTAGAAACAGACCTCCTGGGTCTGCTAGATCAAGTGTGAAACATTCTGCGGGGGACAACAGCCCAGCAGCAGCCCAGCATGCAGACATATAACTGAGAATGGAGGAACCTATTTGTAATCCCATGTGTTATCCCCTTGGCATCTTCATTTGGCCTGAGTCTGCACACCAAGCACTGTCAAACATGTTTTGATTTCCACAGATAAGGTGTTTGGAAATTAAACTCACCCTGCTCACAGCTCCTGTTTTCCCTCAAGTCAAGGCAATGGGTTGCGACTCATTAATAAAACATCTGCTTTGTATGCAGAAGGTCCCAGGTCCAGGATCTGGCCTCCCCAGTTAAAGAATCTGGCAGTAGGTGAGCCACTGCCTGAATAGACAATACTGAGCTTGATAGCTCAAGAGCCTGACTTGGTGTACGGCAGCTTCTTGTGTTATGCAGGGCTGTGGCTCAGTGGTAGAGCCTCTGCTTTGCATGCAGAAGGTCCCAGGTTCAATCCCTGGCACCTCCAGGTACAGAATCTGGTAGCAGGTGATGTGAAAAATCTCCACGGAAGACCCTGAAGAGCCACTGCTTCCCAGAGTGGACAATACTGACCCTGATTGACTAATGGCCAACTTCATGTTCATTTTTCTCAGCACGTATGATAACATTTGTTCCCTGTTTAAAGAAAGCACTACTTCAACCTGTTTTATGCATCTCTACAGTGGCAGCATTTGGCATGTTGGCTGTTTGGAAGAGCTGCACTGCTTACTGCACTGCTTACTGCAGTGCACTGCACTGTTCACAATTCACTGCAGTGCACTGCACTGTTCACAACAGGCTGACTCAGCTCCCTTGTGCCCCAGGGACTTCATAGGAAGGTCAGGTATCATTTCAAACCAGCTACATTTTGAAGACATGTGCTGCTTTCGCATCTGCACTGTTACAAGGCTGCCATCCTGTTGGCACGTGCTCAGAATTGACTAAATTGAACCACAGTTCCCAGGCAGCAGTACAAGAACACATGAAGTATTTGTAACTCAATTTAGAACATTCAATTAACCCAAACATGCTCAGCTCCATGACTCAGGCAGGCAAATGGGAAAAGCTCAAATGACCAAATACTACAGAAATGAGACATACAGTTCCCCTCTCCCATACATGTGCCTCCACTCAAGCAAGATTAAGAGAAGTAAGTACCTCTTTGGTAAACTGGTATTCTTCCCCATCCCCCCATCTCATATTTTTTATTCTGCCCTGCTTCCAAGGATCTCATCATGGCACGCAGAGTTTCCCCTCTTCTATTTTACCCTCGCAACAGCTCCATGAAGTAGGTAGAGAAAACAAATGGCCCAAGATCTCACAATGAATGTCATGGCATTGTGGGGATTTGAACCCGAGTCTCCCTAGGGCTGCGGTGACTCAAGTGGTTAAGACGCTGAACTGCAGACTGGAAAGTCAGTAGTTCAGCAGTTTGAGACCCGAGTGCTGCATGATGGAGTGAGCTCCCGTCTCTATCCCCAGGTCCTGCCAACCTAGCAGTTCGAAAGCAAGAAATTGCAAGTAGATAAATAGGTACTGCTTCGGTGGGAAGGTAACAGCAATCCATGCACTTCGGTGTTTAGTCATGCCAGCCATATGACCACGGAAATGTCTTTGGACAGTGTTGGCTCTTTGGCTTGGAAACGGAGATGAGCACCGCATCCCTACAGTCGAATTCTACTGGCTTTCGAGCAAGGGAAACTTTTACATTTACCTCCCTAGTCTTAGTGCAACACTCTGAGCATTGAACCCTCCAAACTCTAAATGGACAGCAGAGGGGGGAGGGGGATAATTGTAGGAAAGCAGTGTGGGATCACACCTGCGGCAAATGTTTGCAGTGGCATTCTGAACAATTTCAGACATTTGAAAAAAGCAAGCCATTTTTCAAGAATTTGTGGCTGCTGCTCGAAGTTTGCAATCCAGTTGTTCTTTGAGAAGAGCGGTATATGCTTCACTGTTAAGGAACATGTGCGCACACAAGCCATGCGTCTCTAAGAAACTTCTAGCCAGGCCACAACATGAGATACATTACTACTCAACATCGACATAGAATGTTTCCAGAATCGAAGCACTTCATAAACACTTATCTCAACACACTTGGACACCTGAAGATGCCCTCTACTGAATCAGACCCTTGGTCCATCAAGGTCAGTACTGCCAACTCAAACTGGCAGCAGCTCTCCAGGATTTCAGGTGGAGGTCTTCCACATCACCTACTGCCTGATTCTTTTATGAGGAAATGCTGGGGATTGAACCTGGGGCCTTCTGCATGCAAAGCAGGTGCTTACCACCAAGGCCCCTTCCCATTGTAAGTAACACAAAAAGTCTATTTTTTAAGTCACTAGTCCTTACAGATGTCTTGTAAGTCCACAGCCAGGTGAGTAAGGATTTCCCAATTCATAACATGCATTCATTACCACTATATGACATCAGCTCTCCAACACTTATTTGTTTTCTTTAAACCTACTGAATCACAAGAAATGCAGCAGAGTTCTCTTGCATCTCCCACTTATCAAAGGTCACATGTCTATCAGCAGCACTTGTCATGAACAAGAGGCTCAGGATAAGGCCTTTCCAGAGAATCCAGCACTCTCTTGATTTCCCTCTGCACTTTCTGCCTTTCTCTGCACTGAGGACTGAGGGTGGAGGGGGAGGTGACCAAGTACTGGTCCTTCTGGAAAAGCCATCAGAATAGAGTTGTGTTTTCTCCAGGTCCTGCAGCATAAGAATATAAGAAGAACCCTGCTGGATCAGACCAGTGGTCCATCTAGTACAGCAACCTGCCTCACACAGTGACCAACCAGTTAACCAGGGGGGGGGTCAGTGAACAGAGCATAAAGGCCAAGGCCTTCCCTTGATGTTGCCTCCCAGCAGCTAGGGTTGCCAAGTCCTCCCTGGCCACCGACAGGAGATGGTGGGGTCAGGTTGCCAGATCCCGGTTAGGAAACTCATGCAGATTTGGGGGTGGAGCCTGGAGCAGACAGGGAACTCAGTGGGGTACAATGCCATAGAGTCCAACCTCCAGAGCATCCATTTTCTCCTGGGGAACTGATGTCTGTAGTCTGGAGATGAGCTGTAATTCCAGGGCATCTCCAGGTCCAGCCTGGAAACTGGCCTCCCTACCCAGCACTGATATTCCTAGGCTGCTGCCTCTGAATACGGAGGCAGGGAAGGGTGCCCCAAAATCGGACCGAGCTCTCATTCTGTTGGGGGCCTGGCAAGACTTTCCCCTTCCGGCTGCAGGGGCTTCTTCCAGGAAGGGACCCACGAGGAGTAGCTGTTTGCACATCGCCTCTTACTCCAGAACATGCTGCATCTCGCTGTGTAAACAGGAAAGCCTGAGGAAGGCATTTAGCTGTTAATGCGTACCAGGCCCCATCACTTAGCGCCAAGTTGCAAATGTCAGACTGTCATCTCAATATTGTGCTTGGAGCAGCTTTTAAAGTGGGTCAGGTGTGTCTCCCCAGCTTCCTGGTCTGTTTGGATGGGACGCTTCCTGAGACAGGTGCCCCTGAAATGGGCAAGAGGCAGTTTCCATCCCATTTGCTAGGAAAGCAATCGAGAGCAATTTTCCAAAGGTCACAGGATGGATCTGTGATGGAAAGGAAATTTTTTTCTGGGCTGAGACCCAAAGAAGAAGAGAGTACAGGATAGAACCGAGCCAGGGTTGGCGGCATATTCTAAAGCCTAAGACGGCATCAGACAGACAGCGTGATCACAGTGCTAGGTGGAATAGTCCATTTCTGTACAATTCTGCCACTACCATTTAGTATACATTGAGCCTGTTAACAAAGGCTAGGAGCACTTGACAGATCTTGGGAAATACCCGAGGAAAGGTTACTTTCCTTAAGCCGCACGGCAGCTAAGATCTTCAGGGCTTCCAAAGGTGCAAAATGTCAGGGTTATCATAAAGCATGGTCATATAATGAAAAAAGCTTCAACTTCTCTGCTTCTAAAGGCCAAAATACATGTTAGGGCCATGGGGGGCTCTGTCTGCTAGGGTTGCCAACTCCAGCTTGGGATATGCCTGGAGATTTTGGTGGTGCAGCCTGAGAAGGGAGGGGGATGGACATCGATGGGGTACAATGCCATAGAGTCCACCTTCCAGAGTGGTCATATCCTCCAGGTAAATTGATCTCTGTAGCTGGAGATCAGTTGTAACACCAGGAGATCTCCAGCCGCCTCCTGGAATTTGGCAACCTTATATCTGTCCCTTCCTTGGGCTCCATGTGTCCAAACAGCCCCCGCCCTCATGGCCATTTCCAGTCACAAAAGCAGCGTGGGAGGGAAGCCTGAAGCCCCGTTCTCATCCAGCACAACAGGATGCTTCGAAGGTCACTTGCCCCAATCCTATGTGTGACTACATGAATCATAACACAACTAGCATGTACTTTGGCTCTAACATGACTAGAAATTGAGGTTTGGGCCTGCAGGGTTTTTTCCCCATGGGTGGAAGGATTTCTGTCCATGGGCCATGACAGAGGGCGGTTCTGCATCTGGCATTTGCTCCACATTTTCTCAACTGGGAGGAAAACATGCAGCTCAAAACCAGAAGAAGAAGAAGAGATTGGATTTATACCCCGCCCTTCACTCGGAGTCTCAGAGCGGCTTACAAACTCCTCTCCCTTCCCCTCCCCACAACAGACACCCTGTGAGGTAGGCGGGGCTGAGAGAACTTCTGACAGAAACTGTCCTTGAGAGAACAGCTGTGCCAGAGCTTGTGACTGACCCAAGGTCACATCAGCAGGTGCAAGTGGAGGAGTGGGGGAATCAAACCCGGTTCTCCCAGATTAGAGCCCGTGCACTTAACCACTACACCAAACTGGCACCACATTCAAATACCTCAGGGCAACGCTGTAGTGACTGCAAAATCACCCCCGAACAGCCATAAATCTCTACAGAAGGTACCATAAAACCCGATGATCAAAAGGAAGCAAAAGCGGCATGCAGTGTGGAAGGTGCCACAAAATCCGATGATCAGAGAAAGTGAGAGCAGAGTGCAATGCAGAGGGGGATTTCTGTTCCAACGTAGGTTTCGTAAAACAACGGTGGCGAAAGCCAATGCAGAATCTCTCCCCTCCCACTGGAGCACAAGATGCCCCCCCACACAAATGCTGTTGCTGCCGGGGGGGAGGTCGGCAAAGAGGGTCCTTAACCTTTTCCACTAATTCTCCTCTCCACTCAGCAATTTTGTTTTCCCTCGTCCAGTCCTCAAACTAGAAAAAGAAGCCTGTAGCAATGAATAAAACAGCTGGAGGTGGGGGGGGGGAGTCGATACTGGCAGTGCAGAACCCACAGGGATGGAAGGGATTAAAGCTTCCCCGAAATCCTGTCTCGTTCCACCCCGATCCACAAAGGAAGGAGGCGGACAAATGTGATTAATTCGCCCTGTTCATTAGCAGCAGCTGTTCCTCCATTGTCATCTGGAACCCTATCTTCCTTCTATTCGGCGTCCTCCTGAGCCCTCCCGAGCGCAAACAACGAACCATTTATTTCTTCGCCTCCCAAACTACAGCACACATTCTAGAGAATCCCTTTTATAAAATGTACTGTTTGCTTTAGAAAAAAAAAAAATTTTTTTTCAACATTTCATTTCCAAAAGATGATTCATGGGGCTTTCTGCTGTGGTTCCATTTTGCAATGGCTTGACAGGAAAGCTGGGATCCTCCCTCCCAAAGATGGCATACCCTGGCTTCCCCGGCCCTGACAACAGGGCAGGCCTCCTGGAGTTCCCGAAGGGAGCAGCTGTCCGCTTAGGGTTACCACCTTCCAGCCAAGGCCAAAAGCTCTCTTGGAATTATACTTGAACTCAGGTATACATAAATAACAGAGCCTGAATCTCACTCCTATCTAGGCCTGGTATTCCAAAGAACAAACTCTGATTGGCTACTCTGTGTAGCAGGCCAATCAGGATGCTAGAAGGTTATGGAGGGAGACAAATGTATTGATTGTTATCTTACTGTTTTGATTGGTTATTTATGCAACAAGGGGCATGGCTATGTCAGCCGGGATAGTTTAAAAGAGGACCTGTTGCTCTCCTGTTTCGTGTTGTTTCCTACCTTTGTAAATAAAGCTGAATCACTGTTCATGAGCTGCTGCTTTAAGTCTCGTACCTAACTTCAGGCTACAGAGATCAGTTTCCCTGGGGGAAATGGCAGCTTTAGGGGGCAGACTCTGTGGCATCGTGTCCCCACTGAAGTATCTCCCCTCCCCAAACTCTGTCCTCACCAGGCATACCCTTCAAATATTCAGGAATTATCCAAGCTGGAATTGGCAACCCTATGGCCATTTCATGACTTCTCAATTCCACTTTTATCTCACTCATCCTCCAAGGAGTTCAGCACAGCACACTGTCACCTCCTAGACATTCTCTTTCTTGTTTTGTAGATAATTTAGATAATGGAGTATTCTCCAACTAGCCTTGGACTGCATGAATATTTGACTACTGTATTCGACAAGCAAACGAATTCCAGATATTTTAGATCTGTAACTTGGTATTTTGCTATATTTTCTGGTTAGTATGCAGGGGAAGTTAGAATTTGACAGAACTTAGAGTGGATTTCAAAAAGACTTTGCAGCTTCCCATCTTCAGGACCATGCTTCACACGGACCGGAAGGAACTTCAGTGAGGGCGCCAGCTGGAGGTGTGGGGAAGGAGGGCCTACCGCATGAGGCCACACCCTCCTGGCCCACCTTTGCCCAGCATTGCTGTTGTGAGACACCGGACACCTGGTGAGGGTAGGATCGCCAGCCTCCAGGTGGGAGACATGAAGCTCTCCAGTTACTCCAGTTGATCTGCAGACGGCCAGGATCAGTTCCCATGGAGGAAATGACTGATTTGGAAGGCGGAGTCTATGGTGTTATACCCTGCTGAGGTCCCTCCACAAACTCCGCCCCCTCCAGGCTCCACCCCCCAAATCTCCAGGTGTTTTCCAACTTAGACTGGTAACCCTAGGTGAGGGACTGGATCACCTGGCCTCACCCTGCCCAGCTGCCCAGTTTAGCCAGGCTCGTCCTGCTCAGGGATGGCTGGGCAAGCACTTTCTCCCTTCTCTGGGAGGGTGCAGGACAGGCTGGAGACAGTGCCCGTGCCAGGGCTGTTCCCCCAACAACAACAACATTTAGTATCTGACATTTGATCACATATGAGTCTTTCATTTGACAACTGCACACTCTGTGAGTCGGGCCAGAAGTGTTTAGAACTACAAGGTGCTTAGATCACCCTTCTTCCAGAAGCCCCAAAAACACACACAGTAGTCATTCTCCCACCACTCAAACCACCTGGCAGTCATAATGAGAAACAAATTTACAACCTCTCAGACCCCTATAGAACAGCTATTGGCTGTGGATATGCCAATTAGATGAACCGCCTTCTATCAGAAAAAGGGAAACGAGTTCCAGAGTTGCCAGCAAAACTGACCAGTGGAGAAACCTAGTTCTGACAACTAACATGATGATCTGCCAGACTTACAAGCTGTCCAAAGCATCTATTATTTTATTTAATGAGATTCTGATACCACTTAAGGTTCTTCACTTGGTTACCCACTCACAGTGCCCTCAGATTAATAGGGAGTTTATTTCCAGGTAGGTAGCCGTGTTGGTCTGAAGTAGTAGAACAAAGTTTGTGTCCAGCGGCATCTTTAAGATGAACAAAGTTTTATTCAAGGTATGAGCTTTTGTGTGCACACACACTTCCTCAGGTACAATGAAATGGAAATTACACATATATACATACATATAAGCCAGAGGTTGAACAGCAAATTAGCATACCACATAATGAAGATGTTTTAATAGATGCAAACAGGTACTTATTTGTTATTTTTATTTACTTCATTTACATCCTACCTTTCACCTTTCTCCCCAATGGGACCCAAAACAGCTTGCATCATTGTCCCGTCCTCACAATAAGCCTGTGAGGTTGCTTACGCTGAGAATGTGTGACTCACCCAAGGCAAAGTGAGGATTTGAACCTGGCTCTCCCAGATCCTGGTCAGACACTCTAAACACAGAAGAAGAAGAAGAAGAAGAAGAAGAAGGAGGAGGAGGAGGAGGAGGAGGAGGAGGAGGAGAAGGAGAAGGAGAAGAAGGAGAAGGAGAAGGAGAAGAAGAAGAAGAAGAAGAAGAAGAAGAAGAAGAAGAAGAAGAAGAAGAAGAAGAAGAAGAAGAAGAAGAAGAAGAAGAAGAAGAAGAAGAAGAAGAAGAAGAAGAAGAAGAAGAAGAAGAAGAAGAAGAAGAAGAAGAAGAAGAAGAAGAAGGGATTTATACCCCACCCGTCACTACCCGAAGGAGTCTCAGAGCGGTTTACAATCTCCTTTCCCTTCCCCTCCCCCTTGCCACAACAAACACCCTGTGACATAGGTGGGGCTCAGAGAGCTCTCCTGAGAACTGCTCTTGAGAGAACAGTTCTGAGAGAACTTGTAACTGACCCAAGGCCATATCACAGCTGCATGTGGAGAAGTGGGGAATCAAACCCGGTTCTCCCAGATTAGAGTCTGCACTCCTAACCACTACACCAAACTGGCTCTCACTGCACTACAACAGTGCCTTTTTAGAGGTTATACCCAATAACATGAAGAATTATTACACTGGATCTCATTTAAAATGTCCAAAAATGGAAAGGGGGTGGTTTGTGCAGAGCCCTACCAGCTCAAAAGAGACCTGACTCCTCTTTCGGGCTGTTCATGGGGATCCCCGGTCCCCAAGGAGTACCATTTTAGGGAGCATTTTGGGCTTCAGTGGGAAGGGCGTGGTGAGGAAATCCTGCTCCCCTGATGGAGATCTATGGTGAGACCCAAGTCACGAAGCATCAGATTGAATATAAGGCAGCATTTTATTTCTTAAACCTCATCAGGTCTCAAATAATTTCACATTAAAAATGAACTAAGCAAGGGATAAAGTAACGCAAGAGGAAAATGCAGGCCTCTAATCTAATCTATAAATTAACTATTATTAAATTTAATGTACCCTGCTTTGTAATGATACCAAGAGTCATCCTTCTTGGCAGCTTCTTTCACATTCTCCTTTCAACTACAGTTGCCACCCTCCAGGTGATGCCTGGAGTTCTCTCAGCATAAACTGCAATATAGTGTGCGTGTGCGTGTGTGTGTGTGTGTGTGTGTGTGTGAGAGAGAGAGAGAGAGAGAGAGAGAGAGAGAGAGAGAGAACAGAAACATGTGGGGGAAAGGCCTTTCCCAGAAGGATTCTACATCAGATGTATAGCACAACCTAAACATAAGACTGATTATTTTTTCCAATTCTCTACTTTCCACTGGTCATCAAGGTGATGTTTCAGCTCTGAAAAAACAAGCCTCTTACACCATTGTTTCATTGGACCAGACTTCAGCTATGACGATGACGATGACGCAAAGGCGCCCCCTTTTGAAGCAGAGATCCGTTACCTCAGAGAGATGGAACAGTACCGCCAAAGCTGTTGCCAAGTTGTCTGAGACCAGCAAGGTAATTGACAAGGCCTCCATGACATGACAAACGGCTCTAGTAACAGAGGTGGCCCATCATAATATGCCTACTATGTTTGAATAACATCCCAAACCTACCCAGGTTAGCAGAACAATTTCTAAAATCGTTCCTTCCAATTTGTTGGGCAGCAGTTGTCTGAGGGGAAAAGCTGGTGGGGCTGGTGACCATCTCCTACACAGGTATAAACATTAAGCTGGCAACCTTTTTGTGTTCATCCATCTGATTCGGGGAAGAGGTTTCAGGAGTTCTGAATAGTTCCAGGACAGATCTATCGCCATCGGTTCCATTTGCTGATACACAAAAGAAAACGCTTGGAAGACTCTGCTAACTTCTTATAAGAAATGGGATCCGGAGCAGAAGCTGTTTAGCATGTGCCGAACTTATCCAGAGGCTCCAACCACCATCTTTTAGAATCATACAATCATAAAGTTGGAAGGGACCTCTAGGGTCATCTAGTCCAACCCCTTGCACAATGCAGGAAATTCAGAAATACCTCCCTGCCCACGCCCCCAGTGACCACCGTTCCATACCCAGGAGATGACCAAAAAAACCCCTCCAGGATCTCCACCCAAACTGGCCTGGAGAAAAATTGCTTCCTGACCCCAAAGTGGCAATCAGCATTTCCCTGGGTGTGTAAGAAAGGGCCACAAGAACTCAATTATCATAATTACAAAACAACATATGGAGTAAAATCTCTGTCAGCCCCATACCACAAGGATACAAGTGATCATTTGTAACAATCCTTAAGGGTTGCTGACTGCAAGAGGTTTTACGACACAGTAGTGTAAACCACAGGGTTGCCAGCTCTGGGTTAGGAAGTACCTGGAGATGTTGGGGGTGGAGCATGGGGAGGTTGAGGTTTGGGAAGGGGAGGGACTTCCGTGGGGTAGAATGCCATTAGAGTCCACCTGGAGGTTGACAACCCGAGTAAACCATCTTCTACATTTTGGTGCACTTAAGATTTTAAAATAATTCATTCATAACTAAATAATAATTTTAAATAGTTTTCACATTTCCTAAGTCCTGGAGAGTTTAGACCCAACACTGAAGGTCAAGAAGGTCTCCGTGCCGCACTACATCACAAATCCTTTGTTTGACTAAAGCCCAGTCCTTCCCCACATGTAAGACAGTAATGCCAGGATAGAAAGACTGACACTATTAACTGGATTATAACTTTCTTCCAACTGCTCATAAAACGTGGATTAAGCATTCACATTTGGTGATCGTTATAGCCATTTAGCAATCAGCATGGAGAACAGTTACTAATAATGAAATTAAAATAATTAATGAACATGGCCTAACATTAGGCAGGACGTACCTTCAGAGATACATTCTTTCCTGTGCAATTGGCTGCACTTCAGTGAGGTCCCAGGAAAGCACAAAGATGTCTGTTTCCCAACCATCAGGAATCCTCTGGACTTTCTCCCAGATCACATCCTGTCTCAAGAGCCTAGAGACGGGGTGGTCCTAAGCAGATCTATTCAGAAGTAAGTCCTATTTTTTTTATGAAGCTTACTCCCAGGGAAGTGTTTCTAGGATTGCATCCCTAAGGCTGGCCCCACTGGTGGACCTCCTGGTGGCACCTGGTATTTTTGGCCACTGTGTAACAGAGGGTTGGACTGGGTGGGCCATTGGCCTGATCTAGCATTGGCTTCTCTTATGTTCTTAATTTCCATATCATGGTAGATACATGTGAGGTTTTCTTAATTAGACACACATACTACCTGGAACTAAGAATGGAGTGGATCCAACCATCCTGTAGGGGTACCAGCAGTGTTCCCTCTAAGCTGAACTAGTGTGAGTTAGCTCACAGTTTTTTAGCCTCCAGCTCACACTTTTCTGTCTTCGCTCAGAAGGACGGCTCCAGTGCAAACTAATTTGTGCAGTAGCCAAATCACCTGTTCACCACTTTAATGCCAGTGGCTCACAAAGTAGAATTTTTGCTCACAAGACTCCACCGCTTAGAGGGAGCATTGGTTACCAGGTTCCCCCTGGCCACCAGCAGGGGATGGGGGTAGGTAGGGTTGCCAGAGCCAGGTTGGGAAACTCCCAGAGATTTGGGGATGAAGCCTGGGGAAAACAGGGAGCTCAGTGGGGTACAATGCCATAGAGTCTACCTTCCAAAGCATCCATTTTCTCCAGGGGAACTGATCTCTGTTGTCTGGAGATGAGCTGTAATTCCAGGAGATCCCTAGGTCCCACCTGGAGGTAGACAGTCTTATCCTCCAGGAAGTTTACCTCCAACTTCAGTCACTCTTTCTCCAGTGGAAGAACTACTCAAGTTAGATGAAGCCTCCTTAGTTTGGAAGAAGGCTTCAAACTTTCCTCTGTAGAGAGATAGGATGGGGGATAAGACCTACCCCCAGTGCCTCTGTGCATATGCAGAGTGCCATTGTCTCATTAGTGAACACCCATACCCTGGTGCAACCCTTGTTTACTCTAACAAAGTGGCTATTTAAAAAAAATTGTGAAACATTGGAAAATATACCAAAAGAGTATAAAACTTATTTTCTAAAAATATATGTGAAAGATCATTGTAAAAATATAAGGTGAAATTTGGAAAACAAATACTGAGGTATTTAAATAGGTAATTTGATGAGGTAATGAAATCCCCTGCTATTTAGATACCTATGTAAATGCTTGCATATGGTTTAGAAATGGATTGAAGCTACATGGTTTAGAAATGGATTGAAGAATACAATAGTTAAGTATACAGACACATAACCTGTCACTGAATACAAAAACTTATATTTAAAAATATGCAAAAGATTTTTGTAAGAACATAAGGTGGAACATGGAAAAAAATGGTATGAAGTATCTAAGCATGTAAATTGATGATGTAACGGAACCCCCCACATTTATGTATTGGTGTGTTTTGTCTGTGTGATGTCTGTCTTTATACAGTCTTTTATTTAGAAAAATTAAAATCAGATTTCTACATAAATATGTTCAACTCTGTTACGATTCTCCTGTGCAGCTGCTCTGAACATTCCATTTCCCATCCTGCATCCTGATTCTTGGGTCTCTTTCAACCTTCCGGGCACATGCGCAACAGGAGACACCTGCAGACAAGGCACTGGCAGACTGATCAAGCACTGGACAAATAGATATTGTTTTTTATTGGATCTTCTGTAATGGTGTGACAGGTGGGGTGGAAAAGGTGAGAATCACAGGGGACTAATCCAATCCGACTGCTGGGGGTGGAATGCAGCACTTTGAAGCCAGAAATTAGAAGACTTAAAATACCATAGGAAGAGTCTGAGTTCCCTTTTGTGTCCAGAGAAACAGCTGGGGGGGAGGAAACCTGGCATCTCATATTCCAGTTTTCAGAGGTTTTGGATAGAACTCCCTTCACTATTATTCTTCCAGTGATTAGCAGCAATTGTAAGCAGTTAGCGGCAATTGCGGAAGCTAGCTGGGAAATATTTGGAGTATTGGCTTCCAGATTTGGGTGGGGTCCAAGCAGGTTCTTGGCTGCCAGAAGGGGGGGAGGAGTAATCCTCTTTGATTACCCAAAAAGACTACGCAAGAGATGAGAAGACCTGCGTGGACAAAAGCTTGCAATACCCACTTTGTGCAAAATGAAAGCAGTGGATATTGATAGGGGGAAAAGATTGCACTTTTTTTAAGCAGCAAATTCTTGAGTTGCACCTTTGTAAACTCTCTTCCCATTTTGGATTTGTGGGTGGAGCCTGGGGAGGGCGGGGTTTGGAGGGGGAGCTCAGCCCAGGATAATACCATGGAGCCCACCCTCCAAAGCAGCCCTTTTCTCCAGGGGAGCCGATCTCTGTAGTCTGGACATCAGAGGTAATAGCAGATAATCTTCAGTACCCACCTGGAAGTTGACAACCTATATATTTGTGTAAGAGGCACACAGATGGAGTCCAGAAGAAAGCAAAGTATCTTTCCATTACCAGAACAAAAAAGGGGAGACCGGGGGTGGGGGAGCAGCAGATGCTTCAGAGAACTTTGAAATAAAATTAAGGGCCTTGCAAGATTGATTAGCAGAGTCCCAGCTGTCCCATTATTGCTGAAGCTGGGATTGATGAGGCCCTTAAAAGCAAATCATTGAGTGGAAGGCGCCTGTCACGATGGCCCCGGAAACTATCTGCTGGAGACAGAGAGCAACAAATTCTGCTCCCCAGCAAACAGAACTTCAGGAAATTCTTAGGTGTTTGTTTTTTTTAATACAAAAGATGTGGCCATACTGAATTCTCAAAGTAACTTTTTAACAAAACAAATATAGCTTCACTTTTTTCCAGCAGAGCGGAAGTTCCTACGATTCTGCCCACTAGGGCAGCCAAACTTTCTCCTGTAAGTTTAGCTTTTTTTCTTGTATCTATTGTCCCCAGGCAAGTGAGATCCTTTTAGTCTGTGCAGGGCTTTTTTTTGTAGAAAAAGCCCAGCAGGGACTCATTAGCATAATAAGTCACACCCAACAGCAGAAACTCATTAGCATATCAGGCCACACCCCTGACAGCACAGCTCATTAGCATATCAGAACACACCCCTGTGCTACCAGAAGTGTGGTCATCCAGCCACATCCACCTTTTGCTTATTTTGCTTATTCTGTTTACTTTGTTTGTTGTCAAAACCCAGGGCTTTTCTTTAAGCAGGAACTCCTTTGTATGTTAGACCACACACCCCTAAGGTAGCGAATCCTAATGAGTTTCTACAGTTGGGTGTGGCTTATTATGCTAATGAGTTCCTGCTAGGTGTGGCCAACTTGAGAGCCAGCCAGAACTCTGTTCCTGTGCGTTCCTGCCCAAAAATAGCCCGTCTGCAGCAGCTGTTGCCACCTGGAGTGTGTAAGATGATCAGTGGGGCAGATGGGCCTGCTTTCAATGGAAAGGCCTTTTTTGGTCCCATTCAGCTCCAGTTCTAGGTGGGTGGGGAGGTAATGTTCTCTTTCCTCTCTCAAAACCGGGAGGACTGCCATACCCTTCCTCTCTGATCTTCTGTCGGAGCTAACCCTAATTCCTTCCACATCTCCTCATCCTCATCAGATTTACTTATGAAGAACTAGTGTGTGTGGTGGCTAGAGCACCTCGCTTTGTTTAACCTGTGGGGACTTTCTGAAAACAGGTAGGAGTCAACACCACAAGATGGCCGCCACGGGGGCACAGCCAACCACAACAGGCTGCCATGGGTTGCTCAGACCAATTAGAAAATGTTAGGCAGCTCCAAGCCTCCTATGATGGAGGCAGCTTTGCCCAAATGGATTCCCCAGGCCTACATGATTCTTTTAATGCACCTCCTGCTCCAATGAGATGGAGGAAAGCCAGGATGGGCAGTTTGCTTTGGAGAAGGAAGTGGGAAACAGGAATCACACTAGTGGGTACTCTAGCACACACAGGCACCATGTTGGTGTTAAAGAGTGTCAGACTAGTTCCTGGGGGACCCATGCTTAGATTCCCATTTTGCCATACCCAATCACAAACACCCAGAATAACTTATATCACAGGATTGTTGTGAAGATATAATAAGGAATATGCCCTGACCCCAAGTTCCTTGAAAGAAATGCAAAATAAAAATGCAGTGGATAGACAGATCTTCTCCCTTCCACAGCTCTCTCCTTCTGTACCACTCCTTAAAAATGAAGCACCCCGATATGCTCTCAGATGTTGTATTCACTGTCCTCTCATACACTTCCCCCCCACACCTTTATTCAGACCAGTTTTTAGATCTACCTTTTCTTCACCCAACATTCAGGTGGCTGGAAGGATGCTGGTGATAAAACCCAGTGGAGGATCCAGGCAATAAAACATCCAGTCAAAGGGGCTTGTCACACATGAATGACTGTGCAAGGACACGTTTACCCAGAATGCCCCAAGAGCCATTGTTCGGTGCTTACCTCAAGACTCATCTTCAAAAGCATCAGCTTGTTCTGGACGGAGAAAACAAACCACCTTTGGCTTTGCCCTGGATTCGTCATTGTTTCCCCAGGAGGAACACGGTTAATTTATTCTGCTGCCGTGATAAGAATGAACAACAACAACAAAAATCTTCCCCTAAAGCCCTGCCCCTGTTCCCACCAGACATGACAAAAACAGCACTGAAAAATCTAGTAGACGAACTGGATTGTTTAGAACGCTACTAAACTTCGGATACCAGAAGAATGCTTGTGAAAAATAATAGACGTAGAACACTGCCTCACAGACCGCCTTGGCTCTTAAGAGCAGAGCAATTTGGGATTCAAATTTCACATTTGGGAAAACTCTGTGTAGCAAATTAGAAGTTTTAAGTGTCCAGTGGGGAGAGAGGAGAATTCCCATTTTCTGAAATTGGATGTGTCAAGCCAAACACAGAAGATCTTGAAAACATGAACTTTATTTTTACACGTACATTTTAAAATCATGTTTCTTTGGGAACAGGACTTGCAGCATTTTGACAAGCGTGTGTGAGAGAGAATATGCCGTGGTGAGAGAGCTTCTGTTTCTGCCCCCCTGCAGTAGCTCTGAACACAATCCACAAAGTTATTTCCCGACAAAGGTCCACTACCCGCCCCCCAATAAAACAGCTTTTTTCCAGATGAAGAAAAAAGGAGCAATTATTTTTATGAATATTTGTATCTTAACTAACGTGGAATTTGGAGAGGCCCACGCATCCGTTTTGATTGCTAGCTCACACCAACCTAAGAATTCAGGCTGGAGATCCTCAGTGACAGCAACAATTTAAGATACCCATTGAATGACAAAATACAATTTCTCACTGCTGCTGAAAAAGAAGTTGATCCCTTTTGATCGCCCAAAAAGGCTATTCTGGGGATCATGTGTCCTGCATGGACAAAATCCATGCGGGAGTTGGAAGAGAAGGACCATATGCTGTCTCTTAGCCTCAGCCTCCAGAGGGGGGCTACAAGAGAATCAGACAGACAGACAGGCAAACTGTGAGCATCCTTCCTCTTTACTCTTTTGCCTCTGTCCCTTTGATGTGTAGACTGATACTCTCAGGGAATTGCTTGCTTCCTTCCTTCCTTCCTTCCATCTCTCTCTCTCTCTCTCTCTCTCTCTCTCTCTCTCTCTCTCTCACACACACACACACACACACACAAAGAAGGTGCACGTTTCTCCTTATCTTTGGCACCACAGATGCAGCTAGTTGGATTAGATTCTATCCCTATCTCTCAACCTGTGCTTTCTAGAATGTAGTTTCTTGAATAAAGAATTCTTATTAGTTTGAAACGGACAAGTGGCTCTGTGTAACTCTGTAACTTTGCTAGCATGCACAGTACCATGAAGTTACTGCTGCGTGTAGCACTCTGCTAAATATAATAGCGATTCCTGGCTTAGTAGAACAGTGAATCTAACAGTGGGGATGGAAGCTGCCACAAAGAGAGGACTTGGGCAACATAAGAGCCAAAAAGTTGGCTGGAATCAACCCCATGAATTGCCACCTCAACCAAAGGAAGATATGAAGATGGCTTGTCACTCCACTGGTACATCTATCTTTAACAGGCAGTAGCTGTCCAGAGTCCCACATGGAGACTTATCTCTCTCAGCATCTGTTCCCTGAGAATCTTTAACTGGAGATGCTGAGACTTTCTACATACAATGTTCCCTTTAAATGGCTTTTGCAAGCCATTTCAGCAATACTTTCACTCCCCCACCCCACTTAAGGGATTCCTGAAATAGCTTCACATGCTGAGTCATGCCGGCGGCAGAGCTTAGAGAAGGCATTTAAAGGGACCGCGGCCTCTTTAAATGCCTTCTCCAAGCCCCACTGCTGATTCCAACATGTCTGCCAACAGAAACCCACCTGGAAGGTTCATGTGGCTCCTGAGGGCACAATGACATGACAAGGTTTGAGAACCACGAACCAGGCCAAGTTTGTTACAAACTTAGATTTGTAATTCAGTTCATGCCCATCCCTGCTCTCAGTACTAATTTCTGAATATGGCCGAAGGGTAGGCCAGGATCAGTGAGGAAATCCTTCTCCCAGAGTAAGCACTGAATTATTGAGCTCACCATTGGGAAAGAGATTACACCTTTCCTATCCAATATGGATCCCTGAGTTAATGCCAAACATTTCACCTTCCCATCCTGCCCCCAGGCCATGCAAAGTCATAACAGAGCACATTCCCAAGAGTGGCACACATTAGCAGCTCTGCCTAGATCTTGACAGAGACCTAAACATTTTTTTCTTCCCTTGAAGGGGGCAGCCAGCCTGTTCACCCGCAATCCTGGCCCAATCTAGCACATGCAACACTTGTGTGGGAACAGCTGCTAGAGCAGGTGCTCAGGAGTCTGCCATGTGGGGAAGCAACCACATCCCACAAAGAAGTCATGCATGCAGAATTCCCCACTTAGGGATCCCCCACGTGCCCAAAGCCAGAATATAGTATAGCATGCAGGATCTAGTAACTAGGGAGAAAGGCATTCTCTATGAGGCAGAGTCCCATACAAGGAAGTAGAATGTCATGGATAGACATGGAAGCTACCTGAATCCAACTCAATCACTCCTTTCTGAACATGGTCAAATCACATGGAGCTTTGAAAAGGCCCAGTGCTCGCTTTGCAACATGGAAGCTTGTTTTATTTGGATGCTCTTCCAGAACTTGTGTGTGCATCTCAATTTGGCGTAGTGGTTAAGAGCGGTGGACTCTAATCTGTAGAACCGAGTTTGATTCCCCACTTGAAGGTAGCTGGGCGACCTTAGGCAAGTCACCGCACTCTCAGACTAAAAATAACCATAGCTCGCCACCTAGTGGTGCCAAAAAAGAGCTACAGTTTTGGCAGCCAAACAATTCCTCTGGGGATCTCCTGGCTGTCCCACAGACAATGCCATAGAATAATTTCAATTTGCATACTATAAGACCTCATTATTGTTATTATTTACTTATTAACCTCACATGGATGGCCCAGGCTAGCCTGATCTTGTCAGATCTCAGAAGCTAAGCAGGGTTGGCCCTGGTTAGTACTTGGATGGGAGACCACCAACGAATACCAGGGCAGAGGCAGGCAATGACAAACCACCCCTGAACGTCCCTTGCCTTGAAAACCATAAGGGGTCTCCACAGGTCTGCCATGACTTAATGGCACTTTCCACCACCCCTTATTATTTACCCTGCTTTTTCTCCAAAGTGACCTACAATATTCTCCTTTTCTCCATTTTATCCTCATAAGAAACCTGCGAAGCAGGCTTGGCTGTAAGGGTGACCAGCCCCTAATCACCCAATCAACTTCCATGGCAGAATAAGGATTCGAGCTGGGGCCTTTCAGATCCAAGTCTGACACTCTAACCACTCCCCCACACTGGTTCTAGGATCCTCATCCCTAATTATTCTGTCAAGACTGGATCCCTTTGATTGGATCTAACTAGTATAAAGGCAAACACTACAATTTTTCCCTAGCAATTGGAGGAAGAGGAAGAGAATTTGGTTTTACCCCGCTCTTCACTACCTGAAGGAGTCTCGGTGTGGCTTACCATTGCCTTCCCTTCCTCTCCCCACAACAGACACCGTGTGAGGTAGGTGGGGCCTGAGCAAGCTCTGAGAGAACTCTGACTGGCCCAAGGTCACCCAATTGGCTTCAAAAATTGGAGGAGTGGAGAAGCAAACCCAGCTCTCCAGATTAGAGTCCGCCACTCTTAACCACTATACCAAGCTGGCTCCAAAGCGAACATCCCCATTTCAGCCAGAACTGTACACTGAAAGACAGAAGCAATGCTACTCTGTGAGCATTGTTTAATCATTATGTGCACCATGACACAAGAGCACATCCTTAAAATGCTTTGTTCCTAAAAACGGCTATGGTCTTGTCTAGAAGTCCAACACTTTGACAGGGGGGCCAGTGAGGGGCAGGCACTGGGCACATGGTTGTGGTACATCATCACCACACGATCCCTAATATTCAAAAGATGCTGCATTGTTGAGTGGTGGCTCAAATCAAGCCAGATCATCTGATTTCACTCCTACCTGTGGATTTTGCAATCATTCAGTCGCCTCAAAGTATTGCAACCCCTCTCACACTTCAATAACAGGTAGGCATCGGAATTTCCAGGGGGAGGGTGAATCAACTCTCGACAAGAAAGCCGACACTTGCAATCCTGGCCATTCGAGGAGTACATGCATGGCATACTCTGGATGTTAGAGAGGGTGCCTATATGGGATGGCATGTTTATCTTTTATGAAATACAAGTTTGGGCCTTATGAATTGCCAGCCTTTACTGGATCCCTTGTGCTGTGATCTCAGAAGTAGGGCTCACCAAAGCTGAATTCAAGTATCTTTTGCTAACCTGTAGGATGTGAAACACCGATGCCTCTGAGCACGTGCAAAGCCCCTCCAACCCCCATTACCGGAAAATCACAATTTAGACCTTTCATGATTGGGACTGGGAGAAGAAAAAGTATCTGGTTAGCAAGATTTAAACCTCTTTTTTAAAACAGTTATGCACTAACCTTTTCTGCCATTTGGAGCCATTTTATGGGGCAGCAGGTAGAAACGCAGTTGTGGGAGTACACCGTCCCCTTTAAACACTGCTGAGGATAGATCACTCTAGATCTATAGATAGCCCGGGGTAGCCGGAGCTCATCAGATCTTGGAAGCTTAAGCAGGGTCGGCCCAGGTTAGTATTTGGATGGGAGACCCCCAAGGAATACCAGGGTCACTATGCGGAGGCAGGCAACGGCAAACCACCGCTGAACATCTCCTGCCTTGAAAACCCTCCTGGGTTACCCTAAGTCAGCTGAAGGTAAAGGTAAAGGTTTCCCTTGCTCGAAAGCCAGTCGAATCCGACTCTAGGGTTGCGGTGCTCATCTCCGTTTCAAAGCCAAAGAGCCAGTGCTGTCCGAAGACGTTTCCGTGGTCATGTGGCCGGCATGACTAAACACCAAGGCGCACGGAACACTGTTACCTTCCCACCAAAGTGGTACCTATTTATCTACTTGCAATTTCTTGCTTTTGAACTGCTAGGTTGGCAGGAGCTGGAACTAGAGACGGGAGCTCACTCCGTCTTGCGGGACCTGGGTCTTGAACTGCTGAACTACTGACCTTCCACAGCCTGCAGTTCAGCGTCTTAACCACTTGAAACCAGATGGCAAAAAAGAATCAGGGAGCCACCTAGTGCCCACTCTCTGCCACTGCGCCAAATTCCAGGGTACTTCCTTAGGAGAAACATTCCTTTAAAGAGAACTGCATTTTTTTTTACAGCTGACATTCCCAAAGAAACTGCTTTAGTGAAGCAGTTCTCCATACATACCTCTGACCCACAATGAAAAGAGAACGGAAAGGGGGGGAAAGCTGGGCAGGTAAACGGTTAGATGCTCCTTAGACTCACCTTCCGGGGCCGTTGTCAAAAGAACATTATGTGGCACGTGGCATTACGAAGTTTTCTGCTGCTGCTTTGCTCTGAGTACAAGCCCTGGTCTCAAAGGACTTGCGGCCAATCTCACCTCACTTTTGTGAGAGTGCAGAGAAAAGCTGGAGTTACTAGGTGTCGGTAAGTGTGGGAATAACAAGAGCAGAAGACCACCGCTTCCTGAAGACGCCAAGGCCCTACAGTCCTATTCTTATCACTATCAGCTATGGCACTGGTCTCCAACGTGGTGCCCAGAAGCAGTGTTCCCTCTCAGCTGAGTTAGTGAGAGCTAGCTCACAGGTTTTTAATGTCCAGCTAAAACATTTTTTGCTCAGGAAGGATGGCTCCAGAGCAAACAAATTCATGCAGTAGCCAAATCGCTTGCTCACAACTTTAATGCCGGTAGCTGACAAAGTAGAATTTTTGCTCATAAGACACCACAGCTTAGAGGGAGCATTGCCCAGGAATGCCCAAGAATGGCATGGCGCCCACTGATATCATGGTGCCCACTTGCTTCTTCCCAAAGCATCTCCTTCCTACAGAGAAGAGGCAATCCTGATCTTTTCTCCACCACACTTCCTTTCCTCTGGGTTTGCAGGGACCACCAGTTTAGACACAGCTGCCGGCACTGGGGAATGCCCAACACTTTCTAACTGGACCCCAGCCCCACACCAGCCATTTTCTTGTGGAGCCCAAGATCTGCTCTGAGAGTGCCCAACGGCTTAACAAGGCTGAGGACCCCTGAACTAGGAGGCTTGCAATGACAAGCGATCTGGAGAAGTGCAGGCTCCCGACACTGGGGATATTCAAGAGGTGAGCTGAAAACAGAAACGGGGGTACAGAGAGACATCTAAAGCATTCATTTTCAAGGATAATCTCAATGACTGTTCGCCGCCCTAGCAGACAGCCCTAAAACTTTGGATGCAGGAAATTTAATTCCAAAGGAGCCTCCATCATAGTCTTTTACAGCAAAATCAAACCATAGTGTAGCACCTTAAACATGAATAGATTTATCATGACATAAGCTTTGGTGTTGCAGCGGTCTCTGATCGATTTCAAGAGTCTGTCCTTCAAAAGCTGAAGATAAGTCTTCACGCATGTTCATGAAGCTCCGTGGGGTCTAGCAACCATTCCCTAATGTACACAACACAAGCTTCTGGCTTCTCTATAAAGCAACATGTTGGCTTGGATCCAGCAATGCACAAGCAGAAGCAGAAATGGATGTGGCACAGTTCCGCCTGCACAAGATTTTTGTGTGGCACCCACCTCTTTCCTCCCTATATACCGCAGAGCCCAAAAGTCGGTACCACAAGACCCTGTACACGAGGAAACGCAACTCTGACCTGCCGCAAGTGGCTACCACGGTCTTTTTCTTGCATTTCCATTTGTGGAAGAACTCTCCCAGAAGCGGAAATCTGCCACCGGCTCTAACCCAATGTGTGGTGTTTAGTGCTATCGAAACACAGCACGAGTCCAGAAGGCAACAATCCGACAAGCAGCCCATCGAAAGAAAGTGGGAAGGAGATTCAGACGTGCATTTTTCAATTTCTTTTAATCCTCCCAAAGCACATACTGATTTGGGACGGCGAAGGAAGACACAGTAGCCAGTTATTACTTGCCGACAAGGGAAAGGCAGAGAAGGAGGAGTGTCGTGTCGAGCTGAATGGCCTTTGATTCCAGAACAGCACCCTCTAAGGACCAGTCCAGCTCCGACGGGAGCATTTTTTGTCACCACTGCTGTGGACAAATACACAGAAAATACACAGCATGGCTGGGGGGCGGGGGGGGTGGTTCAGGAATAGATTCCTAAGATGCAAACTAAAATTCCTGCCAGCCTCTGTCCTGGGAGCGCACACACATCTCTTTCCCCCAACACACCCAGTTGGATATTTTAATGTACATCCAATTCCAACAGATTTGCATGCGCGCCCCGACAAGAAGCCCTCCAGGCATGCTCTGCTTCCCACTGCAGAAACAGAATGAGGTTGTGCGTGCACAGCTGTGTGCGCAGATAAACCATAGCTACTTTGCACACAAGTGGCAGTCCGGGGAACCAGATGACAGAGAGCAGGAGAGTCTTAGGGCCGTCTGTTGCATCGCAGTCTGCCCTCCCCTCGGCAGCCTCTCGTGTCCCTAGGAGGGGAGGGCAACCTGCTTGCAGAAGCCCATCTCAGCACACGTACTGCATTTGCCAGAGGGTGATCCCCATCGGAGAAGTCAGATCTTCCGGGAAAAGTCCCTTTTTCAAATCTTCCCCACCCCTCCCCACTCAAGTTTCTCTCTAGTTCTTTCAAAGAGGGGGAAATAAACCCTGGATGTTTTGAGACATGCACAACTTGTTGCATCTCTTGGACTCCGTAATAATAATTTTACAAAGCATCCAACCTGATTTTGTGGAGACATAGAAGGAACAAGCTCTGACCTGGATAGCCCAGGATAGTATTTGGATGGGAGACCTCTAAGGAATACCAGGGTTGCGACACAGAGGCAAGCAATGGCAAACCACCTCTGGAACATCTCTTGCCTTAAAAAAACCTACACGGTTGCCATAAATCTGCTGTGACTGAACAGCATTTTACAACACTATAGAAGGAACTGGTAGTTCACAGAGGAGCAATTACGATGCTCTGTTCTTCACTATGCTTCATTCACAGGACTTAGTGCTCATGAATGGCGCCTGAAAGTGGAGAAGCACTTTATGGTCTATTTCAGTCATCTCAGGGCCTTGAAATGCCTGGCTCCTAATAAGCAAAGGTCATGATTTTCTGACGTCTAATTTCAAAAAACCCTTGCGCTAATATTTCGTCTCCTCTCTGCCAGGAGCCCCCTAAACGTGGGAACACCTCGTTTTTAGTCCAAACAGCCTGATGAAGAAGACAGCATCTAAAAATCCCTCCTAGCAATTTAAGAAGCCTAAGTAAAAAAACAGAACAAAGTTTGAGCCCGGTGGCACCTTTAAGACCGACAAAGTTTAATTCTGGGAATAAGCTTTCGTGTGCATGCAAACTTCTTCAGATACGAAGTAGTGGGCATGCACACAAAAGCTTATACCCAGAATTAAACTTTGTTGGTCTCAAAGGTCCCACTGGACTCAGACTTTGTTCTATTGCTTCAGACCAACACAGCTACCCCCCCGAATCTATCTTTAAAAAGTAGGCGGCTGTATCTGTGTCACTGGGCCTACAACTTCGCATTCTGTTTTACAGACTTTTTTAACCCAAATTCCTCAGCAAGATGTTGAGGAGGGGATGAGGGGTGTCTTCCCGGAAGTTTTGTCTGACCCCTGCATTCCTACTAATAAAGGTAAATGGGACTGCAGATTATGGCCTGTAACTTGCACTCAACGTTCCTGATCTACAAGAAATGTTAATCTGTAAGCACCGCCCCAGAGGAAGACACCACGGCAGGAACATCTGAGCCATCAGGAGCTACTTGCTCCAAGACTATATTTACCCCAGCATGGTGTAGTGGTTATGAGCCACAGGGTCTAATCTGGAGAGCTGGGTTTGATTCCTTGCTCCTCCACATGAGGTCTGCTGGGTGACCTTGGGCCATTCCCAGCTCTCTCAGAGCTGTCTCAGCCCCATCCGCCTCACAGGGTGCCTGTTGTGGGGAGAGGAAGGGAAGGAGATTGTAAGCCACTTTGAGACTCCTTAGGGGAGAGAAAAGCAGGGTATAAAAACCAGCTCTTCATCTTCTTACCCAGGTCTCCAATGATCCGGCCACCTCCAGGCTGAAGAGCAAACTCACGACTCTGCACTGGGGTTGAAAGACCATCTCTGTGGCAGAGCATTTGGAAAGCAGCCTAAACCAGGTGCAAGAGTAGTCCTTCCTTTCCCATCATGCTACGCTAAACAAAATCAACAGCTGGTTAATCCATGCATTGGGATTGGTTGCAGCTTGTATACATATAGCATGTCATGTAAGAGTAAAGGCCAGAAACTTCTTGTTGTAAATTGCCAGACCTACTCCAGAGGAAGCTAATTCTACCCTGCCCTTCCTTTGTCTATCACACTGTCCATAAGAATATAATATTGCCTGACAAGATCCTAAGAGAACGATTCTCTGGTTTAAATCCTGGGAAGTTCTCAAAAGGCCCAGATTTCTTAATGGCTCCACCCACCCTTTGGCTCATCTGGGCTCTCCTGAATATGCAAGCAAACAAGAGTCGAATTCTAATTCTGCCTCTGGCTACCCAAGCTGGCAGTGGAGATCCAGCCTCGCCCTCTGCAGGATCCCAGGTGGCATGGCAATGCCAAATTTCCTCTACCCGACTGAATGAGCAGGAAGCAACAACCCACAGCCAGAGTTAACATTAGCTTAAACCCAACAGTCTTCATGGACTTAACCGCTTTCTCACAAACTCTCGGCTACTAGAAGATGGGAGATCCACAGGACTGTCCTCGAGAGCAGGGGGCAAAAAAGGAATACAGGAACGACTCTCGATTTTGAAGAAAACCCGTCTTCTTCATTTAGCTGCCAAGGGCAGAGGAGCAAAACATTTGCAAAACGCAATAAAAAACAACCCCCCAAAAATATAAATAGGTGATTTAAAAAACAAATCCTAGTCTTCTTTTCTTTTCCCTGAAACCCCATCCCTGCACCAAAACCAACTCTGTGATCTCCGGTCTCAAACAGGGCCTGATCTCAGCCATCCGTGGCCAGGATGACAGCCGCCCCGAAGATGCCAACGTTCTGCCCGATCAGCTTCATCTGGTTCCAGAACTCAACTCGGCGGGAGTCGTGCCAATATCCCAAGTTGCCATCGATGAAGAGGACCACCAGCGGGAGGATGACCGACAGGATCTGGGCCGCCAGAGTGATGTAATAACCGGAGAGGAAGGAGAGGGCCAGGATGCCGTAGAGGACGAAGAGGAGCTGTAAGGCGATTTCCCCACCGGGGATGCCACTGAGATAGGCCAGACGGTCCTCCTTGCTGTGCTGAAGGGAGTAGGCCTGAAAGTGCATAAAGGAAAGGAGTCCAGCCAGGGTGAGCCTTTAGGAGCATCTCTCTGCACAATCGCTGCACAAATTTATTGATTCAGAAAAGGTGTATGCTAGATATCCATACATCAATGGGAACAGTAATGGGCATTAAAGAGAAAATTGGTATAAAATGTTTTGCTAGATGTTATATAACTCTAAAGGATGCTAGAACGCAAATAAAAACTACAAAGGGAACTGCTGGAAATGTCAAGATATAGATAGAACCTTCTTGCTTATGTGGCGGACGTGTAAAGAAGCAAAGAAGATATGCAACGCATGGGAAAATGCAGAATATATCAAAGTTCAAATTCCCAATGGAAGCCAAGAATATGGTATGAGGTGTATACTGCCTACCAAATGACCAACAATTTTGGAAGAGATATTCAAATATATGGCGACAGCAGCTAGAATTATCGAAGCAGCAAAATGAAAGGGAAACTAGAGGTCTGTCAGCACTTAGAAGAATGGGAAAATAAGCTTGCCAAATATTACGAAATCTGAGGGGGACGGAGGGTGTACTACGCGAGCAGGAGACGGATTTAGAATGAGAAGCAGTTTTACAATATTGTACACACATGTATGGTAATACAGAAGAAGCACGATGTGAATCAGTTTTAAACAGTAACATCCTGAATATAAGTGTGCGTAAGGAAGTGGACTTTGGGGAGAAACATCTTTTTTAAATCTTCTTCTTACAGGACACATAATAGATTTCCCTTCTGTATTTTTGCCATATTACCTACTTGTTAAAAGTAATCGTGAGTACGCAGAAAGGGCAAAAACATGTAATCCTGAGTATGTAGCCATGACAAAACTGATAATGTAGCTACAAAACAGACCAGTTGCAAAGTTTGAAATGTAAAATGATGAACATAAATGTACTCCGTCAAAAGTAAATATCTCTTCTCCATTCTACAGTGGAAACAACCCTGTGAGGAAGGCTAGACGAAGAGTGGGAGACGGGACCAGCATGTGACCTGCACCCTGCCTGGGCATGGGAGAAGAACAGTTTGGAGGAAGGGTTCCCATTCAGCTCAGCTGGGTAAGAGGAATTCCGCCATCAGAGCGAGGGCGTTCTTTAGCCAAGTTCTAGATTAGCCTGAGAGTTAACAGACATCACAGAGCACCACACTAGTTTGCACTAGTTTTTTAGACATTTAGATCTTTTAGTGGAAACCGATGCTCCCTCTAAGCTGTGGAGTTTTGTGATCAAAGATTCTCCTTTGTGAACTACTGGCATTAAAGCTGCGAGTGAGCGATCTGGCTGCTGCATCAATTTGTTTGGCTCTGGAGCCCTCCTTCCTGAGCTGAGACAAAAATGCGTGAGCTGGAGGCTGAAAAACTGTGAACCAGCTCACACAAACTCAGCTTAGAGGGAACACTGGTGGAAACCCAAAGCAGCTTATGACATTATCCCCCCCCCACCCTCCATTTTACCCTCACAACAGCAACCCTGTGAAGTAGGTTAGGCTGCGAATGGGTGACTGGCTCAGCATCACCCCGCAAGTTTCCATGGCAGAATGAGGGATTTGAACCTGGGTCACCCTGATCCTCATCCAGTAGCACCTTTAAGACTAACAAACTGTATAATAGCATAAGCTTTCGAGAAACACAGCTTTCTTCGTCAGATGCATGGAGGGTCCGTGCATCTGACAAAGAGAGCTGTGTTTCTCGAAAGCTTACGCTACTATAAAGTTTGTTAGTCTTAAAGGTGCTACTAGGCTTTTTACTGATCCTAGCCAACGCTCTAACCTGCTACAGCCCATGCTGTTTTGTCACGAATGAACACACCAAACAAGCAAACTAATTAGACATCCACTCAGAAGGCTCTTCTGAAGGCAAGATGGCACCACAGAAAACCAATGAATAAAACACCCCGTTTTAAACCAGTTGGTTGTTTTTTTCCTTTCCACAGACGTGCAGATTTCCCAAACTGCTTCACAGAAGCCTGCAGGCAGGACTCACTTGTCCGCTAACTGACCTCAACCTAGAGGCTTGTGACCCCAAAGGCAGCAGACTGTTTTTCTTTTTTGGGAAAGGGGGTGTTATCTGAGATACTCATGAGTACGTACCACACAAATGAGGTAGATGCCAATGAAAACCTGTCCAGTGGACTGCAGCGACCTGTTCCGGGGTTTCTGGCGGTAGATCTCTCCGGCTCCGCTGGCCAAGACCAAGAAGCCGCCAATAATGGCTATTGTCCGTGAATACATCCTCACCTGCAAGGGGGGGGGAGGAGCACAAAATGCAGGTCCCAGTTAACAAAGTGGAAGCAAAACCCATCAAGTACACAGTAAATTCTAATATCATAATATGAAGCCTCGAGCACAGCGTTTCCTGTATGGAGATCCCTGAACAGCCAAAATATTCATTATTGGTAAAGGGGGGAAGAGAGAAAGAGAACACATTTCTACTTCAGTCAATGGCAGATTAGTGTTTCAAAGATGAAGCCTGCTCGGGAAGATACCAAAACACTTTTTTTTTGAACAAGACAAAAAAGGAGATAAAAATTAAAAGATCAGAGTTACCAAATTCATTAGAAACACAAGCACAATAGCCTCTAATCGTTGTACACCGCCCTGAGCCGGTACGGGGAGGGCGGTATATAAATCAAAATAAATAAATAAATAAATAAATAATGTACAGAGGGTCATAGCAGATAACCACCCTACGAATCTTAGCATTTGGGAGGGGGTTGCATCTTAACACGCACACGGACACACACACACGGACAGAAAACCATGCACTGTGTCCACAAAGACAAGTATATCAGACAGTCTACAGAGACAAGTTTACCTTATTAACAGACCGCCATTCAGCTACAAAGTCCCCAGAGCAGTTTACAATACAAAAAAAGAGACCACAGAGTAAAGTAAAAATTCAGTTAAAGTATCAAAAGCAAAAAGAAGTACTTCTTCACCCACCACAAAGTTGAACTGCTGCCCGTGAATGTGGTGATGGCAGCCAACTGAGAAGTCTTTAAAAGCGGAGTGGCCAAATTCACAAAGGATGGGGCTACATGCTATGATGGGTATCTACTGCCTTCAGTACCAGGGGCAGTATGCTTCTTTATGTCAGATGCCGGGGAGCACGGGCAAGAGGATGCTGCTGCAGTCTTTCTGCCTCCGGGCTTCCTAGAGGCAGCTGGTCAGCCACTGTTTGAACAGACTGCTGGACTTGACAGGCCTTTGGTCTGATCCAGCATGGCTTTTCTTAAGAAACATCCATTTTAAAAGCAGCAAAAAGAAGAGAGAGCAAGCATATTACCCAAACATAATCACTGATGCCCACTTGCAAGACACCACACATACATGAACATCTGAAGCTTATTTGAATCAAACCATCGGTCCATCAAGGTCAGTACTGTCTGCTCAGACTGGCAGTAGCTCTCCAGGATCTCGGGCAGAGGTCTTTCACATCACCCACTGCTTGGTACTTTTAACTGGATATACCAGGGATTGAACCCGAGACCTTCTGCACATAGAGTTGCCAGGTACTCACCACATGCCTGCAGGGGGTGGGAGGGAGCCTTCCGGGAGTGGGGCTCCACCCCCAAACAACGAAGTCGCTGACATGATGACATCATGTGGAAGTGATGTCATCATGTCGGGTGACGCTCTGGTTTGAGGGCACAACTCTATGGTAAAATTGCCCACAAACCATAGAGTTTTGCCTGCATGGCAATGTTGATGTTTGGGGGCAGGGTCTCCCTTGCAGGCCAGCTGGCTGGGAGCAGGCAGAAGCCACAAAAAGCAGGAGATGCCCTCCCCCAGCCTGTGGAATAGGAATATCTGCATGCCAAGCAGAGGCTCTGCCACTGAGCCACAGCCCCTGAGCTCACAGGACAGTCCCTGCCTTTGAAACCTCTGCAAGGCTGGGATGTTCTTTCACATCCTCAGGAAGCCCGTTCCATTAGAAAGGAGTGGCTACTGAGAAAGCCAGTGTCCAGCCAGAAACAGTTCTTGCGAGCCTGCACAGAAGAACTACTAATAATCGCCCACCCCCACTCCCTTCTGATGAAATTGCTTCAAAGGTGGCTGGAGAAGAGAGACAGACAGGGGAGCAGAAAAAAGGGAAGGAATGTGAAAGCTGATAAAGGAAAGTGTAGAAACAGAGGGAATATTAACAGAGTGAGAGGAGAAGACAGGAATCTGAAAGAGGGACAAGAGAGAAGAGTGGAAAGGGTCAGGTAGAAGGCAGGTACCATAGTGCTCACAAATGCTATGCTGGCAATCACTGGACACGCTCTCTGACCGGAAGCAATTCTCCAGTATCTCAGGCAATAAACTCTTCCATCACCCGCATCTTTTTCCTCTGAACAGAGATGCTCAGGATTGAATCTGGGACTTTCTCAATGCCGGCATGAGCTGTACGGCTCCTTTATTTTCCCCAGCTGGTGAAATCAAAGTCATCTGGGAAGCGGACAAGCAATGAGAACCAAGGACTTCCTCACCTTCAGCCAGTCTCCATAATGTGCATAGCCACCAAGATACGCTGCGTATGTGCTGACAGCCAGCTGTAGGGCAGCCCCCAGGGCAAACCACCGGCGCTTGACCCCGAAGGACATGAAGCTGGCACACAGAACCGCGGCCCCCATATCAAAGTAGAGGTAGGGGACCTGGATATCTGGTTTCCTGAACAGAGGAATAAAGCCAAGATGTTAATAGAGGGAAGAAGGGAATACAAGCCTCCATTACATTTGTATTTTAGCCCAAGGATTCTCATCCTACCCAGACACAATCCCAGTTGTAGGTAGCTTTCCCCACTTAGATGAAAACTAGTCAGATTTGAGTCCTACTGGTGGTGGAAAGTTCTGACGTCCCAGCCGACTTATGGTTTTCAAGGCAAAAGCCATTCTGAGGGGCCAATACATAGCAATCCTGGACTTCCGTGGTGGTCTCCCATCCAAGTATTTAACCAGGGCTGACCCTGCTTAGCTTCCGAGATCTGACAAGATCAGGTTAGCCTGGCTCCTCCCAGTTAGTGGTTTGAGCCCTGGGCTGTACTTTAAATAGATTACAGCGAGCACAGGTTCATTGCAAAGGCTGGGGAGCTCCTGGCTCCATGATGCTGTGAACTCAGAAAGGTTTTAGGAAAAGACAAGTCAAACAACCAAATGAACAGCAGCCGCAGCAGCTGCAGTAGATTTCTTCTGAAAGGAGGGAAACAAACTTTTAACAAAGGTAGCCCCCCCAAACACTGCCCTCTACATAGAAATTACTCTGCTTTTGTTTCCTTTTCCTCAGGGTAAAATGGAGGCAGGGAAGCCAAGGTATAAGCTGCCAGGGATTCCCTGGAGAAAGCCACAATAAAAATGTACTAAATAAAGTAAGTGGTATACAGATAGCTGTCATCCCATCTCCTCAATTTGTCCTTCTTCAGCCACTCAAGCTATAATTCTTACAAGAAGAGCCCTGTGGGATCAGATGAGTGGTTCATCTAGTCCAGCGGATTTATTTACTTACTTCAATCATACCCCACGTTCCTTCCCAGCGGGGCCCCAAAGCAATTTACATCGCCAGCCTCTTCATTTTATCCTCACAACAACCCTGAAAGGTAGGTTACGCTGAGAGTGTGAGACTGGCCCAAGGCCAAGCTTCAATGTCCAAATGGCGATCTGAACGTGGGTCTCCCAGATCTTAGTTTGCTAGGGATGCCAGCCTCCAGGTGGGGCCTGGGGATCCCCCGGATTTACAGCTTATCTCCAGGTATCAGTTCCCCTGGGGAAAATGATTACTTTGGAGGGTAGACTCTATGGCATTGTTTGTACCCCACTGAGGTCTCCGTCCTCCCCAGGGTCCACATCTAAATATCCAGGAATTTCCCAACCTGGATCTAGCAACTCTATCCCCCCCCCGGGCCCATCCACCGCCGGTGGCCCTCAAACGCACCCTCCTTCCACTACAACAGTCCACCCACCCCTCTCTGTCAGTCTCACTCCTACCACCTCCTAAAGTACTGAGACTTATGTCCATCTAGAGGCCCTATCCAACTCCCCTACGGCATTCTGCACATGCTTAGAAGCCCCTTTTCCCACGCTCGCTCACCTGCGGTGCTCGGCGCGCTCGGCATTGAGGAGGAGGCTGCTGAAGCAGTGCCAGAAAGGGAAACGTGTGAGCAGCACCGACCCGACCCGCATCAGCAGCCGCAGCGCCCCACGCCGCCGCCGCCCGGAACCTCCAATGCCCGCCGCCATCTCGGTGCAGGGAGAAACTCCGGGCGCTCCGCCCCCCCACCAGGCGGTTCGTTCGGGGTCCGTCGGGACGTCACTCCGGCTGCCGGTGCCGGATCCAAAGCCGTTCGAGTTGCAACTCATTCCACAGCGCGAAGGGTTCCCTGCTTCTTTCGAGATTTTTCATTCGGCAAGTTCTTAGATCAGGGTGAAGTTGAGCGTCTTTTCCTGGCTCCCAAAGCGTCCAGATTTCTGGACTCTCCTGATTTGCAGTTATCTTACAAGCTAAAATTCATCAGGTGAAGTTTTTTCCTCAGCAGTGCAGTTGTTAGGAAAGGAATTTACACAAGCCCTGCAGCCACTAATGGTGCAAACCCCGGCAAAAATGGACTCTTTCTCCCCAACTATCATCGAATTTTTTCGCTCCCTTTATAGTCTTCATTTTCCTCAGCCTCGTACGATCTTGGAGTAGCCATTCTTCTAGAACTGCTGCCTTCAGTGCCGGAGAAGAAATTGCGTCTAGTTCAGGAAAGCTTCTGCCACATATATTAAAAGATATACACGCACTGCTACATGTAAATATATTCAGATTTCAAACAGGCATTTCGAACGAACCATACAAACAAATCGGGACTTTTTCCTCTAGTAACTTACTATATATTTTGTCACCTTTTGCTTCAGCAGTTTTTAAATCTCTTTCTACTTCATGTGTCTAGGGGAAATTGTTGCCAGCTCTGGGTTGGGAAATACCTGAAGACTTGCAGGGTGCAGCCTAAGGGGCTTGGGGAGGGGAGGGACTTCAGAGGGCTATAAAGCCTTAGATTCCACCTTCCAAAGTGGCCAGCCACCACCTGGAGGATGGCAACCCTACAACCCAAATGACTGGAAAAGAAGCACTAACTTCCTCATTGCTTGTCTAAAGGTCATTTCCTTTTTATCAGTCCATCACAGTTCCCTTGCATATTATTCCAGTCCACGCATTTTTATCTTGGCATGACAGTGTCATCCTGAACAGCTGTTTCCAGCACAATTCCAAGGTTCTTACCTTTATAAGCCCTAAACAATTGGGGGAGCAGGGTGTTTGTAGACAACCTCCTCCCCCTACTCTCAAGTCGTCCAGATAAGATCTACACGTCTGCACCCCAAAGATGTAAAGTGGGCAGCTACCAGAGGCAGAGTCTTTTCAGTGGTGGCTTGTAGAATTGTCTCCCATTTGCAGCTTGCCTGGCACCTGTTGTACTGTCTTCTAGTTGCCAGGCTAAAATACTTCTCTTTACCAAAAGTTCTAATTGGAGCTTTTATCTTTTATACTGGTTTTACAAATTACTGCTACACTGAGGACTGTTACAAGGAAAAGGGCATAAGAAGAGTCCTGCTGGACCAGACCAGTGGTCCATCAGTATCCTGTCTCACAGGACAGTTAACCAGTTCCCCTGGAGGTCCAACAGTAGGATATAGAGACCAAAGCCTTCCCCTGATGTGGCTTCCTCGTATTAGTATTCAAAGGTTTATGCCTCTGAATGTGGAGGACCATTTAGATTGCTAAATGTTTTGTACTCTTGAGTTTTTGTTTTATGCTTTGTTCTTTTATTGGCTTCTGCTGGCTTGTCCAGCTTAATGGTTTCATGGTTGCTTGATTTTACCAGTTTTATTTTGTGAGCTACCTTAAGAAAGTATCTGAGGTGACACAGGACTGCATTAATCAGCTACTGAATCATGAGCTGCCAATATTAAGAGAAAACTTTCCAACTTGTCTGTCATGCCTTCTGTGATCTAGTGTTGATTGATGGACAGCATGTGTTCAGACAAGTTTTCTGGAGGGATGACACCAAATTAAGTCTGGTTCAGTTTAAATATTCCCATTTTCACTCTCATTCCTTCCTTGTGAAAAACAAACCCAAGTATCTTTGCACTAGCTTTGTTTTCCAAATATCAACTTTTTCCTCAGGACAATAAACACATTTGTTGATGGCATTTTTACATCCATTGTATAGAAATGTGGTATAACATAGAAACAGTATGAAAATGATGTAAGAGAAAAAAGAACCATCAGCGGCAATAAAACTGAGGCAATATATGAAATCAAAAAGGAATCGCAGTGGCCATCTTGAGTGACCCAATCGTCAAAGAGATGCGGTTTCCTGAAAGACTGGATTCTAAAATGTCCCCTTGCCAGGACTAAAATGTGCCAGGCTAATCCAGGGGTAAAAAATTTTTATTAACAATGTCAACAGTGTGCTCGAAAAAGAATTTGCATTCACACTAACCTGTGTTCATGGAGGAATGGATTAGGATGAGTCCAGTGTAAGAGGCAGAACCAGATTAGAGTGATGTGGCAAACCTCCAAAGAATCCCCATTCTAGGCAGCAGAACATCTTACTAGGATATCAGCCCAGAATATCTGGTTCTGAGGCATCCTGCATAAGAAAGCCCAAATGGAAGGGATGTGGCATGAGCTTCTCAAAAATGCACTTTTCCCAACCAATTTTAGTCTGTAAACAGTTTTTAAGGAGGGGGAGGCCCAGAGTACCTCAAGCCTCTGAACTGTAATGTATGATGCCCCCAAAATTGCTGCTCCTTCCACTAGCCATTCCAACCACTAAGCTACTGCTTTGAAAAACAGCCTGGGGCACTTGATTGCAACTCAAGAGAATCAAATCAATATGGTTTGTAGGACAAGATAGAAACAATGCCATCGTGTATCATTCCCCCAAAACACTGACATCAGGTACACTTTCTAAGCAGTAAACAGTTCAGTGAATGCGGTCCCAAAATATTTTGAAAAGAGAGAGCACAGAATAAATTATTTAAAAATAACAAATCCTGCAAATTTGCTCAATTAGGATCATTCATACACAGCATAGTATGGAATTTGGATTGCCTAATGTTGCACAGGAGGAATCCGGGAATAATGCAGTTTATTCCCCACTTCCTAAAGATTCAGCATTCAGGGTCCATTGCTAGCAGTACATGTTTAATTTTTAAAAAGAAAAAAAACACCAGCCCTGAATATTTAGGAGTAGATCTAATGACTTCCTTCTGATAAAGTTTCTTCAGTTGGAAGATGTCTTATGAGTAGCAGAGCCATCACCCAACTTGGAAGTGAGTTATTGAGTCCAACCAAAGTTTTGGAAAAACCCAACCAAGCATTGTCAAAGAAAGGGAACCTGCTAATTCCAGAGTGAGTAGAAGGAGCAGGGAGAAAGAACGGGACTTTACATCCTTGACATCAAGTCCTTTACAAGACTTTACATCACCACCTACACAGCCACTCTGCATAGCTCTGACAGGGGAACTGCAACACTGTGTGATAGCTGGAAGTTATACTCGCTCTGTTACACATCTGTTTACCAGCATTATCATCACTGAGATTTGGGAGGCTTTCAAGAATGGGAATGAGCCACTGTGCAGAGATACCTGCTTTTCCCGAATACATCTCTTGATCTCTATGTATCAGTTTTGTGTAAGGAGGAGATACAAGGTCCAGATTTCCATAAGCACATCAGCATTAGAATCTCCAAGCCTTAGCTACCCTCTATGGACCAAAGCAAGTAGTGACAACCCCTTGAATTCTAGGGGTTGTAGAGATCAGCAAATACTAGGCAAGAGGACACAGCGTCACATTCAGTGGGGTCCCTCCTCAATCCTGTTCCCAGTCATTTCCCTGGCTCAGAGCTGCATCTGGGTAGGAACACTGAGAGAAATTATTCCCCCACCCGGTATAGAGAAAGCAAGCTCTGCACCTCTCCCTGTTGGGTTGTATGACCCCCAAAGCGGACTAAGATTACAGCAAGAACATGGCAGAACAAGGGTGTCCTCACACACCACAGTCTAGTTCAGTCTTCTTCAATTCCTTCAATTCCTAAGGCATCTCTGGTATCCTCAGAGCAAGGAGACTCGGGAGGTTATCAGAGTGGGTGGCACATCTTCTCTGACGTTGTCTCTAAAGGATATGGCTGATTCGTAACTGTACAACAGGCAGCAATCACTGTGTGCTAGTAAAAGCTGGGCCTGTTGGATTTTTGGGGTGTCTCACACACACCTGTTGGAGACACAACACTTGCCATGGCAGGGGCAGATCCCAGTCCTGTTCCACCTCGTGGACTTACATGCCTCTCCCCTCTGGAATTTGTCATCTTGTGTAAACTCCCATCTGCCTCAGATATGCTGCCCTGAGCCTGCTTTGCGGGGAGGGCGGGGTATAAATCCCATAATAAATAAATAAATAAATAAATAAGCTGGCAGAAGATGGCTGCTGCTGCCTTGTCTTGGGAAGCAAAACTGAAGACAGGAGACTCCATTACAAGAAGGACACAGTGGGTTGGGTAAAGAATGTGATGGGCACAGACCAGTCACCCCATGAGGGCAGAACTGTACATTATATGTGTTCGAAATATGTGTGTTGCAAGGTCTAAAATTCAGTCATTATAGGTTTAATGTGCTTTACCTTGCGTGCTACTGTTTAGACTGACCTGGAAGGGAACCTGGCAGAAAGCCAATGGAAAGAAAGCCCAGGAAACCGAAGCCTATTTGCTAACAATCATTGGTTAATGCATTCAGGTGATTTTCTTCTAGGGTTCAAGAAGAAAGGAAGAATCTCCAGTACTATCTTTGTGTCTATTGTTGCAAGCATGTAGTCTTAAATGTTTGTTGTTTTCTAGATTTCCTGAGTACCCTTCCCTTTAGAAATAAAGATTTTTATATAGAAAGAAAATGCCTCCTCTCCAATGAACAAAGATCCACTGCAAACTCTGAATATCTAACTATTTTTACCAATTTTCCAACAATATGTAGTTCTGTAACCAGTCCAGTGGCACCTTTAAGACCAACAAAGTTTAATTCTGGGCACAAGCTTTCGTGTGCAGGTGTCTGATGGAGTGTGCATGCAACTATGTTCTGCTGCTTCAGACCAAAACGGCTACCTACCTGAATACATTTTTCTTTTACCAATTTCCCAGGGGAGACAGCTGAGAGGCTTTTCAGCCTGAAAAACTGATCTTACCCCATGGAGAGGGGATTTTGTAACAGGGAGAATGGGGTGGAGGAAAACTCCTCTCCCCCACCAGCTTCTCTTCAGAAGCCACCATTTCAGCAGCTACCAAAATGTTCCCCCCCCCAAAAAAACCAACACCCTTATAGGGCTGCAATATGCTTTCCAGCTGTTCTTTGTGGAATGCCTAACATGACGGGTAGTTTGGCCTTGGCTGGTATGAAACCCATGCTTCTTTTCAAAGAATCTGTCATCCAAGCACAGACAGATGTTCTGACAGATTTAAATTTGGGAGCAAGGACCCTGCCCGAGCAGCATCACACTTAATCAGCGTTTGCCAAGGGCTTCCAGTCAGATCTTCCTTCTCCCTGCTTTGTACTTCATATAAGTCATCACAGAAGTCTACAAAAAATGTACAAAGTGCTTTACAATCTTTATCTTATCTTTCCTCACAACATCCCTGTGAGGTAGGTACTCCTTAGGAATGGATGCTGAAAAAAGAGAGAAGCGACTCGCTCCAACGTCATCCCACTGAGTCTATGGCTAAGGGTGGGACTGGAACCCACGCCCAAACTCTGCCATCTGTCCCATCTCCCCAAGGTATACCACTGTACATTTTGCTCCAACCCTAGGAGAAGGAAGGCAATATCTATACTGGTGATTAATGGCGAAGAGCTTGATATATATGTACACACAAACTCGGCCCATGTCGGAACCGTCTGTCCTGTCAGTACGTGTAGCCTTTGCCGTAAGGCTGTCCCCCGAGATCTTGCAGGTAGGCCACCCCCTCGTCTAGGTGGGAGAGAGGCACTGTATCTTCTTCGCTGATGTGCCACTCAAACTCCGCCTTCAGGGATGGGCGTTGATTGTCAGGAAAGGCCAGCGAGAAGAGAGCTTCGGGCTCGCAAACAAACTTGTACACGTAACGCTCGCCAGCCACCTGTGAGAGGAGACACAACTGCTACAGGTGGACATCCTTGCTTGGAACAAAATATTACATGAAACCACCACCACCCCCAATAACCTGGGCTGGGAGCACTCTACAAGCACACCACACAAGGTGCTACTGAAAGCAAGTTTCTAGTCCTTATTAAGTTAGAACTGAACTGGGCAGGATTCCCAGGGGGATCAAGAGACATTGTTGTACAGTCTTTGCCCTTCCCTGGATCAAAAGGCAATCTTCTTGGAAACTTATGGGAGAGTCTGCTGATTTAGTGACCATGAGTAACATTTGCTGCTGGTATGATTATAGTGCTTTTTAAAGGGGTGAGAGGGCCGCTGCCCTATTACGCAGAGTCCTTCAGGGTGAACCTCTTTATCTACTCTCACATTTTAATTTAGGCTTGGTTCTAACAAACAGCTTGGGAGGTGGTCAACCTGTAGCTGAATTGTAACACTTGAGCAGGGACAAACACAGCTGACTGCCCCTCTGTGCAAAAAGAAAAACAGATATCCCTGTATATAGAAACCTAGCATGATTGAAAGGGTTCTCCTTGGCTTTTTTTTTAATACCCTGCTCGTCTCCACCCTTCCCCTGGGAACGCAAAGCAACTTATTGTTCTCCTCTCCTCCCTTTTACCCTCACAACAGCAACTTAGTAAGGTAGATTAGGCTGAGAGTGACTGCCCCAAGGTCACCCAGCAAGCTTCCATGGCAAAACAGAGATTCGAACCTGGGTCTCTCAGATTCTAATCCAGCACTCTAACCACAATAGCACATTGGCTCTTGAATGCTCAGTATTCCAGAGGTCTGGGGAAAAGGGGTTTCTAGATGTGCCATAATGCGCAAGCCCACGCCTGTCCCACCACCACCTCTCCCTGTCTCATGCACAAAGCTCAAACAGCAACCGAATGCTATCGCCCAGTTCCGACTGCAAACCAACCTTTTGCATAATGCCCTTCTCATAATAGTAACGAAGAGAGCGACTCAGCTTGTCATAGTTCATGGCCGGGCGGTTCTTCTGGATACCCCAAAGCCGTGCCACCTACAGGACCGACCCAGAGCGGAGAGACAAGGGGGAAAGAAAATCAGGGCCTCGTTTAAAAGCAGCTTACATGGTGATCTCCCCTCCTAAATTTTATCCTCACAGCAACAACCCTGTGAGGTAGGTTAGGCTGAGAGTATGTGACGGAGAGTATGTGACTGGTCCAAGGTCACCCACAGAATTAATCAATTTTTATACAGCAGTGTGTGCAGCCAGGAGATCCTAAGATTCTCTAGCAGCCAGAAGTTCTAGCTCTTTTAGCATTATGCACCACTAGGTGGTGAGCTAGACTTTGTTTTTAAGGCATGAGATGTTTCAGAGGTGGTTTGCCATTGCCTGCCTCTGCATCACACCCCTGGTATTCCTTGGAGGTCACCCATCCAAATACTAGCCAAGACCAACCCTGCTTAGCTTCTGAGCTCTGACGAGATTGGGTTAGCCTCGGCTATGCAGGTCAGGGCAGTCACCCACAGAGTTTCCACAGCAGAGTAGGGATTCGAACCTGGGTCTCCCAGATCATAGTCCAGTACTCTAATCACTACACCACACTGGCCTACAGGACTAATCTAGAATAGAGAGTGCGCCCTGTTTAATATAAGGCAGCCCTCTCTATCCAGTGGCAAGATGGAAGAAGGTGGCTTTAATGACCTGGTAAGAAGGAGGCCTCTGCGGAAGTGCAGAATGCTCTTCCCTAACCTCAACAACCAGGCCACAGCTTGATAAGAATTCAGGCTTGTGGGGGGGGGGAGACAGGGACCCCTCACCTCTTCTGGTTCAATGAGTTTGAACTCCATCCCTCGGCCTGTCCAAGCAATGAAGTGGGAGTTGCTGGGGTCATCCAGCAAAGCCACAAGGAACTGCCAGAGCTGGAGAGACCCCCGCCGTTGATAAGGAGGGCCCTCGCGGTAGGTGCCCACTTCTTGCTTGATGTCTCCTGTTGGGGGGGGGAGATTGCACAGTTTAACTCCCGTCTTTCTTTGTGTCCCACCTCCCCATGCTTAATGCATCAGAAGACAGGCATTCAGTCTGGTCTGGAAACCAGTTCTGGCACTCTGCCCATAGAGTATATGCTCCTTTCCTATAATCCAGGGCCATATTCAAAAAAGGTTTCAGGGTGAAGGCTTGGTTCACATTAAGTGCTGGGGGGGGGAATCTAGGGGGAAAAAGAAAAATAGTGAGGAGGAAGAGGAGATTGGATTTATACCCCACCCTTCACTTGAAGTGGCTTACAATCTCCTTCCCTTCCTCTCCCCACAACAAACATTCTGTGTGGTAGATGGGGCTGAGAGAGCTCTGAGAGAACTGCTGGAAAGAACAGCCCTGTGAGAACTGTGGCTGACCTAAGGCCTCCCAGCCAGCTTCATGTGGAACAGTGGGGAATCAAACCCGGTTCTCCCAGATTAGAGTCCGCGCACTTAACCACTACACCAAACTGGCTCTCTCAGTCCACATGCTGTAAAGCCAGAATTCAGGCGTGATGGACTGGCAAGTACAACTTCCAAGATTCTGTGACAGACACATCAAAACTGCAAGTGTGGTGTAGGGTCCTACTACTAGGCATAAGTGATCTTTCAAAATATATTAATGGGGGATTTGCCATGAGTCTGGGACCTGGGGCTTGTCTGTGCCAAGAGCCATGCTTTAGTCTGAGTGACCTGCTTCTCTCTCTTGGGAAAGGCTCTGGGGGAGAGAGTGAGGGCACAGAAAGAAAGGGGAGGGATCGTGTCCATTAGCCCTTGCCTGGGCCTCATGGCATCATCCTGTCTGTGCTTTCCTTTCTCCATTGCCCAAGCTGATTTTCACACTTTGCCCGGTGCACAAAAATTAAGCATTATATTTTATGCAATCGTTACAGTCCAGTTTGGAAGTGAGATGCAATAAGAGGAAACACAGTCATACAAGGATACAGTCAAGCTGACAAGCCGCCTGGGCGACTTGCAATGACTTGGTGATCCAGCTCATGCAAGAGTGGAAATGGTCCATGCAATCCAGACTACTGAACCGATGTCTCTTCTGTTCTAACATGCACTTCCTGAGTGTGGGAAAGCTGTGGGGGGGGGAGAGAGAGAGACAGATCAGCTCATTGCTGAAGTTAAGCAGGATATTGTTTCTAACCTTCAAGTTTTTCTGGGACAACACAAACATCATCCGCAAATGGCCGCATCTGCTTCTCGTAACCATATCCTGCAAAAGAAAGAGAACATAAGAACATAAGAGACGCCATGTTGGATCAGGCCAACGACCCATCCAATCCAGCACTCTGCGTCACACAGTGGCCAAAACCCAGGTGCCATCAGGAGGTCCACCAGTGGGGCCAGAAATGGGCCAGGATTTGATCAGCAGCAGGAACCTTTACAGTTCCCAAACACAAAGACAACTAACATTCAGGATTGCCTGCTGGGAAGCAGTGTAGAAAGCTATTGCCTCCCCCATGTTCTCAAATGGCTAGGACGGACCATAGAGCGACCTCTCATTCCCCAGAAAAGCTCATTCAGTAATCTTGTTGTGAGCAACTGGAGGGATTCTAGTTGACCACCTCCCTCCTCCACCTCCTTCTAGTTGCCAGATTAGGGCTTTTTGTCATATAATGGAGACAACGCCCTGACCTCAATAGTAGTAGTAGCAGTGGCAGAAGGAGGAGGAGATTGGATTTACACTCCACCCTTCACTCAGAGTCTTAAGAGTGGCTTACAATCTCTTTATCTTCCTCTCCCCAGAACAGACACCCTGTGAGGTAGGTGGGGCTGAGAGAGTTTTGAGAGAACTTGTGACTGACCCAAGGTCACCCAGCTGGCTTCATGTGGAGGAGATGGGAATCAAACCCAGTTCTCCAGATTAGAGTCTGCCACTCTTAACCACTACTTCAAACTAGCTAGGTGGATCTTGTCAGATCTCATAAGCTAAGCAGGGTTGGCCCTGGTTAATACTTAGATGGGAAACCACCAAGGAAGTCCAGGGTTGCTACGCAGGGACAGGCAGGGGCAAACCACCTCTGTTGATCTCGTGCCTTAAAAACCCTACAGGGTTGCCATAAGTCAGCTGCAACTTGATGGCACTTTACACACACAGGTAGACAACAGTGAGTACAGGCTGAAAAAACTTTATACTGATGTTGAAACTTATTACTGAAACATGTAATGGAATATAAATAAAGTCATTATAGAAAGTCCACAATGATGTTCCGTTGCTTCACTGAATTGTTGTTTTGTTGTTACTCGGGGGTCGCATAACAACAACAAAACAACAATTCAGTGAAGCAACGGAACATCATTGTGGACTTTCTATAATGACTTTATTTATATTCCATTACATGTTTCAGTAATAAGTTTCAACATCAGTATAAAGTTTTTTCAGCCTGTACTCACTGTTGTCTACCTATTTGTTGTTTGACTCTACTGTACAACTGTGACCTTTTTTGCATTGACTTCACACACACACACACACACAGAGTCCGCCTTCCTCACTGAGAAGAAGAGGCATCTAATAACTGAGACCTCTAATAAGCCACGTAACAGGCCAAAGGATTGCAGAAGTCTGAAACAGAGCGTAAGTATTAGATGCTTCACTGACGGTCATCAACCAGCCACCTGCCATTTTTCTCCTGGCCCAGATCAAGACACTGCAAACTTTCCCAAATCACAATAAAACAGGGAGGGCTGAGCTGCTATTGGCTCACAGTGAAAATGGTCAAGACCATGGTTTCATCACGGATTAAGCCACAATCCCAGGTACCCACCCTTCCCGCCTCCCCAGAAAAGTAAAGAAAATCGGGCCAGCGGCCCAGGGGTGTGAGATTCTGGGCAAAGAGAACAGAAACCCCGAAGGTTTCTTATCTAACATACCATCAGGGTTGGAACGACCTGGGAATCCCTCCATGCTCGCGTACATTGAATGGCAGCTGGGAACATCTGTAAGACAAGCAAAATGCCTAGGAGTGAGAGGACACCTTTTGGGATCTTCTCTCTAGTGGCAGACACGAAGCAGCAACTCAGGATGTTTTGCAGCCCAAGATGGTAGCAGAAGTCACCCCTCCCCACAACCACCTCTCAGTGAGGTTCCTCTTGGGCTTGCCAACCTCCAGGTGGCACCTGGGGATCTCCTGCTATTCCACTTGATCTCCAGACGACCAAGATCAGTTCCTCTAAAGAAAATGGCTGCTTTGGACAGTGGACTCTATGGTGTTGTACCCTGCTGAGGTCCCTCCCTTCCCTAAATCCTCCCCTCCAGAGGCTCCACCCCCAAAATCTCCAGGTATTTCCCAATTCAGAGTTGGCAACCTTCGTGCCCCCACCCAGGAACCAGTTGTGATAACCTGCTTTGCCTCTTCTCCAGCCTAGCTCTCTTTAAATAAAATAGCCCACTGATCCATGCGTACCCCACAGGGCTTCCTGAACTCTCACAAGGTCACTTCCTTCAGCCAGGGCTTGGCCACCATTTTGGATATCATGGTAACAAACCACCAGAAATGGTGGTCGAACAAACCCTTCCATGAAAGAATCTCACAAGAGCTTGGAAACCAGCATGCAGGCTTGCTGCTCTGCTCTTAAAGAGGCCTGGGGGAGCGAGGAGGTAAAGGTGATGATCTCTTCCAGCTCCTCAATAGGAGCAGCTGGTGGACTAGAAGGCTGCTGCCCCCACCAATCGCTGCCACCTCAAGTGACCACTTCAGACTGCCCCCATTACAAAGCCAGCCTTCCATTTCTGCTAAAGCACAGAAAGGGCCTCTCTTCCCATACCCTCCACAAGACCAGGCTCTTTCTGAGCAAAAGCCCCCATACCCCAGAAGAGCCTCCATTCACAGTCAAGTTATCTGAAAAGTTGAAGTGTGGAATCAAAGCAGTATTTACTCCGCCCTGACCTGGATAGCCCAGGCAAGCCCGATCTCATCAGATCTCAGAAACTAAGCAGGGCCAACCCTGGGAAGTACTTGGATGGGAGACCTCCAAGGAATACCAGCAGTTGGGAGGCGGGGGCAGGCTATCAAGCCACTTCTCTGAACGTGCTCCATGCCCCAGCAGGAGTTGCCACAGGTTGCCATGACTTCCAGGCACAAGTGCGCGCAGACACACAAAAATGCAAAAATACCCCCCCCCCAAAAAAAGCAGTATTTATTCTGTAAGCATGAGGTCAAAGTTTAAAGGTAGGGGAGCAATCACAGCACGTGCAGAATATTTTCCCTCAAGGCCAGCTTTACTGTTAATCATCTGCATAGGACTGGCAGCACTGCAGTTAACGTGCTAATTTCTCTTAATAAAAGTCCACAGCAGAGCAGATAATATGAAAGGGGGCTAGACAGACTGTGAACTAGTTAACATTTAAACAATGCAATTTTTGATAGATTTATAAATGAAACTGACACCCTCATTGGCCACATTCTCTACTTTGATAGCTTGCGTTTGTTTGCTTTATTCCCAGACCAAGCAAATGGACATGGTCTGCATTCGGATGAAAGTTTTTCAAAATCATTTTCATCCCCATGAAAAGTGTTTTTGTTTTTTCCTGATTGAGAAGCAAGCCCCAAACGCCCCAGTTCCAGCCAACCGGCTTCTGTGCCCTGGAGCTAGGAAGTCATCACTTTCTCCCCTTCTCCTGACTTTCTCTGGGCAGCGATCCAAAGCTTGGCTCGAGTTCCCAGCCTATACACCCGCCCGAGGAGCTTGAGTGGTGAAATCCGACACTCCCGAACCAGAGCCCAGTTCCTGCGCCTCCATTTTGTGAATGAAATTCCTTTCTGTTCCATTCAGGAAGCAGCTGGCCCAGTGCCAAAAGGCAGGGAGGGGGGGAGGCTCAAGGTTATATAACGCAAAGCCAGCCCTGGGGAGAGCAACGGCTCCGTCTGTCTCTCTGCCAGTGCTTGAAGATTGTACAGGACTTTCTCCTCCCACCGATACCTGATTCTAGTTGGAAGATACGTTGGGGGGGGGGGAAATGAAACTTAAGCATGGGTTGGATTTGAAGGAAAGAGCAACATCTGCCCATCAGACAAAGAGGCTGTAAGAGCTGCAAAAACATCTGAGCAGGAAAAAAGATTAAGGAAGGTTAGGCAGCTGCTTAGCACAGCCAAGCGCCACTATCATTCCCAATGTATGGTCTCCAGTGCTCCCCCAGTGCTCAGGGGGCTAGACAACAAAAGACTGAAAGGCAGAGTGAGTGGTACAGCACCAGAGGGGACACACCGGTCACTTCAAAGGGGAGGAGAGGTGTGCAAGGCCACCACAGTACTCATCTGGGGGCCCACAAAAATCTGGGGCTTGCCCTTCAAAATGGTTGCATGACATTCCAGCAGGCTATCGCTCCACAGTGTGCTGTGCAAAAGTAGGGCAGGCTCCCAACTTTTAGCCACACATCCTGACTCACCAGTTTGCAAACCACAGAATTTGGCACCGAAACTCTCTCAATGTTGGGCATTTCCAGACTGGGGGAACTAACAAAATGAGGCAGGAAACAAAAAGGTGCCTCCAAGCTAAAAACAGGTCCTAATCTGTTCCAGTGCAGAGTGATATACTGTGCTGGTCTCAATGGAGAACAATACTGAGGACATTAAAATGTGTGAAATGGAAAAGGCTGAATACTCACAAAACAACCTGCACTGGTCCAACACAAAGTTTCTTCCTCCACTACAAATTTCTTTATATGAGATTATAAAACAGCAATTTTAAATTTTGCCTAAGAAGAAAAAAAGCTTTCAAGGGTTGCCAGCTCCAGGCTGGGAAATTCCTGGAGGCATGGGGGTGGAGAGTGTTTGGGGAGGGGAGGGTCTTCCACAGGGCATCTTGCCATAGAGTCCACCCTCCAAAGTAGCCATTTTCTCCAGAGGGGTTGTTCTCTGCTGTCTGGGGATCAGTTCTGGGAGTTCTCTAGGCCTCACCTGGAGGTTGGCAACCCTCTTTAGAGCCAGAACAACCTAATTGAAAGACTTTATGATTTGAAAACATGGACTTCCCAGCTCATACTCAAGGGCTCAAGAGCAGTGAGAGGAAGGGTGGATCTGCTTGTACCCATATGGCAGGGTTTTCTATTTTTTGTGGAAGGTAGCGTGCTTTGGTGGTTTTTGGCCAGCCCACCTCGACTCATTGTTATTGGCAGTAGATTTGGATAAAATTCCAGCAATAGATTCAGAGGGTAGCTGTGTTGGTCTGCAGTTAGATTCAAGTCCAGTAGAACTCTTGTTGGTCTCTAAGGTGTTAATAATTAATCATCATTAGAAGAGAAGAGGAAGAGGAGATTGGATACCCCACCCTTCACTACCCGAAGGAGTCTCAGAGTGGCTTACAACAGACCCTGTGAGGTAGGTGGGGCTGAGAGAGCTCTGACGGAAACTGCTCTTTTTTTCAAGAACAGCTCTTATCAGAACTATGGCTTGCCCAAGGTCATCCAGCCAGGTGCAAATGGAGGAGTGGGGAATCAAACCCGGTTCTCCCAGATTAGAGTCCACACACTTAACCACTACACCAAACTGGCTCTCTGGCACTGTCATATGGCACTGTGTGTAGAATAGCCAGGAGATTCTAAGATTGTTTGGCAGCCAGAAGCTCTAGCTCTTGAGCGTTATGCACCACTAGGTGGCAAATTAGACTTGCTTTTGAGGCAAGAGACGTTTCAGAGGTGGTTTGGCAGTGTCGCCCATCCAAATGCTAGCCAGGACTGACCCTGCTTAGCTTCCAAGATCTGATGAGACTGGGCTAGCCTGGGCCATCTAAAGTGCTGCTGGAGTTGAATATAACTATCCAACAACAGAAAGCTATAGAGAGGTAAGGCGTGTGTGTGTGAGGGGGCAGGATCTAATTCCCCCTCGTCTATATGCTCCCATTACATTAAAAAAATAGACCCAACTAGGGTTGTCAACCTCCAGGTGGGAATAAACAGAACAACAGTGAAGTATCATGCCAAAGAAAAATATCCAAAGACTGTTGAGTTCTTATCCAATGTCCAGTTTACTTGGAGCAGGTCAATCTCTCAAAAAAAAATTCACAGTGACACCATCAACACTAACAGACTATGCACATCAAGACTCATTTCGTTCACAAACTTTATCAGAGTGCATTGTGATGAAATTTCTATATCGTTAACTCATTCAACAAGCCATATGGCCATTTCTCATAGTAACTTTCATCAAATCTACCATGAGAAAATACATGCATGTTAACATCTCAATAAGCTCTACTTTTCTGGCTTTGGTTGTGTGAAAAGCCAGAAAACAAAATACCCAATAACCTTTAAAAAAAAACCCTGACAATGTACATCTAAGAAAAGAGGAAAGCGTAATTCTGCCTTGGGGACCGTACTGTTTGCTGAAGAACAAGATACAGAACTCCCGCAGCCCCCCACTCAGGACAGGAAAACAGTTCAATTGCTATAAGCCCTCCTCCTGCAGACACACCACCTTGGAGATCACGTGCCAGTCAGTCTCTGTGAACCCCCTCACAAACTCCCTTGGTCTTCGACGGCTCGTGTCCTACCTGCATCGAAACCATAATCCATCTGCTCTTGCTTGATCACCATCCCTGCCGTGTACCGGGCGCTACCGGCAGCTGCGTTTGCCTGCTCATACATCGGGTCATGGAACTCTTGCTTGAAGCCCTGTGGGGGGTATGGCAGGCATGGGGCAGACAACGGGCGCTGGCATGCCGCCGGGGCTTCTGCTCCCAAGCCTTGTGAGGTGGAGAAGGATTGGCCTGTCTCAGTAGGCAGCTGGTACAAGGATCTACAGGAGATACAGAAGGACCACTCAGAATTAAGAAATGCATTTGGACCTGGACTTCACACAAAAGATGGGGTGCAGAGCCCACAGTCTATATTCACTCCACCCAGTGATAAAAGAAAGGGGCCCTAGAATGTCAGACATAGGCAGTCTTTTCAGATTGCCTTTGTATTCCATTTTAGTAACTGGTTGCTAATGGGGGGGGTTTCTGTCATTTCAGACAGACCTGTTTTAGTAACTGGCTGCTAGCGGGATTTATTTACTTGTTCGTACAAACCCGCTTGAATCAGGTTAGCAAAGAGTGGTGGCTCCACTTTTGAGGGAAACTGCTTTTTTTCCGTTTTCAACCCCTTCGATGCGCTTCTGAATCGCTGCAGTGTGCTGTTTAAAATGTCCATAGCACTTCCTACAATGCTGCTTTTTTTTACCATGATAATATAAACTACACATTTTGAACACTGAAAATGCAACGTGTCACTTGTTTACCGTCCTGCAGACGAATATACTGGCGTGAACCCTCCCCAATCAACTTCCACAGGGCCCATCCAAGACCTCCAGCTTCTGCAAACGGAGGAGCTGGGAGATCCATGTCATCGGGCCCCTTGCAATGTGCCAGAACAGAGGATGCTGGGATACATCCTGGTATCAGATTGGATACCATTTCTAAGATGTTCTTGAAAACAGAACTGTTTCTTCAGCAGTATTGGCCTTGGGAGTTCCTTTTTTAAAAAAAATAAATACATAAAGGTTTTTATAAGGCAATTTCATCACAGTGCTCAAGACAGAACACCGCCAGTTCCTGGAGAAAGATTCAGACTAACCTTTCTCCTTGTCACTTGTTTTCATGTCTGTTTCCTCCCCCCCACGGGCACATGGAGGCGCAGTAAAACATCACTTACTATGAAATTAAACAGAAATTCAGTGGCACTTAAAAGAGTAACAATATTTATTCCAGCATAAACGATCATGAGTCAGAGCTGACTTCATAAGATGCCTGTGGGGTGTGTTATTTAGTGTGTGTGAAAGCAGGCACTCAATAACACATTTTCAATCGACTTTCAGTGCACTTTGCAACTGGATTTTACTGTGTGAAATGGCAACATCCACTTGCAAATGGTTGCTGACGTGGATTGAAACTGCCTTATTTCGCATGCGTGACAGCACCCTATATATTTAGACTTAAAAGTGACTCTGCCATGGAAGCTCACTGGGTAGCCTTGGGCCAGTCACACACTCATACCCTAACCTACTTCACAGGGTTGTTGTGAGGACAAGATGGAAGAGAGAAGAATGACACAAACTGCTTTGTGTCCCCGCTGCAGAGAAAGTAGATAAAGTTACAAGCAACAGAAATGCAGGGGCAAGGAGGTGCTACCAAAGAAAATTGATGTTTCTAACAGGCCTTTTGGTACCATCTCCCCACTCCTACCTTTCTGCTGCTTGTAACTGTAAGTATAAATGTAATGGCTATGGAAGCCCACTCCAATGCATCTGATGAAGTGAGTTTTGACCCATGAAAGGTCATGCTGAAATACGTTTTGTTCCTCTTTAAGGTGCTCCTGGACTTCTGTTTTTGTTTTGCTGCAACAGACTAACATGGCTCTGGCACCGGATTTGGTATCACTTGCAACAGCAAATGAGGTATGGTTACATCTCACCTTTCCCAGCTGTTTGCTGGAGTTCTACCCCACACATATACCAGCTCTAATGCCTTTCGGTTTGGGGTTCCATTGGCTGACTGGACTAACCAACCAAGGAGCACTTCCTCATGGGAGAGACAGGGAAGAGAGATGCAAATTTAAATTAACACCCTGGTATCTACTCTGAGGCCCTGAAGAGGAAGAGCAATGTTACAAACAACCCATCTGCTCAGTGCCGTGGCTCACCTGTGTTCCATAAGGTACGTCCGGCCAGGTATAGCCTGGGCTGGGCCTTGGGAGCTCATGAAATTTGAGTCTTGCCTATAGAAACACACACTGGGTTTAGTATGATGTAAAGCTCAGCTGCATTCACGGGCCCTACTGACTTTACATAAGAAGAGCATTGTTGGATCAGAGCAGTAATCCAACTCATACCGCATCGTGTTTCGTACAATGGCCAACCAGTCACCCTGGAAGACCAACTACAAGTCCCAGAAGCCAAGGCGTTCCCCCCTGAAGTTGCCCGTTAGCACTGGGTTTCAGAGGTTTACCACTTCTCATTATGGAGGTTCCTTTTAGTCACTATGGACAGCAGCCTCTGATGGACCGCTCCTCTATGGATCGGCCTACTCCACTTGAAAAGTCACTAGAGTTGTCAGTCCCCTGTCGGCAGCGGGGGATCCCAGCTTTTGTGGGCTCCTCCCCATTGCCAGCCAGCTGACCAGTGGGAGGAAACTCCCTTCCCCAAAGATCATGTGGAGCAATGTACCTACGTCAACCAGAAGTGACATATGCATGTCAGTGATGTTGAGGAGGGGTGACGCTCTGGTATTTGGGCAAAACTCTATGGTTTGAAGTCAATTTTACCATAGAGTCTTGCCGAAAAACCAAAGCATCGCCCCGACATGCCTATGTCACCCGGAAGTGACAAGGGCATGTGCGTGACATCACTTCCAGTGATGTTGGCACATCGGGGGTGATGCTTCTGGCCCCCGGAGTTTCCCCCTCCCCTGCTGGCAAGTATAAGGGAACCTGGCAACCCTAAAAGCCATCTATGTTCGTGGCCCATCACTACAACTGCTGTCAGTGAATTGCCAGAGTTACCTTAGCATAACTTTGGTCCAGATGGATTCCAAATAGGTTATTTAAACAGAGCCATCCTTATCTAGTGGTTTAAAAGTTTCACAAGCAAAAGTCTCCTGACCTCAAGGAGCTTACCATCTAGGCTGTGGGAGAGGCAACAGAAAGAGAGGAGGAAAAGTCAAAGCGTGAAAGCCATGGAGTGCTTGGGGCAAGGGTGGGAAAGTTTGTGTTGAGCTGAAAATAGGACAGGAAACCAGCGCAGGGAGAACAGGTTAAGGTGAGAGAGGAGGTTCAAGGAGCCTCGATGGGAAATTCGGGCTTTTCTCTGCATGACATGCAAAATGGCCCTAAAATAGTCTGCCACTCAAGAATGCCACATACATAGAAAATCAAACCGGCACTTGTCTTGCTTAATTTATGGGAGGGGCTAGAGGTTCCTGCTGTCAGGAAAGATCTCATCTCTTATATGTTGGTGGCAGCCAAGACTTTAGTGGCTGGGAATTGGAAAAGTAGCACACAACCCTCATCAAATATGTGGTTGGATAAGTTATGGGAATCCCTGGTCATGGACAAAATAAAAGATGTTATTTCCTTGGTGGAGAATCTGGACTTTCATTCAGATTATTTGGAATGTTGGTTCCCTTTTCTTGAATATATGGAAAGACACAGTAAGCTTAAAAAGGCACTTCCTGACAATTTGAAGGTTATAGCTACATATTGAATAGCTGTTTGGTTTTATTGCCCTTGTGTTTTTTGTGTTCCTAGTTATGTTTGTTATTGTTGTGGTTTCCTAATAGAATGCGCTACTGGAAATTGTTACATTATATAAATAAAAGATTATTAAGGGGGTGGAAACAGAAACAAAAATATAAGATTTGTCCAGTGTTAATGGCAGTGAGATTCCCTTCAATTTAGGGGGGGGAGTGGCATGGAATTGCTTTGCAAGTGGGTGCAAAAAGTAGCACTCATCTGAAAGCAAGCCATACTTCAACACATTTGAGAACCACTGGTCTAGAGGACTAGCAAAGGAACAACGACAGAAGCAAAGACTCCCAGAAAGGAGGATCTTCTGACCCTTAAGAGAACCAGGAGAGCACAGAGAGGGGGAAGGGAGGAATGAATAGCATGTTCCTGGAGTCTGGAAGTGGAGCCTGTGAAGACTGGTCATCAGATGAGACAAGAACTAAGTTTTATCCCCTGAATATCTTGATTACTTTGCATTATAATGTCAAAATGCTCTATAAAACATTAAAGCAGCGGCAATAAGGGACAGCCTTGTCTGGTTACCCATTCAATGGAAAATGTTCTGATGGGGCACCATTAATACAACCTCAGTAGTGAGTCCTGGTGACAGTATTTAAATTCTGCCTGTTAGATTAAGAGCATCTAGAACAGGGGTCCCCAACACGGTGTCCATGGGTGCCGCGGCACCCAGCAACACCTCTCCTGGTGCCTTACAAGTGTTTTTGGAAAGTGGGTGGACCAGGTGGGACTTTTTTCCAGCAAGGCTTCTGATTTGATTCGCTGTGCAGATTTGTTGGAGATTTGATTGGCTGTGCAGATTTTTGCCTGGATGGCAGCTGTAACCGCAGCACGAAGATCTTCAATGTGTGACTGAAGTTAAGCTGTGGCAGACATTTTGTGGATGGCTCTGTCTCTTGCAGCAGCCATTTTGTGGCAGCCATTTGGTGGATGCACCCACCACACTATGTCAGAATTCCAAAGGTGCTCACAGGCTCAAAAGGACTGGGGACCCCTGATCTAGGATGTACGTCAAGTTTAGCCATTCAACATGATCGAGTGCTTTTTCGATGTTCCAGAACAATAAACAGTCATTATTGCTTCCTGTTCCTCTTCCTTATTCAAATTAATGTCAGTCTTCTGACCTGAAACCATTTTATTCTTGCTAATGAAACCTGCTTCATCCAAATCCACATGCTGCATAGTGAGTTTCTTTAATCTGTTAGCCATCACGGCAGTTCATACCTTGGTTTTCCAGAGGAATAGAACGATAAGATTCTGGCTATGAAAGATATTTCCCTGCCTTAGGAATCACAATTATTTCCCCCTCGTTTCAAGTTTTATTGTTCTATAATGCAGTAGCTACCTAAAAGTGATTGATCTTACAAAGCTCTGCTGAGAACTGATCCGATTCAGGAGATGCCTTGTTTTTTAAATTCCTTATGACCAATGCTACTGAGTCATGTTAGACACTCACAATTCTAGTTCAGATCAAGAGAATTTTGGAACATTAACTTTAGTGAGAACAGGATCTTTGACAAGGTGCGGAGCAAAGCAAGTTAAACAGGCAAACTGAGAAAAGTCAGATTGGAGTCACTGGTGTAACATTTACCTGGCATAAAGGCACTGCTCTCCATTTCGATACTGAAACAGCTGCCTATGTCTACAAGAGCCAGATGCTTCTGAACATGGACTCTGTGGTTCCTTTTTGATTTTTGCTGGTGGGCTGTGAAGGGCTACTGGGGGAAAAAACACAAAGTAAACCCTTTCCTACCAACAAAGGCAGGCAGTGCTGCTATGAACCAAGTTTTTAAAGGCAGGCAAGGATTTCCTCTCCTTCTCACCCACCTCTGAGAGTTCTGGTCACAGTTTTCGATTCATTTTGAGATGCATTAAATAAAATTAGATTCAAGACTCCACACAACCTGTGCACAGGTGCTTGGTAGCAGAATTCTAAGCTATTCAATCTGCAAAAGCAGCCTGGGGAATTAAAGGTTTCCATTTCTCTGTGTTTATTTTGGGATCATACAGATCCTGATCAGTCACCAACCCCTCCTTCTGATCAGCTGCAATGTCTACGCAAACTCTCCCTATGTCAAACACCCACTTGTGTACATTCTGTGCTTGAACAGTTCACCGTGGTGTCTTAGGTTCTTAAAGTGGGTCGTATATGCCCCACTGGACTGATCTACAAATTTGGAAGGATGGGTATTCAGAACTTTTGGGAGCAAATGGGAAGGGCACAGGATTTTAGGCAGCCCTTTCTCTGTACTTGAAATGGCTTCTGACAGCAAGTGAAGAGACAGTTTTATACAGCTCGCCCTGCCCCGGGGAGAAAATCCAAAATTTCTCTCCCCCTGGCCCTTTTTTTAAAAAAAGCAGAAGACAGAAAAAACAAAGCAAATCTAACGTTAGGAAGTTAGGAATGTATACCTGAGGGGTTTTGGTTGTTTGTTGCTGTTAAGTCACATCTGACTTATGGTGGTTTTCGAGGGTTTTCGAGACAAGAGACATTCAGAGGTGGTTTGCCAATGCCTGTCTCCACATCATGACCCTGGTATTCCTTGGAGGTCTCCCATCCAAATATTGGCCATGGCCAACCCTGCTTAGCTTCCAAGACCTGACAAGATCAGGATAGCCTGGGATATCCAGGTCAAGGCATTCCTGAAATACGCATATAGAAAGCAGCAGTGCATAGAGGTTTATGTCCAAATTTTTATTACTTGTGGTAATGTTGCATACTTGGTGGGCAACACTGGACTAAAGGGTCCACTGACTGATGACCCAGGCTATCCCAATCTTATCAGATTTCAGAAGCTAAGTCAGGTTGGCCCTCGTTAGCAAATGAATGGAAGACCACCAAGAAATTCAGGTCCTTAGGCAAATGCAGGCAGTGGCAAACCACCTCTGTTCATCTCTTGCCTTGAAAAGCCTACGGGGTCACTGTAAGTCAGCTGTGATTTGACAGCAATTTATACATACATCACTGCTGTAGTGAATGAGAACACTGCTTAGTGAGCCACCACAACAGACAAATGTAACCAGAAACAAGGCAAAACTGAACCCACACTAATGCACTAGATGTATAGATGAACAGAATAGAAGATTTAGCCGATGTGAAATGACAGAAATAAGGTCTGTATGTCTTCTAGGATCAAGTGGCCCCCTGAACACTAAGATCATGCACAAGCTGCAACCCAAGGGACATCACTGCATTTCAGGAGGCTCTAGGATTTCTCCAAAACCCTATAGTAAAAAACCCACCGATTCTGGGGGAACTCAAGAGCACCTTAGCAATGCAGTGTGTCATCACTTCCAGTTACAAAGTCAGAAATGACATTTGGGGGGGGGACACTGTTCCAGCCTCTCCTTTTCCCCACTACCACTTACTGGAGTGAGGTGCGCCCTGGAGGCTGGGGAACAGGAGTTCCCCCACCATCAGCGGGCACTTTGACACCCTAGCTAGGTGCACATGCTCTGAACAAAGGTGCATTAAAAACCCAGCCAGAGTGTGACAACAAACCAGTGAACAGCTTAAAACGGATATAACAGGTTTTAGCCTAAAAGCACAATAAAAATGGTGTTCAAAGATCAGCCCCTTGGTCTACTCTCAGCTCTGGCCTTGGCACTGGCCCCCCTTCCTAGGGTAGCCAACCTCCACGTGGTAAAATACTATAGAAGCCTTATCAACAGAAAGAACAACACATTGGTGGGGCGACTGGATTTGGAAAACTGGTCTAAGGAGATTTGTTAAATGGTCATTTGACTAAAGAGTACCAGCTATCTGAAGAATCGGGAAGCAAACGCGGCGCTGAAGCTAGCCGTGCATAGCTGCTACTCCTATAAACGTGGAACTTCTGTTCTCCTGGAGCGTTTCATACAAAGGATTAGTGGACTTTATTCAGACTTTGTCCTGTGTATTAAGTACTTTTCGATCCTAACTCTTTTAAGAACAAATAAGAGTGTTTCTTGAACTTGATAAGTATTTGAACTGTGGAAATTGATTTGTACAATATATTCTTTCTACTTCTGTTCGTAATTTATACATGGAGTGTTTTTGTATTGATACAACCTCCAGGTGCTGGCTGGAGCTCTCCTGCTATTATAATTGATCTCCAGGCAACAGCGATCAGCTCACCTAGAGCAAAATGGCTGTTTTGTGGGTGGAGCCTATGACATTATGCCCCGCTGAAGTCCCACCCTTTCCCAAACCCTGCTATCCTCAGGCTCCATGCCCCAAATCTCCAGGTATTTTCCAACCTGGACCTGGCAACCCTACCCCATCCTTGTCATGTGTCCCTGATGTCATGCGACTTCCCGTCATAAACTTGCAGCTCTGTGAGTCCCATGCTCAGTGGGTTCTGGGTATGGAAAGGCTGAAGATCACTGCTATAGCCAGGGCTATTTTGGGGCAGGAACGCACAGGAACAGAGTTCTGGCTGGCTCCGAGTCCTGACTTGGCCACACCCAGCAGGAACTCATTCACATAATAGGCCACACCCAGCAGCAGAAACTCATTAAGACTGGCTACATTAGGGGTGTGTGGCCTAACATGCAAAGGAGTTCCTGCTACAAAAAAGCCCTGGATTTTGACAACAAACACGGTAAACAGAATAAGAAGCAAAAAGTGGGTGTGGCTGGATGACCACACTTCTGGTAACATGGGGTGTGACCTAATATGCTAATTAGCTGCGCTGTCGAGGGTGTGGCCTAATATGCTAATGAGTTCCTGCTGGGCTTTTTCTTCCAAAAAAAGCCCTGAGTATAGCACACCCTTGGCACAGATGCCTGCTTTTAGCAAGTGCATACGCAAGAATATTTCCCTCTAATATTTGGTAGGTTCCCATTTTGTTATACAAGGATATACTGTATGTAGCTTTATTGAGAGCAAGCGTAGTGCAGTGTGGCAGTTAAAGTGCTGCTCCAGGACTGGGGAAATAGGGCTTCAGATCTCCAGTTCACCATGAAGCTCATGGTGGGTCTGTCCTGGGTCTGTAACCCTGGGCCTGCCCCCTGTCTTTCAGCCTAACCTACCTCATAGGAGTAGAAAAAGGCAAGAGTACAGTAGCACCTTAAAGACTAACAAAATCGGTGACCGGTACACCCTGGACTAACAAAAGCCTCTTGCTCTTTTCGATCAAGCTGGGTAGCCATGTTAGGCTGTCTGTAGCAATAGAAAAAGAGCAAGAGTCCATTAGCACCTTAAAGACTAACAAAATTTGTGGCCGGTATACCCTGGGGCCTGGACTAACAAAAGACTAACAAAATTTGTGGCAGGTCCCTGCCACAAATCTTGTTAGTCTTTAAGGTGCTAATGGACTGTTGCCGTTTTCTACTGCTACGGAGAAACATAGCTACCCAGCTCGATCAACCTCATAGGACTGCTGTGGGGATAAAATAAGGGGGGAGTGAACCAATTCATACTGCCCTGAACTCCTTGGGAGATACGTGGAATAAGAGTGGACATTACAGCTAAAATTGTTCAGAAATGGAAAAGTCAACCTACAGTCAGTGACCAGCTAGAAAGAACTTTAGAAATTAATGAGATGATCAGATAAAGATATCTTCTCATCGTCAGGGCCTGAAGGAAAGTTACAGGAACACAGCCATTTTCTTCAAATGGTTTTTATTTGTCACTGTTCAGAACTCGACGTTTTTAAGAAAATTATTGGAGTTTTCACCAAAAATCGGGGGGGGACACTGCTCATCAACACTGCTGAATACAAATCTTCACTCCTGGTCAGCGTTATTTTAACCGGTGAGAACATATCATCCTCTATAATCCCAAATATCCTTCCAAAGGACGACCAGTGTTTGAAAAGAAAATTAGCCTGGAGGAGAGGAATATGCAGAAGCAGCAATATCAATAACGTTAAACTGGCAATCATTAAATAAGACCAACAGAATCTTCGAACGTAAAGAAAACTGACGCTTACAGCAGAATGTGACCGAATATCCAGTCCCGTGCAGAGTTGGAAATCAACGGGCCCGAATTCACTGAAGAGTGCAGGTAGACCCAACTCTGAACAGGATCCGGCTGCTGGCATTTCAGGGCTTTGTGTCAGGCCAGCCATTCAGATTGTTCGCGTCTTGCCTTTCCCCTTCCTCTCCCCCCCTCACCCCTCCTTCATACACAGTACTTACAGTTTTCTGAATGGCAGTCGGGCACAAATTGTTCATCGCTGTCTGGAACCTGAGCTGCAAAGGGCAAAGAAGGGAGAGTGAGAATATTTACACCCAGCTCAATGCTCTCATCAAACCAAGCGGGAGGAGAAGCTGGCTACATCTGCGATGGGAACAGATCACTGCCAGGAGACAAGAGCCGGTGTTCCCATCGGGACCGCAATCACTTTCTACGTAAGCTTTTTTTCCCCAGTAGATTCATCCATTAGCAGGGCTGGTTCTTCCCTTCCTTCTTTGGAAGCATCACGCCTTGTGGCTTTTCTTTCCCCCCTTCCCTCTCTACTCCAGAGTTAGAAGAGAAACAAAGGCTACCTAATTCAAACCTGGGCTCAGAAGGCAGGCTGGCCAACCGTACAGTGGTGGTGTAGCAGTCAGAGGGTCTAACTAGAATCCAGGGGACTCCAGTCTGAATCTCTGAGGGTCAGGGAAGCTTGCTGGGTGACTTTGGACCAGTCACTCTCAGCCTAAGCTATCTCGCAGGGTTGTTGTTCAGAGGACATAATGGAAGAGGGGAGAAAAACGGTGTAAGCTGCTCTGGGTCTCCCCTGAGAAGAAAAGAGATAAGTATCTATCATCTCTAAAAAAGTCAAAAATTCAGACTACAGGCAACAGCAGGTCTACAGAGAGCTCACACAAATAAGCCAAGCCACGTCATTCCAGATTTCTTACCCCCATCCTTTCTAGGCTACCGCTCTGATCTTCCACACTGCTCTCTGCTTACCAGAACTTCCTTTGCAAATTCCCTGACAGAGTCCAGCTTTTACTGACTGCCTCCAAGCAGGCTAAAATCGAGCTTCCTTGGAGGACTACTGGACTATAATCTCTCTTTGCACTCTTTTTTGCACTCAGACAATTCTTTCAGCACGTTACTCGTTAAGCACCCTTAATGGACAAAACCTATCCCACCCCCCCAATTTTACAATTTAAACAGCGTAGGGAAGAGAATAGGGTGGGGGTTACAGTTGCCAACATCCAGGTGGTGGCTGGAAATCTCCTGGTGACAGAGATCAGTTCAGACCTGGAGAAAATGGCCACTTTGGAAGGTGGACTCTATGACATCATACCCTACTGAAGCCCCCCCTCCCCAAACCCCACCCTCCTCAGGCTCCACCCCCAAATATCCAGGTATTTCCCATCCCACAGCTGGCAACCCTACTCTCAAATGATACATGATGATAGATAGATAGGATAGATAAGATAGATAGGATAGATAGGATAGATAGGATAGATAGGATAGATAGGATAGATAGGATAGATAAGATAGACAGACAGACAGACAGACAGACAGACAGAGTTTCTGGCATTCTCTTATCTGCCCAAAGCCATACAAATCTAATACGATACAACACTGTTTATAATATATCCTAAATGCTGCAAGGGAAGGGGGGGATGGAATCCCCTGTCAACAGGGTGCTGGATCTGCTAATGTGTGGAAGTGAATTCCCCCACTAGAAGGGGCATATTTCTCTAACACGGGTGTCAGGCAACAGAATCCTGGGGGCCAGAACTGGCCCGTCCAGGGCTCTTATGCAGCCCGTGAGCAACTAGTGCAAGGGAGGGAACAGGAGACTGCTCAGGGGGGAGTGGGCAGAGCCCCTCCGATTGTGGCTTCACCATGGTGGAACGACCTCGTCTGCAGCGGTCAAGCAGTGTGGGAGCATCTGTCCAGTGCTGCACCGCTGGCTCTCCAGTCTACCCATATGGGTTTTCCTTTCTCCCCCCTCCCAGCCCATAGGGCCTTGCAGTCTACACCCGCCTCCTTTTCTATTGTTCACATTAATACCCCATCTCCCCATTTTAGTCTCACAACCACCCTGTGAGATATGTCGGGCCAAGAAAGAGCTCACATGAAGCTGCTATTGTCTGCTCAGACTGGCAGCAGCTCTCCAGGTCCTTCGGGGGGGGGGGGCCTTTCACATTACCTATGATGTGATCTTTTAACTGGAGATGCCATGGATGGAACCCGGGACCTTCTGTGTGCCAAGCAGATGCTCTACCACTAAGCCACAGCCCTTCTCCTCCACTCTTGGCCTAATGTCATACCTGCCACTCCTTCAATAAAGTGGGCAATTGAATTTATGGCCATACAGCAGCAAAATGCCCCAACTCCCTGCCTCAGGAATACACTGCCACAAGAAGTGGTGGTGGCTACAAACATAGACAGCTTCGAGAGGGGATTAGATAAACATATGGAACAGAGGTCCATGAGTGGTTATTAGCCACAAAATACAGACAGAATATTCTGTCCGAGGTAGTGATGCTCTATATTCTTGGTGCTTGGGGGGCCACAGTTGGAGGGCCCCGCTGGTGAACCTCCTGATGGCACCTGGGTTTTGGCCACTGTGGGACACTGAGCGTTGATGAGCCATTGGCCTGATCCAACATGACGTCTCCTATGTTCTTATGTTCTAACCTCTGGAATTCCAGGGTGATCCGGGCGCTCAAAAAAAAATTTTTTTTAATAATGTTATTGTTAAAATACAAACACCACAAACATCCTTTCCTTATATATAAAAGAGTAGTGGTCGGCTGCAATGCCCAATTAAGGCATGCCCAAATAAGGTAAAAATGCACGGCAAAATGGGTTGGCCGCAGGGGCTGCCGCTCACAGTTGGGCCCTGGCCATTGGCTAGCGTGCCTGGCTGCGTGGGCTCTGTCCTGCCCACACAGCCAGTACACAGTCTCTTCGCCCCAGTCTTCCTCCAGCTGCCGGGCCAGGCGGATGCTCCGGCAGCTGCCCGCTGATGGGCCAGGCTCCACGACGACCTCCCTCGCTGCAGGACCACCCCGCCCCCGGTAAGCAATTGGGGCCGCTGATGCCTTGCGCAGCAGGAACGAGGTGGCACAGCTGGCCTTGCCATGCAGGCGTACCCAGGGAAAGGGGCCACGAGCACCTGGCTGGCCCAAAGATGGAGATGCCCTCCCTTGCTTGCCGCACCGCCACTGCGGGGCCGTGTGCGGAGGGGGAGGCGGACCTCGCCTAGCCCTCCAGTCACCGCTGCCAAAGAGGGGAACGGGCCCTACACAGGGAGTCCGGCTAGCGCCCATTGCATTAGGCCATGCAACGGACCTTGCCGCTAGTTATGTAATAAAACAGAGGGAGTTACACTTTGACGATAACACATAGCTAAAAACACACCTGTTAATATTTGTTAAACTATACCACCATTAGTCTGATGTAAGAAGTGGGGGAAGGAGAACGCTGTCAAACATGTTACTTAGGAGTTGCCTGAGAGTACCCATTACTAGGAAGAACAGTTCGTTTATTATTGGGTTATTGTGTTGCTTAAGCATCAGAAAAATTACTAAATTAAAGGTGAAGCCAAGACATGTAGCTTGGGTTTTGTGGAAGAAGGTCATTTTCCGTCATGTATTGCAGGTAAGGGAACCAGGTACATACCATGCTAGAGTCTGAATGAGAAATGATCAGAGCATCAGTGATTTTATCCATAACAAATAGTTCCCATACTTTATTTCTCCATTCCATCATCGTGCGAGGTCTGGTCAATTTCCAGGTGGCCACTATAGCAAGATGAAGGAGTGGGCCCTCAAAATTTTGTCCGCCCTCATGTTGTCCAAATCCAGACCTGTATACTCTGGTGTGTTAGGCCCCATAAACCTCATCAAGCAAGGCTTCAAACATAACAGGAGCAAACTTTATTTGAATGAAGGGAACGCCAGCATACAAAGCTGAAGTTCAAAGCTCTGGCGCGCTTACAGCCACTTATATACCTTCCTTCCTTCCAGAATATTCCCCCTGCTCATGCCCAGACTGTCTGCATTACATCATTTCATTTCATTTGCCTAGCAACAGGCACTTCACCAACCAATCCCTATCAAAACAATACAAACTCTGAACCGGTCAACATCTTGTTCCACAGTAGTCCCCCCCATTGGTGGTTGTTCAGAGAGAAGGAAGAGTACCCAGCAGTTAGCACAGAGCTTCCCTTCTCCAGTGCTTTGGCCCTGACCCAAATGAAAACACCCACACATGTGCTTTTCAGGGGCCAGCCCAGCTTCTCAAAGTTTTGGATCAAGCTGTGTGTGCTTTCAATGGCTGGAAAGACCAGGAGGAGCACACGTCACCATGTACAAGCTTAAGAAAGCAGTTTATTTTGGCTATTTGATGCCTTTGTCTCCTGGCTCTGAATGATTATTTAGTGAACTGCCAAACTGATGACTGCAGGCATTTCAACCCCAGCATTTTCCAAGTGAAAACTTCTGATACTTCCCAGGAACTCTCATTAACTTGTATCGATTACTAACCTCTCTCACCAAAAGCTGACACACTTTTGATACCGATAAATGGGATTAAAGCAGACATTTTCTCTCTGTTCATAAACGGATCCACCGGAAAAGCCAATCAGTGTCCACAACACTTTCACAAAGACTGACCTAAAAATATAACCTAAGCTGCTCCCACACTGGGATTTCGTCCCACTGTAGATGGCAAGGAGGCCCTGCAATAAAGGACATGTGCAAACAACATCACAGCCAATCTGCACATGACTCATCTGGCTTCCGTTTTTACCTTCTTTATTCAGAGGAAAGTATAAATCTTTATTTTCTCCAAAGTAAAGGGGGAGCTACAGGGTGGCTGCAGGTGGACTCTCCATCTGGATATCGCCCAATAAGTGCTACAGAGAAGGGATGGAGCTAAACTCCACTTCAAAATGGCGGGGCTAAGCTTTCCATCTCCTCCCTTTCAGCTCTTTGAAGGGCCTTTTTTTTCCATTGAAATAGATCATTTTTCTTTGGTTGAGCCACACACTGCAATGCTATGGCCACAGATGGAAAAGATTTTAAAAGCTCTTTAAAGGGATTTAAAGTGGGTTATGGATGTGTAGGGTTGCCCTTTTCTTCTGCCTGCGGGGGTGGGGGAGGGAGGGAGCTTTCTGGGAGTGGGGGGCAGGGCAATGTCATTGCATATGATGCCCCCAGTTTGATGACATCATGCTGGGGATGTTGCCATCTTCCAGGTCATGCCTGGAGATCTCCCAGAATTGCAACTCATCTCCAGACCAGTAAGATAAATTCCTGTGGAGAAAAATGGCTCTTATCCTTCCCCAAACATGTCTTCCCAGAGCTCTGCCCCCAAATCTCCAGTAATTTCCCAACCAGGTGCTGGCACCCCTGCATGCATGGATAAAAGGGATGTGGCTTAAAGGTTGTATCCCAGAGAGTCAGTCGGGACTGAATGAAACAGCTGCCTGGACGCCCACCCTAAGTACAGAACAGAACACAACTGAATACTCTTAGACTTGCCAGAAGCTTTTATTCAGCAAATCCAGCTAAGACAGTGCATCTTCCAAAAGACTCCTGTACTCCCAACAGGTACTTAAAATTCAAAGCAACACTCCCAAAGTAAAAAAGACACTAATCCAGACTTGGAGAGCAGCAGCCATCTTTACCTCGACTTATGAGATCTGCTGCTCAAAGGTTTTTGTTCCTAAGAAATGCTGCAAGCACCTGTCATCCCCCCTCCACCCCTTCCTTCTGCTTGCTTATTAAGAGTGACACGGACAGGATCCAGGTGCTGTTGCCACCATTTAATTCCTGGATTGACCGGAAAATCTTCAGGGGAATTATTACAGTAGCGCAAAATCCACTGATGTCCAGATCCCGCCATACGACCTGGGAGGGAGCCGTTTAAAAAAAACACATTCTGATCCATGAGGTTCTTTTTACTCCATTTATGGAATGTGGGACAAATACCTCACACAGCAACTCTTGCTGAAAGCTAAACAAATGTGCATCACTTCATACATAAGACAGTACCAATTCTGAATTCACCAGAAATCCTGACGAACCGTTCAGGGTCACAATAAAGAGACTGAAAAATGTAAAGACTGAAAAAACGATCATGGATCCAAGGGCCTAATCTTATGTAAACTTTCCCTCTGTGAGAGGCGGTTTGAGACGGGAATCTAGGAAGAACTACACAATGAGGTCTTTGAAAACCCACCTCCATTTCTCAAGGAAGATCCAAGAACAGAAGCTGGGAGGATCCCAGTATCCAATTACATGATCACTGCTGAAAAAAACCTACAATGTAGGGGCGTTCAGTTCTGGCATTTCCCAGTCGTATTTCTTTATGGATTTCCTTTCGAAAGCAGACCCGTGGAAGAAAAGTCTACCACAATCGATTACCATTCACCCATCTTGTTTTGTAAAAACCAGGAGTTTTAGAACAACGACAAACCCAATCAGTCCTGTTTTTAAAACATACCACGGTGCAATCCTATGCATGTTGACTCGGGGATAAATACCACATGAGTCAACAGTCCTTACTCCCAAGAAAATACACACTAGAAAGAAGATACAGGTGATTTTGCTGAAGAACTCACCATCTTGGGGACTCCTTAGACCAAGATCGAGGATCTTTCCGCATGCCATGTTTTAATCCCACCTGAATCAAGCACTTGAATGAAGCAAGACACAGGGAGCTCAGAGGTTCCTCCCAGAGACAATGAATCCCCTCCTTTTGCAGTCATCTCACATCCTTGGAACTGACTGGCAAGCAACCAAGAAGCTTAGAACCTCCATCCAAGCTGGATAGTTAGAAAACAGGTAGGTCAACTAGGAGTTTATTGCACAGCTGCCGCAAGGCTGTGCCATAGCAGCCCAAGAAACTCATAGGGAAATGCAATCCCCACCCCCGCCAAAAGGCTTCAAAATACAAGGCAAGGATTCCTAGAAAGGCAGATGATGACTCCACACTCCTCTCCAGCAACTCCAAGCATGCAAGTTAACACTAATGCGGCACTGCCCAAGGAGTCAATGGTACACAGCTCCATCTGGGTCTCAAAATGAAGAAAAACAGCCAGGCGGTTTCCAAAAAGGGCGCCGATCAGGCACTCAAGCAAAACAGAAAAGAACATTACAGAGTCCGCATGAGGGTTGCCAACCTCCAGGTGGAGACTGGATATTTACCAGAATGACCACTGATCTACAGACTATCTAGATCACTTATTTGTTATTTATTTATATAAAACATTCATTCCGGTTCTCCTGGAGAAAGTAGCTGCTTTGGAAAGTGGACTGTGCAGCATTATACCCTACTGAGTTCTCGCCCTTCCCTAAACCCCCACCCTCCCAGGCTCCACCCTCAAATCTCCAGGTATTTCCTAACCCAGAGCTGAAAACCCAAGTCTGCAGATCCATATGGCTTCTGCTAAAGAGCAAGGAAGGGTAAGGGAATGGGAAAGTTCAGATGTTTATTCGAACCCCCAAGCATAGGGTTGCCAATGCCATCCCTCCAATGGTGGTTGGGGTCCTCCACTTTTGGGGGCCCCAATCTGCCACTGGCCAGCTGCCTCCGAAGAGCCCCGTCACACCCTCTTCCACTTTACATTTACAACAAGTTGGACTGAAAGTGTCATTTTATTTTATTAATTCATTTATGCCCTACCTTTTGCCCCAATCGGAACTCAAAGTGGCTTACATTGTTCTCCTCTCCTCCAGTTTATCTTCACAACAACCCTGTAAGGTAGATTAGGTGGAGACTGTGACTGGCCCAGGGTTACCCAGCTAGCTTCCGTGGCACGTGGGTGATTTGAACCTGGGTCTCCCAGATAATAATCCAACACTCTTAACTACTACACCACACTAGCTCAAGGTCAGCCAGTGAGGTTTTTTTCCCTGGAGAGGAAGAATTTAAACCTGGGCCCAGTCTAACCATCCTTGCTGCTATACCACCTGGTCTCTCTCTCTCTCTCTCTCTCTCTCTCTCTCTCTCTCTCTCTCTCTCTCTCTCTCTCTCTCTCTCTCTCTCTCTCTCTCTATATTTGTCTTTCATATACCTTTCATGTACCTAAAACACACACACCAAATATCGACCTCCATGAGTATAAAAACACATTCTAGAAAGATTGCTTTGATGTCATGATATGCAAAGCCTTGGAAATGAATGGGATGAGGAGCTAGATGGCCCTGTTTTGCCAAAGAAGAAGAGTAGGTTTTATACCCCATTTTTCTCTACCGTAGAGTCTCAAAGGGGCTTACAATCACCTTCCCTTCCTCTCCCCCAACAGGCACCTTGAGAGGCAGGTGGGGCTGAGAGAGCCCTGAGAGAACTGCTCTTGAGAGAACTGTGACTGATTCAAGGTCACCCAGCTGGCTGCATGTGGAGAAGAGGGGAATCAAACCCAGTTCTCCAGATTAGAGTCTGCTGCCCTTAACCACTACACCATGCTGGTGGAATATGGTCCTAAATTTAATACCTGTTGTATCTATAGACCTTAAGCTGTTGACTCATTCAACAAACAATTAGCTTCAGGATATGCTGGGCACCACAGGGGCTTTTTAGTAAAGGACTAAGTAAAGCGCCTAACTGTTGATGCTGTAACTTGCAAGACACGTCATATGCTTTGGGCCTGTCTGTTTTTTCAGTCTTTTGGGGAGAAGAAGAAGAGATTGGATCTATACCCCACCCTTCACTACCCGAAGGAGTCTCAGAGCGGCTTACAATCTCTTTTGCCTTCCCCTCCCCACAACAGACACCCTGTGACGTAGGTGGGGCTGAGAGAGCTCCTTCAAGAACTGCTGGTGAGAGAACACCTCTGAGAGAACTTGTAACTGACCCAAGGTCACACCAGCAGTTGCACGTGGAGGCGTGGGGAATCAACCCAGTTCTTCCAGATTACAGTCCGCACTCCTAATCACTACACAAAACCGGAGGAAATCAATTACTCATATCAATTTTCTGTTAGAATACCCATTGATCTTTGAGGATGCTTATGTACCTTTAAACCATTTGCCTGTCTCCTAGAGGCTAACTGATCGTCAATGGAAATGGATCCTCCATGTTCTCATTGTTTCTAAAAGACGGGAAAGATAAATGCCCACCTCTGATAATTCAATGGACTGAGGACCTTACAACTATCAACATTTGAACGTATGGAACATAGACAACAATTGTGTATGGACATACTTTCAGATATTTGGAAACCGTTTATAGATGCTTATCTGTAGACCTGCCATCATGTTTGTTTTATTTTGAGTTTTTAAAATTGCCTTCTGTTTGGGGTAATTAATATTTTTAAAAAATAAAAATAAAAAGGATAGCCATGTTAGTTCACTGCAGCAAAAAAAAAACCCAAAAGGAGCCTTTAGGATGAACAGATTTGTTCTGGCAGAAGCTTTTGTGAACCAGAGTTCACTTTACCAGGCATGCCAGAAGACAATCGCTTCCCCTCCCACCGCCGTTTTCTTGAGCAAGCCTAAAAGGAAAGTCCAGCAGCACCCTGAAAATTAAACAACCTCTATTTCAACAGGAGCTTTGGAGAATGACAGCTCACTTCATCAGACACGTGAGCCGATCTGCCCCGCCAGGTGTGCAAAAACCTAGCATGAAGGTACGGCACCCATGCTTCACCCCATAGCCACTTACAGGGATGCAACAAGCTGTGCCTAGCTGTCTACTATGATTCCCACAACAAATCTTTGCATACCCCAAGCTTGCAGACTAGGAGCTGTTAATCCTTTTTCTTCAGGTCTCTGGACAAGGGTCAATGTCCGAAGGAAATTAGAAAATTCAGGAAGTGGAGTTCTTGTTCCGTTAGCAAGTTGGATCCATTTCTAGCACATCGAAATGCTCGGTTGTCCTCTGCTTCAAAGGGTAACCAAGATGGTTTAGGGAGTTGGAGCACCTTCCCAATGAGGAAAGGCTGAAGAATCTGGGACTTTTCAGTTTAGAAAAGAGACGACTAAGAGGGGGGGACATGATAGAGGCTTATACAGTTATGCATGGGGTGGAGAGAGTTGTCAGAGAAATTTTTCTCCCTCTCCCAGAATACTGGAACTCGAGGGCATCCAATGAAGCTGATGGACAGTAGGTTCAGGACAGACAAAAGGAAATACTACTTTACACAAAGTGTGATTAAAATGTGGGATTCATTCCCAGAGGCCACAGGAATAAACAGCTTTAAAAGAGGATTTTTATGCTTTTATTCTGTTGTAGCTCCAATTTTACCCTGTATGGATTTGTATTTCCCAATCTGTATTTAATTTGATCTCCTATTGTATGTATATACATATGCCAACAAAAGCTTGCCAAAGAGAGAAGAAAAGGGGATTAGACAGATTCATGGAGAATAAGTCTATTAATGGCTGCTAGCCTTGGTGACTGAGGGGAAGCTCCACATTCAGAGGCACTAATCCTCTATCCCAGAGCCAGGAGGCAACATTGGGGGCGGGGAAGGCCTTGGCCTCTCTGCCCTGCTGCTGGCCCTCCAGAGGAACTGGTTGGCCACTGTGTGAGACAGGCTGCTGGACTAGATGGACTGTTGGTCTGATCCAGCAGGGCTCTTCTTACGTTCTTAAGCAGCAAATCTCCGTGCTTTACAGCAGCCTCATCCCAAGACTGTTTTTCATGGTAGATAAAATCGATCATTTCTTTTGTTAAAAAAAAATAAAATTAAGTGTAAAAAATCATTGTTATTTCAGCTGGATTTCCTAATGAAGATATTAAATCGTATGAAATGACCAAAAAATGCCATTCCAAATAACATCTGGATGCATGGCAACCCTACTGACTGACGTCTACATGGTGGGTCTCTTAAACTGAGTTTCTGTCAAATATTACAAGTGGAAGCTTCCTTTATAAAAAAAAATGCAACGAGATCTAAAAAAGTGCATTTTTAATCAATACTAGGCATACTAATTTAAAATCTCTTTTATTCATTACTGTGAAAATCAGGAGTATTTAGACAGTCAGCCAAACAGCATCGACATGATCACACCCAAGGCTCCTTTCATTCTGAGCAGACATCAATAATTGCTTCTTTTTTAAAAAAAATGAGTTTTTTTTAAAAGATCAAATTAAGATTTCTATTGCATTTTTTTAAAAAAATCAAAAATAATGATATGTTATGTCGAGGACAGAGCTGGGCTTCCCCCAGCACCCAAGCTGAACTCGCAACATGCCAGATCACTCTGTGTGGCACCCAAGGGCCCAAGACAAGAGCCAAAAGCTCTAGCAAAAACCCTGATCCTGGCATGCCTCACCCAGAACCAATCCTCCTCCACTTTTGTTTGCTAGCACACTAACATTTTGAAATGCAGATGTTGTGGGGGGGGTGACATTTAGACTAGAAAGACTGCCCACCCGAGTCTTGAAGCTGGAATAGCACAGGGGCAAAGGACCTTGGTGATGCACAGGGACCCTGGCAGTGTTCCCTCTAAGCTGAGTTAGTGTGAGCTAGCTCACGGTTCTTTAGCCTCCGGCTCACACATTTTTGCCTTAGCTCAGGAAGGATGGCTCCAGAGCAAACTAATTTATGCAGCAGACAAATCGCTTGCTCACAACTTTAATGCCAGTCGCTCACAAAGTACAATTTTTGCTCACAAGACTCCACAGCTTAGAGGGAGCACTGGTCCCTGGTTCAAATTCTACTCTCTGCCATGATTTTTTATGTTATTTATATTCCACCTTTCTCATCAAGACTCAAGGCAGACTCACTGATACAAGCCTTGGGCAACCTGCTATCTGCCCCTTAATCTGTAACAGGACAATAATAATAATAATGGTATCCTTACAAGAAAAAGAAACAGAATAATAGGTTGGATCCTGCACACAATCTCTGCTAACAGATGGCATTTCTGGCAGTGAAGTGGGATTTCTCTGCCTCCTCCCTCCTGCTAGAGCCCCAAATGCTGCTCCTGAGGGACAGGGACACCCCCACACACACCGAACTGCACGAAAGGGGAATTAAAGGTCTGCCCTAGGCAGGAGGGGGGCAGAATTGACAGAAAAATCACACACTCCTTTCTATTACTGGAAATTTTCCACTGGATCTAACCCTATGCACATGAAAATGCTTTGAACCGGAAAAATGCCACATTAATGCAAATTGTGCCTCAGAGAAACAACATTCTACCCACCAGCTACCAGCCTGGTTTCTTCAGACCTAAGTCTACAAGCACAGAATCTTCTTAAATGTGCTTACACAGAGCCCAGAGGCCTCCTTTCCCAACATGCAAAAACTAGTGCATTTCCTATGACTCACAGAAGCCTTATTTAGAAGCATCTGGATAAAAGCGACATGAACGTGTGGCTTAAGAGAAGATTGATATCTATAATAATTTTGTTATGAATTTGTAATGCATAAGAGATTAATATTGTATATCTGTTACTTGTTCTCTGTAACAAGTCTGCATATTGAGAATAATTTTAAGAATTAAAACGGGGGGAAAGTGCACTTAATGTGGATACACAGAAATCCTGAATTTCAAAACTGCTCTCTGAAGCAGATTTAAATTCTATAACCTCAAAGGTCCTCCTGCAGAATTACTAATGGTTATGAACTATATTCCAGGGCAGTATAACAGCTCCATTTAGTTGATAATATATGGCTTAATTGTTACAGCAACCAATTAGCATGCACACATGTTCAGGAAATAACATGAATTAGGGTGTTGGAAACTTGATTTTAAAAACGGGTCTTCCTTCTTTGCCAGTGATTTAAGTGGCTTGAATTAAAAATCAATTCCCCTCGGCATTAAAAATAAACTATTTCATGAACATCTCAAAGCGTTATTCATCACTAGCAGAAACAGGGCATCAGATGATGCCGACACTCCGAGGGTTGGATCCAGCAACCTTTCTCACGCAAATCCAGATAGTTCCGCTTCTCAGTGCAGCCTGTGTCCCTTATGACTTTGGTCCATGCAGGTCCCATGATCTCCAGCATAGCCTTGGGGGGGTTTCCAAGGGGACCCCACCTTCCTTTTTTCAGCAGCAAAAAAGCTGGTTGGATCAAACTCCAAATCTGGAGTCAATTGGTGGAAGCTCCATTCTCCCAATACTTGCCTGGACTCACTTTACCCTCTGAAATATACCTACAAAAGACACGAAAGGCTGCAGTCACACACACTCAGTAATCCACTTTCAGTCCACTGTCAATGCACTTTTCCAACTGGACTGTGCCAGTTCACACAGTAAAAATCCAGTTGGAAAGTACACTGAAAGTGGATTATTTAGTGTGTGTGACCGCAGCCCATGATTCAGCATGGTGCAGTGGTTCGAGCGTCCAACTGGGATCTTCAGGAACTGGGTTCAAAACCCCACTCCATCACTGAAGCTCTCTGGATAACCTTGGGTCTCTCACTGTCCCTCAACCCAGCCTACCACACAGGGTTGTCATGAGTCCCAGAATATTGCAAGTGACTTCAGTCTCCCATTGGGGAGAAACGCAAGGTATAAATATTGAAATAAATAAAAGCCTACCAAGGGGAGGATTACATTTTAAAATTAAACCTGCAGTCTTGGGGCCCTTTTTATTCAGGGGTACACTACATACTATATGCCACCCACATGCAACAAAGCTCCAAGAACCCATTTGGCCACAAACATGGCACTTGTCAGACCAATTGACGCAAGGAGCGACTGATTATTTGACCAAGTGGTCCAATACCCTGTCCTAGCATGAGCACCGCATACATTGGGACTGAAATTAAGGGCAGAGCTGCTAATAGATATCCAAATGAGTTATCTAAATTTAAATTTTTACTGTAGTCAAACTTGTGTTTTAATGATGCAAATGTTTTTGTGGAATTGTTGTATGGTTTTATGATGTAAGCAGCCCTGAGCCTGCTTGCAGGATAGAGTAGGGTAAAAAAATCCCAATAAATAAATAAAATACAGTGTCCTTGAAAGGGGACAGTTGGGCACTGGACAAAGAGCAAGAGAGCAGCAGCTTTCCTTCTGAAACTCTCCCACCCCACCCTGAACTACTTTTATCCCGGCAGGATTCCTGATCCGTGTTTACCTAGCAAACATAGATCAGAAACCCAGCAGGGCAAAAGAAACTCCGGAACTATGGCAGATAAAAGCCAGTAATGGGGGGGGGGCATTATACAGAAGGATCAAACACCATACTTTCTCCAGTGCAAATCACAACCCTCCCATGCAAAGGGGTCTCAGGGCTTTACTACATATTTGCAGCATCATGCGGAGTCCGTCTCCAGATGCAAAAAGCTGTGTACCTTCCCTATATAGGAAAGGTGAAGCAGTTGGAATTTTAAATTGGGAGGGAGAAGATTTAGACATTGATGAATTATCAGGAAAAGGCAGAGAGAGAGAGAGAGAGGAACTGAGATTAATCTCCCCCTTAAAACACGGGAGTACACCGTCAACAATGAAACCAACTGAGACCAGTACTTTTGCACACAACTCATGCACAGCCGCAGTCTTCATGCAACTCCAATCAAGCACAACCGAGGCTTAAATTTAGAATTCTAGATCAAGATAGGTAGCCAGGTTAGTCTGTCCATAGCAGTAGAAAAGAGCAAGTGTCCAGTAGCACCTGAAGACTAACAAAACCTGTGGCAGGGCACAAAGAAGTGAGCAGTGACTTACAAAAGCTCATACTCTGCCACAAATTTTGTTAGTCTCATGGACTCTTGCTCTTTCAGAATTCCAGAATTTTCAGAAAATGTGTTTCCTATGCAATTCTTCTGAATTATCCAGTGGGTATTTTCTGGCTCAACCCATGTAAACCCAGCCCCCACCCATGATGCACCTTAAAGTAAAGCTTTTAAATGGATGCACTGGATGCTGGTTTGCCTGTAAAGCAGTATCCAGTTCTGGAGCAGATCCTCCTGTAAAACCTTTCTGCCTGCCAGAATTCAATCTCCCTTACTTTTGTTCTAGACTGAACAACGTCACTAGCATATATTAAACTCTCCGGTCTTTATTTACTGCTAAATTCTGTACCCCCCACGTACTAATATGCATTCTCAAGGGTGGGGAAATGGCTTGACATGAATTTCTCAACAGTCTTTGATCCTCTTCCCTTTGTGAGCTTGTGACCACCAAAAGACCCTACGGAAGTCCTTCGGCATCACTGTTCTCTCCCAGTAGCGTGCTAGGTCTCCTTTTTTTCACATAAAGTAAAGCAAAGACATTCCACTTAATCTCATGGATGTCATGCTCTTGCCGAGAAAACTCAGGACACCAGTCTGGCAATTCAATTCCTGACAAAGTGACCTTTCTTTTAAAAAAAAAGTAAATAAAACCAAGCCACTAGATCTCACAGCTGTAATAATATATCCAAGAATATGCAGCTTCGTAATTCTACTTCCCCAGCATCCACGCTACCGATAAGAGAGGCATGTCTCAAGGGTGGTGAAAAGAATGAAAAAGGAAATGCTGTAACCCCATGCAGACTTCAACAAATATGTGAAACCATGTTTTTAATTTGCATAATAAATACAGTTTCTGCAGTTTGGACCGTCAAATTATTAGGAACCTTTTGAAAATTGTGAGCCAAATAGTCAGAGGCCATTGATAATTATGACAAAGTTTCTAAGATTCTTCCTGAGGTCTAATGTCTTGCTTTTTGAGGTGAGAAAATTCTGAGGCCCTGTCTCAAAGTGTTAAAACTTATACGAAAAGTAGCAAATTCTTTTTATTGCAACGGAGAGACACCAGTAGTCACTTAGTCCAAGCTGAACAGAAAACTGTGCTTCATTTTCAACAGTCAATGGCCTAACAAATTTCCAATAAAAATAAACCGCTTACACCAGCACAAACATACTGCCGAGTCATCCTGGTGGAATTCCCCCTTTGATGTGCGCATGTGTTTATTTGCTACCAACGTTGTTGGCATGTCATCTTTATGAAATACTAGCTATGATTTCCAAGCATTCTTCTGTTTTACAAGACAAGAGGCAGTGCTAAAGTAAACAAGACCGAAATCCTTTTTAACCTTTTCCAAATGTCAGGTCCCTAGATCCCTTGTCTACCAGAACAAAATACAAGATCTACTTCAAAACGGCAATTAACTACCATTTACATTAATTGGGCTCTTGAGAAATCAACAAGTTTACTTTCCAGACTGCAGTCAGGAAGTGGAGAAACAGTTGGAGAACCACCCAAATCAAGCAGGCCACTGGAAGACGAAACTCAAATGTTCTTAACCTGCCTGTTTCAAAAGTTTATCTCACGGGGGGTCTGAACTCGCACTCAAGTCAGACAAGCATACATCCTGTGTTATCTCACAGAGAGCCAGTGCTGGTTAGTTTCAGACTTTGGTCTCCAAGATCTGGGAACAAATCTCCACACTGGGTCAGTCACACTTTAGGCCAGCATGGTGTAGTGTTGAGAGTGCTGCAGTAAGATCTGGGAGAACCAGGTTTGAATCCCACTCTGCCACAGAAACCTGCTGGGTGACCTGGGGCCAGTCACACATTCTCAGCCTAAGGCACCTTATAGGGCTGTTGTGAGGATAAAACGGAGGAAGACGGAATGATATCGTAAGCAGCTTTAGATCCTCATGTGGGAAATAAATAAAAGTAAAATCTAGCCTACCTCACAGGGCTATTGTGAGGCTAAAACAGGGAAAGGAAAGCCACGCATGCAGGCAGGATTAAAATGTACTAGCTAGATATGTCATCTCAGCAGTTGCCAACAGCCACTCTTTTAAAAAGAACGTTTTCACTGGGAAGAAAAAACCGCCCCGAGCCAAGTTCCTTTCATAAGCAAATACCAACACAATGGCGTGATTCATATTCCTGAGTTTACCCAAGCCAGAGACTAAACTACATATGTTCAAGTCTGGAAACCGAAGAACGAAAGCAGAGGGGAAATCAACCGAAGACTGGAGGTGGTTAAAGTGCGTAATGGAGGTGACGAAAGATAAGCTTACCTTCCGTTAGCCAGACTTCTTGAAACTGGTTTAGGTCCTGGAAAAGATCTGAAAGGGGAAAGGACAGAGCCCAGTGAACACATATCCACCCTGGATGGAGCAGCAGAGAAAGAGCAGAGAGGTACCATTTCCAGAAATGTTGAAAACATGGGAGAAAGCCACATTTGGGGAGGGGAGGGAATACAGAAATTTGTGGGATGGTGGTAGAAAAAAAGGCACAAGACTTTCTTATCAAACCTAAAGAAATTTTACCGCTCTCACAACACAAAATGCCTCACTGACAAATTTAAAGTCCAGTGGCACCTTGAAAACCAACAAAGGTCTATTCAAGGTATGAGCTTTCGTGTACATGCACACCATTTTCAAATACCTGATGGAGCTCCATTCCATGCTAACTTAGGCTGCATAAACGATTGTGCTATTTGGGATATTTAGAACCTGTTTAAAAGTACCAATGTCTTCAATTTTCTATGACACATTGTAAATACACATAGTGCTAAAAAACAAACAGCTGCAAACAGCTGCAGCCTAGGTACCCTCAAGTGTATGTGTCTTAGTTGGAGGGGGGAAATGTAGCAAAGGAAAAAAAAAGTGTGTTATCGGGATAGAAATAGCCTCATATAGTCATAACAGGATTACCACCGTATTTAGAGATCAACTTGATAACACTGCAGACATGGAACTATTCAATAGCATTATCGTACAGGTTATGGCATATTAACTGTGACCAGAATTAGTCACCTTTCAACAAAGAATTGATATTTGAAGTTATGTCTACAGGCACACGGGAATCGTCATTCTGTAACGCAATAGACTGTCTTACGTAAACATTTTCACACTAGAAGCATCAAAGCCGTCCCTTAAAAAGCATTTTCGTCATGGTGAAAGAGAAAATATTTCACAGTGTTTTCTTAGTGCTGACCAAAACTTCTAATTCTTCCATTGGGAAATTTTTTATAAAATGGGGGGTGGGGTCCCCAGGCCTTCACATCTCTAGCAACGAATAAAACAGACTGAAAGGACAAAAGAAACATGGTCCATGGCCAATGCTCAATTCAACTTGCAGAATCCACCCCCGATATCAATTTTTCAAGCCCAGAAGCTCTCCCTCCCCCAAACACAGGGGGTGGTTTGATCCAGTGACTCCATCCTGCTAAACCAGATGCCTTGCTTTGCTGGGAGAAGGTGCCTCACTTCAGCAGAAGGAAACTGTCCAAGACAACCCACAATTGTTTCGATTCCAAGCCTCTGCCCTGTGCCACCTCTGCTTTTGTTCTTTTCCCTCTACTTTGTCTATGAGTCTGTGCTACAGTGTGCTATAGTGACTGGACTAGGATCTGGAGACTCAGGTTCAAATCCCCACTCAGCTGTGAAGTTCATTGGGTGACCTTGGGTCGGTCATCAGCGTTCTGCCTAGCCTACCCCACAGGACCATTGTGAAGATCAAACAAAGAATGGGGAGACTGCACACAACCTACCCTAAACTCTTTGGAGGAAAGGCAGGTAAGAACTGTGACAGACTGAGCTGGATACAGCCAACTTTCATTCTGCTCCATTCTCAGCCTATTCCTGTTCATACCACAGCCCTCCTCCCACACGGCTTTGGTTCATGCAGACCCCAATGATTTCCAGCATAGCCTTTTTGGTGGTCAATGCCCCCCACCCCGTTTCAGAAAAACTGGCTGGATTGATAGACAGATCTAACTATTGACCTGCTGGTGGCAGCGAAAGAGAACCACAGTCATGCTGAGGTGGAATACAGCTGCAGAGGCAAATTCCTCACTCAGTTCTAGCAACTTGAGACTGGGGCCAGCAGAGTTACTGCTGCATACACACACACCCAGCAGAAACAGGGGCTTGTGTGGGGCCTTTTTTACCACCCCGGGATGCATCTCTGAATGTGCAGCAGGAGCCATGCAGCTGAAACCCTCTAAAATACGAAGGAGCAACCAGGTCCCCAGCAAATCTCCCAACGCCACGCTGCACTCCTCTGCCTTCCGAAAGGGTCCACACTGAAAGGGAATACTTGCCCTTGCAGTCATCTCCATGGGGCACAGCTGGAGCAGCCTGCCTGTATGGACTGCAGAATGCAGAAGAAGCGACGCTTCCTATCAGTGCTGCATGCAAAGAGGCTGAAGCGAAGGGAGGGAGGGAGAAATCTGGAGCCTCTCCACTCTTGGACACGGAGGCAATCGCTAGCACACAGTGCAGCATTCAAATGATGTCGAGCTTTGGGATTTTGCTAACAAGGGAGACCAGTGGGTCTTTGTGCGAGCGAGGGGCTCCTATTATTTTAATCCTTATGCCCCACCTTTCTCCCCAGCGGGAACCCAAAGTGGCTTGCATCATTCTCCTCCCCTCCTCTTTATCCTCATGACAACCTCGTGAGGAAGGTCAGGCAGAGTGTGCAACTGACCTTAGGTCACCCAACAAACTCCTTTGGAAGAGTGGGGCTTCTCAAACCACTCTAACCACTGCGCCACACTGACTTTCTTCAGAATGGGGAACTGAGAGGTCACTGGAGTTAATACAGGGTTAGAGACACATGCATCTGATCACCGCTATCCCAAGAGGAGACTGATATCTTCACTCTATGGCATCCTCAGGGTGAGATCGGGAGTACGGCAGCATCTCCACCACTCCTCAGATTTCCCATTTGCCCTACAAAATGGTCACGAGGGACGGTTTTAATTTCCAAGGAAGGCCTCTCGCTTCGAAAACGAGAACTGACCAAGCCTGGAGGATGCTGACCTCAGGGAATCTGAAGTCATGACATACTCGGAAGTCTTGAGGAAGTCCTATTCTCTCTGTTCCTCAGTTCCCCATTCTGCAAAATGGGAACAATCCCTGTGTACTGCAACGTCATCAAGCTCAAGCTCACACCAGGATCCCGATGCAGGAGGCGATTCCCCCTAGCATACACACCTTCTGAATCCGGGACTTGGGGCACACCTGGGTCCATGGCTTTCCTCCGTGCGGCCATCACCAGCCGGCCGTCCAGGGTTCCATTTCCTGGCAATTTCTGGAAAATCACAAGAAGTGAGGCTCATCAGAGGTCCAGCCAACAGCTCGGCCGGTTGCCAAACTGGCTGGCAATGTGGGGGAGGGGAAGCACAACAGAAGGCTCAAGACCTGAGCTGGTGGCCGGGCAATCCTCGACAGAACCCCCCCTTCTCAGCCCAATGCCTGCAATGGAGTTAGAAAGGACTGCACGGTTCGTTCGCCCACCTGTGCAGAAGTATAAGGCACTTGCTGGTCCAGGTAGCCTTTCATCCTCCCATCGGCCATGGGTGCAAGTTCCGTGCCAGCATGGGGGGGAGGGCAGACAGCAGACCCTGGAGGGGGGATAATTTTTTTTTTAAAGGTATATCAGTGAGTGAGAATAGAGCATAAAGGTGAGTACTGCACACCAGAGCAAGCACAGAATCGTTTACGCATTGGAGAACTTGGATGCAAGGTGAGGATGCCCACCTTCACTCCTCTCATCCCCCCACCTTGACAGAAGGATGCTTCGCTGAGGGCAGGGAGGCCTTTGCTAGGGGCCTCTTCCCCCCACCCACCCCAGCTTCTCCTTCCACCCTGGCTTCAGGTTGGGCTTCTCCGCCCTTCCAGTCTCCTCCCCATAGAGTCCACCTGGTCGTCCCCGTCCCCACATCTCCCTCTCCAGCAGCCTCCATCTCCTGCGAAGAAAGGGCCATCCAAGGCAGAATCCCACCCTTCTAAGTCCCTTGACTTCTACTAACTTCGGGGGGGCGGGGGGGAGCTCTCCTTAGGACTGCATCGCCACCCTACCTCCCCTGCTTTTCCCCAGACCTCTGCCTGCATTGCCTCCTTCTCTTCCTCTCCCGCCTCATCCATTTTTTTTTGCTTATTCCTTTCCCCCCGCCGCCCGCATTGCTCCATCGCCTCCCTCCCCCAAGAAAACACTGGACTTGGCTTTCGTTCTCTGCCCGCCCCCAATCGCATACCTCTCCGCATCTTTTCTGCATCCCGATTCCTGCTCTAAAATCACCCCCCTCCCCCGACAAGGCCCCAAAGTTCTTGGTAAGGGTCTCCCACCTTCACCACCACCACCACCACCACCACCCCCGGTATATTCGCTCAAACTTCTGCAGCGACTCATAAAGATGCCGCCGCATTTCCATGCAAACTTCTCTCTCCCCTCCCTCACCTGAGACTGAAAGAGGAGGGAGGGGGTCGCTTCAGTTCTTCCCAGTCGGCCCCCGCCCCGAGGCAGCTGATCCCAAAACCACAGGGATGCGCCGCTTCTCGTGGGACAGCGCCGGGGAAGGGCTGCTCCCGCCTCCAACGCGGAGCCGTTTCCTCTTTTCACAGAAAACACAGAGAGTCTTTTCTGTTTCTCTTTGTTTCATTGACTTTGTGAATGGAAAAGAGGGGAGGTGGAATTCCCTGGGCTCGTTGGGACACGCCCAGCCAATCAAGGCTCAGCGTCGCTCTCGCCCGGTCGGGATAGGGCGTACTTGGGCCCTCGGAGCCAATCAGCGTCGGGAGTTCTAAGATTCATTCACTGCTGGAACTCCCATTCATAAAAAAAACAAGCGCTCCCAAAGTTCATTCATAAAAGGCCTGGGAGGGAAGGAACGTGTCACGGGTTGTAGGCATGACGGCCCGGACTTCTGCACAGACTTTCTCCCTCCTTTCCACCGGGCCTCAGTTTGGATGTGTGACTTACTTTTGCAAGGGCGTTCGTAGTTTTCCGATACCCTCTTCCCAATGATCAAAATCTGAAAGGGGGCGGCCGACCATGGATATATTATATATAAACCCAGTTCTCGCGGCCTGCGTGTAGGAATGCAAAAAGAAGTTACGAAAACACGGCTGTAGCACGATTGCTTTGCTTTTTTTTTTTAAGCGCCTCTTCTTCAAGGACGCCATTTCAGGTTTCCGAAAGGGAGGGATTTCGGGAAGGGAGGGGCAAAAACGGCAAGGTTCAAAGGCTGGTTCTGTGATGCAGATTTATTCGAGATTCCTACGAAATAATGGTGTTCTTTAAGAGCACCAGTGACGCTTATTCTTTCTCATAAATATATGTTAGTGTTAACAGGGGTCGCTTTCTGGTTGGTTTAAATTGTGTTCTCTGCCTGGCAACCCTGGAACAGAGCCCTTCACGGAATTGTTTTGTGTGTGTGTGTTTTTTCAACCCTCAGGGTTTCAAATCTGACTGCTTTTATCCCAGAAGAAGAAGACACGGGATTCAAGAAGCTTTCGAGTCAGCTTTCAAGTCACACACAGGACTCCTCTTCGAGGGGAAGAGAGGAGAATTTCAGCCAGGGATTTCTAATTGCAGATGCCCACAAAAGCCATTCTGCACGACAGTCTGAACAGCCATTCCATGCAGTGAGGAGAGGTCATGGCCAGTTTGGGGTAGTGGTTAAGAGCAGGGGACTCTAATCTGGAGAACCGGGTTTGATTCCCCACTTCTCCACATGCAGCCAGCTGGGTGACCTTGGGTCAGTCACAAGTTCTCTCAGAGCTGTTCTCTCAAGAGCAGTTCTCTCAAGAGCTCTCCCTCAGCCCCACCTACCTCACAGAGTGTCTGTTGTAGGGAGAGGAAGGGAAAGGGATTGCAAGCTGCTCTGAGACTCTGAGTGAGGGGCAGGGTATAAATCCAACTCTTCTTCTTCTCAGCGGCACCGCATCTGCTAGGCATGCAGAAAGTACCTGCTTCACTCCCTGGTAAATTAGCTAAAAAAAGAACAGGTGATGGGAACCTGAAACCCTGGAGAGCAGCTGCCAGCCAGAGTAGACAATACTGGCCTGGATAGGCTAGCAATTAGACTCCACATGATACCATGTTGTGTGCTTTGCTCACTTCAGCTTAGATTGTGCTTATGAGGCTTTTAAAGTGTCCACTCCTTCTCCCTGACCCTCCCCTGAATAGCCCAGTCTAGTCTGATCTCATTGGAGTTTGGGAGTTAAGCAGGGTCATCCCTGGTTAGTACTTGGATGAGAGCCCTCCAAGTACTTGGATGAGAGCCCACCACAGGAGATGGTGGCAGCTACAAGCATGGACAGTTTCAAGAGGGAATTGGATAAACATATGGAGCAGAGGTCCATCAGTGGCTATTAGCCACAAGGTATAGATAGGGACTCTCAGTCTGGGGCAGGTGATGCACTCTATTCTTGGTGCGGGGGGGGCAGCAGTGGGAGGGCTTCTAGTGTCCTGGCCCCACTGCTGGACCTCCTGATGGCACCTGGTATTTTTGGCCACTGTGTGACAGAGTGTTGGACTAGATGGGCCATTGGCCTGATTCAACATTGGCTTCTCTTATGTTCTAAGCCCAGGGTCACTACACAGGGGCAGGCAGTGGCCAACCACCTCTTTTCCTCTCTTGTCCTGAAACCCCTATAGGGTTACCACAAGTCAGATGCAACTTGACAGCATTTTCCGCCAGCACCACCAGTTCTCCCTGAGGCACTGTCCCAAATTGTCAGTGTGCACTTGGGCCCGGTCTCAGCAGAACTTTGTCTCCCCAAATTGTAGCTGAGGTGGGAATAATGGCGCTGCAGAGTATATTGAGAGTCCCATGCCTTCACTGATGTCGATGCTGATGTCAGCTAGTGGCAAAGGTGCATTTGCCAAGCACATGTGCACAGTTTGCACACTACATCCTGACATATCTAACTGTATGGATACTCTCAGCCAGAAATATGCATGTGTGTCTTTGGGAGCGCCTCTCCTGGTATACTCGCAGAAGAGCACTGTGCTCAGTAGATCAGGATTTACTGGTGGTTCCCAGCCTGAAAGATATCCAGCTGTCCTCGACTAGAGCCAGGGCATTTTCCACCCTGGCTCCAACCTGGTGGAACTCTCTGCCAAACAGCATCCGTGCCCTGTGGGACTCGGTGTAGTTCCACAGGGCTTGTAAGGCAGAGACCTTCCACCAGGCATTTGGTTGAGGACAGCGAGGGTTCCATCCTCCTGCCACCATCTGCGGCAGTGGCACTATTGGAACTCTTAGCGTCATCTTTGGAGCTAATTATTGTGTTTTCATTATGTTAAATTTTTAACAATGTATGATATGAATTTATCACATTGTACACCGACCTGGAGGAGCTGCGGTGGCTCAAGTGGATAAGACGCTGAACTGCAGGCTGTGGAAAGTCAGTAGTTCAGCAGTTTGAGACCCATGAGTGCCACATGACGGAGTGAGCTCCCGTCTCTAGTTCCAGCTCCTGCCAACGTAGCAGTTCGAAAGCAAGAAATTGCAAGTAGATAAATAGGTACCACTTCAGTGGGAAGGTAACAGCGTTCCATGCACCTTGGTGTTTAGTCATGCCGGCCACATGACCACGGAAATGTCTTCGGACAGTGCTGGCTCTTCGGCTTTGAAATGGAGATGAGCACCACAACCCTAGAGTCAGATTCGACTGGCTTTCAAGCAAGGGAACCTTTACCTTTACCTTTTTACACCGACCTGAGCCCTGTCCTGGCAGGGGAGGGTGGTTTAAAATCTAATGCAACAAATAAATACCTTATGGAGAGGGAGACACCCACAAAGCATATCACTTTCAGAGCAACCCCAAGCCTTTGTAAGCAACCCCACTCACACCTGTGATTGAGTTGAGGGTTCAAGACCACATTTATTTATACCCTTCTTTTCTCCCCAGTAGGGATTCAAATTAGCCTACAGAATTCCCCCCCTCCATTTTATCTTTACCACAGCCCTGTCAGGTAGATGAGACTGAGGGTGTGTGACTGGCCTGAGGTCACTGAGCAAACTTTCCATGACAGAGTGGGGATCCGAACCTGAGTCTCCCATCCTCATCTTGTTGGATATTGTAACTCTGCACACAAGAGGATCTGGGAGGGAAAGGGTTAAGAGGATTCTCTCACTCAGGTACACTTGGCAGTTGGCCCCTCTCATTGGGTAGATGTTGAGCCTCTTTGGCCCTTGCTTGCCTTCTCTTTCATCTTATATAGAACCTCTCCTTCTTTTTCTCTCTCTTACCTGATCTTGGAGCTGTAGGAAGTTAACCTTTTTGAAATTAATCTGTTCCCAGTAAGTTTAGTATACCTACATCAATATGTCATGCAAGATGTGCTTCTATTTTTGTAAGTAAAATTTCTTTTTCTTGTTACCGTCGGAGTCATATCGTCTTTGTAATTTGTTTGAACAGCATTTCCCCCTTAGCTGGGAAACGTGGAGGATCTGGGATACTGTGTACAGCTTCCGTGAGATGTGCCTCTATTTTTGTAAGATGCGCTTCTATTTTTGTAAGTAAAATTTCTTTCTCTTGTTACCACCGTAGTCAGGTCATCTTTGTAATTTGTGCTTTGGTAGCCAATGCCCATAGTGGTGAAGTCCGAAACGTTGATTGGCTGAGCTGGAGGAGAGGAGAGCTGGAGGATGAATGCTAGGACAACTGATCAAGAGACAAGGGTTGTTAAGGGTTACGGGAAACAAGAGCTGCTACAGGGATTGGATAGGGTTGCCAGCTCTGGGCTGGGAAATTCCTGGAAATTTTGGGGGGTGGAGCCCGAGGAGGGTGAGGTTTAGGGAGGGGAGGGGCTCCAATAGAGGTGTGATCTCATAGGGTCCACCTTCCAAAACAGTCATTTTCTCCAGGGGAACTGATCTCTGACACCTGGAGATCAGTTGGAATCCCAGTTGGAATCTCTCCCACCTGGAGGCTGGCAACCTTAGGTATTGGGACAGATTCAACCAAGTTTCTGCTGGCAAAAATGAGAAGAGGAAGTTCCCTTTGACCACCCAAAAAAAGGCTGTGCTGGACATTATGGGACCTACATGCCAGTTTGATGTAGTGGTTAAAGAGCAGTGGTCTTTAATCTGGCTTGATTCCTCACTCCTCCACATGCAGCCAGCTGGGTGACCTTGGGTCAATCACAGTTCTCTCCGATCTGCCTCAGCCCCACCTCCCTCACAGGGTGCCCGTTGTGGGGAGAGAAAGGGAAGGCGATTGTAAGCCACTCTGAGACTCTTTTGGGTCCTGAAGAGTGGGGTATAAATCCAACTCCTCTTCCTTTTCTTCTTCTGACAGGGGCTGTAGTAAGGAGTAGAATTGCATGAAAAAGCTGGCTGGACCAAAGATAAAGTATGATTGTGTATGGGGTTATGGGAAAGTAGGACTGGTGCTGGACTCTCTTGGCAGAAAAGAAGCAGGCAGGAGAGGGAGGCAGAGAGCAGAGTCCTACCCATCAAGACTTCTCCCGAGCATGGCAGCACATCATGAGGGCCAGGATGCCCTGTGCAGGAACAGGAGGGCTGAATTGCCTGTATCGATCTGAACTAAGCAGCCAAAACTTTGACTACAGGCTTCTGGGGGCAGCTTCCCTCTCTTCCTGCCCCCTCTCTTCCCCTGGTCTAATGAGGTCCGCTTGCTTTGAAGGTAACACACGAGCTGTGTTTGACCTCCGGCTGGGGGTAGATCGTATCTCAGAGCATGAAACGGAATTGTCCCAGACCCATACAGGAAGCTCCTCTCGAGGCTCTTGATTCCCCCCTCCCCCTTTCAATTGCTTTTCTCTCCTTCATACCGTAGGAGAGAATCCGGAGACAGTGGGCAGAACGATAAGGCTTTGTTTTTAAAATGGGAGACGGAGACGTCTGCTGAGAAGTTATTCCACATGACCACTATACTATAGCCCATACGGTATGGCGATTAGAGCAGGGGTCCCCAAAAGTCATGCCTGCGGGCGCCCAGGCCCTTTTCTGGAGCCCACCAAGTTTTTTTAGAAAACGGACAGGGCCAGATGGGGCTTTTGCTGGCAGGGCTTCTGATAGGCCATTGGAGATCTGATTGGCTGTGCAGATTTTTTAAAATGTTGCTTTGGCAGTAGCTGCCACCACACCACAAGGATCTTCACTGGGTGACTGAAGGTAACCCCTGGATGAGTGGGGGGATAATGTCATAAGCTGCTTTGAGTTTCCACCCATGTTCCCTCTAAGCTGAGTTAGTGTGAGCTCGCTCACAGTTTTTTAGCCTCTGGCTCGCACATTTTTTGTGCTAGCTCAGGGAGGCTGGCTCCAGAGCAAACTAATTTACGCCGCAGCCAAACCGCTCACTCACATCTTTAAGGCCAGTAGCTCACAAAGTAGAATTTTTGCTCACAAGACTCCACAGCTTAGAGGGAGCGTTGCCCCTGGGTTGGCAAGAAAATACAGTAAAACGGTATGTCCATTTAAGAAGAGAGCCTTTTGAACAGAGCTTCTGCCCCAATTGTTGAAGTACTGACATTAAAGTTATATCTAACTTCATTCCCTGACATTTTACGGTTGGCTCGTCCTCCTGGGGCAGACATTTTATGGATGTGCCCTTCCCTCCCCCCATCAGCATTCCAAAGGTGCCTTCAGGCTTGAAATGGCTGGGGACTCCTGGATTAGAGGGAAAGATGTATTGGGTTAAATGTTAAAAAAAAATCATTTACCTTGGAAGCACAGAAGCTGTGCACGGTATCCCTGATCCTTCACATTTTATACAGTATCCCTGATCCTCCACATTACCCAGTTAAGGGAAAATGCTGTTCAAACAAATTACAAAGATGATCTGACTCCAATGATAACAAGAAAAAGAAATTTTACTTATAACAATAGGAGCACGTTTTATACTTTTCTCCCTTTCTCACAATACAAGAACTCATGGGCACTCAATGAAATTGCTGAGCAGTCAAGTTAGAATGGATAAAAGGAAGTACTTCTTCAACCAAAGGGTGATTAACACATGGAATTCACTGCCACAGGAGGTGGTGGCGGCTACAAGCATGGACAGCTTCAAGAGGGACTTAGATAAGCATATGGAGCAGAGATCAATCAGTGGCTATTAGCCACGAGGTATAGATAGGAACTCTCAGTCTGGGGCAAGTGATGCTCTGTATTCTTGGTGCTTGGGGGAGGGCAACAGTGGGGGGACTTCTAGTGTCCTGGCCCCACTGCTGAACCTCCTGATGGCACTTGGTATTTTTGGCCACTGTGTGACAGAGTGTTGGACTAGCTGGGCCATTGGCCTGATCCAACATTGGCTTCTCTTATGTTCTTATATGACATTCATGTAGGTACACTTAACTTATTGTGAACAGTTTAACTTCAGAAAAGATTAACTTGCTACGACTCCAAGCCCAGGTAAGAGAGAGAAGAAGAGAGGTCCTATACAAGATGAAAGAGAAGGCAAGCAAGGGCCAAAGAGGCTCAGCATCTACCGGATGAGAGGATGGGGGCAACTGCCAAGTGTACTGGAGCAGGGAATTCTCTTAACCCTTTTCCTCCCGGATCCTCTTGCATGCAGAGTTACAATACTGAACACTCTATTGCCTGGAGATCAATTGTAATAGCAGGAGATCTCCAGTCCCCATCTGGAGGTTGGCAACCCTAACACAGTAGGATGCATCCAACTTCTTCCTTGTGCATTGCCAAACAGTGTTTGCACTGAGTGGATGACGATGGCAGCTCCATTGGGGTGAGCGGACAGCGATGATGTGGAATGTTCCCTCGATCAGGGAACAAAGCAGTTGGAATTAGACTGTCGGGCCCAATGACTTCCTGGGAATTCACCATGACTGCACTTCTCTTCAAAGAATCCCCAGTAGCTCAAGGGGAGAGGCAGGGGTTTCCAGATCAGAAGACCTTTGCAAATGACCATTTGAGGGCTGATGAGATGGCATGTTGTCGACAGGCTCCAAAATACGGCCAGATCCCGCAGATGGGCAGCAGAGGGGGCGGGAATCGTCTTTCTCCAGAGAGAAAGTCATGCTATTGTCTTGGAAACAATGCCACACACACAGACACACACACACCCCTTTGTTACATCAGCCAAACAGAACAAAACTCTCGATGCAATCAAAATGCAAAAATAAAACTAAGCCAAAAGTTCACAAAATAGCAGGACATTGCAGCGAGCCTCGCTTTTCTGCTGTTGGGGACATTTGTTTGCCGGTACTGCTGAATGTGCATTCTAGAGCCAGTGAAGTACAGCAGCCGCTGCAATGCTGCCAAAGAGATCAGAAATAATCCTGAAACTGGAAAGGTGCCTTTTAAAAGTTTAGATTCCTAGGTCTCCAGAAAGTACCTGCTTTGCTGAGGGGTCACGTTGCACATGGCAGGCTGGATCCAAGTTCCCACTAAGCTGAGTTAGTGTGAGCTAGCTCACAGTTTTTTAGCCTCCAGCTCACACATTTTTGTCTTAGCCTGGGAAGGATGACTCCAGAGCACACTAATTTATGCAGCAGCCAAATCATCTGCTCACAACTTTAATGCCAGTAGCTCACAAAGTAGAATTTTTGCTCACAAGACTCCACAGCTTAGAGGGAGCATGCAAGTGACTGAGCAATTTCAAGAGTGGCTCAAAGCAGCAAAAGGAAATATGGTGGTTCTCTAAGCACTCCGTGACCCACCTCATAATCCCAACCCATGTGCAAAGATCACTGTTAATAGGACAGTGAGTGGTGGTTGGTGCTCACTTGCCCTGTGAGTGGGCAGTGATGGCTGTTGATGCACCTGTACCTGGCAAATGGGAAGAAATGGCCACTGATGCACACCTGCTCAGCAAGCAGGCAGTGATGGCTAATGTTGCTCATCTGCCCAGCAAGTGGGCAGTGACAGCTGTTGGTGCTCACCTGTTCAGCAAGCGGGCAGCGATGGCCGTTGATGCTCACCTGCCCAGCAAGTGAGCAGCAACAGCTGTTGGTGGCCAGCAAGTGGTCAGTGATGGCTGCGAAGCGCGACAGCCATCACCATGTGGCAAGGGAAAACAGACAAGCAAGTGATGGCGGCTGCTAGTCCTTAGGGCTGGCCCCAGGTATCTGGGCACCCTAGGCAGGACAGCCTGGGGCGCCCACCCCACCGGGGATGCCAACCTCCTGGTGGGGCCTGGAGATGGCAGAGCGCCGCTTTCCTGAGCGCCTCGCACCTGCGAGGCGCCCAGGAAAGCCAGGGAAGGGGTGGGGGTTCTAACCCCACCCCTTCCCTCCCGGCACTGGCTTTCTTGGGTGCCTTGCAGCTGTGAGGTGCCCAGGAAAGCCAGCGCTGCCAGAGCTGGGCAGGAAGGGGGGCTTTTCATGGGAGGGGCGGGGGCATTTTGGCGCCCCTGTGGGGCCGGTGCCCTAGGTGAGCACCTAGCTCGCCTAGTGGGCGAGCCGGCCCTGCTAGTCCTCCATCACTGTTTGCACAGCTGAGCACGCTTGGAGAGGTCCAGTTCTGTCAGGAAGGTCAATTTCTGTCACGGAGCACAAGAGGGCAGATGGTAGAGTGAGCTGCTGCAGTGCTACAGAGGCTCAGGAGCCGGGTCTCCTAATGTCTCAGCAGCTGTTTGATAATGCCAGCCCTTGACACCAGCCCCACCCTGCTTGATAGCATGGTTGGGATATCTAGCTGACCCCTGCTGGAGACAGTGTGCTTTGGTCAGACCTTGGTCCAGACCAGATCAACAGTTCCTCATTCTTCAAGAGAACAAGATTTCTCCAAAGTTAAGGCAACTTAACATCTTTCTCCAACATCACCGTGAGAGGGGAGGGGCTGCAGCTCAGTGACAGAGCCTCTGCTTGGCATGCAGAAAGTCCCAGAACTGCCTGACATGCAGAACTGTTACCTCCAGTTAAAAGGACCAGGTAGTCAGTGTTGAGAAAGACCACTGCCTGAGACGCGGGAGGGCTGCTGCCATTCTGAGTCGGCAATACTGACCTCAACAGACCAAGGGTCTGATTCAGTCTAAGGCAGATTCATGGCTCAGTGGTAAGGCATCCGCTAGGCAGATTCCCAGCAGGTTCAGTCCCCAGCACCTCCAGTTAAAAGGCCAAGGCAGTAGGTGATGAGAAAGATCCTGGAGGGCTGCTGCCAGTCAGAGTAGACAATACTGACCTCGATGGACTAAGGGTCTGATTCATTATAAGGCAGATCCATGAGTTCATCATGAGAACTGGAAATGGGTCTTTTGCCCGGGGGGGGAGGTTCCTCCCAAAGGAGACACAGCTGCAGTGAACCCCTAGCACTTCCTAGAGCAAATACCCCCGCCCCCCAAGACACACAGAGCATCTTCTTTTGGTATTCCTTCCTTGAATCCTTTTTAAAAAAACACTCATGCTCCGAGTGGGAGAAAGGAGTCGTGGGGCACTTTGCACGCAGGAAGGAAGCCATTAAATCTGTAGCACTTTGAGAGATTAAATGCCATAACTTACGGCCACTGAAGTTTCTGCAAAATGTGATAATGTAAGAAAACAATTAAAAAGACTTATCTAAGGGTGGGCGATGGTTTTATTGTGATGGAGTGCGCAGTTAATTGATCGCTGCCTTGTAAGGCTGGGCTGGGGGGGGGCGGCTCTGGTGGAGCAGCAAATGGCAGCCCTCGAGGAAGTGCCAAAATGGGGAAGAGCGAAACCACCGCGGTTGGGGCAGGGAAGGCAAACGATGTGTGCCCCAAAGATGCCAAAACAGGCTGGCCAGAGAAGAGGTCAAACCTGCACCCACCAGGAAAGGTTTACGCCCAGGGTATGATCTCACAACCTTTTTACCAGTCCTTGGGTCATCATGTCTGCAGTAATAGCTGCGTCTCTGACATTATGCAGTCTGAATCCCGCACCTGAGAACAGGTGAAGCTGCCTTTTACTGAGTCAGACCCGGGGTCTATCAGGGTCAGTATCATCGGGATTTTTGGTTAAGAGTTTTGCCCAGCCACAGAAGCATGATACTGAGTACAGTAAAGAAATCTCCCAAGAGGTATATTGTGAAAAAGTGAAACTTACCATTACATAAGAACATAAGAGAAGCCAATGTTGAATCAGGCCAATGGCCCATCTAGTCCAACACTCTGTCACACAGCGGCCAAAATATACCAGGTGCCATCAGGAGGTCCAGCAGTGGGGCCAGGACACTAGAAGCCCCCTCCCACTGCTGCCCCCTCCAGCACCAAGAATAGAGTGCATCACCTGCCCCAGACTGAGAGTTCCCATCTATACCCTGTGGCTAATAGCCACTAATAGCCACCATTATTCAGACAGATCCAATTCGCATTCAGGTTGCAGTCAAAAGAAGAGGAAGAAGATGTTTTTTGCCCTCTTCTGGGCATGGAGCAGGGGTCACTGGGGGTGTGGAAGGGGCAGTATTTGTGAATTTCCTGCGCTGTGCAGGAGGTTGGACTAGATGACCCTGGAGGTCCCTTCCAACTCTACGATTCTTTGATTCTAAGCCAACTATAAAGAGTACTTTCCCTATCACAAATAGCCAGCTTGTTTGGCATCATGTGTGTGGGAGGATGAGGGCATTGCCTCCGCAGGGAAGACCTTCAGACATGTGTCTCCGTGGAAGGCCATGAGAAGATAAGAGGACAAAGAGAGAGAGGGAGGAGAGGGGTCAGAGGGCAGCTCCCGAGTTAAGACAAAGAGAGGCATCCCGTTCAAGAAGATAACACCTATACACGTTTAGAGTGATGTAGCACCCCCCAATGTCCAGGCATGCTGCGTCGCTCACTCCAACAAGTATCCTCCAGTCTGACTGGCAATGGCTCTCCAGGGTCTCAGGCAGAGGTCTTTCCCATCACCCACTTTTAAATGGTGATGCTGGGGGGCTGCACCTGGCAGCTTCTGTGCTTTACCCCATGCCACAGCCTTTCCCCATAGCTGCCAGTGGCAGATTAACCATTAAGCAGACGAAGCCCATGCTTAGGGCACCAGGGCCAAAGGGGGCACAAAGTTGGGGAAGGGATGAAGAGGAAAAAAACTGAACGAAGATTTGTAAAAAATAAACATAAAAATGATAAAACTAGTGCAAATTGATCACGGTGCACCCTAGGGTTATCTTCTATTTTTTGTTGGTGAGGTGCAGTGTCATAGGCTGTGTTTAAAAGTAAAATGATGGAGCCAAATTCAGTTGTCATGACAGTTATTTCAATGAGGGGGGGCACCAAGATTGGTCAGTGCTTAGGGCACCAGTGAGCCTTAATCCACCCGTCAGCTGCACTGAGGTCTGAAGTCGTTAATAAGAGGTTGTGAGCGATATCCGTGGTTGCACGTTATAGCAGCACCCCATAGCTTATCCCACAACCATGCAGGAAGGGGTGATCACATATTTTCCAAAGAATTGGCACCCTCCCACTGGGATGCCAACTCCAGGCCCACATGATCAACTCCATCCATATGGTTGTGGGGCTTTAAACATGAGCACCGTGCCACAGGATGAACTCACAGAAAAGGGTCTCCTACAGCATGGCTGTAATGTTGGGAGCTGTGAGACTTTTGATCAGATGGCCTCGATTAATTGACCGGCAGATCCTTTATTCTTTATAGCCGAGGGACAGTTTGGTGTAGTGGTTAGGAGCGTGGACTCAAATCTTGGAGAACCGGGTCTGATTCCCCACTCCCGCACATGCAGCTGCTTGTGTGACCTGGGGTCAGTGACAGTTCTCACAGAGCTGTTCTCTCATGAACAGTACTCTAAAAAGGTCTCTCAGCCCTACCTCTCTCACAGGGTGCCTGTTGTGGGAAGGGGAAGGGAGATTGTAAGCCTCTCTGAGACGCCTTCAGGTAGTAAAGAGCAGGATATAAATCCAATCTCCTCCTCCTCCTCCTTTTGTCATGCAAAGTCTTATGAAAAACCATAGGCAGACCAGAAGAGCCTGCCCTCAGAGTAGAATAAAATGGCTGCCACCATGACATGCACGCTCATTGCTTAAAATCATAAGAACACAGAAGCCATGTTGGATCAGGCCAATGGCCCATCCAGTCCAAAACTCTGTGTCACACGGTGGCCAATAACCAGGGGCCATCAGGAGGTCCGCCAGCAGGACCAGAACACCAGAAGCCCTCCCAGATGAAGGATCTTTCTTTCTTCCAAACTTTTGTTCTGTTCAAATGAAAACTGGAGTCATAGAATCATAGAGCTGGAAGGGACCTCCAGGGTCATGTAGTCCAACCCCCTGCACAATGCAGGAAATTCACAAAAAGCACAAAATTCACATTCAGATGTGATCAATTAACAATTAAGAACATGTACAATTTAGCACCCATCATGCCAAAGTATTGCAGCGGCGGCCTGGGAAAGAGTGTTCAAGCCTTAATGCAGCTTGTGATATTATCCCAGCCATGGAAGCCCAGGCTCCTCATTGCCTAATTCGATGGAAGGAGAGGTCAAACAGCCCCCTAAAAATAACTTCTGGGATCATTGCCCACCTGTTGAAGGAGAAGCACAGGGCAGGAGCCCGAGACAGCAATTATGTGTTTCCCTTTTGACCTGAAACTTAATTTTACAGGCTTGACCTTCGTGACCTTACAGCTTTACAGGTTAAGCCTGGAATCTGGAAGCTGCATCGCCTCAAACAGTTCTGGTTGGTCAGGCTTGGGGAATGAGAGAAGCGGGGGTGCCTTCCTGACTGCCTCGGGCAGGTGATTCCACAAGGTGGGGGCCACAACAGAGGAGGCACATATACAGGCAGTTGTTCATTTTGCCACTAGGCCCTGCTTGGATGAATGAATGAAGACGTCCATCAGTGGCTATTAGCCACAAGGTATAGATGGAACACTCTGTCTGGGGCAGTGATGCTCTTTCTTCTTGGTACCTGGGGGGGGGAACAGTGGGAGAGCTTCTGGAGCTCTGGCCCTGCTGGTGGACCTCCTGATGGTCCCTGGGTTTTGGCCACTGTGGGACACAGAGTGTTGGACTGGATGGGCCATTGGCCAGATCCAACATGGCTTCTCCTACGTTCTTATGTTCTTAAGTTGTGGTGGAGCTCAGGAAGAGAATCAGCCCTGCAGACAGAAGGGCCCTTTTATGGAAGCTGGTAACAGATGAGTAGCCAATGGAGTAGAGTTGCCATCTCTAGGTTCAGAAATTCCTGGAGTTTTGGAGGTGGAGGAGTGTGAAGAAGGTGATGCTAGATAGTCCACCCTCCAAAGCAGCCATTTTCTCCAGGGGAACTGATTTGTCACCTGGAGATCACCCGTAATCCCAGGAGATCGCCAGGTCCCACCTGGAGACTGGCAACCCCATGGAGTAACTGCAGAATGGCTGTAATACGCGCACACTGCCTAGCTTCTGACAGTAACTGAGCAACAATATTCTGCGCCACTTGGAGTCTCCGAATTGGCTTCAAGGACAGGCCTCTTTAGAGTGAGTTTATTATCTCCCAGAATTATAGTCTAGCATAGGGTTGCCAACCTCCTGGTGGGGCCGGGAGACTGCCCAGAATTACAACTGATCTCCAGGGGACCTAGGTCAGTTCCCCTGGAGAAAATGGCTGCTTTGGAGGGTGGAGTCTATGGCCTTGTGCCCCACTGAGGTCCCTGCCCTCCCCAGTCTCTGCCTTCCCTGGACTCTGCCCCCAAATCTCCAGGAATTTTCCAATTTGGAGCTGGCGGTCCCAGTCTAGCATCAGCTTCACCAGGTGGTCAGATCAGCCGAGAGGCCATCTCGTGGGTTTAGACTGTGAAAAGAAAGCATCTTTTGCAGCTGTACTAACTTGCTTCTCCAGCAGTAATTCTGGGGTCTGGTATAACCCCAAGGATCTTAGCTGGGTCAGCAGAACCTGACTGATGGTGAGAAGCCAGTGCAAGAAAGGCATCAACATTTCCTCCTGCACGGTTTGCGTCCACAAAAACAGCTTCAGGGCAGTGCTCCCTCTAAGCTGCGGAGTCTTGTGAGCAGAAGTTCTGCTTGGTGAGCGGCTGGCATTAAAGTTGTGAGCGAGCGATTTGGCAGCTGCGTCGGTTTGTTCACTCTGGAGCCATCCTTCCTGAGCGAAGACAAAAAACTGTGAGCCGGAGGCTAATAAACTGTAAGTTAGCTCACACTAACTCGGCTTAGAGGGAACATTGCTTGAGGGGTGTGTTTCCCTTCCATGCCCCTGCTGGGACCACGTGTCCTGGGCTAGGACTGCCAGCTCTGGGTCGTCAAATTCCTGGAGATTTGGAGGGATGGGGAGAGACCCGAGGCACAATGCTGCAGAGTCCACCTTCCTAAGCAGCCATTTTCTCCAGGGGAAGTCAACTCATTTATCTGGAGATTCCAGTTGCTCTCCAGGTCCCGCCTGGAGGTTGGCAACCCTCTGCTAGACTATTGTAACTTATGTAAAGCAGTCTGTCCTTGAAGTCAACTTGGAGACTAGCAGTCCTACGGATCATGTGGTTGCTGGCAGCAGGACAAACAGCCCCCTTCCCTGGTGACCATTCTGGCTGCTGAGACTGGTCCGGGAGAGAAGGCTGAAATCTCCCACTCCCCCCACCCCCCGCAATCACTTCTAAGACAACTCCCCCGTCCAATGTTTGACTGTGAGCCCAGCCCCAGTCATGTCAGCCATCTTGCATAATGAAGTCTGGCAGAGGTAGACTCTGTTCACATACACTGTTAATCGCTAATTGAGGGAGGGGGAATCTGTTCCACTGTGTTCGATTCATTTGAGTTTTCTCTCGTTTATTATGATGACATTTGTTTGTTTTCTTAATTGCCCTTGGCTATGCATTCCTCCTCGTTTCAATGGGATATAGATATTTCCAGCTGTAATTTTTTTTCCCTCCCCCTATCCAATTGGCACAAAATTCTCTGGGATTGCATTCTTCACCCCGAGAATCTTCCTTGCCAAATTCAAGGCAAATAGGAGAAAGGGACACAATTTTATAGGCAATTAAAATGTTCTCATGCAATGCAGGCTCAGGGAAGTATTTGGCATCCAGTGGGTAGCAATAAATGGTAAATCATTCATCCTCGTGCATGGATCCAGGCATTTGCTCCTATAGTAAGAAGGGGGGGGTATTGTAAAACAAAAAATTGGCCATGTGGATAAAGGGAGTTATCCCTTGCCCTTTCCACCTATACCTCCCTGCATTTTAGTACTGGAAACATTTTTCTCCCAGCTAGGCTTGAATACCAGAAGAGATTGCCAGGTCCCAGGGTCACCAGTTGGGGGTGGGGGGCATAGGATGGCTAGATCCAGGTTGGGAACCTCCTGGAGATTTGGGGATGGAGCCTGGGGAGGACGGGGACCTCAGTGGGGTAGTGGTTTGAAGTAGTGGTTGAGTGCGTGGACTCTAATCTGGGAGAACCGGGTTTGATTTCCCACTCCTTCACTTGCACCTGCTGGATGACCTTGGGCAAGCCATGGTTCTGATAAGAGCTGTTCTTGAAAAAGAGCAGTTTCTGCAAGAGCTCTCTCAGCCCCACCTACCTCACAGGGTGTCTGTTGTGGGGAGGGGAAGGGAAAGGAGTTTGTAAGCTGCTCTGAGACTCTCTTGGGTAATGAAGGGCGGGGTATAAATCCAATCTCTTCCTCCTCCTCCTCCTCTTCTTCTTCTACAATGACACAGAGTCAGTCCACCCTCAAAAGCAGCCATTCTCCCCAGGGGATCTCTGTAGTCTGAAGATGAGCTATAATTCCAGGGGATCCCCAGGTCCCACCTGGAGGCTGGCACCCTTAGAAGGGAGAAAAATTGGGAAGAAAATTAGGCAAGAAATGGAACCTGGCAAAATAAATATTAGAATAAAGCTGATGGGAAATAGATTCAGGAGGATGAGCTAAAGAAAAGTGCTTCTTTACTCAAAGAGTAATTAAATTGTGGAATTCACTGTTACTAGAAGTAGCAATGGCCACAAGCTTAGCTGGCTTTCAACAGATTCCTGGAGGAGAGGTCCAAGAAGGGCTACTAGGTGATTAAAAGGAACCTCCCAGAGGCGGTAAACCTCTGACTACCAGTGCTAGGAGAAAATACTAGAGGGGAGGGGGAGGAGGAGATTGGATTTATATCCCACCTTTCACTCAGAGTCTCAGAGTGGTTTACAGTCACCTTTCCCTTCCCCTCCCCACAACAGACACCCTGTGAGGTAGGTGGGGCTGAGAGACCTCTTTCAAGGACTGCTCGTGAGAGAACAGCTCTGAGAGAACTTGTGACTGACCCAGGGTCACACTAGCAGCTGCATGTTGGAGAAGTGGGGAATCAAACCCAGTTCTCCCAGATTAGAGTCCATGCTCCAAACTCTGCATGTAAGACTGCCAGCTGGAAAGGGAGGAGTCCTGTTCCTCTAATAGAGGTTTAATAAGTGCAAAGGGGCAGGAGAAGCGTTTCAGAGCATGGGGGTAAATAACATCTCCTGACAGCTGCTTGCAGATCAGACTGATCCTAAAGAGACAGCTAAAATTTAAAAGTTGGCAGTCCTGCCTCAGTGCTCAGTTCATTGGCCCTCCAGGGAAGCTGTTTGGTCATTGTGTGAGACAGGATGCTAGACTAGGTGGACCACTGGCTTGATCCAGAAGGGTTCTTAAGTTCTTAAGGTGCAGGAGGTGGCTGGGGAAGGGTCACAGCTCATGGTAGAACACTCTGCTCATACAGAAAGTTCCAAGTTTCATCCCCAGCATCCCCAGTTAAAAGGACCAGGCAGTAGGTGATGTGAAGGGCCCATGCCTGAGAGCCTGGACAGTATTTGTCACAGAGTAGACAATACTGACCTGGAATGACTAGTGGTCCGATTCAATATAAGGCAGCTTCATGTGGATTGAGCTTCCCTTAGTCACTGTATTGTTGTTGTTGTTTTAAAATGACACAATAATTCTGCTTTCCCCACACATGAGATCAAAATTGCTTGGCTGTTTTCCTTGCTGCAGCTACCAGGGGGGAGGGGGTAGGAATTTGTATCTGGAAAACAGAGCAGGGAGATAGATTTATTCCCCTCCCTCGCCCATCCCAGGGATGCCAGCCTCCAGGTGAGACTTGGGGATCCCCCAGAGGTACAGCTCATCTCCAGCCTACAGAGATCAGTTCCCCTGGGGAAAAGGGATGCTTTGGAGGATGGACTGTATGGCATTGCTCCCCACTGAGCGCCCTGTCCTCCCCAGGCTCCACCCCTCCAAATCTCCAGGAGGTTCCCAGACTGGATCTGGCCACCCTACCCTGTTCCCTCCTCCAGCTTATGAAAATGTTCATATGTGCACTTTAAGATAATGAAGGCGCAACACATGTACCTTGTTGGTCACTGTTGTGTGTGGGTGGAATTTGATTTCATCCTCAATGCTGGTTGACCTGCGAGGAGAAAAGTCTCCCCGCCAGCCTCTTGGGTGCAACCATCAATCTCTCACTGATCTTGTTTTACAGAAAAACACTGGAGACTGAAATCCCAAAAGGGCAGGTTATATCCCCAACAACAGGCAACCCTGGCCATGTTCTTTCCTGACCTGACATGAGCCCCTCTGTAGCAGGAGCAGCGCAACTAGAGGCTTGTGGCTTGAGCAAAACCTTTTAAAGCAATGGATCAGATTGATTAGTCAATGAAACCCTGCGGCCCTATAATAGGCAATCTTAAAGTAGTCTCAAGATCGAAGGAGTTACAAAATAGGTTAAATAGCCTTTTTCACTGGACCATCTTTGCATGGTATACAAGTATGCAGGCTCCAAAGTTTCACGTAATGTTTCACGGGGCATAAAAGGAAAGTCGCAGAAAGCCCTGTATGGACAGGGTAAATTAAAACGTAAGAAGAGCCTTGCTGGAACAAACCAGTGTTCCATCTAGCCCAGATTCCTGTTTCATACTGTGGCCAGCCAATAGTCCTGGGAGGAAGGCCGTTAAATATGGCAAAGAGGCTGAAGATTAACCCTGCAATTACCTCCTAGCCCCCCCCCCCCGGCTTTCAGAGGTTTGCTGCCTCCGCATATGGAGGTCCCTTTCAGACACCACAGCTGCAGCAGCTGTTGACCAAATGCTGGGAAAATACCACAGTGCCATGCCCACCAGGTTCACAGGCTATTTGACAGCATCACTAGGATACTTGGCAGACCACAGTTGGAGACACAGTGTGGGGTTGGATCTTTGCTCCCAGGTAAGGCCTGAAGATCTCCCAGAATTACAGTTCACATCCAGAAACTACTGAGATCAGTTCCCCTGGGGAAAAGGGATGCTTTGGAGGATGGACTGTATGGCATTGCTCCCCACTGAGCGCCCTGTCCTCCCCAGGCTCCACCCCTCCAAATCTCCAGGAGGTTCCCAGACTGGATCTGGCCACCCTACCCTGTTCCCTCCTCCAGCTTATGAAAATGTTCATATGTGCACTTTAAGATAATGAAGGCGCAACACATGTACCTTGTTGGTCACTGTTGTGTATGGGTGGAATTTGATTTCATCCTCAATGCTGGTTGACCTGCGAGGAGAAAAGTCTCCCCGCCAGCCTCTTGGGTGCAACCATCAATCTCTCACTGATCTTGTTTTACAGAAAAACACTGGAGACTGAAATCCCAAAAGGGCAGGTTATATCCCCAACAACAGGCAACCCTGGCCATGTTCTTTCCTGACCTGACATGAGCCCCTCTGTAGCAGGAGCAGCGCAACTAGAGGCTTGTGGCTTGAGCAAAACCTTTTAAAGCAATGGATCAGATTGATTAGTCAATGAAACCCTGCAGCCCTATAATAGGCAATCTTAAAGTAGTCTCAAGATCGAAGGAGTTACAAAATAGGTTAAATAGCCTTTTTCACTGGACCATCTTTGCATGGTATACAAGTATGCAGGCTCCAAAGTTTCACGTAATGTTTCACGGGGCATAAAAGGAAAGTCGCAGAAAGCCCTGTATGGACAGGGTAAATTAAAACGTAAGAAGAGCCTTGCTGGAACAAACCAGTGTTCCATCTAGCCCAGATTCCTGTTTCATACTGTGGCCAGCCAATCGTCCTGGAAGGAAGGCCGTTAAACATGGCAAAGAGGCTGAAGATTAACCCTGCAATTACCTCCTAGCCCCCCCCCCCCCGGCTTTCAGAGGTTTGCTGCCTCCGCATATGGAGGTCCCTTTCAGACACCACAGCTGCAGCAGCTGTTGACCAAATGCTGGGAAAATACCACAGTGCCATGCCCACCAGGTTCACAGGCTATTTGACAGCATCACTAGGATACTTGGCAGACCACAGTTGGAGACACAGTGTGGGGTTGGATCTTTGCTCCCAGGTAAGGCCTGAAGATCTCCCAGAATTACAGTTCACATCCAGAAACTACTGAGATCAGTTCCCCTGGAGAAAATGGCTGCTTTGGAGGGTGGACTCTGTGGCATTATATCTCAGTAAAGCACCTCCCTACAGTTGCCAGGTATGGCCTGGGAGATGGGGGGAGGTGGGTAGTTACATTGGAGGGGCAGAAATAGCTATCACTATGCGGTGACATCACTTCCCGTGCAACCCGGAAGCACTGGTATGATGCAAGAAGCAGCATCGCACTCCAACAGTCACCTTTGGTCCTCCTGCTTCCACCCACCTCCCAGCTGAGCATTGGCCGGCAGCAGCCATCATTGCCCCGAGTCTGCTCACTATGGGTGGGCACCTGGCAAGCCCATCCTTCCCCTCCCCACCCCAAACATTTCCCTCCCCTGGTTCCATCAACAAATCTCCAGGAATTTCCCAATCCAGAGCTGGCAACGCTACCCAGCCTGGAAGTTCTTAATTTCCCACAGACTTCAGGGACAACCTGGGTCACTTAGGCTGCAGTCACACACACTCAATAATCCACCTTCAGTTCACTTTCTGTGCACTTTCCCACTGGAATTTTGCTAGTTCACACAGTCAAGTCCATTTGGGAAATGCATTGAAAATGGATTGAAAGTGTTTTGGTGTAGTGGTTAAGTGTGCGGACTCTAATCTGGGAGAACCGGGTTTGATTCCCCACACCTCCACTTGCACCTGCTGGATGACCTTGGGCGAGCCATAGTTCTGGCACAGCTGTTCTTGAAAAAGCAGTTTCTGTCAGAGCTCTCTCAGCCCCACCTACCTCCCAGGGTGTCTGTTGTGGGGAGGGGAAGGGAAAGGAGATTGTAAATTGCTCTAAAACTCTGAATGAAGGCTGGGGTATAAATCCAATCTCTTCTCTTCTTCTCTTTTTTTAGTGTGTGTGATCACAGTCTTAGACTTGCATTCTTTGGCCCAGTTTGGATATTAATGGGAAGGGGTGGGGGTATTCCTGCTTGCCACAGATTGATGGTGCTTCTGTGCACCACTGGGTTTCCCTTGACTTTTCTGCAGTCTTTCCCAAACCTACTTTGCTACTGTGTCATAGGCAAGACTTCACTAAAGCCTGGCTAGTTGCTATGCAGACTGGAAAGTTTGGGTCTTCCCAGCCCCTCTCGCACAGCGGCCACTTTCCCTCCCCCGGTCCCCACGGTGGTGGCCATTGCTCCCCCTGTAGTCTTTTAAAAAGCAGTTGAAGTGTGTCAATTACCAGTTCTTAAAAACACAGGAAAAGCCCCTCTGGTGGCATGGGGAGAGACGGCTGCCCCAAGGAAAGCCCCGCTGCAGCTGCACTGCATTCTTAGCCGCTGTAAAGCACTGGGCTCAGATGCGTGATTTCAGCTCATAGTTTATTTGCAGCTCAACTCCAAGACAACTCAGCAGGACTGGAAGCCTGCTTAAATCTCTGCTACAAACCGCACCCCACACACCCCATACCCGTGATAGGTTTATTTACAGTGCTCCAATTCCTCATAGATTGCTGCTAGGATCCTGCCTGACCAATAGGTCAATTCTAGGATCCATGCTGGCTATGGTCTAACAAAGAGAAGCTTTGCCCATTTGCATGACCACGTGCAAAGGTGATCGTGTGTGCGGTCCTCGGTTGGTACACAACAGCCGCTAAAGACACCCACCTCCAGGTGGGACCTGGGGATGCCCCGGAAATACAATTCATCTCCAGAATGCGTAGAGAGCCAGTTTAGTGTAGTGGTTAAGTGCGCAGACTCTAATCTGGGAGAACCGGGTTCCCCACTCCTCCACTTGCACCTGCTGATGTGACCCCAGGTCAGTCACAAGCTCTGGCACAGCTGTTCCTGAAAGAGCAGTTTCTGTCAGAGCTCTCTCAGCCCCACCTACCTCACAGGGTGTCTGTTGTGGGGAGGGGAAGAGAAAGGAGTTTGTAAGCCGCTCTGAGACACCTTTGGGTAGTGAAGGGCAGGGTATAAATCCAATCTCTTCTTCTTCTTCTTCTTCTTCTTCTTCTTCTTCTTCTTCTTCTTCTTCTTCTTCTTCTTCTTCTTCTAGATCAGCTTCCCTGGAAAAATTGGATACTTTGGAGGGTGGACTCCCTGTGCAGAAAAGACTTAGCTTCTCAAAGGGATGTGCAGTAAGTCAAGTGTGCAGTGTCGAAACTGGAGTGCTGCAGAAGAGGGAGGCTTGTTCCTCCATCCTTCCTGGACCACCAAAGGCATCATGGTCCATCCCTGCCAGAGAGAGTCCCACCAGCTGACCATGGGGGTGGGAAGGCAAAAAAGCCCAGGAGAAGCCAAGAACAGCCCAATCTCTCTCTCTTCCTTCACGTTTGGAGAAGCCACCGATAAAAACCTAATCAATGGAGGGCCTTTTAAGTTGCGACGGATCAGTGACCCAGCTAATAGCTCACCTGCCAAAAGAGGAAGTCATAGTCAATAAAGAGAGAAGTCAATGGGAAAAATCTATTAACGAGAGTGAGCAATAAGGGGACCTTTGGTTTAAACAGCAACCTCTGTTGGAAGGAAGCCACGGAACCATGCTCAGGGCTTTTAACTCTCCGTGCCCCAGAGAGATGCCGGGAGTCATCCGTGGTGCAGCAGAGAGGCTGTCCTCCTTCTCTGTCCCTCCTTAGGAGAACAATACCTGAACACCTTGAATACTGAACCAATGTTTGGACTGCAATGGTCCAGGGCAAACCGGGATTCTAAATTTCAAATGGCAAATATTCCCAAGTCCTGTTGAGTGTGGGAGAGCCCACTGGTATATATTGTAATATTTTTTAATGGATCATGTTATCCAACCTCAACAAGAGCATTGAAGCTGAAAATGCAACAGGTGCCAAGGGATTTTATGGTCCCTAGCCAGACAAAAGGAGGTCCCTCTGCATCCCATTTGGAAGCTGACCTGTCTGGTCCTAGTTGGCTCCCGATGACCTGATTTCCTCCATCCGCAGCTATCTGCTTGGGCCAGCATCTGGAACTGATCGCCTCAGCAGTGTGACTGTACAACTTCTCATTTCTCCACCTCACTTCTGACTGTTTGGATGCAGCTACTTCCTCGCCGCTTATTTTGTTCATCGTCTAAATCTAATCTTCATTTTTGGTCAGACAGGCTCCTTCTGCGTGAAACTTTTGGTCCAAAATTGCAAACAAACAGGAGCGGGATTTTACAGCCCATCCGCACAACTTCATCCCCCAGTCATGCTCTACTCGTCCTTTTCCCCACTAGCAGCATATTCTATGCTATGATTTTTCTGGGAAGGTCAGAGTCAACAAAGGTTTGCCCAAAGTGTAGATAGAAAGGTGCAGATTTGATGCCGTTTTCCCTTTCTATTCCCTTGGATCTGCCATTTCCCTGTAGTCTGAACCACTGTGTTTTGGTTTGGGTTTTTTTGTGTGGTTTTTGTTTTTGCCGGCTTTTTAAAAACTCAATAGGTGTTAGATTGCTATAACGTTACAGCAACTACTATGGTGGGGGTTTTTAAGTCAGCAGAGAGCCCTCCGGTGGCATGGCGGAGAATGGCAGCCAGCAATGAATTCACAACAGGGAATCAATGCCCAGGCAAGCCCGATCTCAGCAGATCTCGGAAGCTAAGCAGAGCTGATCCTGGCAAGTACTTGGAAGCAATGTTCCCTCTAAGTTGTGGAGTCTTGTGAGCAAAAATTCTGCTTTGTGAGCTACTGATGTTAAAGTTGTGAGTGAGAGGTTTGGCTACTGCATAAATTAGTTGACTCTGGAGCCATCCTTCCTGAGCTAAACTGTGAGCTGGCTCACACTAACTCAGCTTAGAGGGAACACTGCTTGGAAGGGTGGCCTCCAAGGAATACCAGGGCTGGGACACAGAGGCAGGTAATATCAAAGTCACCTCTCTGAAACATTCAAGCCCCACTAAGGGTCACCAGAAGTCACCATGACTTCCAGGCTTGCAAGCACACACACACACAAATACCTCCCCCCCCCAAAAAAAGGGGGAACTGAGAACACATTATACAGGTGGGGAAACATGTCCTGAAGTTCTGTGCTTCTCAGATGTGCAGGACTTGATTTGGACTGGGTCCACAGTGCATGGAAAGGGAGGCTTAATCTTCCCTCTCCCCGCCATGCCATTTTCCAGACCTGAAACTGCCTGGGAATTGGTTAAACATATGGAGCTCAGTGGCTATTAGCCACAACATATAGATAGGAACTTTCGGTCTGGGACAAGTGATGCTCTATATTCTTGGTGATTGGGGGGGGGGAACAGTGGGAGGTGTAGTGATTCAAATGTGTGGACTCTAATCTGGGAGAACTGGGTTTGATTCCCCACTCCTCCACTTGGGGCTGCTGGATGACCCTGGGCAAGCCATTATTCTGTCAGACCTGTTCTGGAAAGAGCTCTCTCAGCCCCCCTACCTCACAGGGTGTCTGTTGTGGGGAGGGTCAGCAGATAGTAATCTCCATGCAGACTGAGGTTGGGAAAAGGACACAGGAGGAGATCGAAGCCCACCCACTCCCTTCACAATGCGGTCCTTAATCTGAATTGCTCCTGAGAAACTTGCAAAGAAAAGGGACAGAGTCTTGGGGTGCCTCTGTCTTCAGAGGGTGCTGAGTAGGGAAAGAACCTTTCCTGTGGTCGCACCGTCACGGTGGAACATTCTCCAGCAATACTCCCTTGTTGCACCTAGTCCACTGTGTTTTAAGTGGTAAATCAAGACTCTTATTCTCCTGAACATTCTATGAATCATTTGGGAAGGGGTTCTCATCTCTTTGCTCTGTTGACACATCAGGCTACCACCAAAGCATCCTGGGTAACTTGCAACACTAAAATCCATATTAAAGTGAAACAACCACCTATGCTAATAATAGCTTCAAGGGATGAAAGGTGAGTCCCGTATCAGATCAGCAAACACACCGGGACAGATTCAAAATCAGGTGTCCGGCAATAAAAGCTTTAATGGCAAACAGTGCAGTCTCATGAAAAGCCACCGCTCCATTACAAATCAATCCACTTAGACTGGAATAACTCTGCATAGGAGTGCACTGGACATCCGGTAAAATTCAGTAACTCCATAAATATTACAAATGGTAGTTTAGGATTAAAATAATCATGTGTCCCCCATCCCCCCGTAAGGTGCTTCGGAAAGGTACAATGTTCTAGAAGGCCATCAACAAGGGGACTGAGTGAGTTTCTTGGAGCAGGGAATTCTCAAGCCTGAAGAGACCCTCTCCAGCATCCCCGTCAACCTCACCTCAAACAAGACAGGAATGCAGAGAAAGTCAGTCTTTGGTAGCGTTGCCAGCTTCCAGGTAGTGCCTGGAGGTCTCTTGGTATTACAATTGCTCTCCAGACAACTAAGATCAGTTCCGCTGGAGAAAATGGCTGCTTTGGAGGGTGGACTCTATGGCATTGTACCATGCTGAGGTCCCTCCTCAAACTCCGCCCCCAAAATTTCCACGTATTTCTTAACCCAGAGATGGCAACCGTAGTTTGGGTGTACTGCTGCTTTATTATTGTGGCTCATTCTTTGAACTGGTCGGCATGCGTCACATTGAGTTTTCTCCCCACTGCCTTAACTGGATTTTGTGTGGCTGATGGTTTCCATTTTTGTGAGCTGCCTTAAGAATTGGTAGAGGAAAGGCAGGTTGAAAAAGCTTTAAGTAGATAGAGCCAGCATAGGCAACCACCTTAGAGTACCCGGGAGAGCCTGTGTGGCGTAGTGGTGGACTCTAGCCCTGACCTGGATAGCCCAGGCAAGTCCAGTCTCATCAGATCTTGGAAGCTAAGCAGGGTCAACTCTGGCAAGCACTTGGATGGGAGACTCCGAGGAATATCAGCAGTCAGGAGGTGGGGACAGGCTTTACTCAGCCACCTCCCTGAATATCCTCCCAGCCCCCAGTAGGGGTCAGTCACCAGAGGTCACCATGACTTCCAGGTGCACACAAACGTGTGCACACACACACATACAAAAAAAGATACTCTAATCTGGAGAACCGGGTTTGATTCACTCCTCCATATGAAGCCAGCTGGGTTTCCTTGGGCCAGCCACAGTTCTCTCAGAGCTCTCTCAGCCCCACCTACCTCACAGGGTGTCTGTTGTGGAGAGAGGAAGGGCAGGAGATTGTAAGATTCTCTGAGACTCTGAGTGAAGGGCGGGGAATAAATCCAGCTCTTCTTTTTTCAAGGCACTTTCTGTTTTGTGGCTCAAGTTCAGTTTGGGGCAGCAGGGTCCTGTAGTGGACTAAAAGCACAGTAGCTAGGTCAGGCCTTCAGAGCCTCACTGAGGTCAGAGTCACAATCTAGGTTTAGCTAGGACCGACCTCATGGGTAGATCAGAAGCACACCAGCTGCACAGACCGATTGAGCCAGCCAGGCTTTCCACAGCCTTTTATCTCTTCTGAGTTTTAAAGAGGAGGAGCTTTGTTCTTTCCTCTATAAATCAATGCAAAAAAATATATGTGGCCGAATTGATTTGTGCCAGAGATAAGTACTATACTCCTTTTGATGCACGGAGGACATGTTCTCTGCTGGTCTTGGGCCTTCCGTCTAAGGGCAAACTCCCTTCTTATTTGGATTCCTAGGTTAGCCCAAAGTTATGCTAAGACCTTTATGCATTCACAATTCAACTGTGCGTTCCAACAAAAGAGCCAGTTTGGTGTAGTGGCTAACAGTGGTGGTCTCTAACCTGGAGGACTGGGTTTGATTCCCCACTCCTTCCCATGATGCCAGCTGGGTGACCTTGGGCCAGTCACAGTTCTCTCAGAGCTCTCTCAGCCCCACCTACCTCACAGGGTGTCTGTTCTGGGGAGAGGAAGGGAAGGAGGTTGTAATAGGGTTGCCAGCACCCAGGTGGGGCCCAGGGATCTCCCGCTTTTACAACGGTTCTCCAGCTGACGGAGATCAGCTCCCCTGGAGAAAATGGCCGCTTTGAAGGGTGGACTGTATGGCATTGTACCATGCTGAGGCCCCTCCCCTCCCCAAACCCCGCCCTCTCTTGGATCCACCCCCAAAGTCTCCCGGTATTTTCAAACGCCACCCTGATACTCAGAGTGGAGGGCGGGGTATAAATCCAATCTCTTCTTTTTCTTTTCAGTGGTGTTGCTGGGTCATCTGCTAAGGATCCCCTTTTCAGATCGGTCATATCCCTGCCCCCTTCCAGTCAGTGGACTCTCTTGCACACAGTCTCCTGCAATGTCCTTGCATGCGCCAGTTGAGGCTAAAACGGATTATGCCATGCCTTGATAAATGCTTCCTCTAGCGACTCTAGACCAAAAGGTTTAATTCCTCTTAGAGGATTAGGATTCTCAACGTACTTATTTTGTTGCTTGATCTCTAAAGGCTGCAGAGAAGGTGTTTTTAGACACCGGCTTTATTTAAGTTTTTCGGTTTTATTGTTCAAGGCCTCGGTCTAACAACAGGGGATGAAAGAAGAAGTTAGGGTTGCCATTTCCCAGCTGGGGGCAGGGGATTGCCCAGTCTGGGGGCTCCTGCACACCAGCAGCCAGCTGGCTGGTGGGAGGAAATCCTGCCCACCCAGTGGCTTAGGCACATCGGTGACATCAGGGGGCAACACTCTGGTTTTGGGGCAAAACTCAATGGTTTGGGGTCAATTTTACCAGGGAAATTTTGCCCAAAAACCAGAGCATTGCCCCAGTGTGCCGATGTCATTTCCGGGTGATGTAGGCACGGTGTGTGATGTCACTTCTGGTGATGTTGTCACTTCCGGTGACGCTGGCATGTCAGGGGCGGTGCTTCCAGATCCTGCAACATCCCCCCACCCCCCCCGCCAGTGTCTCCAGTGGACCTGGCAAACCTAGAAGTAGCTCATAGCTTAAATATTCTTCAGAGGAAGACGGCCCAACTGTTGCTGGGCTTCATCCAGCCAGGGCTTAATAGATCCCTGCTCCTGCCAAGACTGAGGAGTGTTCCAGCAGTGATCAGGCTCAGTGGCAGCATACTGGGCTTACAGCCTGGCGTTTTGTTGTGGTTATGCTGGCCTATGGCCTCTGCGGCTGGCACTGGGTGGGGGAAGAACCTGGGGGACTCAAGCTCTGGGGTTTGGCCTTAGGAAGCTGCCTTGGGAGCTGGCAAGTCGGCAACATTAACTGGACCTAAGGGTTCGGGCAGGCCCTTCAACCAAGGCCATGGGATCCAGGAGGCCTGTGGTGCCAGCTATCCCCTGAGCCCCCCGATCTTCCTCCAGGGGGGTTCCTGGTTCATCCTGGTCACATTCAGACAAGAAGTCTGTTCCCAAGGCCCAGTCTGGCTTGGCAGGGATCCTGACCGCTAATACTGCAGAGGGTGATGATGACATCAGAAAGCATTCAAAGGTGTGCTAACTGGAGCAGCTCATCTCTGTCGCATAACCTGAGAATGAAACAATAACACAAGCAGTCCACAAGAGGGCACTGTCCAAATGAATAGGTTCTTTCGCAAGCACTGGAGGGCGAACCCTTTTCTCGCACACAGGCAGCCCTCCAGTCTTAAACAACTGCTCACCCACAATAATACAGCATCTAACTTGAACATGGACGCTGCTACCAGAGCTTGCAATGAAGCCAGATGCCAACTTTGCAGCCACATGAACCCAGGCAACGCGATCACTGGACCTAACAACGTCAACTATGTCATCTCAGGCTCTTTCACCTGCTCATCTTCTAACATTGTTTTGCTGTTGTTGTTCAGTCGCACAGTAACATTGTATATACCATTAAATGCCAACAGTGCCCTTCCGTTCTCTACATAGGGCAAACAGGTCAAACCGTACACCAAAAGATAAATGGACACAAATCTGACATCACCAGACTGAGAAAGCTGTAAGAGAACATTTAAGCCTTCCAGGACATTCAACGGGTGGTCTCAAAGTAGCTGTTTTATTGCAAAGGAACTACAGGAACGGACTGGAAAGGGAAATTGCTGAATTACAAGTTATTACAACACTCGGGACAATAAATTCCCCAGGAGTTAACAGGGATAGTAGTTTCTTATCTCACTATATATGCTAATCTCATTCAGTTTTTACATAAGTATTCTCACCAAGAAGGGCTATACATCCTTCTTTATTTATTGTACTTCTTACTTGGAATAGTAGATCAGAATAATGATTGTAATGTAATGTAATGAATAGTAAAATGTAATTTCAAATGGTAGATTAGAATTTATTTCTCTGGTCTGTTGACAGAGGAGATATAACACTGCACAACCAGGCACCACACTGAGCCAGTTTGGTGTAGTGGTTAAGTGCGTGGAGAGCCGGGTTTGATTCCCCTCTCCTCCATTTGCAGCTGCTGGATAAGAACATAAGAGAGGCCAATGTTGGATCAGGCCAATGGCCCATCTAGTCCAACACTCTGTCACACAGTGGCCAAAAATACCAGGTGCCATCAGAAGATCCACCAGTGGGGCCAGGACACTAGAAGCCCTCCCACTGTTGCCCCCCCAGCACCAAGAATACAGAGCATCACTTGCCCCAGCCTGAGAGTTCCTATCCATACCTTGTGGCTAATAGCCACTGATGGACCTCTGTTTCATATGTTTATCTAATTCCCTCTTGAAGCCGTCCATGCTTGTAGCCGCCACCACCTCCTGTGGCAGTGAATTCCATGTGTTAATCACTCTTTGGGTGAAGAAGTACTTCCTTTTATCTATTCTAACCCGACTGCTCAACCATTTCATTGAGTGCCCACGAGTTCTTGTAGAAAGGAAGAAAAGTACTTTTTTCTCTACCTGCTGTATCCCATGCATAATCTTGTAAACCTCAATCATGTCACCCCTCAGCTGTCGTTTCTCTAAGCTAAAGAGCCCCAAGCGCTTTAACCTTTCTTCACTGGGAAAGTGTTCCATCTCCATATCTCCAGGAATTTCCCAACCTGGAGCTGACTACCCTATCTGGAAGTATGGTCTCTGAACTCCAGCCTGCAACAAGATCTGATTTCGAGCCCGCCCCTGACACTTCACAGGTGAATCCGTGTGTCTTTCTAGTCCGACATGGTGTAAGTCATTAGAGGGCCATTAGGTGGCAGCGTGGGAAGCAGGAAGCGGCAGGTGAAGATTAGTATTTCACTCTGTGTGTGGTGCTTTCTCCCTAGTCGATTGAGCCCTCTGTGTTTTCCATCCTGAGATCATCCTCACTCTCAGCCACAGCTTCAAAGATGCCTGCCAAAGTAGCTTGAACCAGGACAAACCGAAGAGCTGGTGGGCATCAGCTGAAACAGAGGGGAATCTGGGATCCTGAGTCTATGTCCCGTCGGGATCAGACCAACAGTCCATCTAGTCCAGCATCCTGTCTCACACCAATTCCAGTGCTTCTGGATGGCCAACAACAGGGCATAGAGGCTGAGTGAGACCTTCCCCTGATGGTGCCTCCTGGCTCTGGGATTCAGAGGATTAGTGCCTCTGAATGTAGAGGGTCCCCTCAGTCACCATGGCTTGTAGCCAATGCTAGTAGCCACTGATAGACATCCTCCGTGAATCTATCTAATCCCCTTTTAAAGCTGTTTATTCCTGTGGCCATCACTTACATCCTCTGGGAGAGAATTCCACAGTTTAATCATTCTCTGTGTAAAGTAGTATCTCTTCTTTTGTCTATCCTGAACCTACTGCCCATCAGCTTCATTGGATGCCCTCGAGTTCTAGTATTTTGGGAAAGGGAGAAACATTTCTCTTTGGTCAGCTCTTTCCATCCCGTGCATAATTTTATACTGTGCGATAAGCAAGTATCTGAACCATCTATAAAATGGGAATGATTGTTTTTAAAAAGCCCATTTTTTCAGGGTAGTTGTGAAGAAGGATAAAAGAAAGATTTTATATACAAAGCTACAAAGGAGGATGTGGAAGATTCTTTGCTCCCCATGGAAAGGCTTAAGTGGTTTGTTTTAGCTTGAACAGTGGTGGACCTAATAGGTTATAGACAAAAATGTCCCATCCATTTAATAGATTGTTTTTACTAGATGGTGTTCTTTTCCTACTTGCAGTTTGGTGTAGTGGTTAAGTGTGTGGACTCTAACCTGGGAGAACCAGGTTTGATTCTCCACGCCTCCACTTGCAGCTGCTGGATGACCTTGGGCAAGCCATAGTTCTGTCAGAGCTGTTCCCTCAAGGACAGTTCTTGAAAGAACTCTCTCAGCCCCACCTACCCCACAGGGTATCTGTCGTGGGGAGGGGAGGGGAGGGGGAATGAGTTTGTAAGCCACTCTGAGACTCTGAGTGAAGGGCAGGGTATAAATCCAATCTCTTCCTCTTCTTCTCCTTCTTCTAGTTCCAATAACCCATTTCCATGCTATTAAAGAGACAGGACATTTTCCACAGGCCAGGTAGCAACCCTATTAAGTGTTTCGCAAATTGCATAAGGATAGAACTCCCCCCCCCAAAAAAAAAAATCAAAACACAAAATACTCAAGGCCACCCACAGAAAAAGATGTTTGTCATCAAATGAAGTCTTGATTTGCACCCAGCCTCTGAAACTCACTGCCACAGGATGTTATTATTGCTACTTTGACTTTCAAGAATGATTTTGGACTGCCACCGCATGTATGCATGCTTCCTTGGAAACTAGTCCCACTAAATTCTAACATGACTTCTCTCAGCCTCTCGGTCTCCCTCTTTACACACGCCCTCCCCTCCCTTCAAAGTGAGCTCTTGTATGGTGTGGTCTAGTGATCAGAGTGTAAGACTAGGATCTGGGAGACGCAGGTTTGATTCTCCACTCTGCCATGTAGAGTTCCCAGCTCTGGATTGGGAAATACCTGGACATTTTGGAGGTGGAGCCTTGGGAAGGCAGGGTTTGGGGAGGGGAGGGACCTCAGTAGGGTACAATGCCATCATGCCTACCCTCCAAAGCAGCCATTTCCTCCAGGGGAACTGATCTTGATCATCTGGTGATCAATTGAAATAGCAGGAGATCTCCAGGTGCCACCTGGAGGTTGAGAACCCCACTGCCATTAGAGCAGCGGACTCTAATCTGGAGAACTGGGTTTGATTCCCCACTCCTCCACAAGAAGCCAGCTGGGTGACCCTTGGGTCAGTCACAGTTCTTTCAGAGCTGTTCTTTCAGGAGCAGTTCTCTCAAGAGTTCTCTCAGCCCCACCCAACTCACAGGGTGTCTGCTGTGGGGAGGGGAAGGGAAAGGAGATTGTAAGCCAATCTGAGACTCCAAGTGAAGGGCAGGGTATAAATCCAGTCTCCTCCTCCTCCTTCTTCTTCTTCTTCCTGGGTGACCTTGGCATAGTCACGCACACTCCACCTCACCTACCTCACAGGGTTATTGTGATGATAAAACAGAGAATGAGGCAAGCTGCCTCGGATCCCCATTCGAGAGAAAAACAGGGGATACCCGAAGTAAATAAACAGAAGCGACCTGTAAAGACACTGGAGGAGGAGCTGTGACCTCCGTCTCTGACTCAGAGACCCCAAAGGCGCCTCTCCCCCAGTCCCCAAAGCCTCCCCTGCCTGCTCCCCTGAGAGGCCAGGGCAGTTCTGGGTCTGATGCTCCGAGGGGAGAGCTGCCCCCAGCAGCTGAATAAACAGCCCTCCATGCCTGCCTGCCTCTCAGCCAGGGGAGGGAAGAGGCAGCTGTATGAAAACAGACCAAATGGCCCGATCCACTAACCACAGCTGATACAGGGGAAGGGAGCCCACGGCTGTATTCTGGGAGGGAACCATGTCTTCCTGGATTTCTTTCCCAGCTGTGCCCAGGCCCGTAGCCAGGATTTTTTTAGTTTGGGGGGCCTTTTAAAAAGTTTGGGGGCACTGAAATTTGCACATGGCCCCTTCTTCTCCTCCAAAGCACTTAAAGGGTCCCTTTAAATGCTTTGAGGGAGAAGTGGGGGCCATGCGCCTGCACTCCAAGCCGAGTGCAGGTGTGCATGGGCTCCCTTCAAGTTGTGGGGCCTTGGGAAGAAGTCGGGGGGCCAGGCCACAGGAGGCCCCACTGTAGCTACAGGCCTGGCTGTGCCCCTCCAACTTTTCTACCATCTCTAAGCAAAAAACACCCTGACCTAGGATTGCCAGGTCTGGGTTGGAAAATACCTGGAGACTTTGGGGGTGCATCTGGGCGAGGGCGGGGTTTGGAGAAGGGAGGGGCCTCAGCACGGTGCAATGCCATCGAGTCCGCCCTTCAAAGCAGCCATTTTCTCCAGGGGATCTGATCTCCGTCAGCTGGGGATCAGTTGTAAAAGCGGGAGATCTCCAAGCCCCACCTGGAGGCTGGCAACCCTACCCTGACCTAAATGGCACGGGATAGCCTGATCTTATCACAGCTTGGAAGCTAAGCAGGGCCGGCCCTGGTTAGTGCTTGGAGGGGAGACCACCAAGGAAGCCCAGGGTTGCTGCGCAGATGCAGGCAGTGGCAAACCTCTGAATGTCCCTGGCCTTGAAACCCCTTAAGGGGTCGCCAGAAGTCAGCCACAACTTGGTGGCAGTTTCCCCCAAAGGAAAAATAGATGTGGCATCTGTATATATGGAGAACTAAGGGATGAAGGGATGGGAGAGGTCGTAGGGAAGGGGCATGAGAAGCAGTGGCGTACAGTAAAAGTGTGTAAGGAGGTGGCAGGAAGAGGGGGAAGCTCGTACAGGATAGTAGGGAAAGGACAAAGAAGAGCTTCCAAAAAGGGGGTTGTTGTTGTTGTTGTCGTCGTCATATGGCATTGTGTGTAGTATAGCCAGGAGATTGTCTGGCAAGCAGAAGTTCTAGCTCTTTTAGCATTATGCACCACTAGGTGGTGAGCTAGACTTGTTTTTTAAGGCAAGAGACATTTCAGAGGTGATTTCCATTCCCTGCCTCTGCATCCTGGCCCTGGTATTCCTTGGTATTCTCCCTTCCAAATACTAACTGAGGCCGACCCTGCTTAGCTTCCGAGATCTGATGGGATCAGGCTAGCCTGGGCTATCCAGGTCAGGGTCCAAAAAAGGGAAGGAAAGGGGAAGCAGTCATGCACTGACAGCCATTAAGGCAGCATTGAGTTGTGGTCAGAGTGTCAAAACAGGATCTGGGAGATCTGGGTTTAAATCCTCACGTAGGGTTGCCAGCTGTCTGTTGGGAAATACCTTGAGAGTTTTGGGGGTGGAGCCTGAGGAGGGCGGGGTTGGGGAGGGGAGGGGCTTCATTGGGGCATAACGCCATAGAGTCTACCTTCCAAAGCAGCTATTTTCTCCAGGTGATCTGATCTCGGTCATTTGTGGATCTGCTGTAATAGTGGGAGGTCCCCAGCCACCGAAGACAAAACAAAAGGAAAACGCAGTGTGCACATTATCAAACACCAATGAACACTGTGAATGCAATTAACAAGTCTTATATCAATGCCTTTAAATAAACATTTTGAAACACCAAACGAGTGTATATTCTTAATATATACTCAGTTATCAAAGTTTCCTTATAACAACTCCAAAAGTATTTAATACAAAGTCAAAAGCTCCAAGCCAGAGTTACAACGTAACCCATAAAGTTCCCAAACTCTCAAAATGCAACAATCACGAGCTATAAATCAAGGTTTACAGTGTGACACTACCAGTTCTGAAGTTCTCAATATGACGGATTTATATAACAGATCAGCAATTGGAAGTTATGCAGCGACATGTATCCTTGGCATATAAACACGTTTCTGTCCTCTTTTCCAAAGCCGCATCTCCCTTCCCTTGCGGAGATCAAAATTCAAGTCGGAACCGATGCTCTAAGAAATCTCTTTCAACCAGTAGCCTCCCGGCTACCAAGCGCTTCTGTGCAGCATATCAGTCCTCTGGGATACCAGACCCTGGTATTCCTTGGAGGTTGCCCTTGCAAATACTAGCCAAGGTCAACCCTGCTTAGCTTCCGAGATCTGATGAGATCGGGCTAGCCTGGGCCATCCAGGTCAGGGTCCAGAAGAATTTATCAGCTATAATTCCAGAAGAACTCTCAGCCTCACCTGGAGGTTGGCAACTCTCATTGCCCAAATGTGCAGCGCGAACAAAGGAGGCCAGGTGGTTTCCCCCCAGAATGACACAACCTCAGAATGAAGTCATGCTCCTCCTTTTTGGTGGATTGCTAAGCATTTTCCCCCCAACAAAACCTCTGGCCTAGAGAATAGCTGTCAGTCAAGGAAACCTCAGGCCTTGATTTACTATGCATCAGAGGAAAAGGCGCTGAGGCTGCACTCAGCGCCAGGATCCTACTACAGCCAGGAAAATGTCATCCCTCTGAATTCCAACCGGAAAGATGGGTCGGGGGGAGATCTTTATGGAAGGGGGCCAGGGGACTCGGGCTGGGGTGCAGACCAGCAAAAGACTCTGTGCTTTTTTCAGCTGACTCTTGTTTTTGTCAAGTCCTTCCTAAGAAAATCTGGATGCTTTCCCCATCATCCGCACATGTTGAGGTCCTTCCAGGGGACCCTCGCGATCCCACATTGAAACAGACATCAATATTCATAGTAGCCAGATGCTTAAATGCCTGGCATGTGCTAGATCCCCAGTATTTGGGGGGATCGCAGAAGAATTAACTCCTACTCCTAAGGCAAGCCCCTGCCTTTCTTGGCAGCATTTGACTTTACTTATTTACTTAACTCCTGTGGCATTCCCGCTACACATTTTCTGACTCTCCTTTTGAGCGCAATGCAGAACACATGTATTGGTGTCTCAAAAACACCCCACCCCACGGGTTTCAGCTCCAGCCTTGTGATGATTTGGGACAGGCAATCTCCCCCAGCTCAAATCATACGCAGGCTTCCAACAATGAACTTCCTCCATGGATGTGTGTGTGCGTGAAGAGGGAATGCAGTACTCCCTGCTACCTCCCAAGGATTCAAAAGTGGTTCATAAGGTTCTGGCAAAGGCATGCACTCTCAGCACCACCTGGGAACTACAGCAGGTGAGGAGCGTGTGCTGCTGGAGCCACTGTGTGTACGTCTTTCTCGCTCAACCCAGTGTATCTCAGAGTCCTAGCTCTCGGGAAGCTGCTGGACCCTGTACATCATGTTGACAGACATGGTGAAGGGAAAGCATTAGTGGTCCTCAGCATCAAGTGAAGCAGTAGCGCATGGGGCATCAGTGGTAGTTTGTGCCACCAGGTGGTATGCGTAAAAGCATAAGGACATAAGAAGAGCCCTGCTGGATCAGACCAGTGGTCCCTCCAGCTTCCTCTCTCACCCAGTGGCCAGCCAGTTGCTCCTGAGGCTCAACAACAGGGCATAGAGGCCAAGGCTGAGGTTGCCTCCTGGCACTGGTATTCCAAGGTTTACTGCCTTTGAATGTGGAGGTTCATTCCAGCAATTTCCATATCCTCCATTTCTGCCCTCCACCCTAGTTCTTTTCTTCCTGTAGACATAGTTTAAAGTCAATAAAGGCCCAATTTGGTGTAGTGGGTAAGTGCACAGACTCTAATCTGGGAGAACCGGGTTTGATTCCCCACTCCTCCACTTGCACCTGCTGGATGACCTTGGGCAAGCCATAGTTCTCTCAAGAGCAGTTCTCTCAGAGCTCTCTCAGCCCCACCGACCTCACAGAGGGTCTGTTGTGGGGAGGGGAAGGGAATGAGACTCCACTCTGAGACTCCAAGTGAAAGCTGGGGTATAAATCCAATCTCCTCTTCTTCTTCTTCTTCTTCTTCTTCTTCTTCTTCTTCTTCTTCTTCTTCTTCTTCTTCTATTATAAAGTCCATGTATGCCTAGGATTGCCAACCTCCATGAAGGGCCTGGAGATTTCCCACTTCTACAATGGATCTCCAGGTGACAGAGATCAGTTGCCCTGGAGAAAATGGCTGCTTTGGAGGGTGGGCTCTATGGCATTGTAGCATGCTGAGGTCCCTCCCCTTCCCAAGCCCCACCCTCTCCAGGCTCCATCCCCAAAATCTCCAGGTATTTCCCAACCCAGAGCTGTCAACCCTATAGTGTGCCCCACATGGTCTTTCTACAGATATGTTTTGGGGGTTCTCAACTGGGAATAATTACTCTGTATGTGCAGGCCTGATTCCAATCAGGAGCAGGGCACATGAGGAAAAGAGGCTTCAGCCTCTCTCTGTGTACTGCTTTCTGGACCTGAAATGGCCATGGGGGAGTCAGTATTTGCCCTTGTGTGCCACAGTCTCAATCTGAATTGGCCCCCGACATAGCTGGGAATTGAGTTCCTCATAGAACTCCAGGCTCGCAACCCACTCAAAGACCTTGTGGCAGCCCCATGTCTGTGGACTTTGCAACTAAGGTTGCCAACTCCAGGTTGGGAAATTCATAAGAGATTTGGGGTTGGAGGTTGGGGAAGGTCGGGTTTGGGGAGTGGAGGGACTTCCTCAGGTTATAATGTCATAGAGTCCATCCTCCAAAGCAGCCATTTTCTCAAGGGGAACTGATGTCTGTTGTGCTGGAATATTCAAGGTCTATCGTTCATAGATAAAGCAAATGACAAGAACATCCTGCAGGGGGCAGCAGAGGGGACAACTAGCATAGTGAAATTAGGGACTTCCTATTATTTTCAAATAGTCTCCTTCCTGTCTCCTGATTGGTTCTTTTCTTTTAGGGTCTTTTCCCGCTCCTTCTGAGAACTGTTTGTTACTGACTCCCTCCTAGTTAGTTAGACAGTAAGGATTCTCTTTCTATCTCCTCTTTCTTACAAAGTTCAGTCTCTTCTTAATGAACCAACTTAATCCTCTAAACAGCTTGTGCCAACATATTATCCGGAGTTCAGTTGGAGGTTGGCAACTCTATTTGACTTGCCTGTAAACGACAGCCTGATTTCCCAGCAGAAGTTCCTTTTGGGTGGGTCCAGTCCTCATGATCTTGCTTCTGTAAAGGTGATATCATCACGTCTCTTTGGGGAATGGTATGACTTTCCCAGGCTTCCATGAACACTGATTGGATTGTGGGCAGAGATGGACCGCTGTACTGCAAATGACAGCACCATTTTAAGAAACATTCAGGTTTCTGCTCTACAGAAGGTGAGACAGCAGCCCTTCTCAGACATTCGAGGTAGGTGTTTCAACTGCACATACCAGGGCATGTGCCACCTTATGATCCTCCTGATATGCGCAGTCACAATTTAGCATGCCTAAGACAACCCACTTTTCCCCCCCCAGCTGTGGAATGTGTGACTGGAACGCTGGGTTTTTGAGGGGGGGGGGTGTTCATATGTACTGAAATGGTATGTCAAGGGGAAGGACGCATGCCATGTTATTTGCATAAGATGGTGATTGCATGGATCAGGAGGATGGCAGGTGGCACTCGGTCCTGTTTTGCATGGTTAGAGTGCCAAAACCACACACCTGCCAGGGCTAGTTTCTCATTGAGATCAAGTAAGGGATTAGAGGACTCAAGTCTGAAGCCTGAGCCAGCATTGGTTGTTGGTCTTGTCTGATGAATGCTGACCACACAAGCCTCAAAGCAGAGCATTGGCTTGAAATTCTTTCCTTTATGCATTACAAATGGAATTTCAAGCAGTAAAAAACTCATGCTGTAAGCATTATCTTTATCTGTGAACCTTACCAGCATCGATACAGATGACTGAAATGAAGGATGATTTTGAGATAGTCCAGGCATTGATGGTGGACACTGATGGCAGACAATGGCTATTAGCCACAAGGTATAGATAGGAGCTCTCAGTCTGTATTCTTGGTGCTTGGGGGGGGCAATAGTGGGAGGGCTTCTAGAGTCCTGGCCCCATTGGTGGACCTCCTGGTGGCACCTGGTATTTTTGGCCACTGTGTGACAGAGTGTTGGACTGGATGGGCCATTGGCCTGATCCAACATTGGCTTCTCTTATGTTCTTATGTTCTCTTAATGGCTGGCGAGCTGCTGTGAGCACCTGGAATTGGGAATCAGACTAAGCCGCCAAGTGGAAGCAGAAATCAGTTTTGCCTTGGACAATTGGTTGAAGGAGGACTGGATACTGTCAGGTGGATTTTGGCCATGCAATTGCTTTCGATGTTAGGCGACAGTTCTATCTGCAAAAATTACTTCAGTGGGCCTCCAATGAATGCCAGCTCAAGCTCGCTGGGGAGCTGAGCGCCCTTGCAGAATGCCATGTCTTATCATCATCCCAAAAGAGCTTAGCTTCCTTCCAAACCATAACAAAGCAACAAAATTCCTTGGAAGGTGACACGGGGCAGAGAAACAGTGAAGATAGTACATGGTCAAGATTCTACAAATGGTTGGAAGATTAAAATAAATAAAGCATATGGACATACAACCGAATTAGAAGATAATACGAACTATACTTTTAATTATAATGCAAAATATTTCTATAAAATATAAGGTGGGAAATATGAATTTACAAAGTAGATAATGTATGATGTAACAAAATAACTAAAATAATGGTGTAAATGGTACCTCCAAACTTTTCTGTATTTGTGTTTGTTTGTTGTTTGTTTGATATAAAAAAATAAAATTCTTTGGGGGGGGAAACAAAGCAACAAATTTCCTTGGAAGGTGACATGGGGCAGAGAAACAGTGAAGAGGGGAAGTAAGAATTCAGCATGGGAACGATGATTGAGCTTGTCTCAGACTGGAATTCTGGACCGTCACACTCAGAGAGGTACCCTGGAAGACTGTCTTGCTTATTCCAGTCTTTTATCTGGATTTGTATAAGGAGAATTGGGGGGAGGCATTTCTCCAGATGAGACTCAGCTAATTTTGTTCCCTAGAATTACCATTGTTGAGCTATCCCAGGCTGAGCCAGGGGTTCCCTCGCCAAGTCCTCGGTTTCGGTCCGTGTCCAGATCGAATATTATAAACCTGACACTGTTTTCCAAGAACTGCTCTACATCCTCTCTCAATCTCTTTTTTCCTGGCCCATGTAAGAGATGGCAAAGCAACAAACAGCTCCCGTGAACATCTGGAGAAGGAGCAGCCCAGGATCTCTAGCCAAGCTGTGGTTTCCAGGCAATCCCACAGACTCACTCACTTCTCTTTGCTGTTTCCATGTGTGGTTGGTGCAACTTAGAACTGCCCCAGCACGAGGAAGGCCAGAACTATCCTCTGAGTCCTGTTTTTCAGCCTAGAAACACGTGAAGTATTAATACAGAGAATTGTTCTTCTGAGGATCAAAGGTAAGCCAAGTCGGAATCCCACGATTAGAACTCCTGAGATGCAATTTGCCTCTCCTAAAAGCAATCGCTGGGACCCCCAATATAAATCTGGGCTGCAGCACTGGGTAAGAGGGGACCTCTTTCTAGGGTTGCCAACTCCCAGGCAGGGCCTGGAGATCTCCCAAAATCACAACTGATTTCCAGATGATAGAGATCAGTCCCCCGGAAGTAAAGAGATGCTTTGGACCTCACTGTGCTTTGGGTGTACTGTGCAGTTAATACCCATCAGAGGTCCCTCCCCTCCAAAACTCCACCCTCCACAGGCACCAACCTGGAGCTGGCAACCTTAGTTCTTTCCCTTATTCCATTTCCCTGATTGCCAATGCTTCTTCCAGCTTGCTTTAAGCTCCAACAGGGAAAAAGACAGGTGCCCATATGTTGCCTGTCTTTTTACCTTTCCAAGTCTTAAAAGCAGCCCAGCTGTCCATTTTAATCAGTTTTACGCCTCTCAATAACCCCATGAGGTAAGTTAGTCTGGCCTAAGGTTGCCATCTCTAGGTTAGGAAATTGCTGGAGATTTGAGGGGGATGAAGCCTGGAAAGGATGGGGCTTGAGGAGGGGAGGGGCTTCCACAGAGCATAATGCCATACGGACTAGCGTCCAAGGCAGCCATTTTATCCAGGGGAACTGATCTCGGTCAGCTGGAGAACAACGTGTGATTCTGGGAGATCTCCAGCCACCACCTGGAGGTTGGCAACCCTGCCTAAGTTTAACCAGTGGGATTCATGGCTCAGTGAGGGTTTGAAGCCAGGTCTCCTGACTTTTCACCCAGCCCTGTAACCAATAACCCTGCACTGGCTCAGGCAAAATGCTATACCACAACTGCTGAAGTAAACAAGAGAGAAAAAAAAGATTAGGTTTATACCTTGCCTTTCATTTGGAGTCTCAGAGCGGCTTACAATCTCTTCCCTTCCCCTCCCCACAACAGACACCCTGTGAGGTAGGTGGGGCTGAGAGAGCTCTTTTGAGGGCTGCCCTTGAGAGAAAGGCTCTGAGAGAACTGTGACTGGCCGAAGGTCACACCATGTGGAGGAGTGGGGTATCAAAAACAGTTCTCCAGATTAGAGTCCACCGCTCTTAACCACTATACCACAGCTTCATGGTTCATTTACAGTGTAGGTGTACTCCTGAAGGTCACCCAGCAGGCCTTATGTGTCTCAGAGTGGCTTACACTCTCCTTCCCTCCCTCTTCCCACAACAGACACCCTGTGAGATAGGTGGGGCTGAGAGAGCTCTGAGAGAACTGTTCTCGAGAGAACAGCTCTGAGAGAACTGTGACTGACCCAAGGTCACCCAGCTGGCTGCATGTGGGGGAATGGGGAATCAAACCCAGTTCTCCCAGATTAGAGTCCACCGCTCTTAAACCACTACACCAAACTGGCAATCTTCTCCCAAAATGGAGCCAAGGAAATATCCTTTGAGAGAGAATTCCATAGCTATGGCACAACCACAGAAAAGGACTCCATCTGGCAACTCCCTGCCTAACTTCCAAAGTGTGGGAGGGGGATGCTCAGGGAAGAGCTTCTGATGAAGAGTTCAGCTGACATGAAAGTTCCTGTGAGATGTACAGAGATGAGGCCTACATACCTACGGTACCCTGAGCACATAAGCAAGGACCACAACTGCCTTTGGCTCCACATCCATTACCACCAAATTCGATGCTCTCTGACGTTACCCGCACATCCCAGCACAAGAGATCCATGTGAAACATTTATTGCCCTTTGCAGACCAGATTGGGTGGCTGGCGGTGAAAGTGCAGATGTTGAGAGATATAAACTGGGGAAGAGAAGAAGGTTGGGGGAGGGGGGCTCAGATCTGGCTGAAGGCCGCTCCTTTTTATAGCGAAATTAAAACAGCGTGTCCCTGGGAGAGGAAAGGAAACCACACTGCTTAGCCCACACCTGTCTGCAGCCTTGCAACGGATACCGTGAACAGCTTTGCCGTGATTCAGACACCCCGCTAGTCATCCGGAGGTGGAGTATAAGGGGGGTGGGGGAAGGGAATGTGTTTCAGAAGTCCCCGGCAAGTTCCAGAGACAGGAGCTCCTCCACGCTGATCTGTGAAAAGAAGAAAGAGAGAGGGATTTCTCCCCTCTTCCTTAGGGGTGCAGATATGGCCTGGCCCTGCCTGGCGCATGCATGAAGACACCTAATATTTTGCCCAAAGGGTGTGATCTCCCCCACTGGCACTGAGCAAGGAAGTATTTCCAGCATGAGTCAGTAGGGGAGTCTCTGAAGGATCAGGGCAGGGCAGCGACGCCAGCCTCCAGAGGGGACCTGGGGGTTCTTCAGAATTACAGATCATCTCCAGCCTACAGAGATCACCCATCTTCTGACCTGATCCTTTTAACTGGAGATGCCAGGGATTGAACCTGGGATCTTTGGCATCCCAAACAGATGCTTTACCACTTAGCAACAGCCCCTCCCTGCGGTGCAGAGGGAAAAAGTGGAGATCCTTCACAGAGCATTTGGTTGGGGGGGTTGCCCCAAAACTTTTGCCCACCAAAATTCAGCACAGTCCTTTCAGTGCATTTATGGACAAGATATTGGCGGCGGGGGGGATCCTAACCCTATCCTACTGCTCCACTGAGCAAACGTTAAAGTATTTATATGTTGTCTTTCATTTGGGCTCAGGTTGGAAGCCTTGCCCCAATCTAAGGAGGCTTTGTCCAACTTGAGTGGCTCTTCCATTGGAGGAAGAGACATTTAAGTTGGACAATGGAGAATGGTTGAATCTACCTCCAGGTGACCACTATTCTCAATTTAAAATAGAGGAGTTTTTTAGAGGTCTCAGAGTTAGGGGTGCTTTGAACTTTGCCATGGACCTGCTTGATAAGTTTGGTGTTGTGGTTAAGAGCATGGACTCTAATCTGGGAGAACCGGGTTTGATTACCCACTCCTCCATGTGCAGCTGCTGGTGTGACCTTGGGTGAGTCACAGGTCTTTTCAGAGCTGCTGTATCAAGAGCAGTCCTCGAAAGAGCTCTCTCAGCCCCACCTACCTCGTAGGGTGTCTGTTGTGGGAAGGGCAAGGAAAAGGAGATTGTAAACTGCTCTGAGACTCCGAGTGAAGAGTGGGACATAAATCCAAACTCCTCCTCCTCCTCCTCCTCCTCGTCCTCTTCCTTCCTTCTTCCTCCTCTTCTTCTTCTTCTACATTCACCAGCTATGATCACCGATGAGACAGACCTCTGAACTGTCCGCTGGCCACCTCAAATGGCTACCAAACAGTGTTGTGGCTGCACAGTAGCTGTGGTGGTACTGAAATCAGTTCTCCCCCACAGCCATGGTTGGCCAGGTCTCCCATAAGGTGGCATGAAAATATATATACATGTTGTAATCTTGATAGCACGAACTGAAATGAACACCAAATGGTAACGCTATGTTTTTAAAAGAGAGATATACAGTGTTGATTCATTACCACTGGCTGACTAATTTGCTCACTGTTTGCTTATACATTTGGCTGCCAGATGGCGAGCAGTGACAACAGGTTTCCAGGGAGTGCGGGAAACTAGCATCAGGCTCTATAAGGATGTCCATATGTGAAGCATTGCTGATTGTACCCAGCTGCATTATATTAGACAAATACATGCAAGAAACGTGACAGACAGGCTTGAAGTGTTTCTAAACAGCTGAACAGATTGACAAAAAATCGGCTCCTTGTTCGCAACTGGAGAACAGTGACCTGAACCAGAGAGTGTTCCAGCATCCCTCCTTGGATGTTGGGCAATCAGCCCTCTGACCTAGGCAAGGGCTACATACAGGTGCACGATTCTCACCTCCATGTTACATTATACGCTTTCCTCCCAGGTACCTCTATTTTCTATATTCCTGCACCTGGAAAGAGAGAACATCAAGGCAGTAGTGGGGGCAGGACCTGTGTTGGTCAGCAGCATACAGAGCAGGGCTGGAGCCCAATGAAATAAGTGCTCTCAGTAGGGGCTCTGAGTGGAGGGGAGAAAAAGGGGATGACTACTGGCCCATGAGTACTGATCACAGCAGAGCCTATGTGGGGGTGGGAAGAGATGCCCCTTTGACAGCCTCGCTTGGCTACCAAACCAGTGCCATATGCCAATACTTAGGCTTGCCAACCTCCAGGTGAGGCCTGGAAACCTCCCAGAATTGCAACTGATCCCCAGACTAGAGTGATCAGTTCCCATGGAGGTGGCTACTTTGGAAGGTGGGCTCTGTCATTGCGTTATTTCCCATCGAGGTTCCTCCCTTCCCCAAATCCACCCCTAAAACCTCCAGGAATTTCCCAATGCATAGTTGGTAACCCTACTAATACTGTTTAATAAACCAAGTAAAAAGCCCTCTGGTGTGCGTGGAGGGGGGATGGCAGGCTTCCCGGAGCTGACAGCTGTGCAGGGGGACAGTTGTCAAAGTTGTACTGACATGGGCGGGGAGGTTCAAACATCTGCGCTAGGGATGGGCACGAACCAAATCATAAAGCAAAATTCATCATGAAATTTGCCCTGTTCATGGTTTGCAAACTGAAGTTCGTGACAGATCTAAAGTCATGAACTTCCACGAACTTTTTGAACAGTTCGTGGTGGTTCATGGATAGAGCAGAAAGCAGAGGTTTAAGGGGACTTCAAATCTCTTTAAACCCCTGCTCTCTGCTCCCCACAAAAGCTGCAAAAACAGCTGAATGACCAGGAGCAGCCTGTTCCCTGCTGCTCAGCTATCTGTCAGGCTTTCTTGTTCAGTTCCTTTATAGGTTAAAGTTTCTGCACTTTCTTGTTCGCACAGCCAGCAAGCTTCCTTTAACTGGTATCTTTAAGAGTATAAGAATTTAAGGATCACACCAGTGGTCCATCTAGTTCCAGTATCTCTGGATGGCCAACAGCTGGGCCCAGAGGCTGAGACCTTCCCCTGATGTTGCCTCCTGGCTCTGGGATTCAGAGGATTAGTGCCTCTGAATGTGGAGGTTCCCCTCAGTCACCAGGGCTAGTAGCCACTGATAGACTTATCCCATCTGTAAATCTACCTAATCCCCTTTTAAAGTTGTTTATTCCTGTGGCCATCACTACATCCTCTGGCAACGAATTCCTCAGTTTAATCGCTCACTGTGTAAAGAAGTATTTCCTTTTGTCCTTCTTGAATCTACTGCCCATCAGTTCCATTGAATGCCCTCAAGTTCTAGTTTTTGGGAGAGGGAGAAAAATTTATTTTGGTCAACTCTCTCCACCTCATGCAAAATTGTATAACCCTCTATCATGTCCCCCCCTTAGTTGTCTCTTTTCTAAACTGAAAACTCCCCCAAGTCTTCAGCCTTTCCTCATAGGGAAGGTGTTCCAACCACCTAATCATCTTGATTGCCCTCCTCTGTACTTTTTCCAGCTCTGTGAGATCCTTTTTGAGATATGGTGACCATAACTGTACATAGTATTCTAAATGAGTGGTCACTGGGAGTGTGGGGGAGAGGTACTTGTGAATTTCCTGCATTGGTGCAGGGGGTTGGACTAGATGACCCAGAAGGTTCCTTCCAACTCAATGATTCCATGAGGTCACACCATAGATCTATATAGGGGCATCATAATATCAGCTGTTTTATTCTCAATCCCTTTCCTAATAATCCCTAACATAGAATTTGGCTTTTTTGCTGCTGCAGCACACTGAATTGACACCTGCGTTGAGCTATCCACTGTGACCCCAAGATCCTTCAGGAAAGATCATAATGAAGCAGGTTTGAGAATCATAGAGTTGGAAGGGATCTCTAGGGTCATCTAGTCCAACCCCCTGCACAATGTAGAAAATCCACAAATACCTTCCCCACACACACACCAAGGGACCCTTGCTCCACACCCAGAAGATGACAAAAAGTCTCCAGGATCTCCAGCCAAAATGGTCAGGAGAAAAATTGCTTCCTGACCCCAGTGTGGCAATCAGCATTTCCCTGACTGAAAGAGCCACGAGAACTAAGCACTGACGGCACCCTTCCTGCCCTCCCTTCTCGTGATCTGCCTCAGTTCACACAATCAGCATTGCTCTCAGATGGCCATCTAGCCTTTGCTTATAAACCTCCAAGGACGGAGAGCCCACCACCTCCCAAGGAAGCCTGTTCCACTGAGGAACCGCTCTAACTGTCAGGACGTTCTTCCTAATGTTTAGCCAAAAACCCTTCTGATTTAACTTCAACCCATTGGTCCTGGTCTGACCTTCTGGGGCAACTGAAAACTATGGGGCAAATCAGGGGAAACCCCAGAAAGAGGATGAGGGGAGGACAGTGCCACATGGATCCCCCAACAGAACAAAACAAACCACTGAGGCTCGAAAGCCAAGGCAGAGCAAAAGAGCCCTGCAGAATCAGCCAAGGTCAGCTGGGCACCCCTTCCCGATGGCATCAAAGGCTTCCCCCTTTTCATGAGCAGAGCTAATATTTACCTTGGCCCCCCCCCCAGCTGTACCTGCTGTCAGCAGATCCGTTCTCCCTAAAATTATGCGGCCACCTGCTGCCTGTTAACCTTTGTCCTCCTAACTAAACATTAGCCTTTGACAGTCATACGATAAGACAGATTCATGTCCAATGTGAGGGAAACGTGAGAGCCAGGGGGTTTAGCATTTCCAGTGACATCAGCGAGAGAGACTGCTAATTCTCGCTGTGGGTTGACGCTACTGCCTTTGGAATGATGCAAAACCCCATGTCCGCTTGTGGGTTTCCCCCCAACAGGCCAAATAATACACACACGCACATGGATCATTTCAGGTCTGGAAAATGGTGTGGGGAGAAAAATGACGTCTCTTCTCCAAACTCGCAACAGTCAGGTCCAAACTGGGCACCACACACATGGAAATTGAGGTGAACCCACAACTCACATGTTGCTGTTATATTCAGGATACAGGGGGAGGACCCTGGACCCAACCTGTATATCTCATAATGTGTGAATCAGCTAAAAATCTGGGCTCCAAGGGCACCTGACTATGTTTATCTCCAGAACTTCCCCAGGGACTCACAAGCAAACATGTATTCATGTAGCACATTAAGGTATGTGGCTGCTGTTACAGAGCATCACGGGTAAGGCCCTCAAGGAGTTTCCAAGCTAAAAATCATAAGTGCAAGAGGTAGTGAATGGAAGAGACCAGAGAGAAATATAGAAAAATAGAGCTGGAAGGGGTCTCAGGGGTCATCTAGTCTAACTCCCTTCACAATGCAGGAAATTCATAGCTACCTCCACTCCTCTTCCTCAGTGACCCCCTTCTCAATGCCCAGCAGAAGGCATAGGAGGACCCCTGGGCCAATAGGGCCTGGAGAAAATGCCTTCCTGACCCCATACTGGCAATCAGCATTACCCTGGGCATATAAGAAAGGGCTTCAAGAGCTGAGCACTGACTCATCCCTTCCCTGTCTGCCCTGTGGTGGTATCAGTGATGAGAAAATGATGAGGAGAAGGAGCAGGGGAGACGTGTAGTCCAGCTCTGCCCTCCCAACCAAGCCTTGTCAAACACACAAGCAGTCTCCAAGGGCATTCAGAACTGAAATCAACCAACGGCCCCCTCCTCTAACAAACAATCCAGGGGACAGCTCAGAAAGGGTATGTCAGAGGCCCCCAACACTTCCAGGCCTACAGGCACCTTTGGGGTTCTGACATAGCATGGCAGGCCGACCCAGGAGGGTTGCCAGCTCCACCTTGGGAAATACCTTTTGGGGGTGGAGCCTGAGGAGGGCCTTCAGTGGGGCATAATGCAATAGAGTCAACCCTCCAAAGTGGCCATTTTCTCCAGGAGAGCCAGTTTGGTGTAGTGGTTAAGAGCGCGGACTCTCATCTGGGAGAACCAGGTTTTATTCTCCTTTTCTCCACATGCAGCCAGCTGGGTGACCTTGGGTCACTCACAAGTTCTTCCCCAGCTGCTCTCTCAAGAGGAATTCTCAACAGAGCTCTTTCAGCCCCACCTACCTCACAGGGTGTCTGTTGTGGGGAGGGGGAAGGGAAAGGAGATTGTAAGCCTCTCTGAGACTTTGAGAGAAGGGTGGGGTATAAATCTAGTCTCTCCTTCTACAGTTCTACTTCTTCTTCATCATCATCATCACCATCTCTGTTGCCTGGGGATCAGTTGTAATAGCAGGAGATCTCCAGCCACCACCTGGAGGCTGGCAACCCAAGGGCCCAGCCAAAAAATAATTGCCACAAAATGACTGCCACAGGCAGCAGAGCCAGCCATACAGTCATACAGTTTACCTTCAGTCTCCCAGTGAAGATCCTTGCACTATGGTGGCAGCTGTTGCTGAAGCAACTTTTGGAAAAAGATATGCCCAGCCAATCAAATCTCCGGTAGCCAATCCGAAGCCTTGCTGGGCAAAACCCCCCCTTAGCCCTGTCCAGTTTCTGAAGCACTTGGTGGGCACCAAGGAAAGTCTCATCAGACATCGTGGCACTCACGCTGGGGACCCCCGTGGTAAGTTCTTTTTAGTTGTTACGTTGTCCCATGCACCCGGGGAGAGCATGCTAAATGAGAACCTCCCAATATCAACGCAATCCATGTTCTGAACGGAGCAACCTGCATATTTCAGCTCCAGTACATGTGAAACAGAACCCTGATTCTGCTGCTCACGTGCCATGCCTGGAGATACAAAAATTGTCCCTCTCACACAAAATGGAGATTGCGCATAGCAGGAGGATCGCTTTTTATGTTATTTATTTTATTTTATTAGGTTTTTAGGCTGCCCTTCCTTGCAAGCAAGGCTCAGGGCAGCTTACAACAGGAGAGAACACACAATAAACAATTAGAACCCGAGAATGAATATATAAAAACATGCCACTCCAGTAATACGTCAGCATAATTTGATTGATCCAAGATGGTGGCAAACATGCCAAATTTCACAGGCCTCCCGGAAGGGGGCTGCAGAGAATGGAAGGTATGAAAGTGCCGGACTGCATGCTGTCCCATCGCTATCCTCAGTCAAATGCCCGGCAGAAAGTCTCCGCCTTACATGCCCTGCGGAAAGCTAACAAATCTTTCAGGGCATGGATATTTTCTGGCAAAAAGTGCCACTAGGTGGGGGCCAGGGCCGAAAAAGCCCTGTTCCTGGTTGAGGACAGCCAGACTTCTCTCGAGCTGGAGACCACCAGGAGGTTCTTACTTCCCGAGCGTAATGCTCTTCTTTGGGCATACCGAGCGAGGCGGTCCCAAACACACTTGCAGTGCGTTCGCCCCACACACGTGGCCAAACGTAACAACTGAAAAGGGCTCACGTGAGTAAGGGAAAGTGTTGGATCTTGCTTCCCTCCCCCCTCCCCCATAGCCTCTCGCCCAGGGAAGGAACCAGAATCAAAAGTCATTCTTCCCCCAAACAAGAGGTTGGTGTTTCTCCCTCCTCCTTTTTGAATCACTCGCCAGGTGGGGCGTGCAATGCCTCTCGACCACAGGATATTCAACCACCGTTTAACATTCTTGAGACTGAGTGGGTTCGAGGTTGCATTGCAAAAACATTGCCTAATTTCCTTTTTTTTTCCCGCCTCCCCGCCCGCTCTCCCCTTTTGGAAAGGCTCGGAGCCCCCGACCCAGATCCACCCCTTGTTCAAAAGAAGTATTGTCTGCCTCAACACATTCTGGCATCCATGGCTGTTCAGGGAAAGGAAACCAGGAGGAAGGGGGTAATTTAATGTTGTGTCATACGACTGTAGTTCATCCAGACGTATTACGCCCCATGCGGAGGGACTCGTTTTCCCGAGCCCCAGAAGGCTCGCAAATTTAGCTGGATAAAGAGCAGCCATTGGGGCAGAGGGGCTCTTAAGGATACGCAAGTTCTGGAATGTTCCATTGGGCCTGCTGCAGCTTTTAGCGCCGTATTTTCCTCCTCCCTCATAACAGGCCCCTTGAGAGGATGAACTAGAGACATCACAGGTTTTTAAAAATGATTTACCCTTGTGAAGCCAAGCTGGTCTTATCACAACCTTTATCTTGGTGAGTTCTCGAGGAGAAGCGGACAGGAGCGAGGGGAAAGAAGCCGACAGGTGGTTTCCACCAACGTTGCCACGGATGTGTCATGGGTTTCGAGAGCGTAGGAAAGGAAACGGAATCCGTTGCTTTCCACTTCTGACTGGCCCGAGTCCCAAATGAAATGCAGTCAGATCCACTTAAGTAATACCTCCTGGAAAAGGAAGCGTCCTGTTTTTATTGGATGCCTTTATTACCCAGAATTGGCGAGAAATGCACTCGCCAGCAGGTATCCATTCCGGAGGCCTTTCACCAGTTGGTAATCCTAACGGCGCATGGCCTGGGCTTTAAATTAGACCTGCAGAAACTTCCATCAGCAGGAGCTGTGGGAGTGCGGAGATGAAACTGTCAGTGCTTCGGCCTGCTTTGGCGGCAGCTGCCTTAAAATCTCCCCAGGGTCAGTTTGTGGATATGGCAGCGTGATCCTTAGCACAGAGAGTTGCCAGCCTACAGGTGGTGGCTGGAGATCTCCAGGGAGGACAACTGGTCTCCAGGCGACAGAGATCAGTTCACCTGGAGAAAATGGCTGTTCTGGAGGGTGGACTCTATGGCACGGTACCCCACTGAGGTCCTTTCCCCTCCCCAAAACTCTGCCTTCCTCAGGCTCCACCCCCAAAATCTCCAGGTATTTCCCAACCCAGAGCTGGCAACCCTTTTGGCACAGTAACGTCCTCCCAAGACCATTGACTTTGATAGGCATAGACCTCTGCATTGTAAAACTGCCTGCACATTTCGATTGGGATGCTACCCCCGGTTTTTAGATCTCTGTGGAAAGGGTTTGCTTTGTTTTACATAACTCCTAGCAAAACTCTAAATAACACATTCGGAAGAATGAGGTGGTAGAATGTTGAGATGGGTAGAATGGAATGCACCACTTTAGACGGCAAAAGGTGGATTCCAGCTTGGGATTGTTCCTTCTTATTCAAAACGCCATGCCAACAGACTACTAGCCTGGCAAGGAGAAAGATTCGCCCCCACCTTGTTTGCTTCCTGTCCTGGTTTTCTTTTTCCAGGGAGTTTTTAACATATGGAAACCATTCTAATGTGTGATCCTCCCCCACAGTCTGAAGTGGTACAGCCCGTGCTGCCACCTCATTCTCCTGCACAGGTGAATCAGGCATCTGTCTGCCAGGGGATGAAGAAGAGAAGGAGAGATTTTGAAAGCATAGGAGTCTCAGAGCAGATTACAATCTCTTTTCCCTTCCTAACGTAAAGAGGCTAATCAATGTAGTTGTAGGCTCTACTTAGGCATAAGGAGATTTTCCCCATCCTGTTTCTCTCATCCTTCTGAACATTTGGTCTATACCACACCCTACTGCTCTTTAATTCTGATTTAACAAGAACTGGAGCAGGTGCAGCTTGCTGCAATTTTCAGCTTCTTTGATTAACATTGGGATTTCACACTCTGCTCTTTCACTCTACCTTGCCCAGTTCTCCTCCCATATGACTTTTGTCCATATGGATTTTGTCCATATGGATTTTGTCCATCCCATATGGCTTTTGTCCATACTGACCCACAAGGCCATTTTTTATTGGCCAAAGTGAAAAAGCTGGTTGGATCCCACCCCTTATGTTATCCTACCCCTAAGGGACCATCTCTTTATGTTGCTTGCTTTATTACAGAGCTGGCCCTAAATGGGGGCTTTTCCACATTCTCATTTCTATTGCTTTTCTTTGAGGGGGATTCTGTTCCACATATGTTTTGCTACCTCTAGTGGTCAATTTGATATTACACGTGTTTATGTCCAGCATTATCTCCCTGCAGATTTAAACTACAGGTTTTTATGCCAGACATAAACCACTGTAATATTGAATCGACCATTAGAGGGAGCAAAACAGAAAAAGAAATCAAAGAAGCAGGAACTTACAAGAAAGGAAAATGAGAATCAGGAAAAGCCACAAACGTTGCACACACAAAGAAGGAATCTTAATACAGCTATATGTACAGGCACATCAAGATTGCTTGATTTACAGTGCTTTATCAATGTGCATGTGCACATCATGGGAAAGGATGCAAATGAACTGATGGAACTGAAAATTATGGCAAACTATACATACCTATTATTATTATTTGGTCATTTATAGTCCATCTTTCTTTCTGAAACTCATGGTAGACTACATAATGTAAATCAAGCACAGTCAAGAGGATGGGACATCCACTGAGCAATGCAATAGGGTTAGGGCTACAGAAATCTGAAAACAAACCGAAAATTTCAAACAGAGCAGAAACAAAGCATGTGCTTTTAAACATGATGCGTCCAGTGGTGTAGAAGCTCCTTAGTCTGGAGCATGCTTACAGTGAGAGGTAGTAATACAGGAGTATAGGCCACAGTCCCTATCCTTTACCAATGCAACACCCAGAAATGCAAATCAAAAAACACCGGAGGATTTTTCGTATCACAAATATTCTAAAAATTTATGCATTGGTTCCAGTAAGGAAACACCACTAGGGGTCTTACAGCAAATGGAAAAGGTAGACAGGAGGACACTTGGAGGCATTCTGCTGTGGAGAAACTGTCCCAAGAAACTGTGGGAAAACTGTCCTACAAAAAGCCCCTCCCCAAGGTTAAACTTTATTCTTCTGGAAGGAACCAGATAGGGCATGAACCCTGACTTGTCCAAGCTAAAATGGCACAATGACTATTGTTTGGGCTGAATATATCCCTAGGTTCTGTGTTCCAATGACCCTACAAGATCTGAAAATAAAAGAGACACGAAGACTCGAGCCTGCTGGACATCATCCTTAGTCCAAGTGCAGAGAAAGGGCTTGTGATGGGTTCCAGAGGGTAGGGTGGAAGAAGAACGATGCCTTTTTGAATGAAAAGGAGAGAATAAACATGTTTGAAACAAAATGCATTTAAATGGAACTCTGCACATGCTCAAGACAAAATAGGTCTGACATTCTACAAGTCCTGGCACTTATCATCTCTGTTTGTTTCCTTGTGGTAGGAAGATCGTTAGATGTTCTCTCCTTGACTGGGGGCATTTTCCAGCACTTGAAAGACAGGGGGGAGATATTCTAATGCTGAGACTTCAGACACAAACAGATTTCTCCAAACGTGATTTAGATCAGAACTGCCTTAGCTGATCAGTGCACATGCCTAGAAATCAAACCAGGAAAAAAGAAGGGCGTCCCCCCCCAGTAGCTTGCCAAACTATCAAAGAAATTTGGTAATCCTCATTTTTTCCACCTTGTCCAGCTGGCAACCCTACTCAAAATGCCCTTCCCAGCATTCAGTCCATAGTGGAAATTGAGGCTGGGCCACAGCAAGTCCTGGCTCCGATTGAGCCGTAATATTTCCCCCGCTTCCTTCCAAACATCCTCTGCGGCTGCCACAACTGGAGGCAGGTTGAGTGGGGTGGAAATGCAGTCAGTTCTGTTTTTCTTGGGATGACTTTGATTTTGGCGCCTGCACCGGGACTGACTACTTTTGACGGGGAAGGAATTTTTCCCAAGGTCAAGCTTGCAGGATCTGCAGGACTTATTAACTCCCCCTGCCTACCTTATTTCTATGAGTCACTTCATGCAATTTGCTTAGAAAGCCCCCTCCCACAGTGAATCCAGTCATTCTGCTTCCGGGTTCTGGCATGCAGCCTGCATATAGTCCAGAGGACCTTATTTAGCAGGTTATAGGGATGCCAGCCTCCTGGTGGGACCTGGGGATCCCCCTGAATTATAGGTCATCTCCAGACTACAGAGATCAGTTCCCCTGGAGAAAATGGATGCTTTGGAGGGTGGATTCTGTGACATTATCCCCCACTGAGGTCCCTGTCCTCCCCGGGCTCCACGTCCAAATTTCCAGGAATTTCCCTAACTGGACCTGGTAACTCTACCCCTCCATTCCCCACTGGTGGCCTTGAGGGACCGGGCCACCCTATGTTCTCATTTTCTGGTACCTGCCTCTGGTCTACTACTATCCACATTGATAGAGTGTGATTAGGGTTGTTTTCTAATGTTAATTTTCTACTTGCTTGAGGGTATTTTGTGTGTTTATGTGCTTGTGTGCCTGGAAGTCATGGTGACTTCTGGTGACCCCTAGTGGGGCTTGGACATTTCAGAGAGCTGGCTTGATATTGCCCGCCTCTGAGTCCTGACCCTGGTATTCCTTGGAGGTCTCCCTTCCAAGTACTTGCTAGGGTCGGACCTGCTTAGCTTCCGAGATCTGACGAGATCGGGCTTGCCTGGGCTGTCCAGATCTGGGCTTCACCTCTAGGGTTGCTTCCACCCAGCAATGATTCTCCTTGGAGCTCTCATTTCCACTGGAAAATGCAGAGGCGATCACAGTGGCCACAGGGCAGAGTGTCAGACTAGGGTCTGGGAGACCCAGGTTTGAATCCCCACTCTGCCATGGAAGCTTGCTGTGTGAACTTTGGCCAGTCACACACTCTCAGCTGAACCTCCCTCGCAAGATTGTTGTGTGGATAAAATGGAAGAGAGGAGAATTATGTCGGCAGCTTTGGGTCCTCATTGGGGAGAAAGGTATAAGTGAATTAAATCAAATAAAACGTTCCTTGCAAAACACAAAAGCAAAGCAGACCATGCCTCATATTTTCAGTTGGTCCACATCTGGAAACTTTAATAATACAAAAAGAGCTTGGTTCTAATTTTTAAAAAAATCAGTGAGAGAAAAACTTCTTCAGAGGCCAAAGTGTTGTCATAAACAATGAAACCAGATCAATTCATCCTTCAACCATTGTTGGAATAGCTACACATAGCCAACAGATCTGTAGACATGACACAACTCTCCTCACAAAGAAGCACCCTGCCTGCTTAATGAGTCATCTAAGCCACAAATCCCTGTATGCTAACATTCGGCCGATGCCAGTAGCAGGAAAATTTTGGACCAAACAGAAAAGGAACAAAAGAGTTAAGGCTCAGAAATTTCAGAACTGGTTCGAAACACAACTGTTTCTGATTAGAACTCCAAGATCCCAAGTGTGTTGCAGAGTAACATGGAGCAAATCCACAACGTGCGCTTCAGATCAACGAAGCAACTCAGGTATTTGGATTAAGGGCAGAAGTGTGGCATTTCTTCATATGTTCAGGTATGGTGGCCCTTAGGGGGAAGCAGGGTCCAGGAGAAGTTCCTCCCACCCCACCTCCAGCCTTGTGAGACTTCTGTTCTCAAGCCATCACTGATCATGAATAGTGGACCCCACACAGATAACTCTGTTCAGGTGATAGGTTGCAGTTTGAGGCAATTCTGTGTGCTTTCAACTACTGCCAGTCAACTGGTAAGCCCCCCCCCCCCATCCACAAAGGTCAAGGAATTACCTGCCTCAGCCCCCAAGGTACAGACAAGTGGAAGAAAAAAATGGCCTCCACAGAGTGACACTCTAGGAATTCCTCTAGTCTCTGTGGTAAAGACCATAGAAGCTAGGGGTGGCAGCCTAGAGTGTCACCTGGAAGTGACATCACATCCCTCCCAAATTACACCCTCCTCAAGCACAGCCCTCAAAACCTCCCTGCATTTGCTGAGGCAGTGTTTGGGACCCTGTCAACTGGACAGCCCACCCTCTATTCAGGCAATCTGTGGCTTCTTTGGGTAAGCAAGGGGTTCCCCAAAGTGCAGTGCCCAAGGCCTTCACTTTGAATAACCTCACCTAAGGGATGGCTCTGTGTTCAGGGAATAGAAGAAGAGAAGAGATTGGATTTATAGCCCGCCCTTCACTCGAAGTCTCAGAGCAGTTTACAATCTCCTTTCCCTTCCTCTTCCCAAAACAGACACCCTGTGAAGTAGATGGGGCTGAGAGAGCTCTTTCAAGGACTGCTCTTGAGAGAACAGCTCTGAGAGAACTTGTAACTGACCCAAGGTCACACCAGCAGCTGCATGTGGAGAAGTGGGGAATCAAACCTGGTTCTCCCAGTTTAGAGTCCGCACTCTTAACCACTACACAATACTGTCTTCATCATTTCTGTTGTTACCCTCAATTGGTAAATTCTATTTCTTTTCATGAGAAAGAATTATTTACTCATTTCCTTCCTTGCAGGGATCATGGGCAACTCCTCAATCACATACCAGAAATTAGGCCAAGCTATGCCAGACCTGAAACCTGAGACAATGCACCACAGTGGAGCTTCTTGCAAATATTTTGCATTTCCATATACCCGCCCTCCCATATAGAACCCTCAATGTCAGGGTCCTTGTTTTCTGCCTGCAAGGCTTTTCTTTCCAATATGGGAGAGCAATCGTGTGAGGCAGTGTATGCAGTCTGCACTGCTGCAGCTCAGACACAGCTTTACCACCCAAGACCAATGCCTCGGTTGCCTCCTCTGGAGCTCCTTCTAAACCTATCCACAAGCAGCTGAAAGGAACCACAGAAAAAGTGTACCATATTAAAGGGAATGTGGACAGGGGAGTAACATTTTTAAGCACTCCCCTGCATATTTTTTTCTCTGTAAAAATCCTTGCAAGTAGAAATCTAGCACAGCAGGGAAGTGAGTGGATAGCCCCCCCCCTTTTGCAAGTCTTTTTTATTCACAAGGGATTTTTTTTGCCACATGGAGGGGCATTAAAAATGGCACCCTCCCACCAGCAGCCAATTCAGTCTCAGTATCTCATTTTCCTGCCTTAGTAGACCAGGCCTGGAGCTGCTTCATCAGAGCCACTTATGGTGAAAGTAGACAAACCAAAGCTCACAGAAAGGTTGCCAGCAGCCAAACGAGGCTGGCTTCATCACTGACTTTACAAACTCAAATTGGCTAAGAGCTTTATGTCATCATGCCTTTTTCCCAGTGACTTGCCTGCCTTTTAAAATTGCCGTGTCAACATTCATTATCATATTTGTTTTTGAAAAGACAACTTTTTTAAAAAATGGAAAAACTGCCATGGAGTTGGATTCTCTGTGTCTCTTAACATCACAGGACCTAGCCAATCAGCACTAGGCAAAACTAGTTTCTTCTTCAAAAACTTACAGTGCCATTTTTTCCCTGGAGCCCTGCAGAGGACTATTAAGTTTGGAGGGCAGCAAGGGCACTTCCCGATTGACCTTATTATCCCAAAAATATTGTGGGGGGTCTTCCGTTTTAAGAATCTATCCCTGCACCATTTTGCTCCTTTTTGGCATCTTGCAAACAAAATTTACAACCAAGTCTGTTTTCACATGGAAAAGGAAACCCTGCCCTTTCTCCGGGCTGCTCCTTCCACCCTCTTTAGTCAACATCCCATTGCAAAGTCTGGGGAGGAGAAACATCTGGGCAGATAGTGAGGGCAAAGGGCTTCAGTCGCTGCTACTGAGCACGCTCTGTCGTGAGTGAACATGCTCCTGGCAAAAATCTGACCAGCAGCTGTTCTGCTCCTTTTGTCGCTGCGCCAGACTTCCCAAGCCCTCCCAGAAGGGGCTATTCTGAGCTCGGGGAGGCAGCAGAGTCCACGTCCTCCATGTTGTGCTCCTGGGGTGAGACCGGCTGCCCACCCTTCACACGCTTCCATTTCATCCGGCGGTTCTGAAACCACACTTTGACCTGGACGAGAAGAAAAAGAGACCAGCAGTAAGTCAGGAATGCTGTTTCCCACACCTTCTCCCTCTGCATTGTGGGTAGGGAATTTCGATCCTCCAAATAGCACCACAGGCCTTTCCTCACCTTTGCCTAGCCCTACCAAGGATCTGGAAGGTTCTGCCTCGGGCCTTCACCTGCCCTGCTGCTGGCTGGGTACAAACTGAGCCCTAGAGGCACAGCCAGAACCCTCAGGGGCTGACCTCACACCTGCCTTGTGGTGGCACAGCTTTGAGAGATAAAGGGCATCAGCCATGCTGACTGCCTTCTCCAGTGCCGCAGCTAGATGAGGAAAAGGCAAGTCCCATTGATGCTGCCAGTGCCTCAGGAACTCAAAGGGCTGTGGCACGTTGGTCGAGCATCTGCTTTGCATACAGAAAGTCTCAGGTTCAGTCCTCCACACTTTCAGTTAAAAAGGATCAGGTAGTAGGTGATGTGGGAGACCTCTGTGGGAGACCCTGGAGAGCTGCTGTCAGCCAGAGTAGGCAAAGCAGACTTGGACAGACCAAGGATCAGACTCAGCATAAGGCTGCTTGATGCACTCAGCCTTACACGGGTGGAGCTGTGGCTCAGTCATACAGCCCCTGCTTTGCATGTAGAAGTCCCCAGGTTCAATCCTGAGCATTTCCAGGTGGTAGGTGATCCAAGAGACCTCTGTTTGAAATGCTGAGAGCTGCTGGCCATCAGGGTAGGCAAGACAGACCTTGATAGACCCACAGTCTGACTCACCAGCCCTGGGCACACGATTTCTCCATGTGTTCGGTCAATGAGAACAGGGGAGCGTGTCCCAGTGCACTGGTCCTACATCCCTGCTTCCATGTAATAACCAGCTTTAAAAAAAAACACTCGCAAACTAAACCAAAAGCTTGGCTGAATATGATTGGTCAACCTTCCTGAAAGCTGCAACGGAGGGAACCAATCATGTAATGCTTTCAGGCGTTAGCCCCTCTAATGTAACCATTACAACAGCCCTGCAAGGTAAGCCACAGTTATTTCCTCTTTATTGCCTGTGGGGAAACACAGGGAGAGGGGCTTGGCTAAGGCAACCTTGTGAGTTTATGGCAGAGCTGAGATTTGTAGTTACTTCATTTATATCCCACTTTTCTCCCTGATGCAGACCTAAAGTGGCTTGCAACGTTCACCCCTCTCCATTTCATCCTCACAGCAGCCCTGTGAGGTAGGTTAGGCTGAGAGCGTGTGACTGGACCAAGGTCACCCAAAGAGCTCCCATGGCAGAACAGGGATTGGAACCCGGTTCTCCCAGATCCTATTCTGCACTCTAGCTACTATTCAACACTACCTCTCTGTTTGATTTGAACCAAGGGCCTCCTGGTTCTCAGGAAAATCTCTTTGGCACTACAGCACAGTGTATCGTCTGAAGCCGAAAAGGCCCCAAGGGGTTCTGCAATGGACATAGCTTGGCCACGGGCAAGGAGATTTACCTGTCTTTCAGTCAAATCCAGGTTCACCGCGATCTCATATCTCCGGAGCCGCGTCAGATAGTTGTGGTGTGCGAATTCTGCCTCCAGCTCCCGCAGCTGTTCCTTGGTGAAAGCCGTGCGCTCTTTCCGTGCTTTGGAGCTGCTGGCCTCTGCTTTTGTGGTGCTCCCACTACCGCCTGTGCTCTGGCTTTCTACAAGAGAAGGAGGAGGCCAAAAAGTATTCTCATACAAAACCCCAGCGAGAGAATTTTGAAACGTCCCAATTGCTCCACAACAGACTTCAAAATAGCCAGATAAGTTTCAAAGGCAGCATTCCACAAGAACGGGATGAACTGGATCTCATATACCGGTTTGGCACTGTCAGACTAGAACACACTGGGGACTGGAGGCGGGAAGGTCTGTATAGAGAACAATCGTCTCTTCTTACAGGTTTAAGGACATTATTCATCTTATTTACCCCACCTTCCTCCCCAATGGGGACCCAAAGCAGCTAACATCATTCTCTCCTCCATTTTATCCTCACAACAACCCTGTGAGGTAGGTGAGACTGAGAAAGTGTGACTGGGCTGGCCCAGGGTCACTCAGCCAGCTTCCATAGCACGAGTGAGGATTTGAACCTGGGTGTCCCAGATACTAGTCCAGCACTCTTGTCCACTATACCAATGGCCAGCTCATCAGCCATTGGGAGTGGTCTCTCCACACATCCATCCTGAATGGATTGTCTAGAGTTTTGATTAGATCCAGGGCGACACACCCCTAATGTAGCCAATCCTCCAAGAGCTTACAGCAGCCCCTGTAAGAAGAGCTCTGTAAGCTCTTGGAGGATTGGCTATATCAGGGGTGTATCGCCTAATATGCAGAGGAGTTCCTGCTACAAAAAGAGCGCTGGTAGATCTCCTTTTCATTTGTCCTCTGAAATGTAACACAACTCAACTTTGCTCCAGGTTGCTTCCATACGGAACTTGTGCTCCTGTTTTTTCATCTGAATTTTCTTTTTTTCCCTTTCTTCCTCTTTCTTCCTTTTGAGGCATCCAGATAACTTCATCCCTGAATCATTCTTTATTCTCAGTAAAATAGTCCATAAAGCAAAACAGTCTCTCAGACTTCCCCCAAGCTGTTCAATAAATACACAGATGGAGTAAACCCACAATACGTATAGAAACACAAATCAAAAAAACCCCAGAAGATTCACACAACAAAAGGTTAAGACGGTGAAATTTTAGAATAGCTTTACATATTAAAATCAAGCTGTCATGATGTCAGCTTCAAGACTTTGTCACCAAGTTCTAGTGCCAGCGAAATAAACTTTACTCCTGTTTGCTCTATCCTCTAGTTAATCTCTGAGAGAAGATGGTAATCAATAGAGCAAATGGGGAAAGTAGAGTATTCCCCTTTGTACCTTTGGACACTGTGTGGACAGAAAAGTGCACATTTTGCAGGACCCTAGCCACACCAGGTATTGGGTTAGAGGTAAAAAAGATCAATCGCCTTGGAAGCACAGAAGTTTTATGCAGTATCCCTGCTCCACCATGTTTCTCAGTTACGGGAAAATGCTGTTCGAACAAATTACAAAGATGACCTGACTCCAGGGGTAACAGGAGAAAGAAATTTTACTTACAAAAATAGAAGCACATCTTACAAGACATATTCATGTAGGTACATTTAACCTATTGTTAACAGATTAACTTCAAAAAGGTTAACTTGCTACAGCTCCAAACCCAAGTGGGAGAGAGAGAAGGAGAGAGGTCCTATATAAGGTGGAACAGAAGGCCAAAGAGGCTCAACATCTAATTGATGAGAAGGTGGGGCCAACTGCAAAACCACAGGAATGTGGGTTTTTAAATGATATTTTAGCACTTTTGAATGTATTATTAAATTATATGTGATAATTTGTCCACTGGCACTATGTGCATAGCTATATTTTAGTTTCTTTTTTTTTGTCTCAATGCTTTTGGTTCCCTTTCTTGCGGAGGGTGAGGCCAACTGCCAAGTGTACCAAGTGAGGGAATTCTCTTAACCCTTTCCCTTCCAAATCACCTTGCAAGATGGTAATCAACAGAACAAACAGGGAAAGCAGTGTATTCCCTGCTGGTTTCGTACCTTTGTACCTTTGCACGCTGTGTGGACAGGAAAGTGCATATTTTTGCAGGCCCCAGCCACACCAGGCACTTTCACACACAGTGAATACTGCTCTTTCAATCTGGTTTCCATGCACTTTGCAACTGGATTTTACTGTGTGAGACAGCAAAGCCCACTCAAAACTGATCACTGAAGTCTATTAAAAGCGGGTTGAAAGTGCATTATTCAGCATGGGATCACCACCATTTTCCTCGCCTCTGTCCCCAGCAGTCACCATCCTCTTCCAGCTTTTAAAAAATAAATCAGTAATTAACAAATCAGTTTGCAAGTTTAAGCCTTAGCAACATTTCACCTACCAATGCAATTGACATATTGAGCGATGTAGTTGACATATTTCTGTAGGCTAAATGGGAAACTGACATGCCAGCATAAGCATAATGCTATAGTGAGGTGTCATGTTTTTAAAGGCCTGAAGAAGTTGGGGGTGGGATGTTGCCTTGTAACACGCAGAATTGTTGCCCTGTAGATGCAGCCCTAGAAGATGTAGTCTCCTGATGGGCCAAGGCCCATATGCTTTCAACAACATATTACTTCTGACTTCTCCTTGTAGTCACCCTCTCCCTTTTCTGTAACTAGTCTTGTGTGTATATATATATCTGTTAACTGAATGTAATGCTTCATGTATCTGACAAAAAGTCAGCTCAGGCTCCTGTCATAATCCATATTTGAGTCTTCAAGGTGTCACAAGACTCTTTGTTATATAGGAACACCAAACTTGATGGGAGATAGAATAAAATGGACGTTCCAAAGACATAACAGAGGTGTGGTCAGCTACTGGCAGCCTGCAGATTAATCAGCTACCTATTTTTCCGTTTCTCTCACCCACCCAATTATTTTCCTTCCCTGTTCCTGCTTTCCCACAGGACCGCTTCCACAAAGAGATGATTCTCTCATTACTACACAGAGCATCTGCATGGAAGTCTCCCCTGTATTTTCCTTGCCGCAGCCCTCTATGACCAACATTCCCCCCGAAACCACCCATAGCAGGAGAGGGCCTTCCCAGCCTTTTAAAAAATCAGTAATAGCTTTCATTCTGTAGTGTTATAAAGATTTATTGCAACAATGTACTTGTTCCCAGTTTTGATTTTTTTGGGGGTGGGGAAATGTCTTCAGCCCTTTTCATTGGGGAGTTATAAGGAGAAATGTTCAGCCAGTACATTCCTCCTTATAACGGCACGGAAAAGGACAGAAAGGAGACGAGGGGGCCAGAGCTGGAAGGAATATGGAAGGAATTGCTTTGGGGTTGTTCAGAAGGCTGGACAATTCCTAGTTAATCATATTATGGACTTCCTCCCGTTCTTGTTCAAAGAATGAGGCAAGCAAACTATTGAGGTGAGCGTTGAACAGCAGGAGTCTTAGGAAAAGAAAGCCTGGGAGAGACTTGTAAAGTGCACGGTGGGAGTACCCAATTCCACGGACATCTGGCAGCCTGTACATTTCCCTTGCTCTTTGGACTCCACCAAAATGTATATAGTCATAAAAAGCCTGGCCAGTTTCATGGATGCATCTTCAGGGTTTTTTTTTAAAAAAAGTGAAGTATTATTATATACACAGGCTGGTGTACATATGCTCTGTTGATTGGGGAGGGAGCCCACAATGGTGGTAACACTGAGAAACCTTTCATGACCTGGGACCTCTGTACCTTAAGAAATCTGTATCCCTGTATGATGCTGCATACACTGGGGGTCCCCAGCCTTTTTGACTCAGTAGGTGTTTTTGGTGTTTTGAAAACAGGTAGGCGGAGCCACCACAGAATAGCCTCCCAATGACAAAACACCGGAAGTTTCTACAAAACATTAGCACCCTGTCACTCCACCCTTGGCCCGTCTACAATGACACCCTGTCTGTTTCCAGGCACAATCCAAGGTGCTGGTGTGGATCTTGAAAGCCCTATACAGCTTGGGACCAACTTATCCAAAAGACCGCCTACTCCCTTATGAAAACCACATGACTCCGAGGTCCCTCTTCTAAGGCTCTGCTTCCCTAGCGAGGCCTGGCCAATTCTGACACCTGGGAAGTCACCAGGGCCAGGTCATGGGGTGAGAAGGGGGAGCCTGAGACCCATTGGCTATATCTTGACTCACGCCAGCACTTCCCACCCATTGGATGCCCACCAATCGTCTGGGCGGTCATGAGGCTAGCGCCTCCAGCCGGGAACCTGATTCCCCCGTGAGTGGTGCCTGAATCAGCAGGACTGCCAGCCTCCAGAGGGGGCCTGGAGGTCTGGAATGGCAACTGGTTTTCAGAATCAGTTTCCCCTGGAGAAAATGGCTACTTTGGAGGGTTGGCTGTACGGCATTATACCCTGCTGAGGTCCCCTCCCAGGCTCGACCCTCAAAGCTCCAGGAATTTCCCAACCTGGAACTGGCAACCCTGTATCAAGGATGTGGTGTATGAGGAGAAGGGGCTTCAGCACCACCACCCATATACTATTTTCCCAATCTGAAATAGCCCGGGGGTGCTATTTGTCCCTTTGGGGGCTTCACATGTACAGGTAAGGTACACAAAGGTTTCCCCAACAAGGTGCTCCTCTATGGCCATTTTGAGTTGTCCCACTTGTTCCAGGATTGAGGCCCAGCCTACATAACAGACTCTGACTCAAACGAAGCCCAGCATTGCGTTTTCCCTCCCCAGTCAACAGAGCATATGCACACCAGTCCCTGCATGTAAGGTCTTGGGCCTACCACGACTGTCAGGTTCCAGGTAGGGCCTGGAGATCTCCCAGAATTACAACCGGGAGCACTTATTACAACAAATTACAACAAAGACCACTTCCCCTGGAGGAAACGACTGCTTTGGAGGGTGGACTCTGGGGCACTTTATCCCACTGGAGTCCCTTCCCTCCCCCAACTAACCCAGCCCTCTCCAGGCTCGACCCCCAGATCTCCAAAAATTTCCCAACCTGGAGCTGATGACCATGGTATTCTAGCAGAAAGCAGGGCTGAGATCTCTGTCTAAAGAAAACAGTCATCGGAGCCCAAATGTTTTGGGCCTCATGCGGGGGCTGTTGGCAGTATTCTCCTGGCCCGCGACTCAAGCCTGGATTAAGCGATCCATATGTTCCCACTATCTAGCCTTCAAATCTTCTAAAAATGACTGCCTATGTTTTATTCCAAGAGGAAGACTGCTTTGCCTTCAAGCAGGAGTCTCAGGGAAGAAAGCCAGCCCTTTGCTGCTAAGGGCTTCCACGAGAGGTCCGTGGAGAAAGGACCAGCCGTCAGAGATCCCCCCACTTCTGAGGGAGACACACGTGGGCAGAGTAATTTAACACAGCAGCCGTGCACAACCTGATTAAAGGGTAGCTAAAGGTTTATTTAGGAATTAATATACTTGATAGGAAAGAAGAGAGAGAGAGATAGGTCCCTAACTACATCTCTAGCTGAGAGAGAGGGTAAGACTGAGGGTGGCACTTCCGAGAAGAAGGGGGAAATTGCCTGAGAGCAGCAACCTGGAAGGCAGACAAGGAATCACACTTAAAGGGGGGAGGGAGAGGAGGAAGGGGAGGAGGAGGAGTTGGTTTTTATACCCCACTTTTCACAACCCAAAGGAGTCTCAGAGCAGCATACAATTCCCCTTCTCTCCCCACAACAGATACCCTGTGAGGTAGGTGGGGCTGAGAGAGTTCTGAAAGAACTGGGACTGACCCAATATCACCCAGCTGGCTTCATGTGGAGGAGGAGTGGGAAATCAAACCCGGTTCTCCAGACTGGAGTCTGCCACTCTCAACCACTACACCAAACTGGCTGAGAAGGTACTGACCTCACCATCCTAAGGGTCTTCTTGCTGCCCCCTTCTTCTTTGTACACCAGACATTGCCTTTTCCGACAATACGTGCTACCTTTCCTTTTCTTTGAAAAGGCCAGCTGGAGGAGAGGGCCAGTTTGTGCAGGTGATTAAAACACAGCTGTTCAACAGAACAAGACAACTCGAATGGCACAGACCTTGAGACATTTGCCAGGCCCAAGGTGGGGGGTAGGGCTGCCAGCTGCAGGCTGGGAAATACCTGGAGATTTGAAGAGTGGAGTCTACAGAGGGCAGGGTCTGGGGAAGAAGAGCGGGACCTCGGCATGGTTTAATGCCACAGAGTCCACCCGCCAAAGCCGCCATGTTCTCCAGAGGAACCAGTCTCTGTAGTCTGGACATCGATTCTAAAAGCGCAAGATCATCAGGCCCCACCTGGAGGTTGGAAACCAATATGGGGGGTTAGGATTGCCATCCTCCAGCTAGGGCCTGGAGGTCTCTCAGATGATAACCGATCTCCAAGCTACAGAGTCCAGTTCCCCGGGAAGAACTGGCAGCTCTAGAGGTCTGATTCTATGGCGATAACATCCCAGCTGAGCTTCCTCTGCTCTCCACCCCAAACCCCAGGATCCCCCGGCTTTGCTCCCAAATCTCCTGGAATTTCCCAACCCAAAATTGGCAGCAGTTCTAACATCCTGGGATGCTTCTCCTGTCCTCTTGACTTATTTCAAAAAAAAGGTCCCAGTGTCCACAAAGTTCTTGTGTAGAAGGAGCAATTCAATGTCACGTAACAGGGCAAGTTTTCAAGCTCACCAGGACGCGTTCATCATCTGCTGAGCTTGCCGGAGCGCAGAGTGATGAGTCACTGGCTCCATCCTGATAAGAGGTACCAGAGCTATTTTGGGGCAGGAAGGCACAGGAACGGAGTTCCGGCTGGCTCCCGAGTTGGCCACACCCAGCAAGAACTCATTAGCATAACAGGCCACACCCAACAGCAGAAGCTCATTAGGACTGGCTACATTAGGGGTGTGTGGCCTAACATGCAAAGGAGTTCCTGCTACAAAAAAAGCCCTGGGTTTTGACAACAAACAAGGTAAATAGAATAAGAAGCAAAAGGTGGGTGTGGCTGGATGACCACATTTCTGGTAACATGGGGGTGTGACCTGATATGCTAATGAGCTGTGCTGTCAGGGCCTAATATGCTAATGAGTTTCTGCTGTTGGGTGTGGCCTATTATGCTAATGAGTTCCTGCTGGCTTTTTCTACAAAAAACACCCTGAGAGGTACCACACAGGGATTGTATTCTTGGCTTTTGGGACTTTGTTTTTGGACTCACATGACTGTAAACAACTGACCTACTTATTTCTGAGGCTTTTGTGTTGATGGGGGGGATATATTTTAACCACAGGCTGATGATTAATTTATATCGGCCCCAGTCATATGGGCCAGAAAACGCGGGGGAGGCGTGGCTGTTTGTCCCGGAGCAAAATAAGGTGCGGTAGCCTGATCACACGGTCCGCCAAGTTGCCACACTCCAGCTCTGAGCGCCAATCACACCGCGATGCTGCAGCGGGGCGAAAAAGCAGCACAGCACGAGCACAAAAGCCACTCTGGTGTAATGTGCACATGCGCCGTTGGGGAGGGCGGGACGCTGTTGGTGTCTTGCGTGTGCACATGCGCCATTTGGCTTTGGTGCGCATCCCATGGAAACTTACAACATCCGGTTGGCCCCGGACATGGGCGGGCGTCAGATGCCGTGGGATGCTGGCGCTCCTGTGATCAGACGCCGGCCATTGCCCCGGGGTTTCCAGAAACTAGTGCTCCTTTCCTGGTAGTTTTTTATTCCGCAGCTTCAGAGGGAAGCTGCGTGTTGGCCATGGGAGTGGTATGCCTCCCAGATGTGCCTGTGTGATCCCGCCCAGAAACCCCGCAGGACTACTGTGTCTTCGGCGGGGCAAATGCTCCGTGTGACCGGGACCATTGTAAACTATTTTGAGAGGGCACAGAGTGAAAGTGTGTCCTATAAATCTTTTAATCAAATCAAGCATCATGGTTGAAGAAGCAGGCAGGCATTTAAGGCCCCCGTTTGGGGATGTAAGGGACTGGGAGGAGGACTGGGGGGGTCTGCGAGATCAAGAAGGGATATGCGCACTAGACCTTAAGCTCTGTCTGTCTTTCACAGAAGGGCCAAGGATCTCTCCCTGACTCTTATCCAAAGTTCAGCAGTGAATCAAGAGTTTAAGAAGGTAATTTCGTATTTTCAGTCCTGCCTAACCTAACAAATAATCTAGGAATCAGTGGAAACTAAGGTTGCTAGGTCCCCTGGGCCAACAACAGGGGATGGGGAGGGGGAAGGTTGCCACATCCAGGTTGGGAAGGTCCTGGAGATTTGGGGATGGAGCCTGGGGAGGGCAGGGACCTTAGTTGGGGCACAATGCCACAGAGTTCACCCTCCAAAGCATCCATTTTCTCCAGGGGAACTGATCTCTGTAATCTGGAGCTGAGCTGCAATTCCAGGGGATCCACAAGTCCCACCTGGAAACTGGCATCCCCAGAAAGCATAGGCTGCTTCCACATGGAAGTTTTCCTCTATGCATCCCCACCAACATCAAACTACATCAGTTCATTTTGGGAGCTTCTCTCCACAACGTTGTCGGGCAATCATCCACTTTTACGGTTACCCCCTGCTTCACATGTGTTTCCGAAGACCAACTTTGGTACAATCTTTCCTGCAAGCCCGTACCCAAAGTGTGCTTAGGGAAAGTGTGGATGGGAAGGTGAGGATCTCTGCAACTCCCCGCCCACATCAGGTACCATTTTCTTTCAATCACATCTGCTACTATAGTAAAAGTCCTTGTGCAATTTTTTTAAAAATGTCAAGAAGCAAGGGAGGGGAAGATGCTGAATGCAAGAGGAAAGCACAAGGGGAAGCCCCATGAAAAATCCCATGGCAAAGGCCTCGGTGTTCACAGCCACAGCCAGAGCTGTAACAAGGGCAGTCAAGTGAGGCACTTGCCCCAGGCTCACAAAGCTGAGGGGAACAGAAGAAAAAGATATTTAAAAAATTAAAAATGTGTAACATATGTATCTACTATCCCAAGCCATGATGCCATTAAGATGGGGGGGGTGTTAAAATTGAACTGAACAAGCGGGGCAGCTGGCCCATTAGAGCAGTGGGCCACCAAACTTATCTCCTTCGGTGGTGATGCAAAGAGCCAGCAAGTCACAGCTGACTTCAGGTCACCCCATAAACCTTTAAGGCAAGAGGTATTCAGAGGTGGTTTGTCATTGCCTGCCTCTGCATAGGTCCCCTGGCACTCCTTGGTGGTGGATTGAAGGCCTTACTGAGCTTCCTACCAGTCTAGGGATTGCAGGCTGGCTGCCAGTTCCCTCCTTAATAAAATCTTTAGTCTTCTTGCCAGCTTTTCTTTCTGGACCGCCCTACTCTCAAGCTAGAGGGCATCCTCCATTCTTTTTACAGGCACAGGCTCTTTTCTGGGCCAAAGCCGATGGAGAAAATGGATGCTTGGGGGGTGCCCTCTGTGGCTGCCCAAAGCAAAACTATAGAAAGGAGGAGGAGGAGGAGGAGATGTGAGGCATATTAAAATAAGGAAAGATTGACAGGATTGGTCAATGGATTCTAATTGAATTCTAATTGTTTTTATTGACCAGTCAGAGACTCACGAGGTTTCTGCATGCAGAAAGTCCCACGTCCAATCCCTGGTGTCCCCAGGTGAAGGGACCAGGCAGGAAGTGATGAGAAAGACCTCTGCTTGAAAAGATGAAGAGCAGCTTCCAGTCTGAGTAGACAATATTGACCTTGAAGGACCAAGGGTCTGATTCAGTACAAGGCAGCCTTATGTATGTAGCTGGCGGGATGGTTGTGGATAGAGCTGACTGGAAGGATGAGCAGAGCCCACATTTTTCCCAACCTGGAACTAGCTCACAAGCCTACTGAATCAAGCTAAGAGACTCTTCTTAAGTTCCTTTAGGGCTGCAGTCAAACATTAAATAATCCACTTTCAATCTACTTCCAGTGCACTTTCCAACTGGATTTTGTGTGAACTGTCAAAATCCAGTTGGAAAGTGCATCAAAAGTGGATTATTTAGTGTGGCTCTGGTCACACACACCAAATAATCCACTTTCAGTGCACTTTGCAACTGGATTTTGACAGGTCACACAGGTCCTTTCCACATTTGCCTGCCACTCCGGATTTTCTCAGCGTTCGAGTCGAGGCAATTTACGTCCATGGTAAAACAGCATCCAAATAACCCAGGGCAACAGCAGGCTGGAACCGGCTGACCACCGAAGGGAGGTAATGTAATGCAGAATGGGGTGGGGGGAACCTGGAATAAAAAGAAGGTTGAACTCAATTTTAGTGCAGAATTGCTTGGAGGACACCATGGTGAACATGGGTTAAATGGAGAGTGCAGAAAGGACCACCGTAAAATCCAATTGGAAAGTGCACTGAAAGTTGATTGAAAGTAGATTATTTAGTGTGTGTGACCACAGCCTGTCAGCCTCACATGTTCTCAGTTAAGAAACTGGCTCCTGTGCTTGAGTGTTCTCAACGTGCCAGTGGCAAGGATGGGGACAAAAACTGAGTTAATTTTCTCTGGTTGTGTTCACCGCTTGCCATCCTCTGCCCTGCAAGCCCCACTGGGCACCAGCTACCACTACAAACTAGCACTGCAAATTTCAGATTTTGCCTGGCATCATGCATGTTCACAGTCCCACACGGCCTGCTTCCCCACTCTTTCTGCTCTTTGCAAGGATGGTGGTCGGTTGCTTTGTGGCATCAGAGAAGTTTGAAATAGAAATGGTTATGATGGTTCAAGCCATCATTGCTAGGCAGCATGTGTTAAAGTTCCTGGTCATTTGGCGGTAAGTAAACTTTACAAATAAAAACGTATTAATTTTGCTTCATGTCAATGTCACTGAAAATGACATTGACTAGGAAAATGCGATTGTAAAAAAATGGTCACACGTGATGCCGTCTAATTTTGTATTTTTAAATAGTAGGTTAAATGTTCACTTGTGCAATAGCTAATTGCGTATGCGGATCTCGTGATTAAAATAAACGTTGTGTTATTGTTTTTGTAATTTGTGTATTCATCTTTTTACCAAAACGGCTAGTATGAAAGTATGGGAGGGGGTGCAATTTGATATGCAAAATGAGCTTGTTCTGGGCCTGGCAGCAAGGAGAGCAGAACAGGGAATTGCCCCTGTGTGGAAGCAGCAATGTTTCTTATATCTGATGAGGATACAGATTGGAAGAGTCTCAACCACCCCTAATAAAATTCACCGTGCCAAAAAAGATCCAGGTATTAATTTCAACTAGCGTTTTCCTGGACTTGGCTCCAAAACCTATTTACATCACCCCTGGTGCATATGAAACAGAAAAGAATGTCTCATCTTCTAACTGTGGAGTGACTATTCCTCATCTATACAACTGGAGTTAGGGTAGAGCTTCCACATACAGGAATGGCTTTGAGGCAGATTTAACTACGGTCAGGGTCACAAAACCAGCTGGCCCTCCTGGGCCCCAAGGATGCCAGGCTGGCTGCAACCAGGGCCAGGGCTTTTTCAGTGGTGGCTCCATACTAGTGGAATGAGCTCCCGGAAGAGACGGAGCTCTTCCGCCAGGCCTTCAATTAGGAGCCGCCACCATTATCACCAACAACTGGAATTTATAGAGCCCTGGACCTCGGTTTGCTATTGACAGCCTGCGCCTGCCGATTATATCTGGGAAGGATCAGCGAGCTGAACATCTAGATAATCTGTTGAATACACTCATATGGTAATGCCACCACTATGAAACAACATTGCTAGCATGATCATGGAGCCAGGGGCTACCCAGCACCAAAGGGAAGCGTGCCGCTGGGGTCACCACGAATGCACTGTTTTATAAAGAACTGTTTTTAGATGTTTTCATGGTAATTTAATTGTTATTTATGTATTTACTTTTATGTAAACCACCCTGAGCCTGCCTTGGCGGGGAGGGCGGGTTAAAAATTGGGATAAATAAATAAATAAATAACTCAGGTGAGCATGATAGTTAAAGTGGCTGGAAGAGACGATTTCACTTTAAAACTCACAAGGCTGTGGGTGGTGATGAAACAGCAATTTCCCCTTCCCCGTTCTTCTTCCATTTGCCTGCCCCGCTCTGATTCCTCCCTTAGGAACCAGGACTCTGGTTCTGTCCCGCAGGAGGAGGGTAAGCAACGGAACTGATGGAGGAATTGATTGTTCTGTTACTGTTGTTACTGATTGGGGGAAGCTGGGACTGTATTGACAGTTAATGGAAACTCAGCATCTGTGGTTTGCAACCAGCCTACCCTATATGGACCTACCATGAACTGGCGACCGTCGCACCTATGAATGGTGTCAGGATTGTCCTTATTTTAACTAACTCAAAACAACAGCCTCCCTTGCATTCTCCTCTTCGTTCCGAGGGAAAACGTTTGCAAGCTAGTTGTTATTTTTATGTCTCAGATTTTTGTATGCAATGGCAAATGAACCAACTCCGTAATGAGGAATACCATCTGCAGTGCCAAATTCCCATATTCCAAAGCATACATTGCAGCTCTCCTAAAGAGACCCATCCCCATTTCTACAAGATTTGACTGTGGTGGAATCTCTTTTGCATAACTGCAGTTCCCAGAATACCGTGACTTTTAAATTCATTTGTTCAGATTTCGATTTACTTTATTTATATACCCCGCCTTTCTCCCCAGTGGGGACCCACAGCAGCTTATGTCATTCTCCTCACCTGCATTTTACCCTCACAACAACCCTGCGAGGTAGGTCGGGCTGAGAGGGTGTGACTGGCCCAAGGTCACCCAGCAAGGTCCCATGGAAGAGTGGGGATTCGAATCCAAGCCTCCCAGCTCCTAGTCCAGGACTTCAGCCACCACGCCACTACCTTCAGCCACCCTGGTCACCCTCAAAGCAGTGAGTCTGAGAGCTCTGCTAAGCTCCACCTACCTGCATTGCCCTTTTTCCTCCTGCAGGATTTCTTCTCCGCGTCCCTTGAAGAATTCCTCACCAGGCCATAATCTTCACTGGTACCCACAGCGGAATCCACCAAGTGGGGGCTGCCATTCTCCGGTTCTCCCGATCCCAACACCAGTTCAGCAGGGAGCCGCCGCCTGCCCTCGGATGCGGTGAAGTGCCAGGTGGTGGGATGCTGGAAAGCAGGGTGATGCTCATCGAAAGCCCGCTCGTCCCGGGGAAGGCTTTGGGGGGCAGCAGCCAGACAGGAGGTGGAAAAGTCCACGTAAGCACCAAAGTCTGGTTTGGGGTGGAAGGAAAAGGGGGCTTGTGGGTAGTGGTGTGGCCCAGTGGCTGTCCCAGCCTCCGGGTGGTGGTTCCGCAGGCATTCCCAGAAGGCGGTGCTCGTCGAGTGAGCGTTTCTCATACAGCTGCTGGCAGGTGGCTCCATCTACTCCAGGATGCTCTTCCTGTCAATGTGGTCAACCGGGAAATCCAAGGGCGAAGTTCTGCAGAAGTTCCTTCTCCAGAGAGCGTGCTGCTTGCTCTCGGTCATAAGCTTGTCAGTAGCTGGACCGGGCGGGTTCTCCATAAACTTCAGCAGCAGAGGCAACTCACATCTGTTGCTACTGGAGCCTGCAGCCTTCTGGCTGTGAAGCCCCGAAGTCCCGAAAAACACTTTTGCGATCTTTCGCTGGAGTGTGAGTGACAAGCTGAGGAAGAGAAATGTGAGAGAGCAGCGGGGAAGGAGGGCTTAACCCGCACGCACAGCCCCTCCGACCCGAGCCAAACATGCAACGATTAATCACTCGAAACCTTAGAGGCGCATCTAATGGGAACTGCAGATGGAGGCTTTTAAAGAAACATTGTCTGTACTTTTTTTTAAAGGGGGGGAGAGAAACTTACACACACACACACACAAAAGGCACAGGTTTAAGGTTTCCTTCTCACACTCTGAAGTTATTTTTATTGTGCAATAAAAAAAAAAATACCCAAGTCTTTGGATTTGGAAAAAAGGAAATTCTGCCCCAGATCCAGAAGCCAGCCAAAGGGGCTTCAGGGGGGGAGAAGGTAAGAGCGTGTGTGTCAGTGGTGAGGAACTAGAGATGTTTAAAATGTAAAGACTCTCTTGGAAGCCTGAAGTTTATGCAAAGAGTGAAAAGGAAGCACTGCAAAAGGGTCAGATTGAAATCTGAGTTGTCCCATAAACCAGTAGAGTCTCCAAAGTGCCACAGAACATCGAGTCTTTTGGTTAAAAGGGGTGTGTTTCCTGGTGGGTGGATTTTTATGACCAGGGGGATTTGGGGATTTTTTGTTTTGTTTTGTTTTTAATTTATTTTCCAGAGACGCTTCGAAACACTTCCCCTTGCATGCAAGTTCCATGAGGGCAGTAGACAGAGCTTTCACCTTTGGGGGGAAACTTGTTAGATTTTCCTGCCTGAATCCACTGACCGGTGAGATGAGCACCTTTGATTCCAAAGGACTGACAACAATAAGGTAAGGTGTGAAAGCCTGGGAAAGCAGATTAGATCAATAGTTAGAAAGAACAACCTGTTCAAGCGGAAACTATATAATGTATACATGCCCTGACCTGCATTGCCTAGGCTAGCCTGACCTTGTCAGATCTTGGAAGCTAAGCAGGGTCAGCTCTGGCTAATATTTGGATGGGAGACCACCAAGGAACACCAGGGTCAAGACGTGGAGGCAAGGCAATGGCAAACCACCTCTGAATGTCTCCTGCCTTGAACACCCTACAGGGTCACCATAAGTCAGCTGCGACTTGACTGCCCCTCCCCAAATGTATACGTGGAAAGCCAGTGCAGTGTAGCGGTTAAAATGTCTGACCAGGATCTGGGAGACCCAGGTTCAAATTCCCACTCTACTATGAGACCTTGTTGGGTGACCTTGGGTCAATCACACTCTCTCAGACTAACCTGCCTCACAGGGTAGTTGCAAGGATCAAATGGAGGAGAGGAGAATGATGTGAAGGATTATTTGGGGGGTAGCAGAGTGCTCAAGGCTCATAACGCAGCAGAGCTTATCTGGGTAGTGTGTGCAGACAAGAAACAAAGTTACACACGGAGCCTCTTTCTCTTTGCGAAACTAATATGAATCCTTTTTTTGTATGGAACTGCATTCTAGACAGGATAGTGGAGAGATAGGATTCTAATCTAATCTAACTAGCTAAATGCTATAAGAGGGCACCGAGGCAGCTGCTCTGACTTCTAACACTATGCAAGTTATCTGCTAAAAAAAAATTACTAGCTAAGGTGGATAGAGATGCAGGAAACATGTCCTGCCCTCATGGTATCAAGCTGGAGAAGGCTAGCACAGTGGAAGGAAGTTTTCCTGAGAGTAGCAATCTACACATCAAAGAGATAGTATCAGAGAGTAAAGGGGAGGATAGAAAAGTGTCCTGGTCTCCCGGTATCTCTGACTCTCTTATAGACCCCCTCTGAAGTCTGAGGCTAAAAGACAGCACAAAGTCCTTCATTCCCAACGTGATGTCAGCTGCTCTGCATCCCCATTGGTGGGAGAAAGGTGGGATATAAATACATAAGTATAACTTATATAAACATATCCATGAGGCCCAACTGCTGCAGCTGTTCACTTACCACCCTTTTTTCATCTTCTCCCCAAGATGGCAACTGGCAGGGGATGGGGCGTAGGATTACCAGATCCAGTTTGAGAAACTTCTGGAGTTTTAGGGATGGTGCCTAGGGAGGACTGGGAGCTCAGTGGGGTCCAATGCCATAGAGTCCACCCTCCAAAGCATCGTGTTCTGCAGGGGAATTGGAGATGAGCTGTAATCCCAGGGGATCCCCAGATCCCTCTTGGAGGCTGACATCCCTAGTTGTCTATAGTGTAGCACTCCAACATTTATTTAAGACTTGAACAAACATCCACCCATTGCTCACATGAGAAACTGTATTCGATCAAAATGGATGCTGTTTGGCCACCCTAACTTTCAACCCTCTTGGTGTCCCCCCCACCATTTCCACTGCTCAAGGTGGCCTGCTCAGCATCTGCTACAGCCAGTTCTTTCTCCATTGGACTCCCTGAGAAAGGGAGGGGGCACCTTCTTTAGAAGGTTCTAGGGGGCTGTATAAGGTCATTTTATTTGTAAGGACTTTAAACAGGTTTCCGTTGCAGGCCCATTCTTGGGGAGGGGGTTCAGTGTGGGCACTGGTGTCTTTTCTTTGTTTGTATTCTTGGAATCGTAAGTGGCAAGGGAAAAGCAGGGTATAAATATTGTAATAAATAAATCGGACCCATTTATTCTGTTTTGACTGCCAATGTGAACTGTTCAGCCAATGTGAACTGACCACACAGGCAGTGAAATTCTATGCATGTCTGCCCAGAATCAACTCAGTGTCCATATTAGAGCTACACCCTGGTCACTGAGCACAGGCTTACATCTTACAGTATCTGTTTGACCATCCTAAAAAAATGTGTCATCTAAAGCCAGTAAATCCAGGCTTCAGTTCTGACCCATAACTCACCAGATTCCCCCAGCCCTCGTTTCCCAGATGCCGCCATGCCGCCGTGCCTCCACAGCCTGGCCTGGCTCTGCCCCCCTGCCCCCCGCCTTTTAAATCAACATTGGCCACCCTAAACTGCTGCAACTGCGTTGTTTCTCATTTGTTTCCCTGTCTATTTGGAAATAAAATTTTCTTTATAGAGGAGGGGGTCCTGATTCTGCAGGCATAATAAAACCATATGTGCCCCGCACGCCACCCCTCACAGGCCAGGGGAGCCCAGTACAAGTTGTGGTTGGAAGCCCAGAAGAGTTGAGCAAAAGGGCCGGTGCTTGCTTTCTCGGTGACCTCTGACCTCTACAACCCTCCATCTGGGGGGGAAGGAGTCCTCCTTCTGAGAAGGGGACGAGCCAGCTTCAGCTGAACCTGACAATCTGTTTTTCTCCCCTGCCGAGAGGCTCAAACCAAATGGCTTGGTTGATTTACGAGGCCGAACCCATCACACAAACATCGGCCAGAAAAGGAAGCCGAGGGAACCTGGGGCAAGACATGGCGCAAACAAGGCATGATAAGGGAACACAACATGCCGAACATCTTCTCCTTAGTCTCCCAAGTCAGAAAAACAGGGCAGAAGGCCCACGTGGAGGATCCTTGGCATGAAAAACCTTCTGCAGCCTCGGGCTGGTTCTCCACACAAGCCAGGTTGGCGGATGCCCTGGGGTGGTATCGTAAGAGAAGTCTTGCTTGCAGCAAATAAGGGTTGGACGGTGGAGTCTTTCTCTCCACTCTCCTACCCCCTGCTAGGCAGCAACCACACAGGGACATGAAAAGGGGGGCAGAGAGAAGCATGGGAGCAGGCAGAAATGGTGCCCACAGATGCAAGGGTTGCCAGGTTCCCCCTGGCCACCATCGGGGAATGGAGGGGCAGGGCTGTTGGAACCTGGTTGAAGAGTCCTGGAGATTTGGAGGTGGCCAAGGCCTTCCCCTGACACTACCTTCTGGCTCTGGGATCCAGAGGTTTCCTGCCTCTGAATGTGGAGGTTCCCTTTAGTCACCCTGGCTAGTAGCCACCGATAGACTTCTCCTCCGTGGATCTATCTAATCCCCTTTCAAAGCTGTTTGTTCCTGTGGCCATCACTATATCCTCTTGGTACCAAATTCCACATTTTAATCACTCTCCATGTAAAAGAAGTCATCTGGAGGACAGATTAAACAGTACTATCCTAAACAGAGTTCCACCCTCCTAAATCCATTGAAATCCATGGGTTTAGAAGGATATAATTCGGTTCCGGATGGCATCCTGACTCCCCAGTTACCTGCCCATAGCCTAATTCTGAGAACAATCCCCTCTCACTAGACTTTTGAAGACAGGGGTGGAGATGTTGTTCGTTTGTTTTTGGCGTCAAGTCACAACTGACTGATAGTGACCAATAGGGTTTCCAAGGCAAGAGACATTCAGAAGTGGTTTGCCATTGCCCGCCTCTGCATAACAACCCTGGTATTCCTTGGGGGTCGCCCATCCAAATATTAGCTAGGGTCGATCCTGCCGAGCTTCCAAGATCTGACGAGACTGGGCTATCCTGGGCTATCCAGGACAGGGTTCAAGGACACATTCAGTATCTGATATTGCGCCGGCAATCGGAACTGAGTTTCTGAAGAGGTACATCTAAGATGCATCAGCCGGTGTAGTACAGTGTTAAGAGTGTTGAATGTGACAGAGGAAGACTTGAATCTGAATCCCAGCTTGGGCCACGAGGGCTGTCCTCAGAATAGGCTTGCAGCCTAACCAACCTCATAGGGCCATCGTGAGGGGGGAAAGCCAGGATGGGCTCATTCACACACACACCTTAGAGGAGGAGTGAGATATAAATGTGAGGAATGACGCCCACATCTTTCCCCCTACACTGGAGAGCCAGTTTGGTGTAGTGGTTAAGTGCGCAGACTCTAATCTGGGAGAAGCGGGTTTGATTCCCCACTCCTCCACTTGCACCTGGCTGGATGACCTTGGGCAAGCCGTAGTTCCGATAAGAGCTGTCCTTGAAAAAAAGCAGTTTCTGTCAAGAGGTCTCTCAGCCCCACCTACCTCACAGGGTGTCTGTTGTGGGGAGGAGAAGGGAAAGGAGTTTGTAAGCCGCTCTGAGACACCTTTGGGTAGTGAAGGGCGGGGTATAAATCCAATCTCTTCTTCTTCTTCTTCTTCTTTATTTTTATTTATAGGCAGTCTTTCTCATGGAGAGTTCAAGGTGGATTGCGCGACATGGGTCAACACACTCAATAGGATGAGACACCTAAATAAGCAATGTAATAGGCCTGGGATTGCAGAAATCTGAAACAAAGCACAATTATGTTAAACAATGCCGAAAACATAGAACAAAGTTTGAGTCCAGAGGTGCCTTTGAGACCAACAAAGTTTTATTCAGGGTATGAGCTTTCATGTCCATGCATGCTTCAGATACACTGAAGTGGAAGTTACCAGTCCATACATATAAGGCAGAGGTTGAACAGCAAATGAGCACACAGCATAATGAAGATGTGTTAACAGATGCAAACAGGAATAGCAAGCTAAGTTTATCAGGTCACCAGCGATTGGATTTAATTCCGTGGGGAAACAGTGACGCAAACGGTTTTACATAAGTAAAAAAACAGGGCCGTGAGAACAGAATGATATGTTAACAGATAATACAAACGATACAGAGCAAATACAGTCCACAGACTCATTCCTTTTATAAAAGCTCCTTTCTAACCATTCTGCTACAGGTATAGCCCTGTTACCATCATAAGAATACTCTCCTGAACAATGCTGTTCCATATAAGCTGCAGGATGATAGCAATGGACAAGGTACTCTGAATATGCTCAGAGGCGCTGTTGCAGACCAGTGTATTTCAGCCTCGGCTCAGGATTTCGAGCAAGCGGGCCTTCTGTCCTCCACCCTAAGCTTGTGCTTCCTTCTAGGGTTATAGGGCAGCTCACTTTTCCCACCCAACGGCCAGGAGTGATTGACCCTTGCCCGCCTGCCCCCTCCACCCTCTGCAGCTGCTCCTGTCGTGCTTCGGCTCTGTAGGAGGGCAGGCGTTCCTCCTGGCCAAGCTCTGGATCTGGGGCGGTGGCAGGGGGCAAAGAGCCCCGACTCCCTGGCTCTTACTCAGGGAAGGCCATTTGTCAAACAGAGATAGACACCTTTAACCTCCTTAAAGTCACCCCCTCCCCCGCCCACCCCACCCCTCCCTATCCAGGGGCGGCAGGACAGCTGGAAGTCATTCTTGTGGTCAAGCGTGAAAGAGGGGAACCAGGCCAAATGTTCCCACAGCAGGAGTGCATGTTTGCAACATAGGCGTACGCACATGGGCATTGAGTGTGTGTGTACAGGACGAGGCTTGTTCTTTTGAAGTTGATTTTTCTCTTTGTTGCAAAGATCCCTTAGAATCATAGCGTTGGAAGGGACCGCCAGGGACATCTAGTCCAACCCCATGCACAATGTAGGAAATTTACAAATACTTCCCCCACACACACTCCCAGTGACCGCTGTTCCACACCCAGAATATGACAAAAAAACCCTCGAGGATCCCTGGCCAGATTGGCCGGGAGAAAAATTGCTTCCTGACCCCAAAGTGACGATCAGCATTTCCCTGGGCGTGCAAGAAAGGGTCACGAGAACTAAGCACTGAGGCAACCCTTCCTGCCCTCCCTTCTCGTGATCTGCCTAAGTGCACAGAATCACCATCCTCTTCTTGAGAAAGGTGATGGGGTAGCCAACCCCAAACATCATTTCTCCAAGCTGGGTGCAAGCTCGTAAAGTCCACCATCTCCCCACACCCAACCAACCCCATCTCATATATACCATCTTGCTCCATGTGGAGATCTGTATCATCTGGCCAAAGGATGGAAGCTACTTTTACCAAGCCTTCGACAACATATTCTACTTTTACCAAACGTTGGCAAAACTTGTAAGCATGGAATTAGCAGCACGGTGAACGTTGCCAACCCACATGGCCTGTTGCTACAGATAACCAGCTCATCCCATGGGTACAGATGACACATGCGGGGTTTCTAGGCAGTATGAACAATTAGACATAACTTCAGTGTGAGCCGTTAAAGATCACGAAGTGATGTTTGGCAGCTAAGCAAAGTAACACTTCATGAAGATTATGGTGTGAGTCATTTCTGTGGTCAGCCACAGTTATGGTAACCCAACAGCCCTGAATCTGATATGGCCCTTTGTCTCTCCCCCATTCCCTCCAACCAGGTCCTTCATTTCAGCTCTTTTCAAACTAAATAAAAATCCAAAATGCAGGATCTTTGAAAGTAAAAATAAAACACAACATTCCTGACCCCATCCATCACGGGGGGGGGTAGAAACAGCTATGGGCCCATTCTAAAGCAGGGGTGCCGAACACATTTGTTATGAGGGCTGGATCTGACATAAATGAGACCTTGTTGGTCCAGGCCATGTGCGTCATAAAATATAATGCCAGGTAGTGGAGATAAACTCTATAAAGGGCACAGACAAATGCAATTAAAAGATTTTTTAAACTTTAAATAAAGCATGCTTAAAACACTAGCACTCATGGTAAGAAGAAGAAGAAGAAGAAGAAGAAGAAGAAGAAGAAGAAGAAGAAGAAGAAGAAGAAGAAGAAGAAGAAGAAGAAGAAGAAGAAGAAGAAGAAGAAGAAGAAGAAGAAGAAGAAGAGTTTGGATTTATACCCCGCCCTTCACTGCCCAAAGGCGTCTCAGAGCGGCTTACAAACGCCTTTCCCTTCCCCTCCCCACAACAGACACCCTGTGAGGTAGGTGGGGCTGAGAGAACTTCTGACAGAAACTGTTAAATAACACTAGCACCTTTTGTCTATTTAACAGTCTCTGATAACTGACACCTCAGCTCTGAATTATCGCATCAAAATGTCTGTGCTGTTGCAGTCTTGAGTATGCTGTTCAGGTGTGTATCGGTAAGCTGCAAACCTACTTTTGATTTATTGACATTTATTACAAAAATCTCATGCTCAGTGTTCCTAGCCTAGGATCCAGGGGAAAACATGAAATGGCTGGGCATTGCAATCTTTTGTACATAAGTTGCTTCACGTGCTGGTCAAGAACATGAGAAGGCATCCTAACACAGACTGAGGGCCATGTGTTTGTCTATAAAACTATACTCTTCCCCAGAGAAATAACTACAACTTCCTACAAACTTGTTCTGGACACACACCCTCAGTCTAATCCACTTCACTGGCTTGTTGTTATTCCTCTTCTAAAATAGTTCACATTGTTTTCATACTGAGAAAGACTGGATCATGAGGGCATGAATACATTGAAAAGAGGGAGGGAACCCAGTTGAACCAGGAGAGCCCTGGCATAAGAAGCCCAACAAAACACACACACACTGTTGCAAGGCACACAAAAGGTCATACCTTGAACAAAACTTTGTTGGTCTTTCTATTTCTCCCATGTGATTGGGGCAGCCCAGCAAAGCAAACTCTCCCTTTTCCCTCCCTCCCTCCCTCCCTTCAGGGAGGAGCCTCAGCCAGTGGAAGGAAAGAAAGGGTTCCTTCCCTTCTCTCCTGCAGACTGGCCAGGAAGCAAGCTCTGGCTTTTCCTTCCTTCCCCCTGGGAGGGGGAGGGGAGGAACCTCAGCCAGTTCTTTACCAGACTCTCTCAATTGCACAGGAAAGCCTTGCCTATGTATCTCTCCTGTGCGACTGAGAGAGACTGGTAAAGCAAGCTGTAACATGGCGGCAGCAGCAGAATTGCAAATGGAAATAGGAAACAGCCAGGGCCTTGCAGGCCTGATTGGGGCCCTCCAAGGGCCTGATCCAGCCTGCAGGCCACATATTTGACACCCCTGTTCTAGAAATTTATAAAAGTCTGCATGGTGGGAGGAAAGGAGATAGAGCGAGGGTACCCAACATGGTGCCCATGGGTACCATGGCACCCACTTTTCTGGGGCCTGCCAAATGTTTTAGGAAGCAGGTGGGGCCAGATAGGGCTTTTGCCCAACAAGGCTCCAGATTGGCTATTGGAGATCTTATCAGCTGTGCAGATTTTTTAAAAATGTTGTTTTGGCAGCACCAGCCACCACAACCCAAAGATCTTCTCCGTGTGACTGAAGTTAAGCTGCTGCAATCATTTTGTGACTGGCTCTGCCTCCCGTGGCAACCATTTTGTACCAGCCATTTTATTTCTGTGCCCACTATGCAGTGTCAGAATTCTAAAGAAGAGGAGGAGGAAGAGGAAGAGATTGGATTTATACGCCGCCTTTCACTACCCGAAGGAGTCTCAGTGTGGCTTGCAATCTTCTTTCCTGTCCCCTCCCCTGTGAGGATGGTGGAGCTGAGAGAGCTCTTTTGAGAACTGCTCGTGAGAGAACAGCTCTGAAAGAACTTGTAAGTGACCCAAGGTCACACCAGCAGCTGCATGTGGAGGAAAGGTGCCCACAAGCTCAAAAGGGTTGGGAATTCCTGGGATATGCCACTTTCTGTGCTTCAGTTCCCCACTGCTGCTGTCTTTCCTCTACTTTTGTGCCATCCAAGGGCTTTTGGGAGCTTTTTTTAAAAAAAAATCATTTTACCACTATAACATTAAGCATGATACATGAATTACCAATTTTAACCTATTCTGACTGTAGGTTGATTACCAAATGTAATCCACATATTGCTCCAACTTGAAATGGGTAACTATCATACCATTGTCAATTACTGATGGGCCCAACAAGTTTTCTGGTGGCAGGGGTGGCCATAGAGGGGCTATGGCATGTAAAGTACAGGGGAAACCACAGTGTTAGCATTACCATGGAGAACATCTCTACATTTGCAGTGGCAATGGGGAAATCACAGAAAATCATTGCCATGTGGCTACAAAGGAATCAGGTCTGTCTAGGAATATCGGTTCAATGGAACCTGCATGTTCAGAAGCAGTATACCATTGAATACCAGTCGCTGAGGCATAAACTATTGAGGGAGGACAGTCCCTTGCAAGCCCTGATTATGGGCTTACTGGAAACAGGATGCTGAACTGGATGGACCCCTGGCCTGACCCAGCAGGGCTCTTCTTCTAGTCTTACATTCATTCTGAATCAGATTCTCTCTCCTTTCTCAAACTCCCCCGCCCCCCCCCGCCCGCCAAGCTGGCTTTTAAAACTATTCTATCTGAGGCACGCTGACATCATATTTCTATATAGCTAATTTAATGGCAATGTCTCTTGTCGCACAAGAATCACTATTTCCGGCATTAATGAAATCTGCTTGGGTTTATAATAGGCTCTCTCTCAGTGCCTCTCAAGAAGTCGTTGACACAGGAAACACGGATGTGCGGCTCGAAGTGCCTTCTTAAGTGGAGAACAGAAAGCAAAGAGGTATGGGTGGGGGGTCGGCAGGGAGGAAAAGAGGTAATCTCCAGCAGCGAACGTTCACCGATGATTACTTGGACACAACTTCAAGTTGTGCCATTTGAAGAAGCAGCACTGGTCACTGCTGTGTTTGTCAATAGGGGGGAGGCATTCTGCCCATGTTCAGAGGCAGCATCTTCAAGATTGCCTGCTGTAGTCACAGCTGAACTACACACGATTCACGAGAGCAAACGTGTGTTGGTAAAGCTGCCGGAGGAAGGGGTGGTTTGGTGTAGTGAAAGGGATTCTGCGTCTTCACTCACTCCATTCCAAGGCTGAACTGGCAGGACAATGATTCCACCCCCCACCCACCCCGTGCACTTATTGCCCTGCAAGGCTGAGGCATTCGCAGCAGCACCAGAGCATCCACACAGGGGTGTGTTCTGTGCTTCCTGCAATATCGCACACACCCCATGCCCATTTTCTTTTGCCATCTTTTTAAGGGGTAGTAAACAAATCACTAAGGGCTGCGGTGGCTCAAGTGGTTAAGATGCTGAACTGTGGACCAGTAGGACAGTAGTTCAGCAGTTCGAGACCCGAGTGCCACATGACAGAGTGAGCTGCCATCTCTGGCCCCAGCTCCTGCCAACCTAGCATTTTGAAAGCAAGAAATTGCAAGCAGATAAATAGGTACCACTTCAGTGGGAAGGTAACAGCATTCCATGCGCCTCGGCGTCTAGTCATGCTGGCCACATGACCATGGAAACGTCTTCAGACAGCGCTGGCTCTTCAGCTTGGAAACGGAAATGAGCACCACATCCCTAGAGTCAGATTCAACTGGTTTTCGAGCAAGGGAAACCTTACTTTACCTAGACAAACCACTACAGTGTTAAAGCCAACAACAATAGGTGGTCATGCAGGTGAAAAAAGGTGAATGCAAGGTAGCCTTGCTCGAGAAATTCACTTACTTCCTCTTGACCCAATTTTATTTTTATCTGTTTTATTCATTAATTCATTAATTCATTAAATAAATAAATTGACCGAATTTGTCCTTGAAGGCCAGCAATCCATTTCTTTCCCTCCTTTTTTAGGCCTTAGGAGTGTTTGTAATCAATTCTGTTTCGATCAAAAGACAGGAGGGGAAGGAAGGAGGGTTGACTGCCCCAGGAGGTGGTGGCAGCTACAAGCATGGATGGCTTCAAGAGGGAACTGGATAAACATATGGAGCAGAGGTCCATCAGTGGCTATCAGCCGCAAGGTATAGATGAGAACTCTCAGTCTGGGGCAAGTGGATGCCCTGTGTTCTTGGTGCTTGGGGTGGGGGGCAGCAGTGGAAGGGCTTCTGGTGTCCTGGCCCCACTGCTGGACCTCCTGATGGCACCTGGTATTTTTGGCCACTGTGTGACAGAGTGTTGGACTGGATGGGCCACTGGCCGGATCCAGCCTTGGCTTCTCTTATGTTCTTATGTTCTGAGAAATTTCAGAATTCTGCTCTGTAGAGGCTCAGAGGCAGGCAATGTCTTCCCAGACCTCCATTCTCTCCTAGCTAGAGCACCACCCTGTGGTATGTAACATCCAAAAAGGAAAAAAGAAGGCTGTACGCTGTCATGGCTGAAGTTACAAAGGGGCACATATGTGGCATAACAAAACACTACAAAGTAGGAATTCCTCTCTTGAAGGAGAAAAAAGAGTAAGAGGGATCAATGACTCTGTCCGGTGGTGGATAGTACCGTCACACCACAGCTGACGTATGGTGACCCCTGGTGGAGTTTTCGAGGCAAGAGACATTCAGAGGTAGTTTGCCATTGTCTGCCTGTGCGTCATGACCCTGGTATTCCTTGGTGGTCTCCCATCCAGATACTAGCCATGGCCAACCCTGCTTCGCTTCTGAGATCTGGCGCGATTGGGCTAGCCTGGGCCGTCCAGGTCAGGGCAAGGGCTGCATCTAAAGAAGTGAATTTCAGAAGAAGAAAATACCACTCCCCCTAACAATGCTACTGAAGAGGGGTATTGAGGGCCAGTGGTACTAATGTGGCTGGGATTGCCTGGAATTTTAATGTATTTATTCATACCTCACCTTTCTTCACAATGTGGATCAAAAACAGCTTATTCTCCTCTCTTCTCTTTTTATCCTCACAGCAACTCTGCGAGATGGGTTATGCTGACCGAGTATAACAGGCTCAAGGCCATCCAATAAACTATCCACGGCAGAGCGGGGGTTTGGACCTGGATCTTCTAGGCTAACGTAGTCTAACCACTACATGACACTGGCTCTCTGCATCTACACACACACACACACACACACACACAGAGTGGACAGACATAGATCAAGATGGGTAGCTGTGTTAGTGTGTCTGTAGCAATGGAAAAGAGCAAGAGTCCAGAAGCACCTTAGAGACTAACCATTTGTGGCAGGGTAGGAGCTGCGGTGGCTGAACTGCAGGCTGTGGAAGGTCAGTAGTTCAGCAGTTCGAGACCTGGGTGCCGCATGACGGGGTGAGCTCCTGTCTCAAATTCCAGCTCCTGCCAACCTAGCAGTTTGAAGCAAGAAATTGCAGTAGATAAATAGGTACCACTTGTGGAAGGTAACAGTGTTCCGTGCGCCTTGGTGTTTAGTCATGCCGGCCACATGACCACGGAAACGTCTTCGGACAGCGTTGGCTCTTCGGCTTTGAAACGGAGATGAGCACCCAACCCTAGAGTCGAATTGACTGGCTTTCGAGAAGGGAACTTTTACCTTTACCTAGGAGCTTTCATGAGTCACTAATCACTGGAGAGCCAATTTGGTGTAGTGGTTAGGAGCATGGATTCTAATCTGTAGTGGTTAGGAGCATGGATTCTAATCTGGGAGAACCCGGTTTGATTCCCCACTCTTTCACATGTAGCTGCTGGTGTGATCTTGGGTCAGTCATAAATTCTTTCAGAGCTGTTCTCTCAATGGCAGTTCTCAAGAGAGCTCTCTCAGACCCACCTATCTCACAGGGTGTCTGTTGTGGGGAGGGGAAGGGAAAGGAGTTTGTAAGCCACTCTGAGACTCCTTCGGATAGTGATAGGCAGGGTATAAATCCAACCTCTTCCTTTCTTCTTCTTCTTCTTCTTCTTCTTCTTCTTCGGATTGGACAGACATGACAATTGCATTTACAGGAAGACTATCGACTGCATGTAGATCTTCCCGATGCATGTGGTCTCCATGTCGTATGAACACTGGCAACACATGTATCTACTATGCATATATAACTCTGTTGTGCTTTGAACTGACATGGATTTTTCAGGGTTTTTCAGGATTCATGCATAGCAAGGCTGTATGGAAATGGCAAATACATGTGCTGCCACTGTTCACATATGGCAGCCACATATGCTGAGATCACATGTGGCATGCACCCCGATACAACATGCTCCCAGTATGCCTGACTATAATGCCTATAATGCAAGTGCCAAAGCACTTGCATGTGTGGCCTACCCAATAGGGCAAATAATGCCCCTCTGGGGCCATGTCAACTCAGGAAAATAGCATGGAGGGTGATAGGAGCCCCTCCTCTCCCGTGCTGTGCTTCTGATCCAAATTGAGACCCTGTGTCTATTCTAAATGGAGTTGTCACTGAGGACTCCCAGATGCAATGTGGCTGCAAATCCCCGTGGTGAACTCATGTGAAAGGTAATGTGTAGTTTGGCCCTGCCCTGCCCTGCCCTGGATATCCCAGGCAAGCCTGATCTTGTCAGATCTCAGAAGTTAAGCAGGGCCGGCCCTGGCCTATATTTGGATGGGAGACCTCCAAGGAATACCAGGGTCATGACGCGGAGGCAGGCAATGGCAAACTACCTCTGAATGTCTCTTGCCTTGAAAACTCCACCAGGAGTCATAAGTCAGCTGGGACTTGACGGCCCTTTCCACCACAGTCTGGCCCTCTTAAAAGTGTAGCAATGGTGCATTTATTGAGACAGTTCGAACAATGGAGCATGTCCTGCTCAAGAGTTCCTATATAGCCCTTTCAGGTGCAAGTTGTGTGTAAATTGGCTGGTGCAGACATCTCTCCCCCCACCACCACCCGCTCCTTCTGTCTGGTGAGCAGTTCCAGCATTTACTCATTCTCCTCCACCAGGAAGTGGGGTTTATTTCAGGGCTCATTTTCATCTGACTTCACCTCCCAGCTGTTGGCCCTTTCTAATGGTTTTTGTCTGCGAGCCCGAAAAAGACCTCCTGTTCTTATTCAACGGCTATCAGATTTCAAGTGCACTCCAATGTTGAATGACTCTGTCCTCTTCTGTAATGTGGTGGCTGCAGTGATGGAAGGGGGGGGAGAGAGAGTTCCTAGACATCAGTGTGAGTCAGAGACAAAAGACCCAGCCTTGTCCACGGATCTGATTGAGCAGGGAAAGAAAGCCTGACAATCTGAGAGGGGAATTTAGCTGAATTCATTTGAAGCACAACTCCCCAGAGTTTGACTGTGGCATCCCGTTGCAGTGCAAACGAACAAACAAAAATCAATGAAAAATCGGGATTCAGACCATAGGAAGAAGGTGCCTCTAAGCATGTGCAAAATTTCTTTGGCCTCCCCTTCTGAGATTGTGTGTGTGTGTGTAAGTGCCATCAAGTCTCTTCTGACTTATGGGGACCTTATGAGTTATGGGGACCTCCCAAATGTCCTATTGTTAATAACTCGGGTCTTGCAAACTGAGAGCCTTTGTGGCTTTCTTGAAGTCAATCCATCTCATGTTGGGTCTTCCTCTTTTCCTGCTGCCTTCAATGAAGAAGAAGAAGAAGAAGAAGAAGAAGAAGAAGAAGAAGAAGAAGAAGAAGAAGAAGAAGAAGAAGAAGAAGAAGAAGAAGAAGAAGAAGAAGAAGAAGAAGAAGAAGAAGAAGAGGAGGAGGAGGAGGAGGAGGAGGAGGAGGAGGAGGAGGAGGAGGAGGAGGAGGAGGAGGAGGAGGAGGAGGAGTGTTATACCCTGCTTTTCTCTATCTTAAAGATTTTCAGGGTGGGTTACAATCACCTTCCCGTCCTCTCCTCACAACAGGCGCCTTGTGAGGTAGGTGAGGCTGAGAGAGCTCTGAGAGAACTGTGACTGGCCCAAAGTCACCCAGCAGGCTTTCTGTGCAGGAGTGGGGAATCAAACCCCATTCTCCAGATTAGAGTCCACCCGTCTGAACCACTAGACCACGCTGGCTCTCTCTAAGGTGGCTTGAGCCCCAGCGCCTCTTCTTTGGGATATTAAGCTTTGTCATTTCCCCTTTTCCATCTTTATGGGTTGGAGCTCATCTCTGCCAGTTTGCCCTTCCCACTGCAGATCCCCATCTTGCCTCTCATGCCATCCTTGAGAAGCCTTTGTTCCTCAAGGGCAGCATTTTAGGGAGATTAATGGACTGCAGTGTGAGGCAGGAAAGCTCTGGTCCCCTGACACAAGAGACTTCCACTAGTCTGACTTCCGCCAGGATGTGACGTGAAATTTCAGGGCTTTACATTCCTCCCACAGGTTCTCCAGGGGAAGTGCTATGATCTCGGGGAGAAGGAACAGAACTAAGTATAGGAGAACTTGGCTTATGCTATGAGCCTTGCCCCCCACCCCCGATGCTCATGAGTCATGCAGCACTCCATGGGTGCAGCGTTGTATGTACAGCAGGCTAACCAATGTCTCCTTCCATGATTCTCTGCCGTGGGGCTGCAGAGAAGAAAGCTTGAAAGAGTGGTTCACTTTGAAGAGCCATTTTCATCCATGAGACAGAAGTGAAATAAAGGAAATGGAAGGATTTTTCCCTTCCCATTTTTAATGGGGGGAAAGGCAGGGGGGTTGCAACATTTGCTAAAAAACAGATCCGAGAAGACCTTAGCACAGGCGGACACAGGCAAAGCTAAGCCACAGTTTTTTACACTGCGATATGAACTTGATTAATGAGGCTTATGGGTCACTTCCATTAAAGCCATCACTGCAGAGAAATCATTTCTGAAATGAACGCCCAAGATTACCAATGAGCAGAAAAGAAGGGGAAAACGCCAGATGTAATGAAACGTCTAATGGGAAACGATGAAGATTATTGATGCAACCACCTCGCGCATAAACCTCAGTCACCCCGTTCTTCGACCCCCTGCTGAAAAACCGTATCAGTCCTCAAGGGGCACATAAGAACAGTCTCGAGGGAGAACATGGAAGCAATCAGGTTGCTCAGATTTCTAGGTTGCAACACCATTAAATTCCCCCCAAGCAATTCCATGAGCCCTCCCATTTGGCTTCTGCAGAAAGAGTCAGGACCACGGATAGGTAGCCAACCACCAGGTTTGGTGTAGTGGTTAAGTGCGCAGACTCTAATCTGGGAGAACCAGGTTTGATTCCCCACTCCTCCACTTGCACCTGGCTGGATGACCTTGGGCAAGCCGTAGTTCTAATAAGAGCTGTTCTTGAAAAAGAGCAGTTTCTGTCAAGAGCTCTCTCAGCTCCACCTACCTCACAGGGTGTCTGTTGTGGGGAAGGGAAGGGAGTTTGTAAGCCACTCTGAGACTCCTTTGGGTAGTGAAGGGCGGGGTATAAATCCAATCTCTTCTCTTCTTCTTCTTCCTGGAATTACAGCCAGTGTTCCCTCTAAGCTGAGTTACTGTGAGCTAGCTCACAGTTTTTAGCCTCCGGCTCACACATTTTTGTCTAAGCTCAGGAAGGATGGCTCCCGAGCAAACTAATTTATGCAGCAGCCAAATCGCTCGCTCACAACTTTTATGCCGGTAGCTCACAAGGCAGAATTTTTGCTCACAAGACTCCACAGCTTTAGAGGAAGCAAACTGATCTCCCGGCGACAGAGATCAGTTCCCCTGGAGAAAAGGGCCGCTTTGGAAGGCGGACTCAATGACATTATACCCCATCGAAGTCCCTCCCATCCACAAACCCCACCCTCCTCAGGCTCCACCCCCAAAATCTCCAGGTACTTCCTAACTCAGAGCTGAAAACCCTAACCATGAAGGAAACAGGATAGGAAGGTCCGTGGCTGCCTCATCTTCCGTCTTTAGCAGGAGCTTTAAAGGACTGTGGCCAAGGGTGGACTGATGATTTGACCTGCAGGGAAATGGGCCACTGCCATAAGAGTGGCCAGGAGTAAGCAGAGCCAAGGCCGGCCATCCCAGTCGGCACATCAGGAGCCACTTGGCTCAGACCCTCCATTTGAAATGATTAGCAAAGTCAGCTCACCGATTGTCTCCTCCCGCCAGGGCCGGCTCGCCCACTAGGCGAGCTAGGCACTCGCCTAGGGCACTGGCCCTGCAGGGGTGCCAAAATGCCCCCCACCCCCCCATGAAAAGCCCCCCGGGCCGCCCAGTGCCGGCAGCCCCGGCTTTCCTCGGTGCCTCACGCCGCCGCTGCCGGGAGGGAAGGGGCGGGCGTTCTAAGCCCGCCCCTTCCCCGGCTCTCCCAGGCGCCTCGCAGCTGTGAGGCCCCCGGGAGAGCCGCGCCGCCGCCGGCTCTCCTGACGCTGGGCCATCTCCAGGCCCCACCGGGAGGTTGGCACCCCCAGTGGGGTGGGCGCCCCAGGCTGTCCTGCCTAGGGCGCCCAGACACCTGGGGCCGGTCCTGCCTCCCGCTCTGCTATCAGTTTGCAGGACAGAAGCGCAGGGAGAGCCCAGGTCCTCTGCTGCCTCTGATAAGCCTTGTGGCCCCTGAAGTTCTGGCTTGCATTTCCACAGGGGCCACTCAGCTCGTCTTGCTCCGGGGCCCTTTTCACTTCCCAGTCTGCTCCTGACCACACCTGTGGTCCTTTCCGCACTTGGATCTCATCCCTGGTTTTATCAGAGTTCAATTCATGACACAAAAGAGTAAAGGTAAAGGTTTCCCTTGCTCGGAAGCCGGTCGAATCTGACTCTAGGGATGCGGTGCTCATCTCCGTTTCCAAGTCGAAGAGCCAGCACTTTCCAAAGATGTTTCTGTGGTCATGTGACCGGCACGACTAGACACTGAAGTGCACGGAAGGAACACTGTTACCTTCCCACGGAAGTGATACCTATGTATTTACTTGCAATTTCTTGCTTTCGAACTGCTAGGTTGGCAGGAGCTGGGACCAGAGACGGGAGCTCACTCCATCATGTGGCACTCAGGTCTCGAACTGCTGAACTACCGACCTTCCGGTCTGCAGTTCATCATCTTAACCACTTGAGCCACCGCGGTACCTTGCATTTATTCCTGGTTATAACAGCATCCGTTTATCCCAGGACAAGTGTGGGGCGAAACTGGGGTAACCTCAATGTAATGTGGAAACAAAAAATACTCTGAGATAATTACAGGGGTGAACTCGAGTGTAGTGTAGAATCTAAGTTCAGGGACAGGGTTGAACCAAGATTTAAGGTCTAGTGTGGAAAGGACTGTTTTGTCACCAACTCTCTTTTTTTTTTTGGCCATCAAAGAGTCAATCTCAAGGCCTCTCATGGACTTTGAAATCTTGCTCAAAAATATACCCGAGCATACATCTGGTCTACTCTCTAGATTATATGATATTTTGTTACGATCGGAAAAGACGAAAGCTTACCCCCACCAACAGCTTTTGCAGATAGACTGTCAACAGCGAATCTCGGAGGAAGATCAGTCAGGTATATGGGAGGCAGTATGTTTCAAATCAAATATATATTCCATTAAATACCAATATATTAAATTACTGACAAGAGGGTATTTACCGCCTGCGAGAATGCATCGCCTCAATAAAAAGCATTCTCCCAGGTGTTCAAAGGGAGGTGATCAGGTTGCAGATTTTCTCCACTGTTGGTGGACTTGTGAACAAGTACAAGACTTCTGGAGAGGTACCCTCTTACACATCAAGAATATAACAGGGATGGATCTCCCGCTTCTGCCAGAGATTTTGCTATTAGATTATTGGAAAATGCCATCTAGGAAACTGAGACACGACCAATTGACCTCAACTCTAATTTTGGCAGCTAGAACACTGCTAGCCTCAAAACTGAAAGATCAGAAGATGCCGACGATAGATCAATGGCTCCGGAAGTTGTGGGACTTTTATATTTGAGGTAAACTTATGAATGGTACACAACTGAACAGATCAGATCAACTAGCATACACTGAATTGTGGTCTCCTGTTATTCACTATTTGATGGAAAATGACATATTACTAAATGATGAGAATTATGTTGATTTGATGATATGAATATAAGCAGAGCTTTTTGTTTTAATGGTCAATCAGGGTTTATTCATCTCAGCCTCATGGCCTTATATGTTTTATTTATAGCTTCAATGTATTTGATGTGATCTTTTTTAAATAATGTGATCTTTTTTAAATAAAGAAGAAGAAGAAGAGATTGGATTTATACCCCGCCCTTCACTGCCCAAAGGCGTCTCAGAGCGGCTTACAAACTCCTTTCCCTTCCCCTCCCCACAACAGACACCCTGTGAGGTAGGTGGGGCTGAGAGAACTCTAACACAAACTGTCCTTGAGAGAACAGCTGTGCCAGAGCTTGTGACTGACCCAAGGTCACATCAGCAGGTGCAAGTGGAGAAGTGGGGAATCAAACCCGGTTCTCCCAGATAAGAGTCTGCGCACTTAACCACTACACCAAACTGGCTAAAAAAAGCCCCATTAAAAAAAAGTTACAGCCGACTTATGGCGACCCCCGTAGGGTTTCCAAGGCAAGAGATGTTCAGAGGAGCTTTGCCGCTGCCTGCCTCTGCGTAGCAACCCTGGACTTCCTTGGTGATCTCCCACCCATATACTGACCAGGGCCGACCGTGCTTAGCTTTTGAGATTTGATGAAATCAGGCTAGCCTGGGCTGTCCAGGTCAGGTCGTCACCAACTTTAGCTAGAGAAAAATTCATTTTAGTTTTTTATTGCTCTCCTTAATGGGAATCCTAAGTATGATTCAAGTTGGTCCGACCCTCATTTCGAAGCTTTCCCTCTCCTCATTGTTTGACCTCCGTTTGCTGATACATGAATGTTTAATTTCCTGTATGCGGTAACCTATCATCCCTTCCCTCATCTAATTAATGGCTCATGTTTTTGCAAGAAAATAAAACCCTTTTCCTGTGCTTGATAGGCATCAATGGCCAGTCATTTCAATCCATCAAGTTCTCATGCGCAGGTGTCTGGCTTAGAATTACCCCCTAGCCCTATTCAGTTTCTACGATTTTGGCACTCTAGCCCTGGGTAATGGGACAGTGTGTGACCCCGCTGATGCTCATGGTCACCATTTTCTTTAGGCAGAGGGCGATGCATGTATTTTCAAGCTTCAGTATGGGAGAATGTGCACCTTCATATCTGGGCTGCTAACTGTCAATGCAGAAACTGGGAAAGCCACATGTTGCCTTGTTCAAACCAAATGGTGACCACGCTTATCAAGAGGATCTTCCCTGATGCATGGTTAAGTCATCAAGATCACAATGACTTAACAGGGCTCCTGGGATGGCTTAACTCTTTAAAAGCAAACAAAAAAACAACCAGTCATACATACAGACAACCTTTATTGGCATATCAAAATAAAAGTACATTAAAATGTAGGAATACATCAAAAATGTGACTGTCATACAAACAAACAGCAAGGGGAAAAACCTGATCAGTTTATAGTTTCCCTGAATTGAATTGCAGACTGAAGAAAACAGGCAACATTAAAAAACCAGTCCAAATGGTAACATTTCAGTCTACCAGAAACACTAGAATTAGATTCTCTTGACAGTGAAGCATAGAGCTATGGTACGGGACTGTATTTCAGTGGAAATGCTTGAAGCTTGGGGATCATGGAACCTGCATGGACAAAAACCATGGAGGAGAACTGAATGATACTGAGCAAAAAAAAAAATTAAGTTGGCTGGTTCCCAACCTATGTTAGGTTACTTCTTTGCCCATTCCCAGTTTTGCCATGAGCTTCTAGGTAGTTCATAGCTGAGCATAGCAATGCCTGTTCCTATGCGCTGTTCCAACAAAATAAAAGGTGTGCATTTCAGCACGATTTCTGTTTGGCAAGAGTTGTTCCCCACCCGTCTTTTGACCACTGTTGAAAGCAGGGCATCGTAAAGGGAATTATAAAATGAATGATTTTGCGGAACATGGCTTCCTTTGGTAACTTCTGCATTTGGTCTCCAGATGGCAATATTCTACTGCAGTTCACAAAGCTTTGTCGCTCATTTATCTGGCAAGACTAAAACAAAAAAATTAAGAGGACATTCTGGATATCCATCTTGCAGTTTGTATAGATTCAGATACTGAGTCCAACTCAAAAGCACAGCATTCTCCCAAAATAGGGGGAGTCTTCTATGCATTGTAGACATTTGACTGAAAGTAGCGTAGGGACAGTTTGCAAGTGGATTTTAGTGGTGGACATCCATCTATATTCTCCTAACTATAATCTAGGAACTGAAAGAGTTCTTTGGTGCCCAACTTGACCTTCATGCTCAAGAGAGCCAGTTTGGTGTAGTGGTTAAGAGCATGGACTCTAATCTGGGAGAACTGGGTTTGATTCCCCACTCCTCCACATGCAGCTGCTGGTATGACCTTGGGTCAGTCACAAGTTCTCTCAGAGCTGTTCTCTCAAGAGCAGTCCTCAAAAGAGCTCTCTCAGCCCCACCTTCCTCACAGGGTGTCTGTTGTGGGGAGCAAACTACCCCTGAATGTCTCTTGCCTTCAAAACCCCAAGGGGACACCATCAACGTTCCCTCTAAGCTGCGGAGTCTTGTGAGCAAAAATTCTACTTTGTGAGCTACTGGCATTAAAGTTGTGAGTGGGTTATTTGGCTACTGCATAAATTAGTTTGCTCTGGAGCCATCCTTCCTGAGCAAAGACAAAAATAAGAACATAAGAACATAAGAGAAGCCAATGTTGAATCAGGCCAATGGCCCATCTAGTCCAACACTCTGTCACACAGTGGCCAAAATATACCAGGTCCAGCAGTGGGGCCAGGACACTAGAAGCCCTCCCACTGCTGCCCCCTCCAGCACCAAGAATAGAGTGCATCACCTGCCCCAGACTGAGAATTCCCATCTATACCCTGTGGCTAATAGCCACTGATGGACTTCTGGCTACAGGGCCGTGAGCTAGTGGCTCATGAGCTAGTGGTCCATGAGCTAGTGGCTTAAAAACTGTGAGCCAGCTCACACTAACTCAGCTTAGAGGGAACACTGGTCACCATAGGTTGTGCAACTTGACAACAACAACAGCAACAACAAGCGCGCATAGGTAGAATGTGAAAGCCTTTTAGAAGGGCCGTGGCTAAATGGCAGAGTGCTTGCTTTGCATGCAGAAGCTCCCAGGTTCTGTCTCCAGCATCTACAGCTGAAAGATTTCAGGTAGCAGCTGTTGGAAATGGCCTGACTGTGGCTTGGATCTGGTGATGTGCAAGCAGAAATAGAAATGACTATTGCGCAGTTCTGCTCACCCCAGATCTTCCGCAATGCCTTGCTCTTCCCTTGCTTTATAGCATAGCATCCAGAAAACGCTTGCACAATATCATGTGCAAGGGGAAGCACAAAAGGATGTACAGTAAGCTGGACTTAGCATATGCAGCCGTCATAGCCTTCTCTTTTGCATCTGCACTTGTGCCAGAGGTCTAGCGCAAGCACTAATTTTGCGCTGGATCTTACTTTTGGTTTGCCACTCAGAGCAAATAATTTTAAGCTTCATGGACCAATGACCTGACTCTGTGTAAGGCAAGGCTGAAACATTACAACTAAACAACATTAAAAGCATGAAATCTCTTTCCTCACTTTTTGGAAACTACCCCCCCGCCCTGAGTAAAACTGTAGAGTATTATTTCAATAGATCTCTTCAAATTTGGTAGAACGACATGCGACTGACTTAAAAAATGTTGGCCTGGGAAGAGAATGAAGTCAGCAATCTTTACATCAGATACTTTTTCTGGCAAGGCAAGAAGTCTGTGGGAGTGAATGACCCACGAACCACCCCTCTCTCTTCCTGAACTAGCAAGGCCTCACCTTTCCTGTTCCCTTCTCAGTTTTTGCCCCTACATGAGCTGCCAGTTATTTGCTGCAGTCTCAAGCTTCTCACTCTTGAAACTTGTCATCATGTTGACCAAATGGTGGGCTGACTTATACATTATAGCTCTCATGGGGAGACTGTTTTAAATACCTCCATTTGTACCAGGGGCAGATGATTTTCATGGTACCCCCTAATAATCTCTCTTTTTAGGCATTTGCGCTTGGCGAAAGTTAGCATGGTACCCCAAGGTTATAGACGACAAGGAGAGCGGAAAAAACCAACCTCCACCTCATGGTCAAAATGTGAAGTCCATCTCTGAATCTCTCCTACCCTTTTCTGCCTCTCCATTTAATATAGTGTTGCCAACCTCCAGGTGGCAGCTGGCGATCTCTCGGGATTACAACTAATCGCCAGGCGACAGAGCTCAGTTCTCCTGGAGAAAATAGCCACTTTGGAAGGTGGACTCTGTGGCATTATACTCCACTGAATTCCCTCCCCTTCCCATCTTCACCTTAAGCTCCACTCCCCAAATCTCCAGGTCACTCCCAACCCATAGCTGGCAATCCTAAATCAAGCATAGCTGTTCTTGCCACTTTCTACCACCCCCTAATGGTTCCGTGCACCTTGGTGTTTAGTCATGCTGGCCACATGACCATGGAAATGTCTTCGGACAGCGCTGGCTCTTTGGCTTTGAAACGGAGATCAGCACCGCAACCCTAGAGTCAGATTTGACTGGCTTTCGAGCAAGGGAACCTTTTCCTTTACCTTTAATGGCCTTTCCAGCTCCTTCTCCTCCCTGTTTTTATTTTTACCCCACTGTTCTCCGCAGAGGGAACCAAAAACACCTTACAAATTCTCCCCTCCTACTTTTTACTCTCACAACAACCACTCTGCGAGGTAGGCTAGACGAGAGAAAGAGTGACTGGCCAAGGTCCTCAAGTGAGCTTACATGACAGAGAGGGAAACTGAAGCAGGAGCTCCCAGATTCCAGCCTGACAACTCTGGCTCACCATGCTGGCTCTCTGGCCCACTTTCCCAGAAAGCCTTTCTTTAATTCCTCAGCCTTTCCTGCCCTGCCATTGCCCCCCCAACACAATCCCTTTCCCCAGTCCCTGTTCTCATCAACCTCTTCCTTCTTCACTCTCTTATATCCATCTAAAGTAGACTGTATGCCCTGCAGGAATGCAGACTAAGAGGCAAACTGTAACTAAAGAGGTAAGATATTCTGTACATGCTCTAGGGATGCCAGCCTCCAGGTGGGACCTGGGGACCCTCCAGAATTATAGCTTACCTCCAGGCTACAGAGATCAGTTCCCTTGGAGGAAATGGATGCTTTGGAGGGGGGACTCTACGGTATTGTGTCCCACTGAGAACCTTGTCCTCCCCAGGCTCCATCTTCAAATCTTCAGGAGTTTCCCAGCCTGGGTCTGCAACCCTACCCCCCCCCCCATCACTGTTGGTGGCCAGGAGGGCCTTAGGGTTGCAAACCTCCAGGTAATGGCTGGAGATCTTCCACTATTACAATTGATCTCCAGGTGACAGATCTCAGTTCACCTGAAGAAAAGGGGCACTTTGGAAGGTGGACTCTGTGGCATTCAGGTCCCTCCTGTCCCCAAAGCCCCAAAGCCCCTTAGGCTCCATCCCCCAAATCTCCAGGTCTTTCCCAACCCAGAGCTGGCAACCCTAGAGGCCCTGGGCAACCCTAACTTGTTCCAGGACTTGCTCCTAAATTAAGGCCTTTCCAGACATTGTATCCTTGAATGCCGAGGACCTCCCCATGCAGGCGGTTGCCATGCAGTCCAAACAGCAACAACCTGCACGTTTGGCATGTGCATGCAGCTCCAGACACACACCACCTGACCAACAATGAATAGGGTTGCCAGGTCCCCCCTGGCCACCAGCGTTGGGATGGGGGGAGGTTGGCCAGACTCAGTTTGGGAAACTCCTAGAGGATCAGGTAGGGAGCCTGGGGAGGACAGGGCCCGCAGTGGGTTATAATGGCACCAAGTCCACCCTCCAAAGCTTCTGTTTCCTCCAGGGGGACTAATCCCTGTAGTCTAGAGATGAGCTGTAATTCCGGGGGATCCCCAGGTCCCACCTGCAGGCTGGCATCCCTAGCAATGAAGCAGGTTTTGAAGTCAAGCCTGGCCCAGATTCAGCCTCCATTGCATGATTTGCAGGAGGAAAAGGAAAGGGAAAAAAATACATCCCACCAGTTCGTTCTCCCTCTGAGGTGGAGGACATCTCCAATGGGTTATTCCCACCGTGCCTGTAGGGAGGCAGGAAATAGTTTTTCCCCTTCCTGTTGGCGCCTCCGGAATAGCCCATCTCCAGTTCTGTTCCTGCCTCAGTAGGGAGAAGCAGCAAATCTCTTAGGCTTAGCTGTTTCCCGCTTTTTTGTATCCTGTTTATCCAGCCTGTTGCCTTGCCCCTTTTTCTTTTCTCTCTCTCTCTATTTCTTCTCTTTTCTCATTCAGCTCCTTCCTTGGAGCGAAGTTTTCAAAGAGGTCTCAGGACCCGAAGAGAAGAACGCCGCCGGCTGCCATGGCGGCAAAAGACCTTCCCGAGGTTTTTTCCTCGGGCGACGAGGGAGACGCGTGCACCGCGGCTGCGGTGACGCGAGACGACTCCGGGGCCGATCTGCCTTCGTGGCATGATCGCGGTACCCCGATGAACACGGCTGGCTCGGCGCAGCACCCCAGGTGCCCAAACGACGCCGACAGCCGAAACAGCAGGCCCCGCCATTTTCCCCGCGCTCTCGCGATCGGGCGGCGGCGGCCATTTTGAGGGTCCGGCTTCGAGCTTGTGACCTCTCTTACGGCCATTTCTGGAGCCTCGGGGACCGAAGGAGGACAGCCTTACGTTTCCCCCACCCCTTCAGAAGAGGAGCAGGATCCTGAGACCGGCTCCAAACGGGGTAAGCTCCTTGATCACGGAGTTTTGATTCACTCTTCAGAATTATGGCCATTATTATTAAAAAAGACCATTCCGCTGGAAATGGCACAGCTCCTTCCTAGACCTGAGGTTTCCCTACCACAGGGTAATCGCTCTCAAAACCCTTTGATTCCATCCTCCCCTGGGTGGCCAACTAGGGCAGCTAAGAGGGTTCCCCCCCCTCCTCCTAGGAGACCCTTGGAGGAGCAGTGGAGGGAAGAAATAGAATCCAGTACCTCTTCCATGGAAAGGGAAGAGGGCGAATTTTTCTGATGAGGAGGAAGAATTAAAAACTCCCGGAGCAATCCAGTCGTTTTTTCAAACCCAAGGATTATCAGCTCCTTTTAGCTAAGGCTATATCCGTGCACCTTGGTGTTCAGTCATGCCGGCCACATGACCACGGAAACGTTTTTGGACAGCGTTGGCTCTTCGGCCTTGAAACGGAGATGAGCACCGCAACCCTAGAGTCGGATTCGACTGGCCTTTGAGCAAGGGAACCTTGACCTTTATATATAGGCCTTAGAGTTATATGTTTTGCCACCTTCAGAATATCTGAAGGCGGTCAAAAGCAAAATTAAATCCAAACCCGGGGGCAACCGGTAAGTCTTCCCTCCTCAGGAATTTACTGAGAAAGGTTTTTCCTTTCCTGAGTATTTGAGCGTCAGCTCAGAGCAGAGTGGGAAAAGCCCATGGTCAATAAGCAGTTTTCCCGCTTTTGCAAAAAAGTTATATGCTCTGCCTAATTATGCTAATGAGTTATTACAGGTTTCTCCTGTGGACGCTCCAGTGGATGCCATCCAGTCGACGGGTCTAGTATCTGAGGATGGTCGGGGTACCATCAAAGACCAAACCGATAAGAAGGTGGAGGCAACGCTCAGAAGGATCCATGAGGCAATTGCCATGATGGTAAGAGCGGCATCTACAACATCCATCGCCTCCAGAGCGACAGTCGTGTGGTTACGTAAGTTGATGCAGATTGTTCCAGAGAACAATCGGGCTGTGCTGGAGGGAAATTCTCGGGTCCTTAAGTCTAATTCCTTTTCAGCGGTCGCCACTCTGGACATTATCTCCTTTGCTTCCAGGGCCATGGCATCCACGGCGGTGGCCAGACGGCTACGCGCCTGACACGCGGACTCTCTCTCCAAGCTATTGTAACAGCTTATCCCTTCCTAGGAGATCGGCTCTTTGGAGAGGCCCTGGACAACTTCCTGGTGGAAACCAGGGATAAGTAAAAAAGCCATGCCCAGATCCCTACGCCGTTTCGATTGGCGAAACCCGCAGTCCCTTCGTACCCAGCACTCTCTCTCTAGATTTCGACAAGACACCAAAAGGCCTCGTGGGAAGCGTCCAAGCAGTCTGGCAAATGTGGTTCCTTCACACCCAGATTCCACAGGCCTTTCAACAGAGGTGTTCGGGGAGACAGAGGTGCCAAACCCAAACAGGCATGACTATCCCCCCTTCCGGTGGGTGCCCGCCTTTTACATTTTACGGAAGCTTGGACAGGCACACAGGCAGATGCCTGGGCAGTAGAAGTGATGTCACAGGGCTATCCGATAGAGTTTCTGCACCAGCCTTCAGGGCGGTTCCTCAAGTCACCAGCCAGCAAATCAGCGATCTGAATCTAAAACTGCGACGTTTTCGCATGGAAACTCTGGAGGCTGTAGCGGACTCTCTATCTCCCAACGAGTACCTCACTTCCATAGATTTGACGGAAAGCATACCTCCATGTGCCTATTCACCCAGCACACAAGCGATTTCTTCGCTTTTGCATTTACGACCAACACTCCAAGTACAGAGCACCTCTCTTTGGTCTATTCACGGCACCACGCTTCTTCTCCAAGCTGAGCATCTATCCCAAGGTTCATCAGAGCTCAGGGTATCCAGGTTCTGCCATAGCTGGACGACCTCTGAATCAGGACCAGTACACGGGCAGACTCCGTCAGCAACACGGAGCGAACACTACAATGTTTACAGAAACATGGATTCCTGATCAACCTCGAAAAGAGTTCACTGCTACCGACGCAGCGTATCGTACATTGGGAACAGTAATCGACACCACTCGAAATGCTTCCTTTCTCCCGCTGGCAAAGGCTCAGAAGCTCTAAGAAGCTGCCACGAGGTTTTACAGCTGCAGATCCACACTCCTCATGGACCTAGCCAGACTTATGGGTCCGATGATTGCCAGCATCGACATGATACAATGGGCCCGCCTGCACCCCAGACCATTGCAGATGTTTCTACGTTCCCATCTACTCTCCTTCATGGAGGAGAGGGTCCTCTACCTACAGGTACCGATTGGAGTCAAGGAAGAGCCTAGGGTGGTGGACAAACATGAACAATTTGTCGGCAGGCAAGAGCTACTATGTCAGCCACACCAGGGAGCTGTTCACCGAGGCCAGTCTCTTGGACTGGGAGCAACCTTGAACTACACTCCAGTCCAGGGGACATGGCGGTCTGCGGAGAAGAATCTACCAATTAACCTCTTGGAATTCAGAGCGATCAGCTTGTCTCTGATTCCTTTTGCCCCTCAATTGTGTGGTCAACAAGTGTTGATCAGGACGGACAACATATCAACCTAGGCAGGTCTCGGTCATCTCAACTCCACAGGGAGGCGAGGAAGATCCTCTTTTGGGCGGAAAGACACGTCACCTCATTGAGAGCAGACCATATAAAAGGGTCCGAAAATATGCAAGTCGATTGACTCAGCCGAGTGGGGATACAGGAGGGAGAATGGGTTCTCCATCCACGTATCTTCAACATGATAGTGGCTCAAGTCGGACGTCCCATGGTGGATCTGTTCGCCTCCTCTATGAACCTCACGCTTCCGAGATATTTCTCCAGATTCTTCCATCCAGAGGCTGAGGCGACAGAGGCACTCACGACACCCTGGCTCCAGGGTCTCCTATATGCGTTTCCGCCGTTCGCCCTGGTTTCCAGAACCACCCGCAGAATTCGGGAACTCAGAGCAAAGGTCATCCTAGTGGCCCTGAACTGGGCTCGTCACCCATGGTTCTCGGCAATACAGGAGCTGCCTATACTTCCACCCCTAGTTCTTTCTATACCTCCCGACATGCTGTTGTAGGGTCCGGTATGGCACCCAGATCCGGCCTGGCTGTGTTTGACCGCGTGGAGATTGAGCGGAGCAACCTATCGAAATTAGGTTATTCTTTCCAGGTCTAGACACCATTTTGACATCCAGACGACAGTCCACGGTCTGTATAGATATAACACCACATGTAAGGCGTTGGTGCGATGGTGTAGACGCAAGTCGGTGCAGCCACTGTTCCCTTCGATTGCTTCGCTTCTGGATTTCCTGCAGGATGGTTCTGATTCGGGAATGAAGTCTGCTACTCTTCGGAGGCAGTTAGCGGCTCTGTCCTCTGTTTTCCCTTCCCTGGGAGGATACAAGATTTCCAAACATCCTCACATTCAAACCTTTCTACAGGGAGCGTTGACAAAATCTCCGCTTCAGGTCCATCGCCTTCCAACCTGGAGGCTGAATACGGTACTCGGTGCTCTTACCGGCTCACCGTTCGAGCCTCTCGGGGAGGTGGGGTTGAAGTGGCTGAGGATGAAGAAGCTGTTTCTGGTCGCTATCACGTCTGCGGGAAGAGTGTCAGAACTCGGGGCATTGTCAGTGACATCGTCACTCTGCGTCTTTCATAAAGACAAGGTCATGATTTGCACAGATTCTACCTTCTGGCCAAAGGTAGGCTCTAGATTTCACTACTCTCAAGAGATCTGCGTATCCACGTTCTGTCCTGATCCCAAGCATCCCAAGGAACGGATTTGGCACACCTTGGATGTAAGACGGGCTCTCAAGGTTTACATAGCCAGGACGGAGGTTTGCAGGAAGCCTGAGTCCTTATTCGTCAATATATCTCCTCCTAGGTCAGGGGAGAAGATGTCTAGATCGGCAATCGGTTCGGTTCTGAAGGCCTGTATCACAGAGGCTTACCGGGCCTCGGGTCAGGAAGTACCCAGTGGCATCACAGCTCATTCTCTGCGGAGCGCAGCAACCAACGCCGCCTTACCAATAGAGCTTCTGTTGAAGAGGTCTGTAAGGCGGCTACGTGGTCATCCATTTCCACCTTCATAAGGCACTACCATATCAACACGCTTGCATCTGCAGGCGCGGCCTTTGGGAGAAGAATTCTTCAGCACGTCGTTAACATGGAGGAAGATGACTACCCACCCGTATGAGGGACACTGCTCGGGGAGGTCCCATTGGAGATGTCCTCCACCTCAGAGGGAGAATGACCATTGGACTTACCGTGAGGGGTCCTTCTCCTCTGAGGTCAGGAGGACATCTCGGCCCTCCCATTTTCATCTTCCTCTTCTACTTATTCTGTGCTGATTTCTTCTCTTGTATTTCTGTTTATACTCTGCCTTGTTCATAGTTGCAGAGTTTTTCTTGTTTAATCAGTTGGTATTACTGTTTGCAGTTACGTTTTTCTAGGGCAAGGCCACTTCATTTAGGCTGCAAGCACTGCTTTCGGAGTCCCAGAACTGGAGATGGGCTATTCCGGAGGCGCCAACAGGAAGGGGAAAAACTATTTCCTGCCTCCCTACAGGCACGGTGGGAATAACCCATTGGAGATGTCCTCCTGACCTCAGAGGAGAAGGACCCCTCACGGTAAGTCCAATGGTCGTTCTCTTGGGTCTCCTTGAACTTGCGTCCGTCTGCTGAGTAATCTGATTCTCCCCCTCGTTCCCTCTGGCCTGCTGGTCCTTCCCTTTCCACGCTCCCAGGGAAGGAACTCCCCTCGTACCCGAAGATCACCCAGGGGCCTGGGAACCCAGCATGGGGCGGGACGGAGGCCTGCCAACACACAGCTCAAAATTGTTTGCCCCATCAATCAACATGACCGTGGGCCCCCCTTCAACCTGCAGGCCTTCTACCTTGCGGTTATTAGTCTACTCTGTCCTCCCGCAAAAGCCTCCTCTGTTCCCACCAGTCAAATCTACTGACGAAGTGGGAGGGGGGTGGAGGGGGAAAGGAGGGTAGCTTTTGGCTCCATCTCCCCTGCACTCAAGCCAGCAGGATCTGCTGCCCCACAGATGGAGAGGGCACAAACTGGGGAGGGGGGTTTCTTCCATATGGTGGGAACTGGAGCCTGGCTAAGGGGGTTGGGATGCAGGCCATAAATGGCAAATAGAAGCACAGCCTTCAGACCCGCTCTCGGTGCCAAGTTTGAGTATTTGGATAAAGCTACAGGATCCAAGACACAACAGCATTCTCTGTCTTCATCATGTCTTATACACTTACATGAGCAAGAAAAAGGAGAGTGCTCCTGCCCCCACAGAGCTTACAATCTAAGGCAGGCCATGGGAACAACAATAGTCAGTGCAGAGGCAGAGAGAAAGAAAGGAAAAGATGCCATTGGGTGTCCTTCAGGTTCACGGGCTTCTGAGCCTATAGGGAATGCCTTCCCAGTTCTTCCTGGGGACAGGAAGAGAGGGTCTTGTTGAAAGGGACAGACTGAGCCCCGGCACCTCTAGTTTCAGAAATGGTTTGAGAAATCTTGCTGTGCCCCCCGATTTGTAAAATAGGGACATAACTTCCTTATTCATGTCACGTATGTATAAGCTCCATGCATTCCATGCACATCATGTCTTCTACAGATCCAACCACCTAGTCTAAAATTGATCATCATAGCTATTTCTGAACTAGGCTCAAGAATGTGGATCAAACAATCCACACAATGGGGCTAGGGACAGAAAGGGGGAATTTCCCTCCTCCTCCTTCCTATTCAGGAAGTAAACCCCAGGTTTACAGAAAACCTGAAATCTAGGGGGAAATGTGAATAATAGTAACCATACCTGTCACTTTAAGGGACAAATATCTACTGAAATCTCACGAGGCTGTGTTCTGAGATCTTGGGGGGGGGGATTACTAGGCAATGACAACAATATTTCTCTCAGTCAAAGGCAAAGTGGGGCAGAGACTGTAAAAGGTAAAGGAGGGGAGGGGAAGAAAGCAGGTAAAGGGGAGAGAAGAAGAAGCTGAAGGGAGGAATAGAAAGAGATGGTTGTGGGGGGAATAGAAGGAAAAAGGAAAGGCTGCCAGGAGGAAGGAAGCAGAAAAGGCTGAAGACTGAGGAGGGCAGATGAAAGCGGGGGTGGGTTGGTTGGTGGAAGGAAAAGAAAGAGGGAGGGGAAGAGGAGAGCCGATAGGGGCTGCTGGAGGGGGAAGGAAATCATGTGAGAGGGATGGGGGGGGAGAATGAGACACCCCACATGGGTCCTTTCTTTGTTATATAGATTGTGTGTAATTGCTCCTGCAGAACTTGAAATGTTCTTGCTTTGAAGCAACAGCTGATGTGGATAAAAATGCACCTTGAGATGCACAATGTGCATTGTGATGCTCATCTTGGCCCATCTGGATCCCTATTTTGCTGAGGACAGAGATGTACTTTCCCATCTGGGGCCACTACTTCTTACACATGGGTGGGCTCAGCTAGGCCAGAACCTGGTAGCACATGCAGCAGGGCACATCGCTCTAGGAATTTCATTGGCTACGAAGCAGAGACTCCATGCTTAAGGGGAGGCGCTTATGCAGTGAGTTTTTCAACTGTTTGCAGGCATGGCCAATGAACAGCAGAAGAAACGCTTCCTGTGATTGCATCTAGCAAACGCAGCTTCACATTGGTTGCAAACCCTGCTTGCAGGCCACAAATGGAGGCCTGAAGCAGTCCAACCTGTAATTTTCGGTTTGACAGCGGCATGGTTTAGGAGCATGGCGGTTTGAGAAGGGGTGTCTATTTACAGCTATGTCATCAGCCTGCTGGGTGGACTTAAGGGGGGGGGATCAGATGTTCTGAAAGAACTTGGAAGTAGCTATTTGAGCGATGGCTGTTCTCCTGCGCATGAAAGATGGCCAGGCACATGATAATGGGAAACAAAATAGAGAAAATAGCATACGAGTTGAGTCAGCATACCAACCTCATATTTTAGTGAATTAACAAGGTATTTAAACTTATATATGATAGATTGTTGTTGTTTTTTAATCTCCCATTATTTTAAGATGGGTGCAGGAGTCTAGCTGGTGGTATCCCAAATAAATGTACATACCAGGTTTTATTGGTCAGTGTGCAAGGGAGACCTTGAATTGCAGTTGTTTGCATCTTTTGTGGTCCCTTGAAAACAGGTGTTTGGGGTGTCCATTTGAAATGTAGGGTTGCCAGCTCCAGGTTGGGAAATACCTGGAGATTTGGGGGGGCAGAGCCTGAGGATGGCAGCATTTGGGAAGGGGAAGTTCTTCAATGGGTTATAATGTCATAGAGTCCATCTGGAGAGCCAGTCTGGTGTAGTGGTTAAGAGCGCAGACTCTAATCTGGGAGAACCGAGTTTGATTCCCCACTCCTCCATGTGCAGCTGCTGGTGTGACCTTGGGTCAGTCATAAATTCTTTCAGAGCTGTTCTCTCAAAGGCAGTTCTCAAGAGAGCTCTCTCAGCCCCACCTACCTCACAGGGTGTCTGTTGTGGGGAGGGGGAGGGAAAGGAGATTGTAAGCCACTCTGAGACTCCTTCGGGTAGTGAAGGGTGGGACATAAATCCAATCTCCTCCTCCTCCTCCTCCTCCTTCTTCCAAAGTGGCCACTTTCTTTATCACCTCGAGATTAGTTGTAATCCTAGTTTTCCAGCCACCACTTTGAAGTTGACAACCCTATATGTGGAACTGTGTCCTCAGAGCATGCATACCATTTTTTTTATTATTATTCTAATCTCATGCTCTTTTGCACTTCCTTTCTTTCTTTGGAAAGAGCTGTAGATATCTGAACCTGAAACAGAAATGGTGTGACCAAACTGGCACAGCATGTCTCATTCCATTCTTTCAGCATCCAGTGGAGAGACTGCCTTACCAACAAGGAAAACTGAGTATCAAACAGGCCAAGTAGGCAAGTTACATCAAAGCCCTCACTCCCTCGGCCAATGAATTCCCTTTGATAGCTGACCACCAGCAAGGCTTACATGGGGCACATAACTTTTATCCTGGAATGTTAGGGCTGCCAACCTCCAGGTGGCACCTGGAGATCTCCCACTCACTATTAAAATTTATCTCCAGTCTGCCAGGATCAGCTCCCCTGGAGAAAACGGCTGCTCTGGAGGGTAGACTCTATGGCATTATACCCTGCTGAGGTTCCTCGCCTTCCCAAAAATCACCTTCTCCAGGCTCCACCCCCCAAATCTTCAGGTATTTCCCGAACCAGAGCTAGTAGCCCCATGGTGCACAACACTCCCCTGCGCCATGCTTTGTAAAGACAAAAATGTCATGCTGTTTCTCAAAAATTCTAGTTTTTCGATTAACAAAACTGGGGAAAGCCCTTGGGATATTTTTTTTCCTCCCCCCCCCCGGCCTTCACGTCTCTGAAGCAACTAACGATGTGGACCAAGCCACTGGTGCTGTTAGGTTGTTTTAGACTCTGTCCTTTATGGCCTTATCCTCCCCCAAAAAAAACTAATTTGAAAGAAATGGATACATTTCATATCCCTTTGGGTCTGGGGATGAGGCAAGTTTCCCAACTGAAGAACTCTCCTCTGACCCAGATGGTAAATCTGAGCATTGGTCCCTCCCAACCCTCTCCAATTTATCTGACCTGCTGAAAGGAAAGAACATTATTGTAGTGATATCTGTGTATCTTTTCTCCTCTTCCTCCTTCCAATGGACCCCAGAATGCCTGATGGTTAACGGTTAGGGTTCCTCACTCCCAATCCCTGGCCCTACCGCCTCTGGTCATTCCAGCAGGAAACAACATGTAGATGACGTCACAGTGTTCTCTATTATTTTCACAATAATGATGGAGGAATTCCTGCAGCAGGGCTACTGAGAGCCACCATGGACCCCCGGGCAAAGACTCCATCTGTTCCTCCTCCCCCCATGACCTACAAAAGAACATAAGAGAAGCCAATGTTGGATCAGGCCAATGGCCCATCTAGTTCAACACTCTGTCACACAGTGGCCAAGAATACCAGGTGCCATCAGGAGGTCCAGCAGTGGGGCCAGGACACTAGAAGCCCTTCCACTGTTGCCCCCCCACAAGCACCAAGAATACAGGGCCTCCCTTGCCCCAGACTGAGTGTTCCTATCTATACTTTTTGGCTAACAGCCACTGATGGACCTCTGCTTCATATGTTTATCTAATTTCCTCTTGAAGCCATCCAGGCTTGTAGCTGCCACCACCTCCTATGGCAGTGAATTCGATGTGTTGATCACTCCTTGGGTGAAGAAATACTCCCTTTTATCCATTCTAACTTGATTGCTCAGCAATTTCATTGAGTGCCTAACAAAACAAATTACTTGGCTGACTGCTAGCCTGCCTCTATAATATTTATTTATTTATTTATTTAATTAGATTTATATACCGCCCTCCCCAGATGGGCTCAGGGCAGTGTACAACAGTTAAATAATACAATTAAAACAATAATTAAAAAGATCCACGTGTCCATCTGTCTGTCCATTTGTGGAGGGATAACTCATCAGAAAATAAAACTAGGGAGGTCAAAATTGGGCCACCGGTTTCAGAATGATCATGGGAATAATTCCAGGGCTGAAAACGAAAGGAACTGGAATATCTTGGCCCAGGTTATCTCCAGACCCCCAATGCTATTTGCAATGGAAAGGAAGGTTGTGGTTAAAGTGTCAGACTAGATCTGGGAAACCCAGTTTCCAATCACCACTCATGCCACAGAAGCTTGCTGGGTGACCTTGGGCCAATCAGTCTTTCTCAGCCTAACCTACCCTGCAGGATTGTTGTGAGAACAAAACAGAGGAGAGGAGAACGATGAAAGTTGCTTTGGGTCTCCCTTGGGGATAAGGGCGGGATATAGAGTGAATAAATACATACTAACTTCTGTTCCCCATTCATTATCGGGGAGGCAGACTAACATTTATTGTCATGCATGTTAAGGCTGAAGGGGAGGGGAAACATCCTGCTACTACTTTAATAGATTATGGAGAAATGTTAACTCCCCCCTTCTGTACATAATATTCACAGAGGTTTGCTTCTGTATGACTATTACATACATTATCAGTTGTCAACCAGAATGAGTGAGGAGGCACTAATACTGAATAATAAAGAGGGGGGAGAGAAAAATTAGAAGTTGGGATAGTTTTCGTTTGTTTTTGCTGCCACACACTAACAAGGCTGCCCTGGCAAGATCTGGCTGTGCAGGAGCTGGGTGGAACTAAAGGCAAAAGGAAACCATAGACCTTGTTAGGAGGCTGCGTCCTGACCTGGATGGTCCTCCTTTGCTCCAATGCAAGCTTGGCTGATGATGGACCTGATCAGCAAATGTTCCCTCCGCCTCCTAGTAAACTCTGCAGAAAGGTCGAGGAGCTCTTTGCTATGCTCTGCCCTCCTTTGCTCCTCATGGCTGCAGTCAGAACTACACTGGGGGGGGAATTGAAATGCCTTTCATGTGAATACAGCATGTTGCTGGCTTCAGGGGCCCTCCAGCTGACTTGGGCTCCCCGAATTTTGTCCCCCCAGTCCCCCTCTGTCGGCGGCCCTGAGCAGGGTTTCCCAGTGTGGCTCCCATGGGCCACCGTGGCGTACACCGACAGTTTTCCTGGTACTGGTCAAATGTTTCCAGGAAATGGGCGGGGCCAGGTGGGGCTTTTGGCCAGTAAGGCTTCTGACTGGCCACTGAAGATCTGATTAGCACATTTTTTAAAAGTTGTTTCAGCAGCAGTTGCCCCCCACAGCACGATGGTAAGCAGCGTTCAGCAACAAAATATTTTTAAACAATATGGTCATTGTAAAAGGTGTCACATTATGAGAAGACAAATGTCACTGGGAAAGACAATAATGGCCCCGGTCACACGGGAGGATTTGCCCCACGAAACGGATGGGTTGAGGGTGCATCAAACGGGCGTGATCATACGGCAACATCTGGCGCACCAGTCACCAACCCATACCATCGGCCCAAAGAAGCGGATTTAAAAAGTACCAGCAAAACGGTAGTAGCAACCGGAAAACGCAGGTCACAGGCAAGCGTCGGATCGCGGAAGCGGAATTAATCCGGCACATCCGGCACGCACATGTGTCCCGTCACACTGGATGTGTTTTTTCCAAGCCTCCACAGTATGCGAAGAAACATAAGATTGTGCATGCGCAAGAATGTAAAAGCGAAACCCTTTGATGGACTTCAACATCGCCATGTTAGCGCCGGCTATTGGCATCTGCGTGGCATCTCAGAGACCCGTCTGATCATGCTACCACACATCTTTTTGCTCCAGCTCTAATTTGCCTCCCTTCAGCAGCGCAGTATCCCGCTCATGTGACTGGGACCAATGCTAGGAAAAGTTGAAGGCAACAGAAAAAAAAAGATGAAGACCCAATTTGAAATGGATTCACTCAATAAAGGAAGCCATGGTCCTCAGTTTGCAAGACCTGAGCAAGGTTGTTAACGATAGGATGTTTTGGAGGACATTAATTCATAGGTTTACCATGGTGGCAGTCACATGTGCCAGATAAAACAGGGGGGAAGCGAGGCTATTTCCTCCAGAGGAATTTCCTCCAGAGATCACACCTCCCTTTGAAGCTGCGTGCGTGTGTGATCAGACGCAACTGCGGGTGAGTCATTTTTGTGTGTGTGTATGCCATTTGTTTTCCATGCACTTAAATGAGGAATTGATTAATCACACCTCTGCACTGAGGGCTCCCTATGGAGTTTGCAATGATGCACATACTGAGAAGCGGGGGGGGGGACAACGGCTCGGAGTCAGGATGGCCTGATCAGACCATCCCAATGGAATAAGAGAGCACTGGAGCGATCAGACATGGGAAAGTCCATCTGTGGCCCATTGCAACCCATTTACTATCAGATTTTCCTCTGTGGCTTTTAACTCCGCTTCTGTGGTAGAGCAGAATGAGTTGCTGATGACTCCAAGATGTTGTTGTCTGATCACACTCTTTAAATCTGCCTGGCATTTGCACCTATGTCGGGTCTAATTGTGCAGCCCATGAATCGGAAGCAACTTGACAGCACTCCCCCCCCCCTCTCTCTCTCTCACACACACACACACAGAGTTAAACAGAGCTTTTGCCTGAGTTGCTGAAGAATTATTATGAGTTATGCATGACCTCACCCCCTCACATTTTGTGGTTGGCTATGCCTCTTGTGGCAGCCATTTTGTGGTTGGCTCCACTTCTCATGGCAGCCATTTTGTGGTTGGCTCCGCCTCTTGTGGCAGCCATTTTGGGGTTGTGCCCACCACAATTTCAAAGGTGCCCGCAGTCTCAAAAAGGTTGGAAACTCATGTCCTAGAGCATTGCAATGTCACTTCCAGGCACAAGGCTCGAAGACAAGTAACAACTGGAAGTGACATCTTAGCGTCACTCTGCCCATCCCCACACCCACCCCGTTTTTGCTCCCACCGAAAAGCCTGGCTGGAAAATGAACAGCAAGTGTTCTGGATACAGTGGTGAAATTTATAAGCATAGACTTATATATTTAATTATTCTAAAGAACTGGAATTTGTGGACTTACGCTATATTCACATGACCTTAGTTCCAGATCACAGAAAAAAGACTGCTGCCCAGGAGTTGCTCTTGATATTAAAGTTGTTTTCAGTTATTCCTCATTCTCTTCTGTGGACCCAGAAATATTAAACTTGAGTCTACGATTCCTGGAATGCATTGGGAGGAGGGAAGTAAGAACAATGGAAGGCAAATGAAGTGGAGCTCTTGCCCAATTCCAGCTACAGGCAGATCCCAGGACTTTATTTGTTTATTACAAGCAGTAAGTGTCCCAGGCCACTTACTGATTTCCTGTGCAACAACCTGACATCCTGGCAGAAATGATCTGACCATTAAAGCACGCAAATGAGTCACTGATAAAGCCTGTCCATCCATACACGAGCACAATGCACATCTCTTCACACAAGCTGGCTCTGGGTACCCATCCTGTGTCAGATGTAACACAATCACACATCATTCAGTTGAGGGTCCTCCTCAATTCCTGCACGTGTGGCATTTCATTGGGAACAGGAGTGGATATGGACCAGGGGCTTCAGTCTTGCTCTGTGCCATTTTCCCTGGAGGCATGCTCTTGGGTCTTTTGGGGAAACCTGTGAGGATCCCAGAGAACAGGTGGGTTTCCCCAAATGGAACTCCTTCTGGGAGCCTTTCATATTGGGGGAATGGTGCAGGTAGCATTGCCAGGTGTAGCATGGCCATGCAGGAGATGGGGCAGGGACTTCCTGATTGCCTGGGGGGTTGGTATCCCCAGAGCAATGACATTGTTTGACCATAAGCCAGAAGTAACACCATTGTGCCAGGGTGACATTCTAACCTTCACCAAAAACTCTGTGGTTTAACCACAGCATTTGGAGTAAACCTTAGAGCAGAGGTGTCAAATTCATTTGTTACGAGGGCCAGATCTGATGTAAATGTCACTTTGTCAGGCCAGGCCACATAGGGTTGCCAGCCTCCAGGTGGAGCCTGGAGATCTCCCACTTTTACAACTGATCTCCAGCTGACAGAGATCAGCTCCCCTGAAGAAAATGACTGCTTTGAAGGGTGGACTCTATAGCATTGTACCATGCTGAGGCCCCTCCCCTCCCCAAACCCCGCCCTCTCTTGGATCCACCCCCAAAGTCTCCAGGTATTTTCCAGACCAGACCTGGCAACCCTAGGGCCACGTGTGCCATAAATTGTAATGCCAGGTACCAGAGATAGAAACTGTATAAAGGACAGCAGCTGGTAAGCTCTGCATTTATTTATTTATTTAGTTAGTTGGCATATCCTCACTGCAAGGACCCATGGGCTGGGAGGGGGGAGAAAGGAAAACCCATATGGGTGGACTGGAGAGCCAGCGGTGCAGCACTGGGCAGACGCTCCCACTCTGCTTGACTGCTGCAGATGAGGTTGTTCCGCCATGCTGAAGCCACAATCGGAGTGGCTCCGCCTACTCCCCCCTGAGCAGTCTCCTGTTCCCTCCTTTGCACTAGTTGTTCACGGGCCGCATAAGAGCCCTGGACAGGCCGGTTCCCGCCCCCGGGCCTTATGTTTGACACCCCTGCGCTAGAGTGTCACCTGGCATGATGACATGAATTCTGTGTCACACCAGAAGCAATATGATCAAACCTCCCCCACCTTTTGCCCTGGCCTTTTCTCTGGCTACCTAGCTGAGCAGCAGCAGGCAGTGGGAGGTGGGGGTCAAGGGATCTCCCAGCCCCAGCATGAAACTAGCAACCCTAGGTGCAGGGAGGAAGGCCTTCTCCATATGCACCATGGTCCTCATCCTAACTGGGCACTTGCCTTGGAATAAGAGCAGCTCTCTCCCCCTCCCCTCCCAGCAGCAGCAAGTTGTGCGAGGTGCACAGGTGGCCCCCAGAGAGCACCAAAGCCCTCTCTCAAGAAGCAGATCTCAAATTTACAGAGAGAGAGAGAGAGAGAGAGAGAGAGAGAGAGAGAGAGGTCAATCAGTTCCAGGAGTGACACAATCTGCCATCCTGAAAGCTTTGCAAAAGATGCCAGCCTCAACGGGACACACACACGTTGTATCGTATCTAAAATAGTCCCTTGTTGCATATATATGTATATATATTATATAGTGTCAGACCGAGAACGATATAAGCAATCATCTCACATTTATTACAAGCAGACAGAATTCTAATTATGCCAATTTGTGTCGCCAAACACCTCCTCTAAATGGGCCTGGTAATGAAGGGATTGGGTTGTACTAGTAATTGTGGTTGACCGTTAAATTGCTTTCCCCCCCTCCCCTCCCCTCCCCTTCCCCCCCCCCCAACGTTGCGCTCAGGTTAAATTGGCTGCGGCTCGGTTTGTATTTATATTTATCCAACATGCAATCCAAACAACAGGAGACCGGGTGGAGCGCCGAGGAGGACTGCAATTAAAGGTTTGAGAAGTTCTGTGGGTTGTTGTGTTTTTCTTTTTTCCCTGCAGAGGGACTAATGCTGCCATCTCCTTTGGCAGGTGAAAGCTGCAAACATCAGAAGGCAGCAAGAGCAAAAAGGAGCACCTCTGTGCATGGGCAGAGTGCCTTTCCCTTCCGCCTTGAGTCAATGCCGCCTTCCTGCGCTCCTCTGCAACTGGGGAAAGAGCTTCTCAAACCAGAGAATGGGATGCTCAGGGCAGGCTGAAGCTGAGAGCTCTCTCCTTTTGGAGATGAGTACTGCCAACAGTAGTCATACAGTCCTTGCAGGGGGCAAGGTACTTCTCTTGGTTTAAAGCTCTGTGCCACTTATCACCATTGGATTGAACCCAGCTAGTTTTTCCATTCAGTCTCACCCAATTTCTTCCCGTACCACAGCCCCACATGATCCTAGGGTTGACATCCTCCAGGTACTAGCCAGAGATCGCCTGGGATTACAATTGATCTCCAGGTGACAGAGATCAGTTCCCCTGGAGAAAAGGTCCACTTTGGAAGGCGGACTCCATGGCATTATCCTCCCCTCCGCAAACCCCGCCCTCCTCAGGCTCCACCCTCAAAATCTCCAGGCATTTCCCAACCAGGAGCTGGCAACCCTGCTTCTAAGCACTGCCCCCACCCTCCACAGAGCCCACCACAGAGGTAGAGGAGCAGGCCCAATATCCAAAGAAAGCAGCCTCCAGGTGGGGCCTGGGGATCTCCCGCTTTTACAACCGATCTCCAGCTGACAGAGATCAGCTCCCCTTGAGAAAATGGCCGCTTTGAAGGGTGGACTCTATGGCATTGTACCATGCTGAGGCCCCTCCCCTCCCCAAATCCTGCCCTCTTCCAGCTCCACCCCCAAAGTCTCCAGGTATTTTCCAACCCGAACCTGGCAACCCTAAGGGCAGAAGACACAAGAAGTGCCTAGGCTGTCTTGAGGCACCTTTGGGTAGGGGTAGAGAGGCCTAGACAGGGTTTCCAGCTCTGGGCTGAGAAATACCTGGAGATTTGTGGGAGTAGAGCCTGAGGAGGGCAGGGTATGAGGAGGGGAGGGGCCTCAGCAGAATATAATGCCATAGAGTCCACTTTCCAAAGCGGCCATTTTCTCCAGGGAAACTGACCTCTGCTGCCCGGAGATCAGTTGTAATAGCAGGAGATCTCCAGCCACCACCTGTAGGTTGGCAACCCTAGGCCTAGAGGTCTCCAGGAACTCTTCAGGAAATTAAGAGGTCTGTAGCTTCCACCATGTGCTCGATTATATCATTATTTAGATATATATACCCCACTTTTCCCCCCAGTGGGGAGTGGGGACCCCCAAGCAGCTGACGTCCTTCTTCCTTCCTCACAGCAACAACCCTGTGAGGTAGGTAAGGCTGGGAGAGGATGTGATTGGCCCAAGGTCAACTAAACAAGCTTTCAAAGCAGAGTGGGAATTCGAACCTGGGTTTCCCAGATTCTAGTCCAGCACTCCAGCCACTACATCAGGCTGGCTGGCTGGTCTTATTCTCTGTCCATTTATGATGTTGAGAATGCCATGGGGTATTGTTTGGTGGTTGTTTTCAAGGGTTTTTGAGGTAAGAGACATTCATTGCCATTGCCTTCCTCTGTGTAGCGACCCTGGACTTCCTTGGTGGTCTCCCATCCAAATACTGACCAGGGCCGACCCTGCTTAGTTTCCGAGATCTGAGAAGACCGAGCTAGCCTGGGCCATCCAGGTCAGGGAACGGTCCTGTAGCCGGGCCTAAAGACCAAGCCTGGTTATAATTAATGTCAATCCACCAGCCGTCCAATCAATTTTGTGAACTGGGAGAGTTTGTCCATCTCTGGGTTTCGTCGAACGGGGGGGGGGGGGCAGGCCCAGCATGGAGCCGAATCGTTCCTGCCATCATAATAAATAAACCTCAAACAACAGAATGCCTTAAACTGGTCAAAATAACTTCTCCCAACCCACACACCGTGACCCAGAAGGACGACGACGGGCCGCTCCCAAGGCTCCATCTGGGACCAATGATATTATCCTGTTGCGGTTTCACTTATCGCTTGGCAAAACCGAGCAGCCCCGGCTAAGATACGGTCGGCTTCCTGCTGCTATTTCAGCCTGGCTCCATCTAAACAGGACAACTGACTGCAGTCCACTCTGCCGCCACCCTAGGGAAAAAAAGGAACAAGAAAGGGGCTGGCGGGGGGGGGGAGGAAGGCATCATTCTTGTCACAAGAGACTGCCTCCGACATCTACCTGTCTGGAGGAAACCGCATACAAAGCATGTGTGGTTTAGCAGAAATATGTGCCACATCCACCACCAATAAAACAGGTGCCTGGGCGAGTCCTCCGGCATGACAATCGACTCAGGGCCGGCAGGGTCGAGGGAAACAAAAGAGGATCCCATCCGAAGCCTCCAGGAGAGGAATGAACTGCCTCCCCCCCCCCAACCTTGCCTCCCTGCTTTGCGGGCACGCCGCAGGTGGGGACAGGAAACGGCACTCGACTGCCCTCGGCTATGCAGCTTTTAGTAGGAACTCGCTTTATTCCAGCCTTCCAGATGGGGGACTGAGGTTGAGGGAGAGAGAGAGCGGGAGATTTGCCCAAGGCCACCCAGAGCATCCACAGCAGCAGTGCCAATTTTAAACGCGGTACACGTCCAAATATAGAAGGGACCAGTGTGTCGTGTCTTTAAGCAGCGTGCAAGAGGGGTTGTAAACAATATTCTCAGCCTGGTGGCCAATCACTGTCCGGGGTGGCCAACGTTTTGGGTAGTTTTCAAGGCAAGAGACGTTTTCAGGGGTTTTCAAGGCAAAAGACATTCAGGGGTGTTTGGCCATTGCCTGCCTCTGCGTCATGACCCTGGTATTCCTTGGTGAGGGTCTCCCTTCCAAATACTGACCAGAGCTGACCCCGCTTAGCTTCCGAGATCTGACGAGATCAGGCTAACCTGGGCTACCCAGGTCACTGCTCACTGGAATTTATATATACCTTTTTAACAGATAGTAAGTTCACAGAATGATGTTGGTTGTCAAGAAGAAGAAGGAGACTTATAACCCACCCTTCACTCGGAGTCTCAGAGTGGCTTACAAACTCCTTTCCCTTCCCCTCCCCACAACAGACACCCTGTGATGTGAGGTAGATGGGGCTAAGAGAGCTCTTTCCAGGAATGTCCTTGAGAGAACAGCTCTGAGAGAACTTGTGACTGACCCAAGGTCATCCAGCAGTTGCAAGTGGAGGAGTGGGGAATCAAACCCGGTTCTCCCAGATTAGAGTCCACACACTTAACCACTACACCAGACTGGCACCGTTAGAGTCGTTCTGTCTGGTACTTAGATATTTATGCTCCCCTTTTCTCCCTGATGGCCACCCAAAGTGGCTTACAACATCGCTCTCCTCTCCTCCATTTTTATCCCCACAACAACAACCCTGAAAGGCAGGTCAGACTGAGAGAGTGACCAATTCAGGGTCACTCGCAAATATTCCATGGCAGAACAGGGAATCGAGCCTTGGTCTCCCAGCAGGTCCCAGCCTGGCACTCTAACCTCTACAGAGTCTACACCATGCTGGTTTGGAGGGAATATTCAACACAAGTGGAGATGATCCAGGAAGGACCCTCTTCTGTTGGGACATGCAACAGAAGTACCCGCTTGAGAAAAGGCATACACAATGAACATACCTTTACAGAACAAATATCTGATGGTGTGGAAAGGCCCCCTAATCCCCAGGAGGGAATGGTCAACAAAGAGGTTAGGGTTGCCAACTCCAAGCTGAAAAATTCCTGGAGATTTGAGTGTGGAGCCTGAATATGGCAGAGTTTGGGGAGAGGTGGGTTTAATGGTTTATAATGCCATAGCATCTACTAAGGTTGCCAGGTGCCCCCCGGGCCCCCGGCAGAGGGTGGGGGGGTAGGGTGGCCAGCTCCAGTTTGGGAAACTCCTGGAGATCTGGGGGTGAAGCTTGGTGAGGACAGGGACCTCAGTGGGGTACAGTGCCACAGAGCCCATCCTCCAAAACATCAATTTTCTCCAGAGGAGCTGAACTCTGTAGTCTGGAGATGAGCTGTAATACCAGGAGGAGTCCCAGGTCCTACCTGGAAGTTGGCGTCCCTAGAATTCCCCCCTCCGATGCAACTATTTTCTCCAGGGGAACTGATCCCTGTCTTCTGCAAATCAGTTGTCATTCCAGGAGATCTCCAGGCCCCACCTGTAGGTTGGCAACAGCACAAGAGATACCCCGAATATGTTTAGAGGAAAGCCTTCTAGCGACAGACTGTTCCCTGACAAACAGGCTAGGAGTTGGAGGGAGAGGACACCGGCTACTTTAATTTCCCTCCCCATCATGATGAATGCCAAAAATCCCCGCTTGCTCTCTAGCAAGTGATAAATGACAAGAAGCAGACCTCTATTAATTAAACTTGCCCAAACCCGGTGAGAAGGGCCCACGGAAAAGAAAGACTCTGAATTCCTTCTGTTCTCCAGCCATGAGAAGGTGCCCCCCAACCCTCTGTGCCCCACTGGGATCAATTGCACACAGGGGCTTAAAGGATCATTATTCTGTAGCAAGTGCGCTCCTTGGGAACTCTCCCTCAGGAAGGGGGAAGGAGCGTTGTAATTAAACTCTGGCAGGCTCCGTATGAGAAATGTCCCCCCGCCAGGACCCCTTCTCCTAACAGCACATTTGCACAAACAGCCTAGTCCAGCTTTATTCCTGTTCAGAACTAGGGTTGCCGACCTCCAGGTGGTGACTGGGGATCTCCTGGGATTACAGATGATCTCCAGGTGACAGAGGTCAGTACCTGTGGAGGAAACGGCTGCTTCGGAAGATGGACTCCATGGCATTCCACCCTAGTTTGGTGTAGTGGTTAGGAGCGTGGACTCTAATCTGAGAGAACCGGGTTTGATTCCCCACTCCTCCATGTGCAGCTGCTGGTGTGACCTCGGGTCAGTCACAAGTTCTTTCAGAGCTGTTCTCTCGTGAGCAGGGCTCTTTTTGTAGCAGGAACTCCTTTGCATATTAGGCCACACACCCCTGATGTAGCCAATCCTCCAAGCGCTTACTGTAGCCCCTGTAAGAAGAGCTCTGTAAGCTCTTGGAGGATTGGCTGCATTAGGGGTGTGTGGCCTAATATGTAAAGGAGTTCCTGCTACAAAAAGAGCCCTGCTCATGAGCAGTTCTCGGAAGAACTCTTTCAGCCCCACCTACCTCACAGGGTGTCTGTTGTGGGAAGAGGAAGGGAAAGGAGATTGTAAACTTCTCTGAGACTCCCTCAGGTAGTGAAGGGCGGGGTATAAATCCGATCTCTTCTTCTTCTGCCATTGAAGCCCCTCCCCTCCCCAGACCCCGCCCTCCTCAGGCTCCACCTCCAACATCTCCAGTTATTTCTCCACCTGGATCTGGCAACCCTGTTTCAAAACTCAGCAGTCCCTCCTCCCATGCCCTGTACCCTAGGAACAGATTCAACCAGACTGGCTAGAATTCCTTAACACTCGGCATCTGTCTCTGTACTCCCATTCCCAGGTAAAAATAAGTTTGTACAAGAGACTAGGGTTCAAAGCTGTCTGTGTCACACCTAGCGTTGCCAGCTCCTGCTTTGGAAATACCTGGATATTCAGGGGGCAGAACCAGGAATGGGTGGGATTTGGCGAGGGGAGGGACCTCAGCAGGACATAATGCCATTGTGCCCACCCTCCAAAGTGGCCATTTTCTCCAGGGGAACTGACCTCCGTCACCTGAGGATCAATTGGAATTCCGGGAGATCTCCAAGGCCCCACCTGGAGGGAGCCAATTCTAGTCACATCCCCCGGCCTGGAAGCCCTTTTCCCTCACACTGAAGATTTGCTCACGTAGTGAAAAGGGGAAAGTGTTCTGCATATGTTCAGAGGCACTCTTCTTCGCTATTCAGAAAGTCTAAGGCAGAGTCCTGCTTTGAAGTGAATTCTTCTCTTGGACCTCATCCCAGATTCTAAAGTCTGGTTGCATTTACCCAGGAGCGTGCAAAGAGCAATCTGCACACGTTCAGAGGTGCTCTCTCTCGCGCGCGCGCTCTCTCTCTCTCTCATTTGTACTTAGCGCATCTAGGTCCGAGACTTGGCACTGAAATGGTGGCGCTCTTGCTCAAATTAAGCTCTGGGGACCACACAAGTGTACGGCTTCTCCTTCTGTGGTCTGAGAGTCATCTATACCACACAGGAAATACATGCGTTCTAAATTATCCGCTCGCCAGCAAGCAGGATTTCGACAAACTATACATTGTGTTCAATTTTAGACAAGGAAGAGCTCCTCCTTGCTCTTCCAAACTGGAGCTTGGAGTGAAAAATGCAGCTACTTTCTAGACTATGCAATTTTGCAAGATCTGTAGATCTTTATATGGAAGCTCCGCTTGCCCTCTGTAGCCTCAGACTGGAAGCCAGGGGGATTATGACGAGACTGGTCCCCAGCCCCTTGTTTGTAGTTTCCTTATTCATGAATCCATCCACAAATATTGAGCATCTTCTTCAGCTCTGCATCCCAAAAAGGGCTTTGGACCTCTCCAAGGCATATGTCTGCCTTACAAGGTGACACACACTGGAGCCCTGCTGATCATGGATCTAAATAAACTGAACTGAACAGAGCCCAGGTTCAAACACTGCCTTTTGCACTAACTGCTCCAGAGTTGGTCTAAAGTCCTTGCTGGGGGGACTTTATTTGTGGCTAAATTCTGTATTTGTGCCTAGACTCACAAATAAGGAACTAGGGACATGTGCTAGATGTCAGTGCGGCTCTCCCAACCTTCTCCCGATGCGCAAGTTTTCTGTATATCCGATACAACACATCCTTCTGCAAAAGGATGCTTCATGCACTTTGTTTCAGGCTGCTTCCAACCAGGATTTTTTTTCCCCCCTGTAGAAGCATCGGTAGATAATGGCTGTAACCCCAGACTATGAAAACCAGGGAGTCATTATCCAGGAGAATGTCTGCTTCTGAAATATACTTCACTTAACAAAGCCTGAGTCCAGTGGCACCTTCAAGACCAATGAAGATTTGTTCAAGGTATAAACTCTCGTGTGCATGCACAAAAGTTGGTATCTGAGGAAGTGTGCTTGCACATGAAAGCCTATCCCCAGAATTAAACATTGTTGTCTTAAAGGTGCCCCTGGACTCACACTTTATTCTGCTGCTTTGGACCAACACGGCTACCCACCTGGATCATGCTTCACTTAAGGGACGGTAGCCAGTTTAGCAATCAAAATGCAGCTAAAGACAAAGGCTTCAGTAAGAAATCTTGACCTCATGTTTCACGGGCTACCTAGCCAGAGTAAGTCGCTTTGCAAACTCCACTGGAAGAGTGTCCCCAAAGCTGGGTGCCACCACAGAAACCTTTGAGGCTCTTATGGAGGACAAATGTAACTCCCTAGAAGAAGGGACCCTAAAAAGAAGGTGTTGGGCTGATCAGAGAGGGCACGTGGGCCTGTGCAGGGCAAGGCAGTCATTCCATCGGTTTATTTATTTCTTTTGTAGTTTGCCTCTCTCACCAAAGCTACTATCCCATACGTGAAATATATTTCAGAAGTTGCCAACAACCTGGAGAAAATAATGATCTCTGCTATAGAGAGGAGGAGGAGGAGAAGAAGAAGATGAGTTGGATTTATAACCTACCCTTCACTTGGAGTCTCAGAGCAGCTTACAATCTCCTTCCCTTCCTCTCCCCACAACAGACACTCTGTGAGGTAGATGTGACTGAGAGAGCTCTGAGAGAACTGCTCTTGAGAGAACAGATCTGAGAGAACAGCTCTGAGAGAACAGCTCTGAGATAACTTGTGACTAACCCAAGGTCACACCAGCAACTGCATATAGAGGAGTGGGGAATCAAACCCAGTTCTCCAGATTACAGTCCGCCACTCTTAACCACCACACCAAACTGCCCCTCAGTGTAACGAAATAGGCAGGTGAAGCTTCTCAACACCTGGTGAATATCATTTCACTGGTGGTGGTGAAAAGTGCCATCAAGTCACAACTGACTTAAGGTGACCCTGTAGGGTTTTCAAGGCAAGAGAGTTTCAGAGGTGGTTTTGCCATTGCCTGCCTCTGTGTCATGACCCTGGATTTCCTTGGAGGTCTCCCATCCAAATAGAAACCTGGGCCGACCCTGCTTAGCTTCTAAGATCTGACAAGATCGGGCTGGCCTGGACCATCCAGGTCAGGGCAGCATCTTATTAGGCCTCTGTTAAAGGGACAGAACATGTTTTCTCCAGGCCGTTAGCAACCCTGATTGCTGCAGATCAAATGGCTGGGCATCCACAAGAGCTGGTTCCAGAGTGGGGAACTGGGTGATGTCATCCGTTAACATCTTGAGAAATACAAACAGCTTCAACAAAAGAAAAGCTGGTGAGCAAGATTTGCCTATGCATCAGCATCCGTGTGTTCCTCCCTGGAAGAGGAGGAAAATGTCGATCCGATGTGTGAATCGTTAGCAGATCTGAGAAAATGGGGGGGCACCACTAGGAGGAGTTGGGTTTGGACAAACAATGTTGGATCAAAAGCCAGCCCGTGCAACAGAAAATCGGGGAGCGGGAGCCAGTGGGTGGCCCATAGGGCAAGATGGATTTGAATAAAAACACATTTGGAGCTGGAGTTTTGGGGGAAAGGGAAGGGAAAAGAACACGAGACCTCACACACGATCCTCATGAGGAGCTGGTCACGGAAACAGGGATTTGCAAGCCAAACGTAACACGGAGTCCATGTAATGGGGTAGCTCCGGCCAAGATGCATTTCGGTCTTCTTGAGTTGTTCTCCCTGAAAGAACATACAGGATGCAGAAGGACGGCTGGGGACTTCGCCAAGCGTGCAGGCGAGCTGCTATAGCTACGCTGCTGTTTGACATCTGCAAGCTATTCTAGGAACTGACCCCCGGCGTGGTCCAATTCTGTGGCTTCAGCTGAACCAACGCGCCCCGTGTCAAAAAGAAGAGGGGGGTGGGGAGGCATCCCAAAAAGAGGAATCGACACCCCCTTCACCTAAACCCGTACGAGGGCACTGTTAAGAGCCAGGGAATCAGCAGCTTTGACAGGATCAGGGCCAGACGTAAGCTCTGCAGCAGTGGTGAAAGAACAGGATGGAAAATAACAGGATCAAGGAAGGATCAGGTTCCAGGCCCTGAGCAAAGTTCACTAGGGTGGCACGCAGGCCAGTGTTCGTATCCGGGGTGGGGGAGCAATGGGACTGGAGGGTGGCAGTGCAGAGCAAAGGATGAACAGGAGGCCCCCTCTTTTTCTGGTCTTGCTCGTCTCCCTTTAACAAAAGGCAGGTGCAAAAATCTAGCAAGTAGCGCTCCCCTCCTCCATTAGGGTCCAGAACACACGTCCAAGCATTGTAATAATCTCTTGGAAATTCCCCTCTTCCCCCACCCCGCCCCTCAGTTTCAGTTGATCTATATTACTATTGGTGCGTCTTCCACTTTATTTGTCACCACGGTCCCCCAGATCAGTGTGAGAGAGCCACCCCCTTCTAGGTTCCTGATGCTGGCCCCTGTTGCCTGGGGATTAGGTTTCCCCGCTGCCTGGAGACAAAAGGCCCTGTCCTGTCAATAGAGGCTTAACGGGAGGTGTTCTTTGCCTCCATTCCACAAAAAGCTGCCCCTGCCCGTTTCAGCACATGAAGTCTCTGTTCAAGGCACAGGACAATTTTCTCCAGATCCACAGGCAAATTTCTTTGTCTAGGGTTGCCAGCCTCCAGGTAGTGACTGGAGATCTCCTGCATGGCCGGCTCGCTCACTAGGCGAGCTGGGCGCTCGCCTAGGGCGCGCCAGCCACTGGGGCGCCAAAGTGCGCCCCGGCCCCTCCCCGCGAAAAGCGCCCCCACCTCTCCTGCCACCTCCCCGAGGGCCCTGCCGGGGCTCGGGAGACGGCTCAGGAGCGGGGGAGAGGAGATGTGGGCGGCGGCTAGCACCGCTGGCGAAGAGCGCCCTAGCGGGCACTCAATACCAAGATAACACTGAACGGGAGGAGGCTTGGCCCTGGGGCGGGCGGGTGGGCAGGCGGCAGCAGCATGGCTTCTCAGCCAGGGACGGGCGGGACGGGCGGGACGGGCGGGCGCGGCCCACTCTGCTCTCCCCGCCGAGGCGCTCGTCCGTCCGCCCACCCGGCCCGGCTCCTCCCTGGCTGGCTCCCCCGCCCGCCCCCTGGAAGGGGTGGTCCTCTGCGTGGGGCCCGGCCCAGCTGTCCAGGGAGGCGAGGAGCGGGGGGGGTCGGAGCGCCCTCTGGGGAGGGCGCTGCCAACTCCAGGCTGGGAGACTCTCCGGCGGCGGGGCGGGCGGGTTGGAGAGGTGCCCTGACCACGCCGTGGGTTTCTGCCTCTCGCTTGCCTTGGGTTAACAACTGATCTGTAGGTGACAGAGGTCAGTTCACCTGGAGAAAATGGCTGCTTTGGAAGGTGGCCTCCGTGGCCTTTTACCCTGCTGAGGTCCCGCCCCCCGACCAAACCTGCCCTCCTCGGGCTACACCCGCAAAATCTCCAGGTATTTCCCACCCCAGAGCTGGCAACCCTGTTGTAAGTACTCTCAGCTCATAAGGCAATAAGGGACGATCTGACTGTATACATTCCCTGCCCACCTGCCGCTGCCCCCCACCATGTCCATCTTTCCTCTCTCTGGTCTTAAGTGATACTGTTAAGGTTGAAGAAAAGCCTCGCTGGTTTCGCCAACTAGCTGGAGTTATCCTCCCACTGGGGATCACCAGCGAAATTGACCAAAGTTGGAGTCCTTGTACTTTTGAAGGGGGGAAATCTTATAGGAGAAGGGTTGAAATTTTACACCAGATCTTGTCATTTTACCAGACCTTGGTAAGGGGGACTGGTAAGAGAGAATGGCGAAGGAACCAGCCCTGCCTTGCATTCTGTCATCAAGCAGGAGTACAAATTGGTAAGGGAGCCGGATCTGTTCTCAGTGACGAGAGAGGTTTCTGTACAGGAAGAAGGAGGTTAAAATATTAACCGGTCATTCCCAAATGTGTAGGACTCTGGAGAAAACAGACCACGGATGACTAAAAATACAGTTCAAATAGAATACATCTAACTCAAAGGAGGAGAAAAAAATGCAGGGAGGTGAAAGTGCAATTGTAAATCTACCCTCCTGCATGGCTATCCATCACTTTAAAAATCTGTTACCACATTTTTAAAAAAATCAACAGTGGGAGGCAGGGTCCACAGCACACTGAACATATGCACTCAAGGATTTCTACACACTTGTGTAGTAGTGAGTTGGCCGCACTTTGGTGAGGAAAGCCAGGAGTTCCAAAAGTAAGCAAGAATGCTTTGAGCAAGAAAAGCTTTCCTGAATGGGAAAGATCCTATTGTATCACTCCAGTGGCTTAAACCGTCACACCAGAGGGACTGACAACCATGCCTATGCATGAGTCCCTGGGGAGGGCGGAGTTTGGGGAAGATATGATACCACTTCTGGGTGACACACTGGGAATTTCCATTAATCTCTATTATAAAGACCACAGAGATAGGAGGGAATTCCTAGAGCATCACTATGGAGACCATTTCCCCCCCACTTCTCAGTTTCTCAAGGGTGGGGGTTTACCTGCCATGGGTGGGCAAATGACAAACCTACCAGGAGCTCACACTCCTCCTTTTACATATTACTTTCACAACAACCTTGTAAGGTAGATTAGGCCGAGACGGTGTGCCCAGCCCAAGCTTGCCCAGTGAGCTTCACATGGCTGAGAAGATTTCCGTAGGGGTGATCTCCAGTCCGAGTCTGACTCTCGAACCCCTGCTTTGCATTGACTCATTCTGTTAGGTTGTGTCCCTCTGCTCCTCTCTGCTAAATGCAGTGCCTTCTCTGGCTTGAAGGGCCTTCCTCTGGAGGGAGACCTTCTGCTGAGGGTGAGTTGAGCTGGAGAAAGGTTCCACATGTGGCTGAATTAAGCAGCGGGCTATCACCCACTGTCTCACTGGGGAGTGAATGGAAAGTTCTGGAATCCAACCAGTGTAGTGTAGTGGCTAAGAGTGGCGGACTCTAATCTGGAGAATCAGGTTTGATTTCCCTGCTCCTCCACATGAACCCTGCCAGGTGACCTTGGGCCAGTCATAGTTCTCTCAGAACTCTCTCAGTCCCATTTACCTCATAAGGTGCCTGTTGTGAGGAGAGGAAGGGAAGACTATTGGAAGCGGCTTTGAGACTCCTTAGAGAAAAGAGGAGTGTAAAAAAACCTTCTCTTCTTTTTCTTTTCTGTTTCTGGGGCACCTTTCCAGTCAGATTGGCTGAAGACCAGTGCACTACAGACATTTCCCATCATCCTTTTTCATATCTGCTAAAGCGAAACACATGGAGGCAAACCACCGCTATGCATCGTGCCTGCCTAGCCTGCTATTACCCCGAGACAGCATCCACTGTCCTCGGCACCACTTCCCATTTGCGAACTAGAAAATAATTTGTCGACCGCAGTCCAGCGTCTTCTCTCCTCACAAAGCCACAGGAAAGAATTTATAGAGCCTTCTCGTGCCTGCGGCTGGAATCACGGAGGATGTGGGCAGGTTCGGCTGTGTATCAACAACTGGAAAATAGTTCTGGAGCTGCTGCCTTCGCGCAGAAATCTGTTTGAACTCCCTGCCTGGCTTCACACACCGTTATTTTCCAACGCTTTTGGCCATGAGGTTTGGAAGCGTCTCAGGCTCGAGGGGCCACGAATTGTGCTCCTAACTTTCTAGGGAGTACCTGCAAGGGTTCATCTCGTGGGGCCGTGAGGTTTGTTTCCCTGAAAATATGGACACTGGGCTGAAATGAAGACGCAAGGGCATATGTTCCTAGTGGCATGCCACTGTGATTTCCCATCCCCTCTCTGTGTGTCAGTGTGCTATACAGAAGTTCTTGCAATGTTTTCAGCTGTAGGCGCACCGCTTCCCTAATCCATAAGGACAGGCTTGTTCATAGGAAGCAATAAAAATCTTGGCTGTAGCAGTCAAATCCCCTAAGGCTTACAGGCATTTAATGTTTGGAAATATCAGATCTCTAATAGCTAAATGCAGCCCCCTCCCTCAAGAAGCTCACAAAGGGAGGGGCACACCGAGCTCAGAGAGGGGTTTCTGCAAAGCCGGGGGGAAATCCCTGGTTTTCATGGAAAACATGAAAAAGGGGAAGCCTAAAAAGCCACAATGGTAAAGGTATTCTCTGTGCAATCACAGTCACAACAACAGCGATTATTTAAAAAGGAAGCTGGGTGGCATTTTGGATAGCTATAGCAAACCTAAATTGATGCCCAACTATGGGAGGAGGTGAGCTAACGGGGGGGCTGATTCTGCATTGGCTTTTCCCTCCGTTGTTTTACGAAACCCACGTTGGAACAGAAATTCCCCTCTGCATTGCATGCTGGTTTCACTCCCTTTGATTATCGGGATTTATGGTAGCATCCACACTCCATGTTACTTCTGAGTTCTTTGATTGCCAGATTTAATTGCACCTCCTGCATAGATTTATGGCCATTTTATGGCCATTCAGGGGTGAGTCTGCAGTCAGTACGGCATTGCCCCGAGGTATTTGGATGCGGTTTTGAGCTGCACTTTTTCCTTCCAGTTGAGGAAACGTGGAGCAAACGCTAGATGCAGAATCGCCTGGGGAGCAGAAGTTTGGGAGGGAGAAGGAAAGGAGAAACTGCTAGAGCTGTGGGGGGACTAAAGGAAACAGCGGGTAGGATGAGCTGCTGGGGGGAGAAGTGACCAAGTGGGGAGTTAAACAAGGAATGTGGGGGGGGAGATTGGGAGAGTGAGTGGCTGGGGAGGGATGTATATGGGGGAGAAGTCGAGCCAGAGCAGAGTTAGGTGGCCAAGAAGAGTCAAAAGAAGATGAGAAGGAGCAGGGAGCAGTGGAGAAGGGAACTGGAATCTTCCCTCTCCTGTCAGCCCTCGTGGGTCCCCCACTTGTAAATTGCATTTCTAAAATAAAAAGTGTAACATCTTTTGTCTTGCAACCATGAGGGCTAGAAACGTAGGGTCAATTCCATATGCTCTGATGCTACCAATGGACCCACCCAGCTGGTTCTTGCTGTTGGAGCTGGGAGAGCCCAATGCAAGTGTGGTGTAGTGGTTAGAGTCTTGGGCAAGGGTCTGGGAGACCCAGGTTCAAACTCCTCCTCTGTCATGGAAGCTCATTGGGTTACTTTGGGCCAGTCATACACACTCAGCCAAACTGACCTCACAGGGTTGTCGTGAAGATAAAATGAAGAATGGGAAAACTGTTGTAAGCTACTTCAGGTTCCCTGTGGGGAGAAAAGTGGAGCATCAATGAAGTAAAGGCATCTGGACAGAAATCCAGTTTATATCCAGAATGGTGATATCTGGGTTGCGGTCACACATGCAAGATAATGTGGGGAGGAAGTGAGGCTATTTGCTCCACAGGAATTTGACCTGCATTTGTGCGATCACACAGTCCCTGGGAGCTGCGGGGGCAGCCCGCCATTGGGTGATCAGACGCAACCGTGGGTGAATCATCGTTGTTGTTGTTTGCCGTGTGTTTCTGGTGCACTTCAACAAAGGATCGATGAGTCGCATCTCCGCATTGAGTGCTCCCTATGCAGTGTGCAATGATGCGCATACTGAAATGCGGGGGAAACAACGGCATGGAGTCAGGATGGCCCGATCAGACCATCCTGATGCCATGGGAGCATGCTGGAGCAATCACATAGCAGAAAGTCCATTCCTGGCCTGTAGCAACCCGTTTGCTACTGGACTTTCCCTAGTGTCTTTTGACTCTGCTTCTGCGGCAGAGCAAAACAGGTTGCTGATGAGTGCAGGACGCTTCCTAGAAGTTTGCATCTGATCGTACCCTTAAAATCTGCCTGGCATTCGTGCCTATGGCGCGGCTAATTCTGCATGTGATCACACCCCTGGTCTCCTTTCCTATCGATCATGGAGTGCTTATGAGCAATCTTCCCGCTAAGCTGAGTTAGTGTGAGCTGGTTCACAGTCTTTTAGCCTCCAGGTCACACATTTTTGTCTTAGGAAGGATGAATCCAGAGCAAACTTACGCAGTAGCCAAATTGCTCACTCACACCTTTAATGCCGGTAGCTCACAAAGTAGAATTTTTGCTCACAAGACTCCACAGCTTAGAGGGAGCATTGCTTATGAGTCACACAACTAAACTGGCCTGGCGAAGGAGGGTGGAGCAGATCCAGGCTGGCTTTCTGCCTGGTGTGTCAACAAAGCTGGGCATTTGGTTGTTCAGAATGATGCACCTAGATTTAGTGTGCCGTGGCGTGGAAGCTGAGAGGAAGCACAACAGATTAGAGTCCGAGTAGCCCTCCATTTGAAGAGGCCTGGAGCTGCCTGGGTCACTCCAAAGATCTTCAGCCCACAATCCCAGTCCCAGTCACCAGGATTTAAGTGGAGCAGCCGTAGGGAGATTTCTTCCCCTTGTCACCCTCCAGAAAGAACACTCTGTGCCCACGGGCCTCTGATGTCATAGAGAGAACACACTGGCCTCTGCCATCAACCAGAGTTTCAAGCGTTGTACAGGGCGGAGTATTGGCAGTATTGTTTTGAATCCATTGTTTAAAAGCTGCTTTGAGGCTCACTGGATCAAAAGGCAGAGTATGAATCTTTGGGGAGGGGCTGTGGCTCAGCAGTAGAGCATCTGGTTTGCATGCAGAAGGCCCCAGGTTCAATCCCTGGCATTTCTACTTAAACGAGTCAGACTGTACATGATGGAAAAGAACTGACCCTGAGACTCTTGCAAGCTGCTGCTGTTCAGAGTAGACATTACTGCCCTTCATAGACCAGTGTTCTGACTCAGGCCTATTAAGCACAGGTGTTTTCCCTCGCTTTCACTGTGCATATCTGTCGGGTTTTCCTCCCTTCAGTGCTCAGTTCACTTTCTGGTCACTGTTTCTCTAGGTTTTCTGAGAGCGCTTTTGTGCTGATTTTTCCCTTGTTTCACTTCCAAGCTGAAGGTAATTCAAAAGTGTACAGATTCCCTCGGATTCTCCCTCCTTTTTGCCACCCCTCAAAGGTCACTCCCCACCCACATCAAGGTCATTCTGCCCACTCTGCACCTTCTGCCATCGTCCCCCCTTCATCGATATACATATATATAAAGTATATATATTTTCCTGTTTTTGAACATTGTAATGGAATGGGCAGTATGGAAAACTGGGTTTTTCAGGTGCTTTTCAGTTTCAGAAAAAGTCTGGTCAGTCTCAACAGTGGTTTTTTTCCCCTTTGCCTTCCTTCCTTTGTGTTCCCTTTCATTCAAGGAACTAACACTAAAATGCATGTGCAAAACCTGAACCACCAGTATTTAAATGGAAGAATGCTACTGCACAGCTGCGATAGGGCAATTGCATATTTTTTAAAAAAAAACTTTGGATGCCACCCCCCACATGTCACAAGTGACATTCCACCCCAATTTAGAAAAGTGCTTTATTTATTATAGCTGCAGAATAAATCCACCAGAGGAAAAAGAATGGTGCATAAGGCGGGCACAGAATCCAAAGTCAAGATCCAAAGTCAAGATTAAAGGCCACAGGAGGTGGTGGCAGCTACAAGCATGGACAGTTTCAAGAGGGAATTAGATAAACATATGGAGCAGAAGTCCATCAGTGGCTATTAGCCACAGGGTATAGATGGGAACTCTCAGTCTGGGGCAGGTGATGCACTCTATTCTTGGTGCTGGAGGGGGCAGCAGTGGGAGGGCTTCTAGTGTCCTGGCCCCACTGCTGGACCTCCTGATGGCACCTGGTATATTTTGGCAGCTGTGTGACAGAGTGTTGGACTAGATGGGCCGTTGGCCTGATTCAACATTGGCTTCTCTTATGTTCTTATGTTCTTATGTAAGGCTTACTGCTCTGAAAATCTGCAGTAAGATGTGCATCCATAATGGGCCTCAGTGAAAAAGCTAGCTTTGTGTGTTCATGCTTAGAGGAGTGACACTGCAGTTCATTAACACGGGATCTGCTTTACAAGCAGAAGGTCCTAGGTTCAATCCCCAGCATTGCCAGTGAAAAGGGTCGGGTGATAAGATAAGACCTCCTCGTTCAGAATAGCTGCCAGGTCAGAGTAGGCAATTCAAGTGTAATAGGCATCTTCGTGTGTTCAATATAAACCATTTAAAGGAATAAATAGTATGGGTGGCCATCAAGGAAGTCTGAACATCTCTTACCTTGAAAACCCTAGGAGGTCACCATAAGTTGTTTCAATTTAATGGCAAAAAAAAAAAATTGTCAAGTTGCAACCAGCTCATGGATACCCCATGAGGTTCCATCTCATGGACGTTTCTCAGCAAGAGACAAGCTTGGGGGGGGCAGCAGTGGGAGGGCTTCTGGTGTCCTGGCCCCACTGATGGGCTACCTGATGGCACCTGGTATTTTTGGCCACTGTGTGACAGAATGTTGGACTGAATGGCCCATTGGCCTCATCCAGCATTGGTTTCTCTTATGTTCTTATGTTCAGAGGTGGTTTGCCATTGCCTCCCTCTGCGTAGCATCCTCAGTCTTCCTTGGTGGTCTCCCATCCACATACTAATCATGGCCAGCCCTGCTTAGCTTCCAAGCTCTGAGGAGATCGGGCTAGCCAGGGTTATTCCAGCTGCTATATAAATGAAGTAAACAAATACATCAATTTGGGGGAAAGTGTGGGATAAAAATGGGACAGACAGATTGAATGAATGCAATTATTGCACAATTTCCTACTGCATGCCATATGTCAGAGGCAGTCCAAGACAGCCTGCTACTGCACATTCACTATGTGCTCCGATTTACTGCAGAAAAGAAGAAGAAGAAGAAGAAGAAGAAGAAGAAGAAGAAGAAGAAGAAGAAGAAGAAGAAGAAGAAGAAGAAGAAGAAGAAGAAGAAGAAGAAGAAGAAGAAGAAGAAGAAGAAGAAGAAGAAGAAGAGGAGATTGGATTTATGCCCCGCCTTTCACTACCCAAGGGAGTCTCAGAGTGGCTTACAAACTGCTTTCCCTTCCCCTCCCCACAACAGACACCCTGTGAGGTAGGGGGGGCTGGGAGAGCTCTGACAGAAACTGCTCTTTTTCAAGAACAGCTGTGCCAGGACTATGGCTTGCCCAAGGTCATCCAGCAGGTGCAAGTGGAGGAGTGGGGAATCAAACCCAGAGTCCACACACTTAACGACTACACCAAACTGGCTCTCCCTTGGTTTCGATATAATTATCACTATGTAGCAAACTAGCCACTTGTTTAAGATCAATACCCTGTCTTTGGATCAAGTGAGCCTCAAAGTGGCACATGAACAATGGATTTAATACCAAACAAACAAACCCAAAAACCCTCCGTACTCAGCAACCAGTCACTGAGGCAGGACAGAGCATCTTTGAGCAGGAAATTCTTTCTGGCAGGCAGAGAGAGAAGCAAACTAACTTCCTGTAGCTGTTCCTTGGTGACCGTTGGCGTCAAGCTGGAAAATATGCTGGGACTATATCCGCCATTGCAAAGGCATTATGAAGCTGAATCGTTTTGTAGGTCTTTCTTGGTCAGTGTTATGTACTTGTATGGAGCAGCTCTCCAAAACAGAAGGGTCTTTCCCAAGGCCTTGATATTTGAAATGATTTGAACTGGAGATGTCAGGGATTGAACAAGGGTGGCTGGAGATCTCCTGGGATTACAACTGTTATCCAGGCAACAGGTTTAGTGCCTCTGAATGTGGAGGTTCCCATCAGTCACCATGGCTAGGAGCCACTGATAGACCTCTCCTCCATGAATCTATCTAATCCCCTTCTGAAGCTGTTTATTCCTGTGGCTCAAGTGGTTAAGATGATGAACTGCAGACTGTGAAAGGTCAGTAGTTCAGCAGTTCAAGACCTGAGTGCCACATGACAGCATGAGCTCCCGTCTCTGGCCCCAGCTCCTGCCAACCTAGCAGTTCGAAAGCAAGAAATTGCAAGTAGATAAATAGGTACCCCTTCGGAGGGAAGGAAGCAGCGTTCCGTGCACCTTGGTGTTTAGTCATGCCGGCCACATGACCACGGAAACGTCTTTGGACAGCGCTGGCTCTTTGGCTTGGAAACGGAGATGAGCACTGCAATCCTAGAGTCAGGTTCGACTGGCTTTCAAGCAAGGGAAACCTTTTTATTCCTGTGACCATCATGACATCCTCTGGCAACGAATTCCACATTTTAATCACCCTCCATGTAAAGAAGCATTTCCTTTTGTCCGTCCTGAACCTGCTACCCACCAGCTTCATTGGATGCCCTCGAGCTCAAGTATTTTGGGAGGGGGAGAATACATTATCTCTGTCAACTCTTTCCACTCCATGCATAATTTTACAAACCTCTCGTGTTCCCCCTTAATCATCTCTTTTCTAAACTGAAAAGTCCCAGGCTCTCCAGCCTTTCATCATAGGGAAGGTGGCCCAGCCCCTGATCGTGTTGGTCGCCCTCTTCTGTACTTTTTCCAGCTCTGCAACGTCTTTTTTGAGATATGGCGGCCAGCTGCTTGCATCAGTTTCTTCTACCTTTAGTTCTTAAAGAAGGAATTCCATGAACTCCAGCTGCCAGTCTTGGGTAAGGTTGGCAACTGGCAGGAGGGCAGGGCAAGCGTCCTCCTGTCCCTTCGACAGATGTATGCCAGTGGACCATTGAAAGCTTCCAATAGCACCCCCAGATCATTGCTGCAGCTCAAACTGGTACTAAAGGGGACGGCTAGTGGGACCGATCAGGACTGCCTTGCTTTGACTGGCAGTGGCTCTGTGGGGTCTCAGCTGGAGATTTTTCATGTCACCGACTACTTGAGCCTTTTAAACCAAAGATCCTGGTTCTTGAAGTGGGGTCCCTCTTCATTACTCTGTATTGGTATGGATGGGTGTGAAAGCAGGACCATGAAGAAAGCTGACAGGAAGAAGGTTGATGGCTTTGAAATGTGGCATTGTAGGAGAGCTTTATGGGTACTGTGGACCTCCTGCAGTTCCACAGGGCCTGCAAGATGGAGCTCGTCCACCAGGCTTTTAATTAGGAGCCGCCCACCACTACCATCAACTATTATTATTAGTAACATTGGGGTAGTGGGCTGGCCCTATTTGAAGATCGAGCCACGGCATCGTGATAGATCGGTTACAGCTGAATTGGGACTCTGTGTTACATCTACAGCACGCCATCTTTAATTTGATTGAAGGATTAACATCACTGAGCACTTTAATGGTAAGATCTGGTTGTTTTATCTTGTTTTTATATGTTTTATATATTTTGGCATATGGTGCCCTGAATTGTGAGCCGCCCTGAGCCTGTCCGCAGGGAGGGCGGGATAGAAATTTAATAAATAAATAAAAGACAATTAACAATTTACTATCTTCATCATCATCATCATATGGCAGTGTGTGTCATATAGCCAAGAGATCCTAAGATTGTCTGGCAGCCAGAAGTTCTAGCTCTTCTAGCGTTATGCACCAATAGATGGCAAGCTAGACTTGTTGTCTTTAAGGCAAGAGACATTTCAGAGATGGTTTGCCATTGCCTGCCCCTGCATCACACCCCTGATATTCCTTGGAGGTCACCCACCCAAATACTAGCCAGGACCAACCCCGCTTAGCTTCCAAGATCTGACAAGACTGGGCTCACCTGGGCCATCCAGGTCAGGGCCAATCCGTGGGTTTGAGATCATATCAATCCTGGAAGCTAAAGTGACTCATAAAGTGAGGATATTGTACTTTGGACACATGATAAGACAGAAGTCACCGGAAAAGACAATAACTCAAGGAAAAGTCGAAGGCAGCAGGAAAAGAGGAAGACCCAACATGAGACAGATTCACTCAATAAAGGAAGCCACGGCCCACAGTTTGCAAGACCTGAGCAAGGCTTTTAACAATAGGGTATTTTGGAGGGCGTTAGTTCAGAGGGTTGCCATAAGTTGGAAGCAACGTGACAGCACTCAGCACATGCAAACACACACACCCGTTCTCCATGCAAAGCAGGTTCTCTACCACTGAGCCACAGCTGCTTCCCATAGGTTCACAGGATAAAGTAGAGGAAGACAAGAAGTAGGTTACCTGCCCTGAGATCCTTGGAAGGAGGGTGGGGGGGAAATGTATAGAGAGAGACAGAAGTCGGGTGCAGTTGATTCAATGATAATGGAATGGCATTCTGCACATGCTCAGAGGTGCTCAGTTGTTGCTTCCTATCTTCCAGAGCAGCGCGTGCAGCATTGCAAAGAAGCCTTAGGGCTGAACCTTGGTTCAGATGAAGCCCTGGCTAGCCCTCCCCACAGAGAAATTTTCTGGCCGCCATCCCAAAAGTCAGGTCTCGCTACTGCCTCCCTCTAACCTCAGAGAGACCAGCCTGGCTTACTTCACAGCCGCCATATGTTTCCCCAAAAAAGCAGGAAAAAAAGCTGCCAAGATTAACAGAGCAAATGTTTGCTGACTGCAGAAGACATCAGCTGAAAGAGTAGTTGGAAGCGGGGTGGGGGAGGTGACACTTCGGCTTGCTTTGCATCAGGAAGGAAACCAGGAGGCCCAATGCTGGTCAAAAGAAGGAACAGGCTGTGCTAAATTGCCTTCAAGGAGGAGGAGGAAGAGTTGGATTTATACCTCAGCCTTCACTTGGAGTCTCAGAGCCACTTGCAATCTCCTTCCCTTCCTCTCCCCACAACAGACACCCTGTGAGGTAGGTGGGGCTGAGAGAGCTCTGAGAGAACTGCTCTTGAGAGAACAGCTCTGAGAGAACTGCGACTGACCCAAGGTCACCCAGCTGGCTGCATGTGGAGGAGTAGAGAATCAAACCTGGTTCTCCAGATTAGGGTCCCACGCTCTGAAACACTACATCAAACGGAGATGCACACACAAGTTCTGAAAGAGCATCTAAATAAAACAAGCTTCCACGTTGCAAAGTGACCATTAGGTCTTTTCAAACGTCCATACGATTTGCCCATGTTCAGAAAGGAGTCAATGGGTTGGATTCAGCTTGGCCCAGTTTGGTGTAGTGGTTAAAAGTGCAGATTCTAATCAGGGAGAACCAGGTTTCATTCCCCACTCCTCCACACAAAGCTGCTGGATGACCTTGGGCAAGCCATCGTTCTGTCAGAGCTGTTCTTGAAAGAGCAGTTTCTCTCAGAGCTCCCTCAGCCCCACCTACCTCACAGGGTGTCTCTTGTGGGGAGGGGAAGGGAAAGGAGTTTGTAAGCCGCTCTGAGACTCCAAGTGAAGGGCAGGGTAGAAATCCAACTCTTCTTCTTCTCTGGAGCTTTTGTACCAGGGGAAATGCAAGAAAAAGACCATGGTAGCTTCTTGTGATTGATTCAGACTAATTCTGTCTCCACTTGCATTACCACTTAGGCAAGATCAACAGGTTTGGGGGCACTGGATGCCCTGGATGAGATAGCCCAGGCTAGCCCGATCTCATCAGCTCAGCAGGGTCTGCCCTGGTTAGTATTTGGATGGGAGACCTCCAAGGAATACCAGGGTCATTACACAGAGGCAGGCATACAAACTAAACTGTTAACAGATGCTCATATGGACACCAACCTCCAATGTGCATCCATGGTCAATCCCATTATAAATGAGTAGGGAAGCACAGTTAGCTCCAGTGCACACCCATACAGATTCAGACTTCCCACGGCTTCCCGTACACAACCCAATCCGTGCACAACTAAACAGTGAGTGTGTGCTTTTGCATAAATGCGACCTCCAATGCTCATCTATGAACGAGCCAACTGTGAACTGGAGGCTGTTTCTATGGAAGAGTTTGGTTGTGTGGGCGAATGTGCACTGGAGCGGTCTACGCACGAGCACCTGGATAGTTCCAACACACATGCATACACAACTGAGCTCTCCTGTAGACACACGCTCCAATATACATCCATGCATAACCAAACTGTAATGGACAGGCGGATGGATATGTATAGATGTGCTAGCACAATGATAGTTCAACCAAACCGTCCCATAGACCCAAGCTCCAGTATGGTGGTGGTGGAAACTGCCATCAGGTTGCACCCGACTTAGGAAGAACCTGTAGGGCTTTCAAGGCAAGAGGCATCCAGAGGTGGCTTGCCATTGCCTGATACCACATAGCGACCTTGGACTTCCTTGGAGGTCTCCCATCCAAATAGTAAGCCAGGACAAACCCTGCTTAGCTTCCAGGATCTGACTAGATCAGGGCAGGCTTCAATGTACATCCATGCACAACCAAACTGTGAATGAGAGAACATAAGAACATAAGAGAAGCCAATGTTGAATCAGGCCAATGGCCCATCTAGTCCAACACTCTGTCACACAGCAGCCAAAATATACCAGGTGCCATCAGGAGGTCCAGCAGTGGGGCCAGGACACTAGAAGCCCTCCCACTGCTGCCCCCTCCAGCACCAAGAATAGAGTGCATCACCTGCCCCAGACTGAGAGCTCCCATCTATACCCTGTGGCTAATAGCCACTGATGGACTTCTGCTCCATATGTTTATCTAATTCCCTCTTGAAACTGTCCATGCTTGCAGCTGCCACCACCTCCCGTGGCAGTGAATTCCACATGTTAATCACTCTTTGGGTGAAGAAGTACTTCCTTTTATCTGTTCTAACCCGACTGCTCAGCAATTTCATGGAGTGCCCACGAGTTCTTGTATTGTGAGAAAGGGAGAAAAGTACTTCTTTCTCAACCTGCTCAATCCCGTTCATAATCTTATAAACCTCGATCATGTCACCCCTCAGCCGTCGTTTCTCCAAGCTAAAGAGCCCCAAGCGTTTTAACCTTTCTTCATAGGGAAGGTGAAGTTCCAACCCTTCTATCATTCTAGTTGCCCTTCTCTGCACTTTTTCCAATGCTATAATATCCTTTTTGAGATGTGGTGACCAGAACTGTACACACTATTCCAAATGAGGTCGCACCAATGATTTATACAGGGGCATGATGATACTGGCTGATTTGTTTTCAATTCCCTTCCTAATAATCCCCAGCATAGTGGTGGCCTTCTTTATTGCAGCTACACACTGTCTAGACATTTTCATTGAGTTATCCACTACGACTCCAAGATCTCTCCCTTGGTCCGTCTCTGCCAGTTCAGATAGTTGCTCTCATATGCCCACAACCTCCAGTGCGCATCCAGGCGCAGCCAAACTGTGTATCAGTGCTCTCCCATAAACACAACCCGAGCTACCTTCCCCTTTAAATATCTCGAAGGCTGAAGCCCTCGGTTCTGCTTTCCTGCCCCCCTGACACCCTTTCCTCTCCTTGCCGGAGGAGTAAGCCAGGCTGCAGTCCCCACAAATAGATCCCTCTCCCCCCCCCTCCAAATGAAGGTGTAATTATGTTCAATTGGAGACTTATTTCAGGCTTAAGGAGGTTAGGAGAAATAAACCACGACAGCCCGAGCTTTTTGGGCAGTGCTGGATTTGCACGAGAACGAAAGGGAGTCGTTTTACAGCCGAGGGGAGGAAGGAAACGGAGAAGCGGAAGGAAGGGAAGGAGGAAGCGAAGATTAGATACAAATAGTCTCCGAGGAGCCACGCTGTCCCGAGGCCGTTCCCGCAGGGGTGTTCTGCGCCGAAGCATCTGAACGGGGGATGACCTCATCGGCTGTTTGTCTGGCCAGGCGGGAGCTGTTTGCTTAAGCCATGGAAATAACCTCACACCACAAGCACTACAAGAATTGGCGGAGCGATAAAGAGTCGCATTGTTTTAACGTGGGGGCTTGATAACCCACCGTGTAAACAACACTGGCCCGGGCCTGACTTGGTTGGGGGGAGAAGGTCGCAGGGGACAGGATGAGTGGACTGATTTAGCTGGAAATGCCTCGAGTGCGGGCCAGGTGAAGTCCATCGCTTTCAAGAGAAGGTGGAAATACCCTTGGTCCGTCAAATAGGGTTGCCAGCCTCCAGGTGGCGGCTGGAGGTCCCCTGGGATTCATCTCCAGAATTAATCTTGAGTTTTAAGACCAAGAAAAGTTTGTTCAGCGTATGAGCTTGCGTGTGCATGCACACTTCCTCAGGTACATTGAAATGGAAGTTAACAGTTCATATATATATATAGGCGGAATGATGCCGCTACATAGGTGAACAGCAAATTAGCATACAACTTAATGAAGATGTTTTGACATGTATCTTCTTTAAGTTGTCTGTTGATTTGCTGTTCACCTATGTAGAGGCATCTGCCTGTATATGTGAACTGTTAACTTTTGTTTCGATGTATCTGAAGAAGTGTGTGCGCACACAAAAGGCCCTGGTCACACAGCAAGGTAATTGCGCTTTGTTCCCGCTGTAATCTAATCGGGAACATTTTTCTTCGCATTGGGCTGACTAGATGCAGCCGGCCCCTCTTTTCCAACACCCGCTTGCCTGCTGCTGCGCCATCCCTCCAGGCGATTCTGCCGGCCATGGGGAGGCTCAGGCGGCTGCTGCTCCTGCCGCCACTGTGTGGGGGTGTCCCCTGCTGCTGCTGCCGCCATTGCCCCATGAAAACAGGCTCCGTCGTCTCCGCCATCCTCTTTGCCAGCCCCGTCCAGGCTGCCGGAGCCCCCACCTCTCGTTCCCGCTTCCAGGGCTGTCTTTGTGCGGTTTTTTTGTTAAAGCTTCCAGTTTGAGTGCTTGACTAAACATGCGCTTAATAAATCCATTATTAAACATTAAATTGATTTATTAAGCGCATGTTTGCTCAAGCGCTCAAACCGGAAGCTTTAAAAAAAAAAAAAGCACAAAGATCGGTCAGAGGGCCCTAATCGCAATCATTGCGAAAGATGGGCTGTCCAGATAGGCGAAATCGTGCATTCAAAGCGGAAGTGCCAGGAAAACACTAGATTTTCCAGGGGTCAGGAAAACCCGGCATCATTGCGGAAGTGAGCCTGCTTCGGGCGGGAGGCGGATTGGCGCGTGTGAACATGAAACTGACATGCGCAAGGGAACAGCAGCAAACCCCGATCAAAACGGCAGTGTGACCGGATCCAAAAGTGTCTTAAAAGTGCCACTGGACTCAAAATTTGTTCTACTGCTTCAGAGCAACACAGTTGCCCACCTGGAACTGATCTCCAGGTGACAGAGATCAGTTCACCTGGGGAAAATGGCACTTTGGCAGATGGATTCCATGGCATGATACTGCACTGAAGTCCCTCCTATCCCCAAACCCGGCTCTCCATAGGCTCCACCCCCAACATTTCCAGGTATCTTCTAAGCCAGAGCTGGCAAACCGGTCCATCAAGCTCAGTTTTTTTCTGCTTTAACTGGCAGCCACTCTAGGGTTTGGGGTGAAGGTCCTTCACATCACCTATGACCCAGTCCTTTCGGAGATGCTAGGTACGGGACCTGGGACCTTCTGCATTCCAAGAAGATGCTTTAGGACTGAGAGACAGAGGGAAAGTTGGGAGCGAAATCCCTCCCACGCCAACCTCACCACAGGATTCACAGACAGGGTTGGTTTTCTAGAAAAATGCTTAATTGGAGACCACGGGCAGTGGAAAAGGGCCTCTGAGACTGTGCTGAGTGCTGATTATTCCTTGCGTGCACCTGCAGTGTGGATCGCAACTTAAAAATGTCCCCGGGGGCAGCTCTAACCACATGTTTGTGGACAAGAACTTGTCACCTCCATCTAGGCAGTGCGGCAGCGGTACCATGTCCTGCTGCAATTGGCAGAGAGGTTATAAGTGACCACCGTTCCCAAAGGTACACATTGAAGCGGACATTGCACCACCCTGACTCAGCACAACTGGCCCCATAGATCTCTCTGGGATTAAGGCACGAGGGCATGAGACATTCACGCAGGCTTGAGGCTTGGCCTGTCTCCTTTCTAAAGAAATAAACACCGGCCACAGGCCTCTACAAGCTACCACTTCTTTTTGTTTTTTAAAAGGATAGCTGAAGCTCTTTTCCATGGATTTGGGTCTCGTGCTGAAGGCTGCTGTCTCAAGTCTGAAGATTCTGGGGATTTGTGAAGGGATCTCTAGGCACTTCTCAGCTGTGGAGGAAATAAAAGAGCTGATCATCAGGCCAGCCATCAACATGAGCTGCAAACCAGTTTTGAGCTCTGGCAGCGTCAGTGTGGCCCAGGAAATACAGGAGATGAATGAATACAGGGCAATTTTCAACCATGAGATATAGACTGCAGGAGTGGAAATGGAGACAAGCTTGCTAGCCGGCAAGCAGCAAGTATTTTACATCTAGCTGACTTCGTTTCCCTCCCACTTCATGGGTATTTAAGGCCTTGGCATGCCAGAGGCACGAGCCCTTGGGCAAGAGCCAAAGGGCTCTTGTCCTTCAGCTCTTAGGCTGAGGGCCACAGCCTTGAGCTGGCAAGGAGATTAATCAGGAGAGATAGGGAGATCAGCTCTGTCCCCTGCCCTTATCTTGTTCATTTCTATTGTATTTTCTGTTTAGTATTATAAGCTGCTTTGGGTCACCCCTGGGGTGAAAAGCAGGTCACAGCTAATTAAATTGGTCAACTAAATAAATAGAAATTGGTCAGATAAATAAATAAATTGAATTATGGTTCCCAGCCCTGCACTGGCAAATGCCAGAAGATCTGAGAGATGGTGCTGGGGGGAGTGGAGTTTCAAGAGGAAGTGACATCACTTCTGAGTGCTGTGCTAGGAATTTCCCCTCATCTCTACAGGAAGGAATATAGAGGATATGGGAAATTCCTAGAGTGTCACCCCCATGCCATCCCCCCCCAATTTCTTCTCCCACTCCTCAAATTATAAAAAGCTGGGGATTGCTTGCTGCCAGCAGGAAAATGACCTAAATGGTATAAATGAAATATGGAACAAATCTAAATTTCCTTTCTATGACTTCTTCATCCCCCTCTTTTTCTGTGTCAACAAACCCAGATCAAGCTGGGGCAGGTAATACCGCAGTTCCCAATCCCCAGCATATTCCCCCGCTCCATTCTAGGCACTGTGGAAAGAATGGCCTACAAACAGGTGCAGCTATCACAGGACGGATAGTAGACTAGATTTGGCCCGCTGGCTCCCAGTAGCCCGGTCAGATTTTCATCATTTTTGAAGAAGATGCTTCCAGTTTCACTGGTGAGGAAAAGAAGCCATCGTGTTCTGTCAGCATTTCACATCCATTTAACAGCACTGTGATCACATTCACATTTCGGAAAGCAAACACGGCTGCCAGTGTGCCCGTTAAGAGGATCATTCATGAAGGGTGCTTATTCTCAGCCCCCTGCCTCCCTAATCTATTGTTTCATGATTGTGCACTGTTACCTATGAAGACCTAGCTGTGTTGTGGGTGGGCCATGGCTCAGTGGTAGAACATCTGCTTGGCACACAGAAGGTCCCAGGTTCAACCCCTGGCATCTCCACTTAAAAGCATCAGACCACAGATGATGTGAAAGACCTCTGTCTGAAGCCCCAGAGAAATACTTCCACTCAGAGTAGACAAAGATGATCTTGAAAGGTCTGATTCACCCTCATGGGCTACTGATGAGGTGATGTCTGCTCTGTCACAGAGTGTGATGACCACCTTGAGTGGCTCAGATAATTCTCTCTGGAATCCCAGTCAAGAGGAGGAGGAGGACTGGTTTTTATACCTCACTTTTCACTACCCAAAGGAGTCTCAGAGCAATTAACAATCACCTTCCTCTCCCCACAACAGACACCCTGTGAAGTAGGTGGGGATGAGAGAGCTCTGAGAGAACTGTGACTGACCCAAGGTCACCCAGCTGGCTTCACGTGGAGGAGTGGGGAATCAAACTCAGTTTTCCAGATTAGAGTCCGCCGCTCTTAACCACTACACCAAACTAGTGTAGTTTACTGGATGTCCTCTCTTTGCAACAATAATTTTGTCATGGAGGCTATATCCATCCGTAGTTATTAGCTACAGTGACTAAATGGAACCTTGATGTTCACAGGAAATAATCCTTTGATTATCAGTACTGGGTGCTGACAACTTGCAATATGTGTTTTATCAGTACTGGGGTTATCAGCCTCAAGGCTGGGAGTCTGGAGTTCTCCTGGAATTATAACTGATCTCTAGACAACACAGATCAATTGTCCTGCAGTAAATGACAGCTTTGAAGGGCAGACTCTATGGTTATACTGTAGAGTGTAGGAGAAACAGAAGTCCTAGAGTGTCATCACATCTGTGCAGAGTTACCTTTCCTCTTCAAACTCCATTTCCCAGGCACCACCCTTAAATCTCCAGGAATTCCCCAAGTCAGAGGTGGCAACTCTAAGTGATCATATTATCATGACAGGGGAGCAGTTGCTGGTCTTGACCAACAAGATCATAGAGGATGTCTTTGTGCACAGAAACAAAGCTAGCCTGGCCTCTTAGCTAAAGATACCAAAAAGGGAGTTTAGAGACCCAGAATAGAATAGCCTTGGAGAGGGGTAAGGAAACAAAGCAGTAACATAATTATATCTGCCTCTTATCATCTCCCTCTTATCAGATGATGATAATTATGTCACCTATATGATGTCACTGTATGCATTGGCTGCCAAGAACAGCCATGCAAAACTTTCACCCTGATGTTCAACATGCTGTATTCTATGTTATGTACCGGTCCTGACAATTTTAACATTGTTTCTAACCTTGTTGTGTTTTTACTGTAATATTTATTACTATTTGGGTAGCTGTTATTATATTGTTATGACCTTTGGCCTCATGCAATAAAATTCTACCTACCTACCTACATAATTATATGGCTGTGTGTAGATTAGAAGCCACCTAATTCATATCAATAGATATTAGATGTCTTGAGGCCCAGATTCAGAAGCATCTGAGTATGGCAAGAATGTCCAACTTTACAGAACTGAAGATATGGTTCAAAGATGGAGTGTATTAACTGAGGGCCAAAAGATATTCGTATGTATGAGACCCTTGTAATTGCCATTTATAATAGACTTTGTTAAGTTAAAAGGAGCACGCATGATCTAACAGTTTTAAGAGGACTTTCCCATTATAGATTGATTTGTGTGGTGTTTGTATGGTTAGCCAAGAATGTGCACTCCTATCAAGTGGAATAGTTAGCTTTTGTTAGGAGACGGTGTTAAAAACCCATAAATATGAGTAGTTGAATTGATCAAGAGCTTCTTCTCAGAAAGGGCCCCTTGCCTATGACCTGCTTATTTCAGGAGTAAGAAACTTTTATGGATCCATGTAATTGCTCTCCATTATTTATCTGTGTAACAATGGTGGACCGTATAGTTTTCTGTTGATCTAGTCAGTGTGTTAAGAATGCAATAGTTATGTTTGAATAAATGCTTTCCCAGGAAGCAGAGATTTTCTAATGGTATTAACTGTGTACTATACTCGTAACAAACCTGAAACATTTCTGAGGTGTACCTGCCTCTGTCCAGAAACTAACTAGACTCCTAGAGTTTCTTAAGTGCATGCCTATATCTGAATTCAGCCTGACCTGAGAAATACAGAACAGTACAGACTCAGGGAGGACCCAGGAATAAATGGTCAAAGGTGGACCTCTCATTCCTTTTCCAGCTGCTGAAAAGCTGGCTGGATCCAACCCGAGGTCTGACTAGCATGAAAGGGGAACAAAACAGCTACTTCTGTTGACTTGAATATTGTGCTTGTATTGATACAACCTGAAAGCATAGCCTTTTTTGGTGGCTGCTCACACCGACGACTCCTGTTCAATGGCAAACCCAAAATCCATGCTGCTGCCAAGCCTGGTGCCTCCCATCCTTTACCCATGCAATTGTTTCTTTGTGCCCAAATGCAGAACTTTGCCATCTGATGGCAATGTGATTGGTTTGAACATTCCCTCCAGTGTATGACTTGGCTGGCTTGCTCGAGCTCCCTGGAGAAACCTGATTAGGTAACACAGCTGGTACAATCAGCTATCTTTGCCCCATTCTCCTCTGCCCACATGGTGGTATGGTTTATGTAAGGCTGAAACAGATCCCTCCCCCGAAGCAGAGTATTAGACCAGTTGACCCCATGGTTCCTTCCAGCCTTCCGATTCTCACAACGGCATTCAAATCATCACTCTTCTTTTTTCACAAACATAACTTTATTAATTTAATACTTTCAGGAATATATCTGTATAACTCTGAAACAGGCTAAATAACTCTGGAGCGGTGTTGCCTAGTTACTATAAGGGAGGGGGGGAAACACCAAAGAAACAAATAGCATAAATACTTTTTACAGGGAAATAAATATGCCTTTCAGTCTTGGAAAATAGAACTATTCCACTGCCAAGTCCATTGCCAGTCCCACTTAGAAGCAAAAAAAAATCCACTGAGGTTTAAAAACAAAAGCCGTAGGAGATCAAACAATGAAGCGTGAATGACTGGGGAGGGGGGGGACATCAGGGGTCGAAATTTTGTATTGTGGCTCTTTGCACTTTACACCACGCAGCCCTGCAAGCAGTGACTTCCCCACCACAGCCGAAGCATGGTGTCAAAGATACAGGGGTGAGAGCGGCCTTTGATTCCTCAGAAAAGAGGCAAGCGCTTAGAACTGCCAACCTCCAGCTGGACTGGATTTCTCCTGGAATCACCCTTCATCTCCAGACAGCAGAGATCAGTTCCCCAGGAGGAAACGGCAGATTCTACGGCATCACATCTCTGCTGAGTTCCCTCCCCTCCCCAGACTCCCCTCTCACCAGGCTCCACCTTCAAATCACCAGGAATTTTCCAGCTTGGAGCTGTTAACCCTACATATGCTTTGCTGAAACATTGCTCAGGACTAGAAGACCCTACTATGCCCTTAGCCAGCCTGGTCCACATCCTACCCTTCTTCCTCAACCTTTGCAAATGGTCTTTTTAAATATATGTTATGTTTACATCCATCTGTTCATCCATCTCATTGATGTCGCTTTCTTCTTCTCCTGTGTTGTGTGCTCTTGTCCCTAACATGGGGCAATTCTGCATCTAGCATTCGCTCCACATTTTCTCAACTGGGAGGACAAGGTGCAGCACAAAACCACATTCAAATACCCCAGGGGCAATGCCTTACTAACTGCAAAATCACACCTGAATGGCCATAAATCTATGTAGAAGGTACCATAAAACCCGATGATCGAAGAAAGCAAAAGCGGCAGGCAGTGTGGAGGGTACCATAAAATCCGTTGGCCACAGAAAGTGAAAGCGGCTTGCAATGCAGAGGGGAATTTCTGCTCCAACATGGGTTTTGTAAAACAACAGAGGGAAAAGCCAATGCCAAATCGCCCAGAGACACCATTTCAAAGATAAATTGGCCCATTTCTTTTGTTTTTCAGTCCCACACACACCCCTAAGTAAAAAGAGTGGTCTACAAAGAGGTGTACACCTGGCTCTGCACATTATAGCAGGACTTTAAGGTCCTCTTCCCTCAACCCTTGTGCTTTTGCAAAATGCCTCCCCAATGACTGCAGGAAGCAAAAGTGAGCCCGTACCATCAGCAGAATACAAAGCACGTATCTCTGGCAATGCTGCGGTGAGACAAGGCACCACGCATGCATCAATGCATTAGTAGACAGCCCAGTTAAAAGCAAAGGACAGCAACATATTATGGGGTGCAATGGAAACCTGCAGGTGAGCGCAACTCCCTTACAGATGTTGTGTCAGTCTAACCTCATGCACATGTGTTTCTTTTAACAGAGAGGTGTTGGGCCTTTGTCAGACCAAATAAGGGCAAGGAAGTCTTGAAGGATGTAGTGGTGTATGGGAACCACCCCTCTTTCAGTCTGATGGGTCATACGAACCCCGCCCCCATGCTAAACTCTTAGGCCAATGGCCACTTCTGTGAGCTCAATTCCACTCTCCTCCGCATCCAGCTATTCAAGGAGTGTCTGATAGCTTTTGACAGCATCAGCCCTCAGTATCAGATGGGGACGACCACTGTGCCCATTGCATCCCCTCTTTCTGTCCCATTTGATCCTGGTTCCATCAAAAAGGGAGGGACATCAGGCAAAAAACCCCTCTACACTCCCAGGCTGGGTCTCACGAAAAAAAACTCATGCTAGTAGGAGTTCTCAAGCTCAGGCTGGCTGGCCTTACTGCCCCTGACCCTTGAGAGACGTGGTTTTTTGTTCTTCTGAGGCCGGGCAGTCTCTTTGCTGAAATCTTTAAGCTGGGAACGGTTGTGGTAGCGGGTGTACCGTTTGCACTTGCAAGAGGTGATGGCTCTGATCTTGATAGTCCGAGTGTCCTCGTCAGGGCAGGCGAGCTGGACCCGCTGTGGGCGACTGTGTGCGGGGATGCAGCGGTAATCCAGAGCATTCTGCCGCCACCATTTGCCCTTGCCAATGGAGTTAGGCAGGAGATGGGAGGGCAGGCACTGCCCGGAACAGACCAGCTCCTTGACTGGCTTAATGCTGCGGCACAGACCATTGGTGATATAGCGAGTAGAATACATCTCCCGACAGGTGAACTCCTGAGGCTCTGGAAGGAAGGAAACATGAATTATTTAGAGAGAAGAGGAACCTTGGCACCTGAGCCATCTTGTAGAAAACAAGGAATCAGAGCACACCATCAGTTACAGGGAATACAAGCTGGATAAGACCAGAAGTGCATCTCATTCAGGTGTCTGCTCCGGGATAAGAACATTCAACCTTACACATTTAGATCATAAGTTCTTTGGATGTAGAACTGGTGCTTTCTCACTTGTGATGCTCTCTAAAGTAGTGTTGATGGCACTATGCTATTAAACCCAGGCTTATTGTTAAATTAATTGGTTGAAAACTTTTAACCAGTTAAGGTGTCCCAGATTAACAGGGCATCCATTTTTTAAGAGCCTGGAGAGCCAGTTTGGTGTAGTGGTTAAGTGCATGGACTCTAATCTGGAAGAACCAGGTTTGATTCCCCACTCCTCCACTTGCACCTGCTGGATGACCTTGGGTAAGCCATAGTTCTGGCACAGCTGTTCTTGAAAAAGAGCAGTTTCTGTCGGAGCTCTCTCAGCCCCACCTACCTCACAGGGTGTCTGTTGTGGGGAGGGGAAGGGAAAGGAGTTTGTAAGCCGCTCTGAGACTCCTTTAGGTAGTGAAGGGCGGAGTATAAATCCAATCTCTCCTCTTCTTCTTCTTAAAATTAAAATCATTATTTTTAATAATTTCGAAAAACCAACAGGTGACAAGAATTATCTTGAAAGATGTATTCCCCCGTCTTTCACACACAACAGGGAATGTCTCTTCTAAGACAGACCCTGCTGTGACACATCTTCTAAAAACAAGGAAAACATCTTTCTTCTCAAAACAAAGAAAATATCTTTCTTTGGGCTATTGTTGTGTTCACAGGCAAATACAGGCAGATGTTACTGATTACTCAGCCCAGTGTTTCATGATTCATTGTCTAAAATTTCTTGAACATGGTGACAACCCTAACAGTAGCTCATGCAGTCCCTACCAGAGTGTACCGTAAGCCCCAGCATGGAGCGAGTAAATGCACTGTGAGAAGCAAACAGGGCAAGTGCCTGCCTGTTCCTAGCTATGGCTACCAGACAGCTGTTCTACAGAAGAAATTCCTCCCACTTTCCCAGAGACTACATTGGGTGGTTTCCAGTGAATTTTTCCATTTGATCTTACCAAATTCTCCTCCATGCTACAGCCCCTTTCCCGCATTCCTTTGTCCATGCAGATTCTATGTCAAAATTTTTCACCAGTGGGAAAGCTGTTTGGAGTCAATCCACTATTGGAAGATATGTGTCACTCACTAATTTTCCCAGTGTTCAAGGTATGAAAGCCAAAGTGAGAGAAGTATAAATAAACACATGGAGCAGAGGTCCATCAGTGGCTATTAGCCACAAAGTACAGATGGGGCGATGTCTGGGGCAGTGATGCTCTGTATTCTGGGTGCATGGGGGGCAACAATGGATGGTCTTCTTGAGTTCTGGCCCTGCTGATGTACCACCTGATAGCCCCTGGGCTTTGGCCACTGTGTGACACAGAGTGTTGGATTGGATGGTCCATTGGCATGATCCAACATGGCTTCTCATATGTTCTTATCTTCTTAAATATCCCCAAAAAACTAAATGAGAAACCACCTGATGTGAGACAGCCCCCTAGTTAACCATCTTCTCATGTGGCTGCCTTAGCTGGGTGAAAATCAGAATGGAATCCTGTGGCAACCACAACTTCACGTGAAGGGATCAGGCAGGAGACCAGACCAGAGAGCTCAGTAAAGATTCACAAGTCCAGTCAAAGGGCATCAAATTTTCACGGACGTGACCAACCATAGAAAATGTTGAATCACCCCTAAAATGTTTGGCTAGACTCTTAAAAGGAGTTCTGCATGCTGTGCCGTGATCTTTCCTAGATCCTTTGTCTAATTGTTGGCACTTTTCACAAGGTAATGATTCCATAACATTCTGAATATTCAGTGAGAGGTCTCTAATAGGCCAGTACAGACACACAAATGGGGGGAAATTGAATCAGATATTTTGTTTCAAGTTATAACTACAGTATTAACACAACTGGAGAAATTCTAGTTTCTGAGTTGTACCGTTTCAGAGTTTACACAGTTGAATGCCCCACTGTAGAAAAACATAGAAACACTAGATGTCATGGGAAAAACTAGACTAGAAGCCCCTTGTAGTCTGAAATGGCATGGCTAAGAAACACGTGGACTTCCTCACCTGCTGTTTATAACTAGACCTGCGTTCGTCTTTACAGGACCTTGGAGAGCTCACAACAAAAGTAGATGTTGCTCCAGCAATGGACAGAGCTCTCAAATAGCAGCGTAGAATTGCTGAAATCTCTAAGCCACAGCTCTCAAGTGAGAAATGTCCAAAGAGGGTTGTCCCATAAGTCTTCAAATAAGTACTTCTACTTTGAAAAAAATCCTGGGCTCCTTGCACTTGAGTTAATTGCTAACAGGTCATGCTTTTAGGACTTCAGCATGTCCTGTTCATGCCACTTAGCATTGCTAATGCACTCTGCAGTGTCCAAAGCGCTTCACACTCATTATTTTAGTAATCCCCACAACACCCCTGTAGAATAGGCTAGGATAATTATCACCAAATTGCTGATAGAAGCCGGGGCTGACATGATAAGTTTTATAACTCTGTAATGTATCCCAGGAGTATTTTGTTCATGTTGCAAACTGCAAAGGCAAGTTGCCATTGAGACAGTGGCCACTCGTGAATACTCTATTTTACGATTGTATGGAAAGGATGGCGCAACTCTTACATGCTTAGGGCCAGGCTACATGTGATGTTGCATTCCTGTGACTGAAATCTGGAAGTGCAATTTGACCTTAAAAATCAGTCACAAGGTGGGAGTGATGCAGAGTGAGGCTGGGTTGCTGGGGAACAGGGTTGATTCTTTTACCTGTGCTGTTTCCCCAGTCAAAACTGGGCCTGAAACTACCTGTCCCATCTTTCTTTCCCCTTATAGGGGCTAATAACTGCCCAAGGGGGACATTGGGATCAGAGAAATGATGAACTGCCTTTTTCTTAGCACCAAAGCCCTGATTCCCCCTTAACATGCTCCTTGTGACCCTACCAGACCCACATAGTCCAGGATCGCTATATAGAGTCAGGCAACGGCAAACCAGCACTGTTCATCTCTTGCCTTGAACACCTCAACAGGGTCGCCATAAGTCAGCTGTGACTTGACCACATTTCCCACCACCACCACCACAGCACTGTCATAATATCAAGGCAGCTGACCACTGATAGGCCACTGAGTTAGATTTGAGAAAAGGGTCAATTTTTCACTTTGTACTCATTTATGGGGAAACTGTTACGAAGTAATAACCAGGTGATAGATATCTCTCTGTAAAAGTTACACAAGATTATGGCCCCAATGGCCCCTTGTGCTGGAAATATTAAAAAATCTGACCATTTAGAGTAGATTCTCCACTTACTATGAAATATTGCATCAATATTGCTAGAGCAGTTAGAAAAATAATTGAAGTGTCCTCTAGCGCTGTTCATATTCCTGTTGACCTTTGAAAGGTACAAATAATAAATATGGAGTATTACTATCTTTCCAAGTAACAGCAGCAAGTATTGGTGACATTTCAACCCTGAAGGAGAAGGAAAAATACCTACAATAGAAGAGTCCAATAGCACCTTAAAGACTATCAAAATTTGGGGCAGGATGTGAACTTTCGTGAGTTACTGTTCACTTCTTCAGATAATGGTGACTCACAAAAGCTCATAGGTCAAGGTCAAGGTTTCCCTTGCTCAAAAGCCAGTCAAATCTGACTCTAGAGGGCAGTGTTCACCTCCGTTTCCAAGCTGAAGAGCCAGCACTGTCCGAAGACATTTCCGTGGTCATGTGGCTGGCATGACTAAACGCCAAGGCACACAGAATGCTGTTACCTTCCCACCGAAGCAGTACCTATTTATCTACTTGCAGTTTCTTGCTTTTGAACTGCTAGGTTGGCAGGAGCTGGGGCCAGAGACGGGAGCTCACTCCGTCACGCGGCACTCGGGTCTCGAACTGCCAAAGCTACCAACCTTCCAGTCTGCAACTCAGCATCTTAACCTCTGAGCCACCACAGCCCCTCTCAAAACCTCATGCCCTTCCATAAATGTTGTCAGTCTTTAAGGTGCTACTGGACTCTTGATCTTTTCTACTGCTATAGAGAGATTAACACAGCTTGATCAATCTACAATAGAAGAGTGAGAGCACAAAGTCATTGTATGGATCAAAAGGTAGTTCACTAAGTTAGGACCAAAGGATTGGATCCTGCCAGCTTTTTCACTAAACCTTGCCTAATTCCTCTCTGTATTGAATCCCCCTGGCATGGATGTCTCCGGTTCAGGCAGTTCCTCAGATTCCCAGCATGGAGTTTTTGCGGTGGCCAAAAAGGGGTCTCTCTCTCTCTCTCCTCCATTTCTTCACCAGCTGGAAAGCTAGTTGGATCCTACTCAATGAAGGCAGTCCAAAATGCGGCCAACCAGTTCCTCTGCATGGCCTCCTGGCTCTGGGATTGAGAGGTTTAGTACCTCTGAAAGCGGAGGTTCCCCTCAGTCACCATGGCTAGCAGCCATTGATAGACTTATCCTCCATTAATCTATCTAATTCCCTTATTAGAACGTGACAAAAAAAGCCCTGCTGGATCAGACCACTAGTCCATCTAGTCCAGCATCCTGTCTGACACAGTGGCTAATGGAAGCAAGCTTCAGAAACATATAAATCAAGAGATGTTAAAAGGACAGTGGTCAGTTTTTTTCTAAGTTAGAGGACAGAGAAGGACTCTTGAGTAACATCCTGCTGGTATATTGGGCTGGACCCCATATTTAGTTCACTTGCACAAGCAGCATGCAAGGTGATTCTTTTTGTTCCTTTCCCTTACCCTATGAAAGCATACGCACATTTATGCATGCACACAAACATTCTGACCAATTCCCCAAAAGCAGTTGCTGCGCCCTTGATCCTTGGGTTCAAGAAGACGCAAGAGAAATCAGGGGGAGATGTAGGTCAAAATGCAGCCGCACAGCAAATAGTGGGAAACTGAGCAGTACAACTGGGGGAAATCGGAAACCGAGGGTGCAACAACTGCTTTTGCGGAATCGGTGACACTGTTTCCAAGGGTCCGTGGACCCCAGGAAGCAGGGCAGCGGGCTGCCGTGAGAAAGCAGACCACACAAGTTTTCCTTGTGTGAGTGCTGCTTAGGAAGACATTTTTAGGATCCCCCACCCCTGAAATGTTTCCAGCTCTGCCTAGAGAACGTAGGAATGATATATCCTTTGTTTGGCTGCCCAGGAGGAAAGCATACACTTTGAGCACATGAAGCTGACTTTCATCCAGTTATGCCATTTACCATGGACAGCCTTCCCTACTCTGACCAGCAGCAGTTCTCCAGGGTCTTCAGTGGATGTCTCTCACATCCACTCTCTGATCCTTTTGGCTGGAGAGGCTGGGCTTGTCCCTGGGACCTTTGCAGAGCCTTTCCTGCCAAGCTCTGCAAAGATCGTGAAAGGGAGGGCAGGAAGGGTTGCATCAGTGCTTAGTTCTTGCAGCCCTTTCTTACATGCCCAGGGAAATGCTGATCGTCACTTTGGGGTCAGGACAGCAATTTTTCTCCAGACCAGTTTGGCCCGGGATCCTGGAGGTTTTTTTGCTATCTTCTGGGCATGGAGCAGGGGTCACTGGGAGTGTGGCGGGGAGGTACCTGTGGATTTCCTGCATTGTGCTGGGGGTTGGACTAGATGACCCTGGCTGCGGTCACACACACGAAAAAATCCACGTTGAATCCACTTTCAGTGCACTTTCCAATGGGATTTTGCCAGTCCACACAGTAAAGTCCAGTTGGAAAGTGCACTGAAAGTGGATTCAAAGTGAATTATTTTGTGCGTGTGACTGCAGCCGGTGATTCTAAGCCACAGCACCTCACCCGCACTAATGAACACACCTTTCTTGTTTATTTACTTTATTGATACCTCACCTTTCTCCCCAATGGGAACCCAAAGCAGCATGCATCGTTCTCCTCTCCTCCACTTTATCCTGACAATAACCCTGCGAGGTAGGTTACACTGAGAGTGTGTGACTGGCCCACCTAGCAAGCTTCCATGGTGAAGCAGAGATTCAAACCTGGGTCTCCCCAGATCCTAACATGACATACTAACCACCGCACAATTCTGCCTTGTCCACTGGTCTATCAAGGTCAGAATTGTCCACTCTGATCAGCAGCAGCTCTCCACAGTTTCAGACAAAGTTCTTTCATTTCCCCTGCTACCTGATCCTTTCAGCTGGTGATGCTGGGGATTGAAACTGGGACCTTCTGCATAGCAAGCAGATGCTCTACCACTGAGCCACAGCCCTGTCCAGTTCCAATGAATAGCTGCAACAGCCCACGGGTAACCCAGAGAGCAGCACAGATGCTCTCAGTCTGGGGGTGTTCGAGAAGGGGCTTGGATCTTGGAGGTGGTGGCAGGCGCTTTACGGGGAGAAGAGAGGGATCATCACACAAGCAAAATGGATTTTGTAGTGGTGCAAATCAAAGGCAGGTCAATGGGTTGTGAGCTCTGTGTGTGTGATGACGCAATCCCAGCATTGTTAACCAATGTGCCGAATCTTGCCCAAACTCTCTTTGGTTTGTGTGGTCAATGTATGGACTCTTTTCAGAATCCAGCCAGGCAGGACTGATGGAAAGCAGACTCTGTGCCCTGTGGCGACTTGTGCTTTTTGCATAAACCAGGAGGAAGATGGAGGAAAGGAAACGTTCTACAAGCTGAATGGGGAAGACGATTGCAGACCCTTTCCCATCCAGATCATCCGAACTCAAAAGCCGCAGCTGACACTGAAATTAGTCCTCTTGCACAATCTGACCTGTTGAGTTTTAGAACATCAGATGGACACCAAAAGACATTCAGTACTTTTATTTGTTCTAAATAAAAAAAACCCAACATTCACAATTGGGATAATGATTAGAAATGTTGGGAGTGTATACAAATTAGGAGAACTGGCCCATTTATGGGTGTGTAGGTGCTTTCACACATGCTAAATAATGCAGTCTCCACTTCAGCAGCCATTTGCAAGTGGACTTTGCCATTCCACACAGTAAAATCCACTTGCAAAGTGCATTGAAAGTGAACTGAAAGTGCATTATTTAGTGTGTGTGGAAACACCCTGTGTGTAGAGTGCCATTAAGTCACAGCAGACTTACGGTGACCACAGCAAGGGGCTTTCTAGGCCAGTGAGAAGCAGAGGTGGTTTGCCATGGTCTTCCTCTGCAGAGCCTTCCTTGGTGGTCTCCCTTCCAAGTACCAACCCTGCTTAGCTTCCAAGATCTGACGAGATGGAGCCATACCATGCTGCCTTCCCTTCTGGCCTCATTTATAAACCACCAAAAATAAATATCCATTGGTAAAAGACCCATGATGAAATTAACAAGCAGCTCCATTTCCTATCAGCTGCGTTTCTTCCTGCAACAGGTTATTTCCACAGGCAACAAATCATCTTCTATGCTAATACTCTCCTCGAACACCCAGTTTCCTGTGGAACATCCTGATATGTAGCTCTCCTTTGGGGAATCCAGGCTCCTTTAGTGTATGCCGTCTCCGCTGTCCAGCCCTGGGCAGAGGAGTGGCTCAGCCTACGCAAGAGGGAAGAACTCTTCCCTTGGGATCTTTTTCTCATCAGCCAACCAAGTGTGCAGAAAGTTACTATTGGGACATTTCCTAAAATCCAGCTCTTTTGCTCACTTTTCCTTCTGGGACAAAAGAGGGAAGGAAAGCATGCCAACTTTTGTTGTGTTCTGCACATTCGCAGCCTGCTCCTTCATAAGGGAGCGCATGAATTACTTGTGAGTAAGCATCCCAAACTATCAGGAATACAGAGGAAGCAAAACTGCTGCCAGGAAAGGGTACCTGCTTGCAAATGAACCTGTCAAGGAAAAGCGCTGCAGCTTCGTCCCTTAACAAGCACTTACGTGGGGACCCAAAGTGGCTTCTGTTGTTGTCCACTCCTGCACCTTATCCTCACAACAACCCTGTGAAGATAGTTAGGCGGAGAGTATATGACTGGCCCGAGGTCACTCAGCCAGCTTCCATGGCAGAGTGGGGATTCGAACCTGGCTCCCCCAGATCCTAGTCCAACATTGTAATTACTATACCACACTGAGTCCACCCACCACCGCTACTATCGCTGCCACCATGTCTTCCATCTGAGGCTTCGAGGAGAAACATAGTTCCTCAGCATGTGAGTGGAGAATTACAGGGAAATAACTCAAGATGGGTGTGAGTCGACCTCTGGAATCACTCCACTCTCCAAGATATAAGGCTGGGGGGGACTCACATTCTAGCTGTATCTGAAGAAGTGAGCAGCAACCCACAGAAGCTCATCTCCTGCCACAAATTTTGTTAGTCTTTAAGGTGCTCCTGGGCTCTTGCTCTTTTCTACCACTAGGGAAATAATTGTTTCGAGCTGAGCAGCAGAGCCTTAATAAGGTCATTAGCTCCAGATAAGGTACATAAAGCACTAGCAGATCCCAGACCAGGGAAAGAAGAGGGTGCATAACAAAGGGCCCAGCCAAAGTGGAAGGCACAGTGGCACGTGACATTCAAAGCCTTGAGCCAGTTCTGTGGTGTTAACATTAACATCTACGCATTTCGCATGGAAAACAGAAAGCTTAAGGAGAGCCCTTTGTTATGCAACTGAGCTTTCTGCAGTTAGGTTTGCAGATGAGGGTAAGGTTTGTCACAGTAGCTTCACAAGTGACACGGGCTAGTCAGTGATTTAAAAAAATGACAAAATGATTTTTACTGGGTCACTGAATGTGAAAGTTTCCATGTCACACAGAGTTCTTTGTCAGATTCTCATTGAGCAGGGCAATTGATGACAACGCTCCAGTTAAAAAGGGCTCTCGTCACCAAACCATTAACAAATCCTGCCACAAAAGGTGCCTGTCTTTGTACATCCCCCCCAGAACCTTCTGTCCTGTGACAGCCCAAGCTAGCCCGATCTCATCAGAACCTAAGCAGGGCTGGCCCTGCATTTGGATGGGAGACCTCCAAGGAACACCAGGGTCATGACGCAGAGGCAGGCAATGGCAAACCACCTCTGAACCTCTCTTGCCTTGAAAACCCTACACAGATGCCAAACATCAGTTGTGACTTGATGGCACTTTCCGCCACCGTTGCAGTGCCCCAGCCAGTCGAGATGTTCCCGCACACCAGAAAGCCCAAAGGTGCCTCTGTTTTCCTTACCGATCTGGCCCAGAGAAACCTGGGGGTGCCTCTCTCCTTGCTGTGCCCGGTTGCTCATGGTGTCATTCTCGCTTTGGGTGTAAGGCTGCTGGTCCTCCACTGGCATCTCGGTATACTCAGGAATGATCTCCGTGGCATCGTTTTTAAGCACTTGCCACCCTTTCCCAGCAGGGAAGGCAATCTGGAGCAAGAGGCAGATGGAGCAGACAGCCGGAGAGGTCTGCATGGCAGCAGGCAGCCGTGGGAAGGTCTCTCCAGCACTCGGGTCCTCTGGAATCTTCAGCCAGGAGAGATTATTCTCCTTTTTAAATTGCTTCTTAGAAACCGGCCAGCCAATGATGGGGAGTGGGAAGGGCCCGGGGTGTGTGAGTGTGTGTGTGTGAAGAGGAGGGGGGGCGAGGACTGCTTCCTACCAATTTGTCTGCAGAAGGCCAGGAATCCTGTGGGCGGCTGGGAGGGCGGCTGTGGCCCGAACATGCCATACAGTGTTTCTCTTCACGCACACTTTTCTCACTTGTTTCATTCCTGGACAACGGCAAAAAGAAAACAAAAACTGGCAAGGCAAAGCTAGTATTTCCTCAGGGCAGCTGCCAGAACTTTTGTTTCCAGTTTAAAAAATTCAAACCTTTTTTGTCTCCTTGACTTTAATCGTTTTCCAGATCTTTAAAACCGGGGGCTAGCTTTTTCACTATGTCCTCCCCAGTTCTCACTACAGCTCCCATCCCGCGTGGATTTATTCCTGCAGGTCCTGTGAACCCCTTCATGAAAAGGAGGGCTCACAAGGAGGCTGTGGCTCAGTGGAAGAGCCTCTGCTTGGCATGCAGAAGGTCCCATGTTCAATCCCTGGCATCTCCAGTTAAGATCAGAGAGTAGGTGATCGGAAAGACCTCTGGCTTGAGACCCCGGAGAGCTGCTGCCAGTCTGAGCAGACAATACCAACCTTGATGGACCAAGGGTCTGATTCGGTATAAGACAGCTTCATGTGTGTTTGTGTGTGCGACCCTTCCTTCCATTCTTACCAGCTCAAAGCCCAGCTGGATCCAACCCCAGGCTTCCTCCCCCCCACAATGCTGTACTGCACAAAGTGCTAATTAGAATCATGGAACTCTACAGTTTCAAGAACCACACAGACACAATCCAGATTCCCCCTTGGCTCGGCTACACGTAACCACAAGCAAGGAGGATGACACATGTAGAATTTCCAAGTAGCAACCACATGCTCAACAGGCATATTAATTGGTCTTGTTTCTCCGGAGACCGATTAAGTGTCAGTTACGAAGTTTCCATTGTAAGAGGTCAGAGACTCATCTCTGAAAATGGCGGTTTCCAGTCGAAACCCCATTTGGTGATCGGAATCCCAAGCGGCTCCGGGATGTGTATGGGTGGATCCAGATCGACATTTGTTCTGACAGATTTCATTATACTTCGCTTTGTTCTTCCCTGGCTCAGTATTAATCTTCAGGCATTTCCTATAAATAGGCAAGCTGGTGTTTTCCCATCTTCGCCAAGCTCGGCAACTGGCTCCTTTCTTGTTGCACCCTGACCGAGCCACAGTAATCCATGTGACAGTAATCCATACAGACTACTGTAACTTGCTCTACCCTGGCCTGCCCTTGAGACTGATCCAGAAACTCCAGCTGATCCGGAATGCGGCAGTGGGAACGCTATGGATGGCACATATTTGGCCTGTGCTGCGCCAGATACACTGGCTTCCAGTGGAATACTGAGTCCGGTTCAAGGTCTTGGTATTGACCTTTGGGACCTTGAGCGGTCTGGGACCAATGTATCTACGGGACTGTCTCCTCCGGTATGTCCCTGGGAGAGCCTTGTGCCCTACTGATAATCTGCTGGTGGTCCCCGGCCCTAGGGATGTCCAGCTGTCCTTGACCAGGGCCAGGGCCTTTTCAGTGCTGGCCCCGACCTGGTGGAACTCTCTGCCAAATGACATCAGGGCCCTGTGGGACCTTATGCAATTTCACAGGGCCCGTAAGGCAGAGATGTTCCACCAGGCTTTTGGTTGAGGGCAGCAATGGTTTTCCCTTGGCTGGCACCCCTCCCGACTCGGAATTGGTATTATGAGTTCCCTCTCCCCCTGCCCAGAACCTGGCTTGGTAGTCCAGAGTTGGGGGTAGGAATTTTCAGATGCCATCATCATGGACTCTATTTGGGTCTTTAGTTTTATTCAATTGCTTAGTGGAATTTTTAATGTCTTTAATGTCTTTCTGGTGCTATGCCTTTATGTACATCGCCCAGAAGCTGGCATAAGCTGGGATAGGGTGATTAACAAATTCAATAAATAAATAAATAAATAGCTTGCTCCTTAAAACTATGAGCTGAGTGACACAAGGACACAGTTCTGCTTCAAGAACATCAGAAGAGCCCTGCTGGATCAGACCAATGGTCTATCTTGCCCAGCATCTTGTCTCACACAGTGGCCAACCAGGTCCTCTGGAGGGCCAACAACAGGGCAGAGAGGCTGAGGCCTTCCCTTGATGTTGCCTGCTGGCTCTGGGATTTAGAGGCCCAGTGCCACTGAATGTGGAGGTTCCCCTCAGTCACCATGGCTAGTAGCCATTGACAGACGTATTCTCCATGAACCTACCTAATCCACTTTTAAAGCTGTTTATTCCTGTGGCCAGCATTACATCCTCTGGCTGTGAATCACTCTCTGTGATTCTCTAGTTGAAAGGATCAGGTGACCTCTGCCTGAGACCCTGGAGAGTTGCTGCCAGTCAGAGCAGGCAATGCTGATCTTGGTAGACCAGTGGTCTGACTCCATACAGGGTAGTTTTGTGTGCTGAGCTGGAGCTGCGGCTCAGCAGGAGAGAATCTGCTTGGCATGGAAAAGGTCCCAGGTTCATTTTGCAGGATCACCAGAATCAGGTGGGAAGGGATGATGCGAAAGACCTCCCCCTGAGACCCAAGAGAACTTCTGACAGTCGAGAGTAGAGATGTTTATCTTAAAGAATTTTGCAAGGTAGCAGGTGGAAATCTCAGTGAAAATAAAGAGCAAAAGGGAGAAGGACTATGAAGACCAGAGCAAGACCTCTGGCTAAAATTCCAGACCAATCTGGCAAAAATTCTGTCTCTTTGATGAAGGGGTGGGGTGAGGAAGATCAGAAAGTGGAGCCCAAAAAGTGACAGCTTGCAGAATCCTGGACTCAATCTCTTCCTCACACACCTTCATGTGGCAGCCAAGTTCGAGTGAGGGATCCGAGGGACCTGGGTTCAAATCCCCACTCTGCCACTGAAGTTCTCAATGGGTGGCTGTAGGAGTTTGTGTTGCATTCTTCTAAGGAATATTCTAAAGAGAGGAAAACTGATTATAGCCATGTTCCCATACAATTTCCAGGGAAACACAGGCCTATGCAAAATTGCCTGGGCATGTGGCATTATCAGACCATAGGATATAAAGTCAAGCCCTGGAATCTCGTTTTGGGTGTCAAGTAGGGTTGCCAGCCTCCAGGAGATAGCTGGAGATCTCCTGAGAGCACAACTGATCTCTAGGTGCCAGAGATTAGTTCACCTGGAGAAGACTGCCGCTTTGGAAGGTGGACTCTCTGACATTATGCCCCACTGAAGTCCCTCCCATCCCAAAACCTCCACCCCCCAAATCTCCAAGTATTTCCCAACCCAGACCTGGTAGGGCTCAGCTGTGGATCATGTGAAATAAAAAGTAATATTAGGGGGCAAAGTGTCTCTGATCATGCAAAGATCTGTCTTCTCTGAAAGAAGTCACTGCTAATACAAACACACACACTTTTAGCATGAAGATAGGTTCAGGTGGGGTAGCCATGTTGGTCTGAAGCAGCAGAACAAAGTTCGAGTCCAGCGGCATCTTTAAGACCAACAAAGTTGTGTTCAAAGTATAAGATTCCATGTGCAAGCACACTTCCTCAGATACAGCGACACAGAATTCCCTCAACCATTACATATTATCTATTACTATTACCTATATGTAATGGCTGAGAAAACTCTGTTTCACGGTATCTGAAAAAGTGTGCTTGCACACGAAAACTTATGCCTTCAATAACACTTTTACCAGTGCGATACAGTCAGAATGTCAGACTAGGATCTGAGAGACCCAGGTTCAAATCCCTGCTCTGCCATGGAAGCTTGCTGGGTGACCATAGACCAGTCAAATACAGCTTAGCCTACTTCACAGGGTTGTTGTGAGTATAAAATGGAGGACAGGAGAATAAACGTGTGCTGCTTTGGGTCCCCATCAGGGAGAAGGAAGATTATAAATAAAGTGTAAAAAAAAAAATCAATGTACTATTTCCCCAAAGGAGTTGTGTAATGAGACACCTTCTGCTTGATTGGTCCTTAATGTGAATGTGTTGGGAGAAAATAAAGTCTGCATAGGGTTGCCAGGTCCCCCCTGGCCACTGGCAGGTGATGGGCGGGGTAGGGTTGCCCAATCCAGGTTGGGAAACTCTTGGCAGTTTGGGGATGGAGTCTGGGGAGGACAGGGACCTCAGTGGGGGACAATGCCACATAGTTCACCCTCCAAAGCAGCCATTTTCTCCAGGGGAAATTATCTCTGTCACCTGGAGAGGAGCTGAAATTCTGGGGGGTCCCCAGGTCTCACCCGGAGGCTGGCATCCCTAGTCAAAGGAAAGAAGGGTGATGGAATGTTGACATAAATAAATGTCTGAGGACAGCTGGCTGGCCGAGGATGCTTTTTATCAATGGATGATTTCCTGAGAATCGTGGCACAAACAAGGGATTTCATTCACAGGGAAACAGGATGCAAGAAGGGAACACCTCCAGACGCATAAACACAAGGGGAAGCCGTCTGATGCAAGGGAAGCTTAGGAGGGAAGAGGCGGAGGAGAGAGCAAATTGAACATCTGCTTTTTCGGTTCGCAGTTGGGAACAGAAGTGGGGATATAATTCAAAACATCAGAACGGGTCCCCTTGATGGACAATGCAAAATGTGTGTGGGGGGGGAGGCTGCTTTGGAAGAAGGGAGGAACAGGCAGCTGCTACTGAGGAGCAACACACACGTGACATGTATGTACGTATTATAACCCCTTTGGCAGCCACTTCTGGGGAGAAAGCGATGCCAGAAGGCGATGATTTGCAGGGGGAAAGTAGCAGGAGAGAAGTTGATCTCCACAGCCATCATAAGTGCTCTGACAGATTATCCAAATCTGGTTTGGGTCATCATAAGGAACAGCCTGGTAGGTAGGAGTAGCATCAATACACACAAAGTTGCTGTATACTGAGTCAGACTCTTGGCCCATCAAGATCAGTATTGTGTGCTCAGGCTGGCAGCAGGGGTCTCAGGAGAAGGTCTTTCACGTCAACTACTGCCTCATCATTTCGACAAGAGATTCAGGTTGCCTCATACCAGGCAGCAGGAATTCTCCCGCTTTAGGCTGCAGGGCTCTTGCTGCTTTCCTCCAGGCAGGGGGACGGAAATGGGAGGGGAACAGCATTGCATTCTGTATGTTGCAACATTGCAACCACTCCATGGCACTCTAGAAATTCCACAAAGCTCTATGGTAAGATTTGCGGGATTTCTAGAGTGTCATGGACTGGCTGTGATGTCACTTCTGGGTTTTTAGGGGAAATGATGTTGCAACACTCACAATGCTGTTGCCCTCCGTTTTGGGAATGCCTAGGTCATCGGAGAAGGTTTGCGATGTCACTTCTGGATTTTTACTGGAAGTGAGTTTGCAATGCACACATGGCTTTTTAAGCCCACCCCACCCCTCACCCCCCACCCCAAGTTCCTGCTATTTGCAAGAGCTCCTGCTATTTGCCAGGGACCTTCTGCGTACAAAGCTGATGCTTTACCATTGAGCCATGGCCCCTCCCCCCAGTTTCCTCTGTGGAACGTTACCTGGTGAATGGATACCTGGACTGGAGGAAGAGACAACCATGAAAGAGCAGCTGAATCCCCTTAAGGGTGTGTGCCTGGAGCAAATCAACATTTAGTTCACTGAACTGTTACCATTCCCTGTACCTCAGAGCTGACGGGCAGTAATAGTTCTTAGGAGGTGGCGGATTCAAGTCTCAGCTCTGCCATACACCTACCACTCTCGGGCAAGCCACAAATTCTTCACCTCTCACACACACCCTGCATCTGTCATATAATAATAGTAACTGTGTCATCAAATTGCAACCAACTCATGGCAACTCTAGGAGCATGGGGTTTCCAAAGCAAGCGATGAGTAGAGGTGGTTTGCTATGGCCTTCCTCTGCCTGGCAACCCCAGTGCTCTCCCTGGTGGTCTCCCATCCAAGCACTAGCCAGGTCCGACCCTGGAAAGCTTCTGAGTCCTGATGAGCCTGGGCTAGTCCAAGCTGCCATGTGTCATACAGGGGAAGGGTATCCCCGGCCTACTTTACAGGGTCGGTCGTTTAGGCACGTGAAGTACTACCCTGAAGGCACTATGATAATGCTGGTTATGATTACATACAACAAAGGAAGCTGTGAACACATTCGCCACACTGCAAGCCTCTTTTGAGGCTCTTCGTCCACAACGATGAAGATGACGATGATGATGATAGGAGGAGGAGGAGCCCTGGAGTCGGATTCGACTGGCTTTTGAGCAAGGGAACCTTTACCTTTACCACACATTTCTGTCTCAGCTCAGGAAGGATGGCTCCAGTGCAAACTAATGTATGCAGCAGCCAAATCACTCACTCACAACTTTAATGCCAGTAGCTCACAAAAGTAGAATTTTTACTCACCAGGCTCCACAGCTTAGAGGGAGCATTAGTGAGAGTTACACCAGGAGCTCCAACTTTGTGGAAATTTTATGGAATAGAGCAGAGCTGAGCTGGCATGTGGGCCTGAACACAGAGATACGAGGAACCACCACAGACCCTCCAGGCAATGATTCCCTCTTTAGGCCCTCCTTCCCATCACCCAGGCCTCATGCACACAGGTCACAGTAGACGGCACGATTTCCACAGGTCCATGGGCCCTTGGTTTCCCCCACACACACACACTCCTGTCTTACCTCTCTTGGCAGCTCTGCTCCCACAAAGAGAGGTGATCCTTCTGGTTCAGAGATGGTGTGACTCTAGGGTTGCCAACTCCAGCTTAGGAAATTCCTGGAGATTTGGGAGCATTGTGTGGGGAGGGTGAAATTGGGGGAATGGAAGGAGGAGGAGAAGAAGAAGAGATTGGATTTATACCCTGCCCTTCACTACCCGGAGGCGTCTCAGAGCGGCTTCCAATCTCCTTTCCCTTCCCTTCCCTACATCAGACACCCTGTGAGGAAGGTGGGGCTGAGAGAGCTCTCTTGGGGACTGCCCTTAAGAGAACAGCTCTAAGAGAACTCATGACAGACCCAAGGTCACACCTGCAGCCGCATGTGGAGGAGTGGGGAATCAAACCCGGTTCTCCCAGATTAGAGTCCACGTTCCTAACCACTACACTACTGGAGCACAATGGAGATATGATGCCATAGAGTCTGTCCACTGAAGCTGCCTTTTCTTCCAGGGAAAGTGATCTTCATAGCCTGGAGATCAGTTGCAATTCAGGAAGAACCCTGTCCCATCCACCTGGAGATTCAGCAGCCCTTTCCGCCTCTTTTCTGAGGAACCGAAGGCCGCTCTTGTCCCTGTATCATTGAACTTTGTCCTATCAGCTGTTATGGGGAAGTCACTGTTTGCGGGGCGGTATGGGGTGTGCCGTCTTGCCACACAAACATTCACTCCTTGATGCCCCCCTTTCCCCGTCCTCCCCAGCTCTTCATATCCTTATTGAGCCACAAGTCATTCTTATCTACCAAAGCCTCCATTTCCTCCAGGGGAACTGATATCTGCAGTCCGGAGATCTGTTGCAATTCCAGGGGAGCTTCAAGCCCCCGGGGAAAGTTGGCAAACCTAGTATGCAGAGCCCTTCCCCCTGCCTTTCAAAGAACTAGATATTAAATGAACAGAGATATCGATCTTGTAAAGAGGAATACTCCAGGAAAGAGGAAGATTATAAACCTCCTGTCCTGGGGGCAGGGGAAAGCAGGGGTTCGAATTCTGCAGCGATTTGTGGTTTCAAAAGCACACCTTGGGTTTGAATTCTGCAGGGCGACTGGAAGGAGGCGACAACAAACGTAACCGTTCTTTGTGACCAGACACCAATTAGGACTGCACATCCTGGATTTCCACCCCCACCCTGGGAAAACTAATTCCTGCTGTGATTCTTATTCATTGCTAACTGATGACATTGCTGCTTGATGTCCGTTTTGCTTTTGCGTGATTTTCAGATCGCCCTCATCATCTCACAGCGAAGGCCGTTTACAGTGCTCCTGAATCCACGTATCGTCACGCTGAGCATGTGGAATGATCCTACAGGATCAGAGTATCTGAGATGTCACTGGGGTCTTCTTGAAGGCTCGACTACGCATGGGGGTTGAGCAGAGAGGCGTGTTTGTTGAGTTACTTTTCAGGTGTCCCAACAGTCCAGCATGCCACAATCGGCAGTCTATCACACATGCACATTTTCCTACAGCCCGAAGGGAGTCTACTTCCCCACCGCCATATATAGAGCCATTGTCGCTGGATACCACTTGGCATTCACTACAGATCACATAAACAGTGAGCAAACCCATCAATTAGCCAGAGGTTACAAGGAACAACTTTTTTCTAAAGGTTTACCAGTCGGTTAAGATGGGTAGCCATGTTACCGTCTGTCTGTAGCAGTAGGAAAGAGCAAGAATCCAGTAGCACCTTAAAGACCAACGAAATGTAGCAGGGTAGGAGCTTTCGTGAGTTACTGCTCACTTCTTCAGATATCTGAAGAAGTGAGGAGTGACTCACGGAAGCTCCTATCCCGCCGCAGGTTTTGTTAGTCTTTAAGGTGCTGCGGTGGCTCAAGCAGTTAAGACGCTGAACTGCAGGTTGTGGAAGGTCAGTAGTTCAGCAGTTTGAGACCCAAGAGTGCTGCATGACGGGGTGAGCTCCCATCTCTAGTTCCAGCTCCTGCCAACCTAGCAGTTCAAAAGCAAGAAATTGCAAGTAGATAAATAGGTACCACTTCGGTGGGAAGGTAACAGTGTTCTGTACACCTTGGTGTTTAGGCATGCCAGCCACATGACCACAGAAATGTCTTCGGACAGCGCTGGCTCTTCGGCTTGGAAACGGAGATGAGCACCGCAACCCTAGAGTCGGATTCGACTGGCTTTCGAGCAAGGGACCCTTACAGGGAACATTGGTCATGACCTGATCCGGCCATCCATGAGCCTGCGTGGAATCAGCTCACTTGCTCCAAAAGCCCCTGCAATGCAGGGAAACTAAATTTCAACACCAGAAGCAAATGACATTCAACCACCACAGCTCCTGTACAGCCGCAAAGCTGTTCGAAAGACATTTGAGGGAGACCGTGTGCAGGCAAAGAGATGGGAGATTCAGCTCCAACAAGAGACCGCTGCTGTTGAATGAGGCACGTTCACCCCTTGGACATTTTCACCGTGAAGTCTGCATCATCCCTGAAGAAGTCTCAAGTTGAAAATGTGTTTCTGGGTTATCAAGACATTTTATATAAGCCCATCCTTTCAGGGAGCTGCTTCTACTGCATGTTGGCTGCTCTCGGGAGAACCAGCCCAATGCATCATCAATGCACAGCTGCTACAGAGCATCAGAGAGGATGTGGTGCCAGAGGATGTAGTGATGGCCACAGGAATAAACAGCTTTGAAAGGGGATTCAATAGATTCATGGAGGATCAGTGACCTACTAGCCCTGGGGACTAAGGGAGCCTCCATGTTCAGAGGCAGTAAACCTCTGAATACAAGTGCCTGGATGCAACATCAGAGAAAGACCTCGGCCTCCATGCCCTGTTGTTGGCTGCTGTGTTAGTAGGATGTTGGGCTAGGTGGGCAACTGCTCTGATCCACCAGGGCTCTTCTTATGTACTTATAAGGGAATTAGATAAATTCACGGAGGATAAGTCTATCAGTGGCTACTACCACTGAGCCACGGCCCCTCCCTCCACTGAGAGAAGACTCCTCCCTCCTATTAACAAAAAATATATTGTGTATTTACAGGAAATTGCTTCATACGGAATCAGATCCTTGGTTCATCATGGTCAGTGTTGTCTACTTGGATGAGCAGTGGCTTTCCAGGATCTATATGCAGAGGTCTTTCCCATCATCTAACTGCTAGATTCTTTAAACTGGAGATGCCGGGGATCGACCCTGGCAACTTCTGCATGCCTAGGAGATGCTCTCCCACCGAGCCATGGCCTCTCCCCGAAGGAGCATCAGATAATCTCACGCAGGGCTATTTTGGGGCAGGAACACGCAGAAACGGAGTTCCGGCTGGCTCCCAAGTTGGCCACGCCCAGCAGGGACTCATTAGCATAATAGGCCACACCCAACAGCAGAAACTCATTAGGATTGGCTACATTAGGGGTGTGTGGCCTAACATGCAAAGGAGCTCCTGCTCTAAAAAAGCCCTGGGTTTTGACAACAAACAAGGTAATCAGAATAAAAAGCAAAAGGTGGGTGTGGCTGGATGGCCACACTTTTGGTAACACGGGGTGTGGCCTAATATGTTAATGAGCTGTGCTGTCAGGGGTGTGGCCTAATATGCTAATGAGTTTCTGCTGTTCAGTATGGCCTATTATGCTAATGAGTTCCTGCTGGGCTTTTGCTACAAAAAAAGCCCTGATCTCAAGTGAAAACATGAAAGGTGGGAAAGAGATTTACATGAGACTATTTCAATAGTTAAATGAAAAAGACTGAAATTAATTTTCTTGAAGGGGAAATCGTTTTACATTATTTTTTTTTCCAGAGTCATTATACTTCAAATAAGATCGGCAGAGTTTTCAGGAGAGCCCAATCTCTCTTGGCCGTGTGGCAAAATTGCAGGGGCGGTAGGGGGAACACACTTTAGTAGGTAAATTCCTTAGTCCAGCACATAGAATTGAAGAAGAAATGATTGGCCAGTCATTTCCCAATAGTGTATCTTCCAGGAATGAAAAAAGAACCCCACAGTTAAAAGTCCTCCGTGCAATTCTGTTTCCTAATCTGGGCAATTCTGTGCACGGGAAAACCCCGTATGAAGAAAGCTGCATGCCCCCTTCACGGTCATGTCTGCACTTTTCCCAGATGGCAGCACCAGGAAACTGACCACCCATTTGCCAGTCATCTTTTCCACGTGGTCATGTACAACCCCATGTACCTAGCTGCACGGAGCGACCTAGCTCCTGCAAATTGACTGATGTAGGTCCAGGAATGGCCCTGAATGGGAATGACAATGCTGAGTTCCAAAAAGAATCAAAAAGCCAAGATTTGGAACAGGGGCACAGCTGCTTGTGCCACTAACTCTGGTGGAAGGACATCTCCGAGTGCCGATCAGGCGCACCAACAGAATAAAAGCTCAAGTGTGTTTTATTTCTTTATTTATTTACTTCTTATCGTGCCCTTTCCCCCAATGGAGATCTGAAGTGGCTTATATTGTTCTCCTCTCCTGCATTTTATCCTCACAACAACCCTGTGAGGTACGCGAGGCTGAGATGGTGTGACTGGCCCAAGTTCAGCAGGCTTCCATAAGAACATAAGAGAAGCCAATGTTGAATCAAGCCAATGGCCCATCTAGTCCAACACTCTGTCACACAGCGGCCAAAATATACCAGTCCAGCAGTGGGGCCAGGACACTAGAAGCCCTCCCACTGCTGCCCCCTCCAGCACCAAGGATAGAGTGCATCACCTGCCCCAGACTGAGAGTTCCCATCTATACCCTGTGGCTAATAGCCACTGATGGACTTCTGCTCCAGATGTTTATCTAATTCCCTCTTGAAACTGTCCATGCTTGCAGCTGCCACCACCTCCTGTGGCAGTGAATTCCAAGTGTTAATCACGCATAGAAGAGTCAAGATTCGCAGACCTTAGTCTGAAGCCCCAACTGCTGCACTGCGCTGGTGTGGCATAAATCGTGTTTTCAACTTGACCTATCTAAAAACCCTTTTTGACTGGGTTTTAACAGTTCATTTTAATAACTTTTTGTCTTGGTTTTTATGACTTGCCTCTTGTCTGGTTTTGTGAAATGCCTCCACCAGGTCTCTGGAGAGGTGGCATATACATTTTTTTCCCGAATGCCATACATACCATTAAATTTCCATCTACTCCATAATCTGCACAACTGGGCTCCACGACAGAACTCACACATACGTGCACACAGGAAGAGTGCAGTTGACGGTGCACATCCAGATACGTGGAAGCCTGTGCAGCACTTGTACCCTAGATGCTCTTCAGCCTGGGCGTCCTCGTGGCCGCCACCGCCTGCTCCACAGTAGAATGGACAAAGATCACCTGGGTGGACAGAAAGGTTAAGTCGAACTGCCCAACAAATATAGAGCTACAGTGCCATCTGGTGTCCAAAAGTGGTAGGTGCAATTATAGCACTGTCATATCACCATAAGGAATCATAGAATAGAGTTGGAAGGGGCCTCCAGGGTCATCTAGTCCAACCCCCTGCACAATGCAGGAAATTCAAAAATACCTCCCCCCCGCCCCCAGTGACCCCTGCTCTATGCCCTGAAGACGGGGATGGGGCCTCCAGGATCCCTGGCTAAACTGGCCTGGAGAACGATTGCTTCCTGGCCCCAAGGTGGCAATCAGCATTTCCCTGGGTGTGTAAGAAAGGGCCACGAGAACTAAGCACTGATGCAACCCTTCCTGCCCTCCCTTCTCATGGTCTGCCTAAGTTCACAGAATCAGCATTGCTGTCAGATGGCCATCTAGCCTCTGTTTGAAAACCTCCAACGGGGTATGGGGGGAAGGTTATTAAAAACTATAAGTGGCAGACTTCTGTTATTTGGAAAACATAAATGGGGCATGATGTGAGATTTCCCATCCTCTGAGTTTTCAGCAATGCATTATTTGATAGAGTTCACATTAGGCTAGAAAAGCCATAGCACAATCACATGACTGATTCAGCCCAATGGTCAATCAAGGTCATTATTGTCTACTCTAACCATCTGCAGCTCTCCAGGGTCTCAGGCAGAGGTCTTCCACACCATCACCAGCTACCTGAAAGATGCCAGAGATTGCAACTGGGGTCTTCTGCATACAACACTGGTGTCGTGGGCCCACACCAATCCTGAAAGTGTTAAAGTAACTTGGGTCAAGGAAGAACTCACTGGAAGGTTCACTTAACCATAGTAATTGGCAAGATCAGGGTGGGTATGAAATAATCTAATTTAGGGATTTTAGAAACAAAGGCAAGTAAGTATTAGATCTGGATACACTGGAAAATAATCTGTTTATTAATTTGAGGCAACCATAATTCAAGCATCTTTCTGAGGTAAAATTTCAAAGCGCAAACTTGACAGTTGTGCAAAACTCCTTTTAATGGACAGATTCTGAATGTCAAGCCAACAGGACCTTTGGGACAGACAGACAGAAGGAAAATGGGCTTACTTTTTAATTTTTTTAAACATAATGCTAGGATCACTTTAAATTGCAGTGCATGAAACAGCTATACACTGGACTGCTACCTGGACCTGTCATGGATTCAGTGCATCGGTAAGTTATTCCCCTCTTTGTGAGGTGTGGTAAAATGCTTTAAGTTTTTTTAAAGTAGCAATTGTCACAGCAATTCCCCCCATTGGTTGCTTCTCTAAGCTCTGCGGAATCATTCACTTGAGAAACGCTGCCACCCTATGGAACGTTTGGGAAATAGCCTTGCTTGCATTACAAGGAACACAGGTTGAGCTTGCACTAAAGGGTATGAGAAAGGGCCAACGTGCATTCACTTTGTGCTTCAAAGCAGGGAGCACTATGAGGATAAACGTGGGGTTCGCATCACATGTTCAGATGTACATGCGTTGAGTGTAACGTGAGAATTACTCAATGCATGTAGAAAAGACGTAAAGACTAACAATATTTGTGGTCGGGTACGAGCCTTCGTGAGCCACTGCTTACTTCTTCAGCCTCAGAGCTGAGACTCTCGAAAGCTCCTCCCCTGCCACAAATTTTGTTAGTCTTTAAGTGGCTACTGGGCTCTTGCTCTTTTCTGCTGCTACAGGCAGGCTACCTGTCTTGATCTATCTCAATGCACGTAGAAAAGACATTTTTAAAGCTCCAGCTGTACATAGATTGTATGTGTGTTTGCTGTAACTTCTGAACAGACACTGACTTTGAGTATCAGAGACTGCGGCCCAATATCCTTACGTGGCAATGGTAAAGAAATCCCTCCCACCCAGGAGCTCTACAGAAGACCAGGAACGCAAAAGCTTAGCCCTATAGAGTCACCCAGTCATTTATGTGTTTCAATTGACAACTCACCACATCCTATGAAGGCTCAGAGATGGGGTTTACAAGCACGCATAGACTAGCCAGTTAAAACTAATAAACCGGTTGAATTAGTAATGCTATTACTTTCTGCTGCCAAATCTCTGCTAGCCCGAAACTGGAATCAAGACAAAATACCTACCCTGAAGCATTGGGCTTTAAAAATATGGGATATAGCGGTGGCTGATAAGATTGCAACCCAACTTATAGCATCTCAAACATCTACAAAAGGCCAACAACTTTCTTGAGAAATAGTTTCCTTATTTTGACTATATTTCTTCGAGTTCAAAGTTCTTATATAACATCCCAGACAAATAACATGGATTTTATTTTTTATTAGGTTTATATCTATAGGCTATACATTATTAACACTTATTTTTATTGTGAGCCACAAGTTAAAATATCTTGTTATGACATAGTTGTGGGGTTATGGTTAATACATCGTGTTGATGCATTAAATACTCTGTGAAAACAATTGTTAATTGTTGTACTTTTAAAACAACTTGTTATTGTTTCTTGGTGCTTGTTTTGTATTGTTATTTTAAAAATTCGATTAAAAAAACTAATAAACCGAAGGCGTTGTTTGAAAAGAAAGCACAAAACCTTTCCCCAACAAGCTGTCCTCTGAAAGCCCAATTCCCCAGAGAATGGAAAGTCTCCAAAAAAAAAAATTCAGAAGATGCTCAGGACTGGGATAATCTCCAGTGACAACTTCCCAGAGAATGTGCTGTAAGCAAAGACCGGCAGTAAAGCTGAGCTCTCGGCCTGCCGGTGTTTTATCAAGAATGCTGGCAACCAGGTCGTGACATCCACAATCAGGTCGTGACGTGATCATGATAGGGAAAATCTGCTTCCCTGACCCCGCCATCTTTTAAAATTTTGTTCCATCTAGCCTGAAGAAGAGTTGTGGTCACCTCAAAAGCTCACACAATGTTTTATGTCAATTTAGATGGTCCTAACAAAAGATATTATTAGGACACAGATTTCAGTTCTTAAAGTACCACCTGGAGGGTTAAAAACATAAGAACATAAAAGCAGCTATGTTGGATCAGGCCAAGGGCCCATCTAGTCCAACACTCTGTCACATTGTGGCCAAAACTGAGGTGCCATCAGGGGGTCCACCAGCAGGGTCAGAACTCCAGAAGCCCTCCCACTGTTGCCCCCTCCCAGCACCAAGAATACAGAGCATCACTGCCCCAGACTGAGTGCTCCATCTATACCTTGTGGCTAATAGCCACTGATGGGCTTCTATTCCATATGTTTATCCAACCTTTCTTGAAGCTGTCTATGCTTGTAGCTGCCACCACTTCACGCGACAGTGAATTCAACATGTTAATTACTCTTTGGGCAAAGAAGTTCATCCTTCTATCCTTTCTAACCCAACTGCTCATCAACTTCATTGAGTGTCCACAAGTTCTCGTATTGTCAGAAAGGGAGAAAAGTACTTCTTTCTCTGTCTTCTCTATCCCATGCCTAATTTTGTAAACCTCCGTCATGTCACCCCCTCAATCGTCATTTCTCCGAGCTAAAGAGCCCTAGCCTCTTTAACTTTTCTTCATAGGGAAGGCATTCCATTCCCTTAATCATTTTAGCTGCCCTTTTCTGCACCTTTTCCAAAGCTGTCTTTTCTGAGGTGTGGTGACCAGAACTGTACACTTTTGAGGGGCGGTGACCAGAATTGTACAGCTCAGGGCTGGGAAATTCCTGGAGATTTGGGGATGGGGACTGAGAAGGGCAGAATCTGTGGAGAGGAGGGACCTCGGTGGGGTATAATGCCTTAAAAGTCCACCCTCCAAAGCAGCCATTTTCTCCAGGGGAACTAATCTTTGTCTGGAGATCAAATGTAATCCTGGGAGGCCCCACATGAAGGCTGCTTACCCTAGCTGCCAGTGACTTGTTGCTAACACTGCTACCCTAAGAAGAGTTAATCCCCTTCTAAACCCATTGATGTCAACAGCTTTAGAAGGGCATAACTCTGCTTAGGATTACACTGGAAGGTACCATGAGGGGACAACAGCGGGAAGGAGAAACCGAAGGCCGCTGTGTTGATCCACGAAGGGGAAAAAATTCAAACAAAATGGTAGTGTGTAATAATGTGGGGGTTTTTTTAATTCAACATAAATCAACATAAATAACCACAAAATATTGAGCACAAAGGGAAGCATAAGGGAAAGACAGTCTCTGAAGCCCTGGCTTTATCAAGGATTTATGACAACTGAAGGGAACATCTGTTCTGAGGAGAGGAGATTTGGGCATGTGCTTCGGGAACATCTGGGCACCAAAACAGCCCAGCATGCCTTCGGCCAAGCAGACAATGGAGTCTTGGCATCTCACGCCCTCTGCCCAAAGTAAAGAGGCTGCTGCGTTCGTTCTGTTACCTGAAGGTCCCAGGCAGTCATGAAGGACGGCCCTTCACAAAGCAGGTGACGCCTACAGCAAAACCGGTCCGCCCACCTCTCCACTCCAGTTTCCCCCCTCAGAAGTGGCTAGGACCACGCATCAAAGGCAACGCAAGGTCTTACGCAGAGATTTTATTGAACACTTCATAGCCATTCCCCGTCATCTCTCCCACTGACAGATTTGACAGAACACAGAACATTCTTCAAGCTAGTCGCTTTTTAAAAAAATTGTGAGTGCACACAGGCAATGGACAAAGTTGCCATATAGGAAGTCAGACCCTTTTTATCAAAGTCCGTATTGTCTGCTCTGACTGGCAGACGCTCTCCAGGGTCCTCCACTCACTACCAGATCACTCACTACCAGACCTTCTCAGTGGAGATGCCAGGGATCGAACCTGTGGCCTTCTGCTTGCAAGGTGAATGCTGTATCACTGAGCCACAACCCTTCCCCTAAATGTCACATGCAGCTGCCTTGGTCTATCAAGGTCAGCCTTGTCTACTCTGACTGGCAGCCACTCTCCAGGATTTTTCACATCACCCACTCCACTGGCTTTTTTAAAACTGGAGATGCCAAGGATTGAACCTGGGACCTTCAGCATGCAAGTCATATATTCTATCACAAAGCTGCAACCCTGTAAACTGTGGGTCCTCCCCCTTTGCCATTTCCCCCTTTTTACACTGGGGTAACTCACCTCAACACACAAAATTGGAGGTAAAGTTTTCAAGTTTTCACATGTTGGGCCAACAGGCTGCAATTCACTCGCAGGGGCTACAACCGATTTCAGGAGCTCCACCAACGAGAGTACAAAAGGATGGTCCACACCAGATCCAGAACTTAAAGCCCCCACAATACTCTGCTAGAGTGAAAGCTGGGGCAAAAGTAAGCCAGCTCAGGCCAGTGTGGAGTACCACTAAGACAGCTGCCAAAGCTTCAAGACCCCAAGACAGTCAGTACCTGGAAGAAATCAAAAGTGACTTTTGCTCCTGCTTTCAACGCTGAAAGGAGTTGACTGGCAGTGGTTTAAGTTCTCACAAGAGATGCCGCTGGAGCTCGAGGTGGCTTGGAAACTCCAAACAGTAAGCTCCAGCCTCTAGTCATGTGGGCCAAGGTAGGTGTGAACCCAAAAATGCACTCTGTGCATGCTCAGAGGGACCATGCGTGGTGCAGGTTTCTAATTTAAGTCCTGCAGATCTGGGTTTTTTAAAAGCCTCTTCATTTTAGAATTGGCTACTATTTTTCCCCTCTACCCAGATTCAAGCATGGTACAGTGCTTAGAATATCAGACTAGAAGCTGGTTCAAACCCCCACGCTGCCAAGGAAGTTTGCTGGGTGACCGGGGGCCAGTCACACTCTCTCAGCAAGGAATAAACCCTTAGCCTCAACGCCTGACCACCACTGCCTGCCACTGGCCTACCTTTTGTACCAGATGTCAAGACTCCCTGTATAGCATATTCAGTAAACAGAAATGCACCAACTACCAAGTAACTAAAACTGCTCTTTTGCTTTAAGTACCAAGTAACTAAAACTGCTTCTTTGCTTTCTACTTTTTTGCCGCGGTTGACATGTTACTGATGGGGGTGTAATTGCATTTAGTTTGTTTACTTGTTTATTTAAATGGATTATTAGCTGCTTTTGCCAAAGTTATTTGGAAAAGCAGAACAGAAATCATTTAACATTGTTTAGTGTTATGAGCACTTTCATACATGCTAAATAATGCAGCTTCAGTCCACATCAGCAAGTGGATTTTGTCATTCCACACAGTAAAATCCAGTTGCAAAGTGGACTGAAAGTGGCTTAAAACTGTGTTATTCAGTGTGTGTGAAAGTTACATCTGTTCACGGTTCACTCAGACTAGAAAACTCCCCTTCTCAAAAATAGATCTCTCCTAATGCATGGGATATGGGGTTACTCATACACAAGGGAAAGGTATTCTGCACAGGCTCAGAGGCACTTTCTACTTTATCACTTTGGGTTCTTCTGCATTCTCATTTTTGTCACTTTTGTGTTCCTATTGTCTGGGGGGGGGCTTCTGCATGTATTTTGCTCCCTCTAGTGGTCAATTCCATATTACGTTTCTCTATGTCTGGCATTAAAACCTGCAGTTTAAATCTGCAGGTTTTTATGTTGGACACACAGCAATGTAATATTGAATCGACCACTCGAGGAAGCAGAATCCATGTCGAAGAGGGGTGAAAAAAACCTGAAGCAATAGGGACACACAAGCGACAAAAATGAGAATGCAGAAAACACAAAGATTGGCAACCCTGCCTGCCAATAGAAGGAGCTTCTTCCCAGAAGTGAAGATTGCCCCACCCCGGACCACGGGAGAAGCCCTACGTCACACGATCCAGCATTAACTCCAGGCAGCACCCAAACACTTCCAGGGCTCTAAATCCTGGTCTCGGGTCTGAACAAGTGCCTTTAATTGTGGATGAAAACCTTCACCACTGACAGTCACCATGAAAAATCCAGGAGCCCTCAATCTCCGATCCTACATAAATTCTGAAAACGGAGCTTGGATTTTCAGAGCAAAATAAATGTTGCAAAACTCCTTCGAGATATTACATTTTAATTAAAAGCTCCTCAGTGCTTCACTTCGAAAACACAATGGGATGCCAGAGTCCAGGCACTCCCTTTCCCGACCTTCCCCCAAATCTCAGTTATATTGGAGAAGGGTACCCTGACTTAGCAGGAGGACAAGACCCTTGGGCACATGCTTAGAACGCCAATCCTCTGCTCTGCAACCAGAAGGGGGGGGGAACATCTCTGTGGAAATCCACAGCTGTGCATGCTGGGATGCAGCTCCTCCAGCCTTCCCAAGATGGCAGCAGGAAGCACCCCTTACTGCTGCCCGACTCTCCTTCTGGTCTTTCAAAATGATCTTCAGAGGCTTACACAGGAGTGGGGCATTCCAGTCCTGTTGCCAGGAGGGGAAAAGGAAAAACTCAAGATCATATTTACCCAGAGACCCAAGGGGCGGGGGGGGAAAGCAATTATCCCCCTCATTCCTTCAGTATGCAAATGAAGGTGCCAGTCCAAGGGATCACCAAGGCAAGGAGAGTGGGGAAGGGCCCAAGTGAAGCCTGTAAGGGCAGCAAAAGACGACTCAGGTGTAGATTTCCATTTATATGATCTGTGGTGGTAGGGATCTAAGGATGTAGAGCAAAGGTCCCCAACCTTTTTGAGCCTGTGGGCACCTCTGGAATTTTGACACACAAAATGGCTGCCACAGGAGGTGGAGACAGGCATAAAAATGGCTGCCACAGCTGACCGTCATGCACTCTAGTGCAGGGGTCCCCCACCTTTTTGAGCCTGTGGGCATCTCTGGAATCCTGACATAGTACGGTGGGTCCAGGCACAAAATGACGGCCACAGGAGGCAGAGTCAGCCGCAGGATGGCTGCCACAGCTGATCTTCAGTCACACAAGTAAAGATCCTTGTGCTGTGGTAGCAGCTGCTGCCAAAGCAACGTTTAAAAAAAAATAAAACCAGCACAGCCTATCCAATTTCCAAAGGGCAATGCTCAGCAAAGGCCCCACCCAGGCCCACCCACTTTCTCAAAAACACTTGGTGGGCACCAGGAAAGTGCTGGCAAGTCCATGACACCCACAAGCACCACGTTAGGGACCCTGGAGTGGGGAAAAGAGGAACCGGCCTGCATGGAGAGCCAGCTGGTTAAGCAGCTCTCTCTCCCTCACACGGGAACAGTCTCGTCAAAAGGTCAATTCTCCACAGAGGCTATACCTCCACAACCCCAGACTGCAGGCCACTCAAACACCAACTAAAAGGACCTGTACATGCCAGTTTAATTGGCTAAACTTTAAAAAAAAATGGCCAAGAAGAATTCTTGTGACAGTCTGGCAGACTGGAGGGGAGGAAACAGATTGTCGATACCCTTCATTGGGTCTTCGAAGCAAGCCAGTGGCTGCCATCTTGAATGGAGCCAAGCATTGTTTGCCATCACTACATGTAGCCAGAGACAGCATACCAGTGACATTTTAGCCAACAGTTGCCAAGATGGCAGTGGCCACACAGGTGCAGTGCGCCCATTAGGTTGGATTCCATCTATCTTCTATGCACAGAAGCACAAATTGCCTGCCTTGCCCCCTTCCCGAAGCAGCCCTAGTTGCCCCCTAAAATGCTGGGCCCCCATGATGCAACAGGAAGGGGAAGGCCGACACAGATGGGGGGAACTGCCCTCCCTCCAAATATGTGGCTCTTTCCCACAGGATCCAACCCAGGATCCAGGACGGCCCCATCCACAGGATACTGGGCTTCTGCCACTTTGGCCAACTTGTTAAAAAGGCTATCGTTGACACCAAAAACATGAGCATGGCTATATAAATACATACAAAAGGTTACTTGCATTAACAAGAGAGTCTCCAATGGCTTGTTTTCTTCTTCATTGCTTGAGTGCATATAGATATATAGAGTTATATATAAATATTATTGTTATCTATACTTCTTTGTATTATGTATATATCCACAGGTTCCTATGAAACACAGAGCTATACAAAACAAAGATTACAAGGAAGAGCTTCTGTACATTTACAGTCCATTCGACCGGGGACCTAGGCACCAGTTTTCGAGCATGCACGTAAGAGAGGGAAATAGGATTTTTGAAAAAATAAGTGTGGGGCCAGCTGCCTCGGTCTCCAGCCCCCTCTGTGTGCCACATCTGGCTGCCTCCCCCCCACACACTCATTTCTGGGGCATCTTCCCAAAAATAACCCCTGAGAGCTACCTGGTTTCCATGACAAACACACAATTAGGAAGACGCTGCCCAGAGAACAAGGCTATTAAGCAGCTGGATGGGTCAAAAGGGGAAGCTCAGTGCACCAATAGGCCGAGCTCCACAGGGTAAGGCTGTCCTTCTCTGAACGCCTCCCCAGATTAGAGGACTGGAGCTCTCTCCATAAAAGATCCGGGCAGACAGACCCCACCAGAAGGGCCCAGACAAAGATGCCCGCGGGAAAATCCCGGCTGGCATCACCCTGACCGAATGCAATGATCATACGGAAAATAAATCACACGACTTGCTCACCTTCATTAGCCCACAGTGCGACCAGAGACCCTCTGAGCAGTCCCACAATCCACCTCCTATGGGGCAGGAGCCAACCTGCTCACTTGCCTAATGCCTACAGCTTAGAACCTTAGGTCATGCGCTCAACAATCTCTCGGACACATTAACAGTAGCCCGAGCCAGACTTTCCCTGTGGATCACATGGCCTACTCTCCAGCCATAACCTTTGACATGTCTACACAAGGGGGCAGAGGGACCACCTGCAACAGGTTGGCTAGAAAATTCTCATCTCCCCCCCCCCCCCAAATACGGCAGAAAGATGGGGACAGCAGCAGCTAGCTGTGCCGGAAGGGAACTGGCGATATAAAGCTGTTAATCCCCAAAGGGTTCAAAGCTGAGAAGAAGTGCCCAGTGCTTCCAAACACACAAACACACACATACACATTACAACAGGCAGGTTCCACAACTAAAGGCCCAGGAGGCGAGCCGAAGCCTAGTGGTTGGAGTCTTCCTCTAAGGGTATTTCGTATAGTGCAGGGGCTCTCTTGTGCTTGTTTGGCCCCCTGGCATGGCATGGCACGGCAGTTGGAGCTGGCAACGGAGGGCGTTCTGGCGAGCCACGGAGAAGGAGGGAGGCCGGGCCAGGCAGCTACGGCTTCTTCACCTTGCCTTCCTTCACCAGCCGCTCATTGAGCTGACACAGCTGCCTCAGGAAGCCGTCATTGGGGCCGATCTCCCGCTTCTGCCGCACCATGCTCACGGCACTCTTGACATCCATGTTCTGCCGGAGCATGAGGTAAGCGATGACCAGCGTCGGCGAGCGGCTGTAGCCTTCGCGGCAGTGGACAAACACCCGGCCTGTGTGAGGAAAGAAGAAACAGATGAGGAGAGAGGGGAGAATGGCGTTGTAAGTGGCTTGGGAGAGAAAAGCAGGGTTTAAATTTATTTTTATTTCTTCAGGTTAAATAATTAGACACATGCAAGTGCATAGCATGCCCACACACATACACACACACACATAGCCCAGCAACAGACAACCAAAGGAGTTGACGTCCAAGGGCTAACTGCGCATTACGGGTTGGATCCAGACCAAAATGACCAATGGAATATTCCCACCCCCCCTCTCCCACTGATATCCATGAAATACTGCTCCTGGAGTTTAGGGACACCTAAAGAACAACGGGGTGGGGGAGCCTGCAGTGGGAAAGGGGAATAAGTGCAAATTGCCCACTTGGCCTGGATCTGACCCTATGCATCTGACAAAGCGAGCTCTAGTGCATGAACGCTAGAATAAAAATGGCTTGGGCTCGGGTGCCATGAATGACTTCCCCGCACACTAGACAACCTCCACCGCGGATCCCACTTTCTCTTCCGCTCGCACCTCTGTTTGCACAAGTCTGCCCCTGCACAAACGGAGGTGCTCGCAGAAAAGGACATGAACTCCGTGGTAGAAACTGCCTACCATGTTTGGGACATATTCATAGGATCCACCCCAATGTCTTCCAGGTGCCAGGACTCCAGTTTTGCCGCAACAGTGCAATATGGCTACCCTACAGATGTACAATTCTAAAAAGTTTAAAGACACTTATTTACTTTTTTAAAAAGAACTTGGGGGGGGGGGGGACTGAAACGTATGCAATTCTTTCTTTCCCATTAGATCTAAGTTTGTTTTACTGCCTCGGGAGGTAGTGGATGCTCCTTCGCTGGATGTTTTCAAGCGGAGGCTGGACGACCATCTTTCGGGTATGTTGTAGGGCTATCTTTCGGCTGTGCTCCTGCAGAGTGCAGCGGGTTGGACTAGATGACCTCCAAGATCCCTTCTAACTCTAACATTCTATGGTTTAACAATATAAAATGCATCGTTCACAACCTAGAATAGGTTCAGGTGGGGTAGCCATGTTGGTCTGAAGCAGCAGAACAAAGTTGGAGTCCAGTCGCCTCACCGTCTCAATTAATTGCTCTCAGCATTCCGCAATTAAGGATACACCCGTCTCCAATTTAGACATACTTATTACCCTCACTATGTTTTTTCGCCCGGAACTGAACCCAAACAAATGGCAACTGTATAAACTAAGCTTGTTATTCCCGAATCTGATATACATCTCCATTATATTTTATGCTAATTTGCTACCCACCCCACTGCCTATATGTCTGGACTGGTAACTTCCATTTCAATGTATCTGAGAAGTGTGCATGTACATAAAATCAGGGCTCTTTTTGTAGCAGGAACTCCTTTGCATATTAGGCAACACACACCCTAATGTAGCCAATCCTCCAAGAGCTTACAGAGCTCTTCTTATAGGTGCTACTGTAAGCTCTTGGAGGATTGGCTACATTAGAGGTGTGTCGCCTAATATGCAAAGGAGTTCCTGCTACAAAAAAGAGCCCTTCAAAAAGCTTATACCTTGAATAAAACTTTGTTGGTCTTAAAAGGTGCCACTTGACTCAAACTTTGTTCTCTTAACCTAGAATAGAAAACTGTACCTTTTGGCATGCTTATGTAATTAAAAGTATAAAGATGGAGTGCGGGGGGGGGGCAGGCCGCAACACCATTGGCTGCAGCTGTTAGCTGGGACTGTAGAAGTAAAGTTGGGTCCAGGAGCACCCTAAGGCTACAAATGAAACAAGAAGTCTTCCCCAAGGGAACCCACCTCCTGCACTAAAAATACCCTGTGTCCTCTGACCCCAGTGCACATTGCACAGTCGAACAAATGTGCGTTGTTATTAATTTTTGCCATCGTGTCACGGCTGACTTATGGCGACCCCACAGGTTTTTCGAGGCAAGAGACATTCAGAGGCGGTTGGCCATTGCCTGCCTCTGCATCGTGACCCTGGACTTCCTTGGCGGTCTCCCGTCCAAATGCTAGCCAGGGATGACCCTGCTTAGCTTCCGAGACCTAACAAGAGCGGGCTAGCCTGGGTCCTCCGACCAGTGCACATTAGGCAGTAAAACAAATTTGCGTGTATTTCATTATTTCACATCCTATAGTTTGCTTCTGCTAATGGAGGGAGGAGTTCCAAAACGTTTAGGCTTCTGAGTATCGTTTTTGCTATTTTGTATACCCTGGCTTGTTTATGATTGATGATTTTAGAACTATTGTTTTTGTGACTTTATTGTTACCGTTTCACTTTGTGAACCACCTCAAGCCTGTCTCTGGAGAGAGAGCGCATATATTTCACAAATAAAACCTCTGAAGAGCTTACTCAAGTCTCGTCCATTCCCCAGTCTGGCTTCTGAAGCTTCATTAAGTTCTACAAACGTATCTTCAAAGCACATGACCTAGAAAGTTTTGGCCAGGGGTTGGGGGGGGATGTTAAAGGATTCTTGGAATGCAGAACTAACACCATTTGCATCTGTTCTAATGGCTTCGGGCAATTATTTTTAAAGGACCTGGATTGTTTTTTGATGCTTGGCTTTTTCAAAAAACAAAATGGCCTGTTTTTAACTGTCTCACATCATTTCGTCCGTCAGCCACTTCAAATTGGTCTCTGGAGAGGGAGCATAGAAATTTTCTACACAGATAATTCTGCTGAACGGAGCTTTGACCCACAAAAACTTATGCTGGAATAAACTCGGCTAGTCTTCACAGTGCCCACCGGACTCCTGTTTTAATGTAAGATTTGGGAATCACCTAGACCCAAATATGGATCATTTACAGTGCAATCCTATGCAGGTACTACAGTCTGAGCACACTGTGGGCTTAGACTGGGGTAACTCTGCCCGAGATTGCATCGTTGGTTTTTTGATACGTACATCACAAACACCTCAATACACATAACAGTCAACATGGTCCCATCCACAGATAATTAAAACCAAAGATGAGGACCATGTAGACAGGATGGATGATAGAATGGATGAGCATGGTTTACGCAAGTGCAGACAGTCTGCATCAACTGGCCCACCAAAGGAACTGGAAGAGGCTGCAAGTGAGCAGGGGAAGGAGGGGCACAGCCGCTACAGGTGGGCAGGCAGAGTGGAGGTGGGGAGTGTCGGGGGAGGGGCACGGCTGGGAAGCCAGAATGGTATGGAGGGTGGGTAGGCAGAACAGCAAAAGAGCAGGATGGAGAATAGGCACAGTGATGGGAAGGGGACAAGCAGGCAGTGTTCCCTCTAAGCTGAGTTAGTGTGAGCTAGCTCACCGTTTTGTAGCCTCCGGCTCACAGAATCTTGTCTTAGCTCAGGAAGGAGGGCTCCAGAGCAGACTAATTTTTACAGTAGCCAAATCGCTCACTCACAACTTTAATGCCAGCAACTCACAAAGTAGAATTTTTGCTCACAAGACTCCACAGCTTAGAGGGAGCACTGCTAGCAGGAGGCTAGACTGGCAGGGTGGAGTGTGCACAAAATCCCCTCTTGCCCATGTTTCTCTCCAGTAAAGGGGGGGGGTGTGGAGTGGGAGACTAGAGCAAAGGTGGAGCAGCAAGTTAGCTACAAGAAGAAGAAGAGAGAAGAGATTGGGGCCCATTCTGCATCTAGCATTCGCTCCACTGTTTCACCAAACCCACGCTGGGACAGGAATTCCCCTCTGCACTGCATGCCGCTTTCACTTTGATTCATTGTCAAATTCTATGGCACGCCGCTTTCACTTTGTTTGATCTCTCGGTTTTATGGTACTGTCTGCACAGACTTACGGCTGTTTTATGGCCGTTCAGGGGTGACTCTGCAGTCAGTACGGTGCTGAGGGGTATCTGAATGTGGTTTTGAGCCGCATCTTGTTCTGTTCCAGCGTGAGCGGACGCTAGATGCAGAACGGGCCTGGATTTGTACCCCACTCTTCACTTGGAGTTTCGAAATGGCTTACAATCTCCCCTCCCCACAACAGACACCCTGCGAGGTAGGCGGGGCTGAGAGAGCTCTTTCAAGAACTGCTCTTGAGAGAACAGCTCTGAGAGAACGTGTGGCTGACCTAACGTCACACCAGCAGCTGCATGTGGAGGAGTGGGGAATCAAACCCGGTTCTCCCAGATTAGAGTCCGCACTCTTAACCACCACACCAAACTGGTTCTCAGAGTGGATAATGGGATGGTGAAATGCTTCAACTGGGGTATGATGGGATGATGAGAAGGTGAGAGGAGAATGGGATCCCCCCCACCATGAGTCTTGCAGGTCCTTGGGTCAAAGTCACGAGAACGTGGTCTCCAAGGTGCTTATCTACAACCCCATCAAAGACCAAAAGCTACAGCCCGGAGCCCTGGCCATCTAGCTATAAACGCTGCTGAACTGAAAACAAGTCACCCAAAAACACCAAAGAGAGTGCACATGCCCCTAACCTGCCACACTGGACAACCAATGAATTCACACAGCAGAGCCAAAGAGGGGGCACGCGGGGCATCTCACCATCTTTCTGCGCCAGCGCCTTATCGATGAAGTCAGCGGCCTCCTCGAAGTAGCGGCTGAGGTTGAACTCTTGGGTGTCGTTGGCCTTGATGCCGTGGTAGGTGATGCCGGTGCCTTCATAGAACTCCGCGTTGGTGTTGACGTGCATGAAAGACCTGCCCTCAGCAGCGTTCAGGACGTGGGTAATCCCCAGCCGCTGCAGCCGCATAATATTCTTGGCGATGAAGCTATGAAAAGAAAGGCAAGTCAGGAAGAGAGCAGCGAGTCGGTTTTCAGGGGAATGCGGAGCCACCTTGGTTCAGCCCCTGCATCGACGGACTTGAAAATGGCAAGGAGTATATTTAATTTCATCAATCTGTTTTTCCTTCTGGGGGGATCCAGTGATAACAATAATCTTTTATTTGACAAGCTCCAGCTTCAGACGCTAGCAGTGCAAGCTTTTTAATTGCCCAGGACTCTTATACAGGTACATGTTCTGAAATCTCAGCCGGATCAGGGACAGTAAAGGTTCCCCTTGCTCGAAAGTTAGTCGAATCTGACTCTAGGGAGTGGTGTTCATCTCCGTTCCCAAGCCGAAGAGCCAACACTGTCCGAAGACATTTCCATGGTCATGTGGCCAGCATGACTTTCCCACCAAAGCAGTACCTATTTATCTACTTGCAATTTCTTGCTTTCAAACTGCTAGGTTGGCAGAAGCCAGGGCCAGAGACGGGAGCTCACTCCGTCCCGCGGCACTAGGGTCTTGAACTTCCAAACTACAGATCTTCCAGTCTGCAGTTCAGTGTCTTAACCTCTAAGCCATCGCAGCCCCCTAAGGGACAATACTTACACCCGAAGAAGAGTCTTGTATATAACTTTTATTTTCTTTGGACATTTATGCCCTACTTTTCTCCCCAATGGGGACCCAAAATCAACCTTTCCCCCTCCATTCCACCCTCACAGCAACCACCCTGTGAGGTAGGTATGTCTGAGAGAGAAAGTGACTGGCCTGAGGTCACCCAGCCAGCTTCCAGGGGAACATGGGAATTCAAACCTGGCTCTCCTAGATTCTGTCCCAACACTGTAACCATGCTACACCCATGCTAGATGCAGCTCAGAAGATCAAGCTTCTAGCACTGTGCATTTCGTACTTGCCTACGCAGCCTGCGCAGTTTTTAGAATGACACCGCACTACACCACAAGCCACATTTGCTTCCATTTTCCCAGGCCTGGGAAAAATTGAGGCTACTAATGTTTCTAAAAGTGCATTTGTCTTCGGCTTGAATATTAGTGGTCCCCTTCTGGGAACTCTTTCCACATAAGAGAAGAAGGTGTAGTTCATTGGTTACATTTTGCATAAAGATAGGGTTGCCAGCTCTGGGTTGAGAAATACCAGGAGATTTTGGGAGGGTAGAGCCTGGCAAGGATGGGGTTTGGGGAGGAGAAAGACCTCAGCAAGTCACAGTATCCACCCTCCAAAGCAGACATTTTCTCCAGGGCAACTGGCATTGGTTGTTTGGAGATAAATTGTAATAGCGGGAGATCTCCAGGATCTCCAACTGGAGGTTGGCAACCCTAGATGGCTCCAGGTTCAGAGCCTGGAACCTTTCATTAAAGGATCTCAGGGGGCAGAGGCTCTAATTAACAGCCTGAGTCGACCATCACAGATCAGCTTCATATGTTCCTGGCCTTGTCTGCCAGAGAGAACCTGTGTATCTACCACACGACCCCCAACATGCTGCAAAGGATTCTGGGACATAGTCTAGACTGTGGTATTCACTCAATTCATGCAATGTTACCAGGCAGTTAGTCACAGGCAGCTTCTTGTTCAGTGTTGTCAGTAAAAAGCGGCTCACTGCCTCCCAGGCTCAACTTGTTTCACTTTGTAATTATGCATCTCTTATATTTTTAGGCTGCCCTCAAGGCTAGGTGGATAATTTAAAAGCAATTCATATTTAGCATTATATACTATAATCATGAATAACCAAGTCTACAAGGCTGAACATCAAGGGCACACTCTTCGGAGCGCTCACCGTCGCTCCAGAGACCTGAGAAGGGCCTCAATGCCGGCTTTGGACTCTGGAAGCAGACATTTTGGCAAGCTTTTTGATTGGCACAAGGGCTACCCAGCTAAGTGCCCTGCCTGGTCAGTTTGTGCTAGGATGAGGGGAAACCAGTCACTTCCAAGGACAGTTCAGTCTTGGAGTTTGCTAACTGGGGGAAAAAATAGTGGTGAGCACAGATCCATAGTGGGATTAACACTTTGGCTGTGCCTCTCACTACAATGGCATGTGATACAGGGTAGAGGGTCTGTGAACAGAGTTCCCAGTGTTTTTGTCCTTGGAAGATCAAGTGTGGGGACCCTAATCTGGATTGGGAACAGGCTGCCATTGGAGTGGGGTTAAGCTTCCCCCTCGGGTCCATTTCCCCTATCTAAAATGGACCTTAAAAACTAACAAAATTTGTGGCAGGGTATGAGCTTTTGTGAGTCATTGCAGTGACTCACAAAAGCTCCTCCCCTGCCACATATTTTGTTAGTCTAAAAGGTGCTACCTGGACTCTTGCCCTTTTCTGCTGCTACAGACAGACCAACACGGCTGCCCATTTTAAAATGGACCTTGGGAGCCACTACGGGGAAACATACAGGGGCTGATAACAGGTAACAATATTTTTACTTTGTTTATATCCTGCTTTTCTCCCCAGGGAAGACTTACATCCTCCTCCTGTCCTCCGCTTTATCCTCGCAACAACCCTTGTGAGGTAGGTCTAGGCTGACAAAATGTGCGAGCGGCCCAAGGTCACCCAGCGACCTTTCACGGCAAAGTGGGCATCTGAACCCGAGTCTCCCAGAACCTAGCCCAATGCTCTTACCCACCAGCTGGTTCTGCTTACCCCAAGGGGACAAAGAGTGTCTCCCCAGGGCACTTTCACCTTGCAAAAAATGGAACGGGGAAGCTGAAATTCCCCCTCTAGTTCTTCTCCAAGGCTCCTCCTGCACCTGATTTTTCAAGGCAAACCATGGCTGGGAAGCTCCAGTCAAAGAATCACCAGCATGCCTCGCAGCTGAGCCCTGACTCCTTGGCTTGGCTTCTGCCTTCCCATGTAAACCCGGGGCTCGATTGCATCGGTTCAACCCACTGGCTCCATAGCCACCCACAGGGCCTCTGACTTCTTCTTGCACCATACTGGGGTTGGTGCAAGAGAACACTTCCTGTCTCAGGTTGTAGCCAGTGCCCTTCTGATCGCCGCACTATTTTTCCACTTCTGCTGCAACACACACCTTAGCTCTCATCCTCCTGTCCCCCAACTTTCCAGAGCAGTGCCAGGGGACAAACGGCGAGTGCCAAGAGCGCAAAACTTGGAACGCCAGCACCAATCACCATTCAAAACAAAGTTGCCTCTGAACGATCAAATACCATGTCTTCTTTCACCTGAGACAGCGATATTGACAGGAGCCAGTTGCCCTCAGAGCGATGAGGCAGATCTCTGGCCAAGAACAACTTGTGTATCCAAGGGCAGGGAGGGTGAAAAGCAGCACAGATGTAGACACGGGCCTTGCAGACTCACAATTCCAACAGACACACACACGCCAGAAAGACACAGTCTTAATGCAGAACCAGAGAGATGGTCTGTGCCAGAGATTAACAACATGGCGCCCATCGACTCGGGTGGGTAGCCATGCTGGTCTGGAGCAGCAGAACAAAGTTATAGAGTCCAGGGGCACCTTTAAGACCAACAAGGTTTCATTCTGGATACAGGCTTTCGTGTGCCTGCAGACTTCTTCAGATACATTGAAATTTATTTACTTATTTCACTATATTTCCCCTCAGAATTAAACGAAAACAAATGGTGACCATATAAACCACGCTTGTTATTCCTGTTTGGTCCTTGCATCTGTTAAACAGCTTCATTATGCTGTTTACTAATTCGCTGCTCACCTATACGTATGGACTGGCAACTTCCATTTCAGTGTATCTGAAGAAGAATGCGTGCACACGAAAGCTTATACCTTGAATAAAACTTTGTTGGACTCAAACTTTATAACAACTTCAATTGGCTAGATTCATGTTTTATTGATAGGATTGAATCAGACACTGGAGGCCAGATTCCAAGTTCTTTCTTCCATTTCTGGGGGGGGAACCACTATTTTTCTTGATATTTTCCCCTCAGGCCTTCACATCTCTGCTGCCGGCTAACCACAGAGATTAAAAGCACATGAAAATACATCCTCTGATCCAATAAAGGCATCTAAAGCGATGGGGCGGCTTTGTCGGGATCTGTAAAAGCTCCTCTTTGTCACCACGGCCTAAAATTGTTGCGAGAGAAATCCTTTAAAAGCCATGGATATTCACAATAAATAACCACGGACAACTAAGCCCTGGAAGAGGGAAACAAGAGAAACTTTCTCTGCCATCATCCCTGAGGAAAGTTCTGGAATCTTGCCTGCTCTAAATATGGCCCTCCCCCCCTCCCCCAGTGAGGCCTGTAACCCTACACCAGACCCTGGAATCAATTTTACCCTATGCAGAATATTACATTAGCAAGAGACTGACCGCCACCAGTCAGATGAATCTCAGCAACCTCTCTGGGGCAGCAGAAATGACAAACTCATTCCTTCGGCGGAACTGGAATTAATTCTTCCCTCAACCACCACAAGTTCAGGAGATGGAAAGAGACAAAACACACACGCCGGTTTATAAATGGCCATGCTGCCCACAACACTGAGAGGAACAGAGTTTATTCCTGACCCCCTTTTCCCCCGCAGCTATGGAGGTGACATAGTGTGGTGTAGTGATTAGGGTGCTGGACTAGGATCTGGGAGACACAGGTTCGAATCTCTACTCTGAGCCAAACTTACCTCACAGGGTTGTTTTGAGGATACAATAAAGAGGGAAACTAGGTAAGCGTTGGGTCCTCACTGAGGAGAAAGGCAGGGAAGGTACAAATTAAGTTGGTAAATAGATAAATATGGAGTTTCTCCCTAACGCCACCCCACCCCTTTAACAGTGTGCTTGAGCTTACCCGGGGCATGGACAAAGGTGTGACTGGCATCACATTCAATGTGACCACAACATGTCAGGCTCAAAGGAAAGTGTTCAATTCACTAGCTTAGTTTTGCAGCCCCATGGCTGGAAAGTGCTGTCAAGTCAGGGTTTTCAAGAGACAGGGTTTTCAAGAAACCGTAGGGTTTTCAAGAGGTGGACAGAGGTGGTTTGCTATTGCCTGCTATTGCACAGCAACCTTGGACTTCCTTAGTGGTCTCCCACCCAAGTACTAACCAGATCAACCCTGCTTAACTTCTGAGATTCGACAAGATCTGGCTAGCTGGCCATGGACCATCCAGGACAGGGCAGCAGTTCTATTATGACTGAGAAAAAAATAAACTTTAAAAGAAAACAAAGTTAGCATACCAGGTGGGGAGTAACGAACTGCTTCCCATCGAACAGCATTTTGTTAAACATGGGTCTCTCTGCAAGGGTATTAAAACTGTACTTATGCATCATATAAAAGACTGCTTGGCTTTCCACTAACCTGGAAAGAAGCTTATGCCCAGATCAGCTGAAGCTTGAACAGACAGGGGGATGTTTCAGTTACCGCTGAAGCTCTTCCCAGAACTTATGCTTGCTTCAGATTTCCAAAACGGTCAGGGTTAACTATAACTCAGTTCAGACATGACACCTTACCCTAGTCTATGAACTTCAGCTTGGTATCTATATACTAATAGCCAAGGCGCCCCCTGCATGCAGATATCTAAATCCACACATCGGGGGCACCTAGGGGACAAAGAGATTTTCCTGCACATTTGGGGCAATCCCTAGATGTGCAGAAAAATCTGAAATCTATAAAAAACTATACAGGGGATATTTAACCCCCCCAAAAAAGAGTCCCCTGCGCATGTGCACTTACCACTGTGAACTGTGGCAGAGCTGTGCAGGGCTTGGTGCCATTGCTGCTGGTGGCAGAGAGGGAGAAGCCTTGGGGGCTGGTGCTGGGAGCTACAGATGTTGTTGCTGTTGATGGCGGGGGGGAAGCCTGGCGGCCCGGCGGCTGAGAATGGCACAGGGCTCGCCGCCGTTGCTCCTTGGGGTTGGGGGGGGGAAACCTTGGAGGGCCGGTGGCTAGACTCAGCTGCAGCCGTTGCTGCTGTCATCGGGGGGGGAGCCTGACAAGCCCAGCAGACCACCTCCTGGGCTCACCTGTTGCCGCATCCTCCTCTGTGCGGAGCTTCTGCTGCTTCAGCAGGCGAGCCACCCGGGAGCCGCAGGGAATACTCCCTCCCCCGCAAGTATCACGGGTCCTGCCTCTTGTAATGTCTGAATTGACAGGTCATAGCACACAAGCAGCTGACAAACAGGGCTCGCAAAGCACGGTTTGTGCTAACTACCGTTTGGTGTGACATCAGAACAGACAAACCACGGGTGTGGCTATTGTTCTGCCTCCAGAGGTGTCTGCACAATAAAAGCAGGAGCACTGAACAAATGGGGAAAGAAATCAGATGAGCAGATGAAAACCATGGTTTGCCAGTGGTAAACCATGTCTAGTGCACACCATGGTTTTGTGTGATGCCCAATTTGAGTTTTCCCCATTTGCCTTCTAACTAAAGACAGCCTGGTTATCAGTTCGTATTCCCAGATTTTGACTGTGCAGAAGACTGGACTTAGTACTTACTCTATAAGAATATACCTTTGAGGGCCAGAAGGCAAGATAATTTCCCATAACAAGAACCTTCCATTAAAAAAAAAAAGTCTGCAAAGCAGTTGCCAAATATTACTTGGCTGTGCTGCCTCAATGTATAAACCAGATGCATGGATAATCTTAGAGTCTGCAACAGAAGACATCTATATAAATAAGCACTAGGACATATATCCTGCTTTTAGCAATCAAAGTAGACTTCTGCAGCCTGCAAGAAACAAGAGTGAGGTATGATCATACTATAACAGGTAGCCATAGCAACAGTTCTGGAAAATCCCCACCACCTCTGTGGCTTCCTTACTGGCAGTCAAGCCCTCTAATTCAATAAGAAAAAAAAAGAAGCCATTTCCATTTACAGGTTACTACCCCAGGAGTAACAGGAAGCTTATTAGCAGACCACAAAATGCCTGCCAAACCATTACACAGCTGCCAGAGAAATGAGTTCAGATCCTTCCAAAACAGGTTTTGACTCATGCTCTCGCCTTCTCCTTGTCCACTGCCCCTTAGCCGGTCTAAAGGCACAGAACAGTCTGGCACTGAGACCTTGCAGCTGTTCAGACTTGCTTAGGATCTGACCTTAGAAGGCAGAATATAAATTTAATAATTGAATAAAACAGGCACATTTTCACTCTTGATATCTAGAATGCTGCAATGTCCAAAGCTGGAAAACCATGGTTGCCACAAACAAGAACTCTTCTTCTGAACCAAACCTGGTTTAAACACGAGAGACGGTGTCCTGTAGCAAATAAAGATCTGGGTATGGTGGACTGAAATCCCCACCTCGCTGTGAAGCTCACTGGGTGACTGTGGGCCATCCTACATTACAGGGTTACTATAAGGATAAAATTGGAAAACCATGCATAGGAATAGATTCAGGTGGGTAGCTGTGTTGGTCTGAAGAAGTGTGCATGCACATGAAAGTTCATACCTTGAAAAACACTTTGCTGGTCTTAAAGGTGCCACTGGACTCCGACTTTGTTCTCATGCACAAGAATGACAAGGTTAGGTCCTCATCTACCCAAAGACCACCTAGGTTTTGGATCCGTGTTGACCAAAGCCATGCTTTTTGCATGCAAAACCCCACTAGTCTACAAGCAGCTCTGTTAACATGCTTAAAGATAACATGCCACAGACATTACCAGAAATGCATAATTGGAACATGTGTTTCTACATATGATAGGGTACACCACGTTCAAGAAGCCAAACAAAAGAAACTGGTGTTTGGACAGCTGGAAGGGAATATCAAAAGCCCTCTTCGGTCTATGGCAGATGTGGGACTCCTCCGTTTGTTCTGTTTCTCCTTCCCTATCACTAAACAGATGCACACTTTCCTTAGTGCCACGTGCAGGTAAATGCACATCTAACATCAACAGCATGTTACCCTATCCTCACATAAAAGAGCAGTCTTGAGTCTGGGGTGCCTCTGGTTACAATTTATGATTCCTCTCCTGCTCCCCGGATGTGAAAAATAGTACACTCCAGTGCAGGGGTCTTCAACCTTTCTGAGCTTGTGGGCACCTATGGAATCCCAACACAGTATGGTGCGTACAGCTGCAAAATGACGGCCACAGGAGGCAGAGTCAGCCACACAATGGCTGCCACGGCTTATTCTTCGGTCACACTGTAAAGTTCCTTGTGCTGTGACGGCAGCTGCTGCCAAAGCAATGCTTTTTAAAAAATCTGCACAGCCAATCAAATATTCAGCATCAATCAATCAATTCAATAAATTTGAGGAGAAATTCATAGCACCTTGGTATCCACTCATCAGCTATATGGCAGAGGCTGATGTAATTCCAGTAAACCCTCTATACAGATCGATGACACACTTTTGAAGCATGGTCCTAAGCAATGCTCCCTCTAAGCTCTGGAGTCTTGTGAGCAAAAATTCTACTTTGTGAGCTACTGGCATTAAAGTTGTGAGTGAGCGATTTGGCTGCTGCATACATGAGTTTGCTCTGGAGCCATCCTTCCTGGGCGAAAACAAAAATGTGTGAGCCAGAGGCTAAAAAACCATGAGCTAGCTCACACTAACTCACCTTAGAGGGAACACTGGTCCTAAGACCTTGTTAGATTGAACTCTAGAGTAATAAATGGAGATTTTATCCAGAACACGGACGAAACGGTCGTATGTTATGTTATGCATATTGTTACTGACTGCCTATATAGACTGTATTGCAATATTCTCCTAAAATGACTTAGTCCCCTGAAACAACGACTATGTTGCACATACTTTGTCTTCCCACAGCCAACTTTTTGTATATTTACTGGCTGCGCCAATTATTTTTGTTATTTTTGTAAATGCGTCAATAAAATAATAATCCAAAAGAAATCAATCAATTTATTGATTTGGTCAATGATCAGTACAAGCCAATACCAAACGCTATATAGAAAGACCATCACAAAATAAAACTGGTCCATCCTATTGCCAACATTAGAAACCACTGAAATTTAACATCCGTACATAAAATTTCATGATGAATTCTGCAAGATGTTGGGGAAAAAATTCAGCGCAGCTGATAGTGACCTGCTGGTTAACACCCACTAAAAGCTACTAAAGAAATATTCAGTGACCAGTCAGAAGCTTCACTGGACAAAAAAACCCACCTGGTACCACACATTTTCTGAAAACATTTGGTGGGCACCAGGAAAGGTGTTAGTGGGTGCCACACTGGGGACCCCGCTCTAGTATAACAGAAGTGACACACACGACCTTTAAAGAATGGGACTTTAAAAAGAAAAAAAATCTACAAAATAGTATTGCATAACGGGGGATGGGCTTGCTAACAGGTTGCTCCCTGACTGCTTCCATGCTGGAATTCTCAAACTCTGAAAATAACTTTTTAGAGGAGTTCATCAGAAGGCATGCACGGGACTGGAATGTGCATGTGGCGAAGGGGGGGGATACATTTTTGCACGCCTCAAGTGATATCACACGTTCTATTCTAAAAGGCAGGGCAACTCTCTCGCAAGTGAATCGGACGGCTCCCACAAGAGCAGCAGAGGCGCTCACGGACAGGTAAGAAATTCTATTCTAACAGCATGCTGGGAAACAGCCATAGTACTGCAGAGACAGGCATCAGAATCCAGTGTGATAGATCGATAACAGCTGTCAGCAGACTGACTGCACATGCAAAAAGGACTGGAAAGATGCGTTGTTGTGGCTGCGATTCATACAGGGAAGGCAGCAGGTAGATCTGCAGTGGTAAAACAAGCTCTGCCTCTCAGATGACACCTTGAACTAACTTTTCTTTTTGTTAAGAGTCCTCCTTGGCCTTGTCCTCCCCTATTTCGCACCCACATTTTTGCAAATGTTGCACTTCCCTATCCTGTATTTCCCGTCTGACCTTTCAATGCGAGCGCATTAAAATGCACAGGGTTCATCGATGCCTTGCTTAGCTAGCAATCCTGTATCAATGACCTTGTCAGCATTTGTACCAATCAATGTCTTCTTCAAACATTACCTTCAATGACTTTTTAAAAAAAATCTGGAAGGCTATTTTTAAAGAAAGCAGGACGGGGGGCAGAGGAATCTTATTCACCAGTTTTTGCAACATAAAACAATGAAGCTGCCTTCTACTGAGACAGCCTCCTAGCCTGTCAAGGTCGGTACCATCTGCTTTGCCAGGCAGCAGCTCTCCAGGGTCTCAGGCAGATGTCCGTCACATCATCTGCTACCTGTTCCTGTTACCTGGAGACACTGGGGATTGAACTGGAGACCTTTTGCATGCAAAGCTGATGATCTACCACTGAGCCACAGCACATCCTCTAGTCAGTTTGCTTCTAAATCCAAGTCCAGTATAATTACTTGAGAACTGCTCTGATCAACTAGGCCTCAGTCCCCCTCCTCCACAAAGGAGACACTGCATGACCACTGGCATATCATTATGGCAACCTCAGCTGTCCATTCCTCAAATGGGAATCAGCGATCTGCTTGGTGTAGTGGCTGAGAACGGTGGACTCTAATCTGGAGAACTGGGTTTGATTCCCCACTCCTCCTCCACATGAAACCTGCTGCGTGACCTTGGGCGTCTCTCAGAACTCTCTCAGACCCATTTATCTCACAAGGTACCTGTAGTGGAAAGAGGAAGGGAAGGCGATTATAAGCCACTCTGAGACACATGAGGCCTGTTGGGTGACCCTGGATCAGCCACAGTTCTCTCAGAACTCTTGCAGCCCCACCAGCCTCACAGGGTGCCTGTTGGGGGAGAGGAAGGGAAGGCGATTATAAGCCTTTTTGAGACACATGAGGCCTGCTGGGTGACCCTGGGTCAGCCACAGTTCTCTCAGAACTCTCGCAGCCCCACCTGCCTCACAGGGTGCCTGTTGTGAGGAGAGGAAGGGAAGGTGATTATAAGCCACTCTGAGACACATGAGGCCTGCTGGGTGACCTTGAGTCAATCACAGTTCTCTCAGAACACTCTCAGCCCCACCTACCCCACAGGGTGTCTGTTGTGGGGAGAGGAAGGGAAGGTGATTGTAAGCCGCTCCGAGACTCCTTCAAGTAGTGAAGAGCGGAGTATAAAGCCAACTCTTCTTCTTCTTCACATGCTCACTTCAGACATAATGCCAAACCATGGCGAAAGGAAGCTTAATAAGAACTGGTGCAACATCTGAACTGCCAAGCCACGTGTTTTGCCATCAACTGGCCAACCAGAATCAGGCACTGGTATGCAATGTGCTTGCAAACCAGTTTGGTGTGTTGCCTGAAGGTATACGGAAGGATGCTGTGCTTCAGAAAGCCTCTAGAGATTGGGTTTGGGTGCAGACGGGAAATGTAAAAACAGGCCCAGAGTCAGAGCCTGGTTTTTATGGGCTCTGAGCAATACAGTCTAACCAGGTTCCTCTTGCCCTTTTCCCTTCAGCACCACTCCCTTCTCTTCTAGCCACTCCTCTTCCCCACACCGTCCTTTTGGTATTCCTCCTTCTAAAATGCTGATCCCCCCCCCCCCAATATAAAGCACATCAGTTTATGTCATGCTTTTTTATTTGTAAAACAGTGATGATGTCTTGAGACAAATCTTCTTGGCCCGGTGCAGCAACGACTCACCCATCTCTTCCGACGCCACTAACACAAGACCAGATCAGTTACCAACCACACTTACATGCTCACAGTCACATGAAGATGCCTTACACTGAATCAGACCCTTGGTCCATCAAGGAGGAGGAGGAGGAGATTGGATTTATACCTCACCCTTCACTACCCAAAGGGGTCTCAGAGCGGTTTACAAACTCCTTTCCCATCCTCTCCCCACAACAGACATATCTGTGAGGTAGGTGGGGCTGAGAGAGCTCTGACAGAAACTGCTCTTTTTCAAGAACAGCTGTGCCAGAACTATGGCTTGCCCAAGGCCATCCAGCAGGTGCAAGTGGAGGAGTGGGGAATCAAACCCAGTTCTCCCAGATTAGAGTCCACCGCTCTTAAACCACTACACCAAACTGGCTCTCAAGATCAGAACTGTCTACTCAAGACTGGCAGCAGCTCTCCAGGGTGTCAGGCTGAGGTCTTTCCCATCACCTCCTACCTGATCCTTTAATTGGAGATGCCAAGGATCAATCCTGGGACCTTCTGCAGAGGCTCTTCCACTGAGCCACGGCCCGTATCATAAACATGCATGAGATTTCCCATTCCCCATGAATGCATGCAAATGTTTCCTTCTTTTACTACGATGAATTCAAAACCAATCCCTATTTGAGTGCATGCTCCAAAGGTGGCAAATAGATGCTCAAGGAAACCATTCCTTCTTATTTTAAGTTGGCAGCCAGATCTTATGCAAAGTCGGATTTTCCTAAACCCACTGTTTCGACACATTTTAGGCATATCTAACTGGTTAGATTTGGGTAGCAGAGAGATTTTCCAAGGCATCCTGTTTTCAAATAGGGTCACAATTTTCATCTGGCCTATCACAGCTAAATGCCGCTAATAAATTGAAGTTCTCTGGCCATCAATCAGTGGCCACTGGTTCCACAGGTTAATTACTATATATACTAAATATACTTCCTTGCTTGTCACAGAACAGCTGCCTTCACTATCAAGAAGAAAACCTGGGTTTTGTGTCAAAATGAGCCAAACACATTTACTTCATCTACTTTTCAAATCATATAATGGTATTATTAATTATTATTATTATTATTATTATTATTGGCCCAGCTTTTGCGCTTAAGAATAACCTAACACCCAGAAAGGTCTAACTTTTCCCTCCTCTCATTTCCATGCTAGGGAAAGTCTCTCTGCTCCATTTACATACATCAAAGTGTTAAAAGCACAGAGTTTTATTTCACTTTTTAGAGACACCCAACACACAATAGTCATAGCTTACATCATTCACATTCAAAGCAGGGGAAATGTGGTAACTGTGTCTTTAAGAATTCCAGGGGGATACACATACCATGACCGATCATATTTTTCAATTGCAGATGGGCTAATCGAATAGCGCCCTGATCTGGATAGTCCAGTCTAGCCCAGTCTCATCAAATTTGGGGAGCTAAGCAGGGTTGGCCCTTGTCGGTCCTTTGGAGACCACCAAGGAAGTCCAGGGTCATGAGGCAGAAGCAGGCAGTGGCAAGCCACCTCTGAACATCTCAGGCTTTGAAAATCCTATGAGGTCACCATAAGTCAGCTGTACCTTGACGCCACTTTCCACCACCAACTGACTAGTAAGGCCACGGATACAATTCCCTTAAAATTAAGAAGTGTCCCCTCCAAAGAAGAGTTATACCTGCCTACATCTACTGAAGTCAATGGGTTTAGAAAACATTGCTCAGAAGCATTCTGGTAATGAAGTAAACACACAATGTTTTGTAATGAAGTAAATACACATTATATCACATGTCATGAAGTTAAACTTAAAAAGTTCAATCTCATGTCATAAAGTTAAACTTAAAGTTTCTAAAGAACAGATACGGCACCAGATTACAATGAGGTTTGTGATTAAAACTGCTAACTACAAATTTCAGAGAGAGAGAAGACATTTGCAACTTGGCTTTGCATATCTTTTTATAATGTACCTCTTTGGTCTTTACACACTCAGGGCCTGCTGAGCTGCAAGCACATGACAGGAAGTTACACTACATGGGGTGGGTCACGTGACAGGAAGAAGAGGAGCCCAACTTTACAACCTGACTGGCCTCAAGACCAGGACCATGGACAGCAGACCTAAGCAGAAGGCCAGGAAAATAGCACAAGTGCAAGGAGATGGACTATAGTGAGAAACCAGAGAAGGGCAAGAGCCATGGAGGAACCTTCTCCACCACTGAGTAACCTCACCTCACTGCCTGCTGCTCTTCTCGGCATGTGTGCCAAGGGAGGCAGGAAGCACGGCCCCTTTGCCCTCCACACAGGTCATTCTGGGAGGCAGACAACCAAGCAGGAGGAGATCACAGCTTTGCGATGACAGCTTTGAGCCCCCGGGAGAATCTGCCACCACAAAAATAAGAGAGGGCACCTTGCAGAGCAATCCTACGCAGAGTTATGGATTAAGATGTGAGGAATCCTGCTTAAGACCGCCCTGCTGAAAGGCAGAGAGTGCAGTCCAAAGTAGAGTTACTCCCTTCTAAGTCCACAGAAGTCACTGGGCTTCGAAGGGTGTAACTCTGCTTAGGAAAGCACTGTACATAGTTCAGATGTCAGGCACCTTCAGCAAACACCTGAATCAGACAGCGAAGGCAACGGCTACAGATGCATCGTCACGGAGGCCTGCTGGAAAATAATCTCCGCTGGCAACATGAGAATGAAAATTCAGCAAGACTGGCAACGGCCTGCACACTTCACAAATATCATAGACCAGAAAACGAGAGATAATTCTCCTAAGAACCCCTTGCCATACTTGTTTCCCCTGGCAAATTTGGTTGATGTGCGGCAGTTCCGCCATCTCATGCTATGATGGTTCTTTGACCCAGTTCTAAGCGTCGCGACGCCAAGGGCAGAAACGGGGTAACCAAGGAGAACGAATGCTTCCTTCCTGGTTATCAGTACAATTCCATTTTATGCATCTGGCTCGTGTCCATTCATTCCACCTGTCACAACCAGAGGAGACCTTGCAACCGTCAGTGCTGGGTTGATCGAGGTCTGGTGGACTGCATTTGAATACCAATAAACTACTCTAGAAAAGATACAAGGCGGGGGGGGAAAGTGATAAGTCACTCAGTCAGCAAGCTTCAAGACGTTCCTTTCCAAAACTTGAGTTAAGCTTTATGGAATTTCTCAGGGACCTGAACCAGGAGTCCAGTGGTTACTGTATTCACATCTGGCCAAACAGGGTAGAAATCAGTTGACTGGATCCAGCCATCCTCCAAAGTAGCCTTTCTCCAGTGGAAGATTGGAGGAAGGCTTCAGGTTTGAGCCAAAATGAAAAATGGGGTAAAAATATTTTAATTAATAAATAAACCAAGTTCAGTGGAGTGATAGGATAAGGGGTAGGACCCACCTTAGTGAAAGCCAGTGTGGTGTTGTGGTTAAGTTCGGTAGACTCTAATCTGGAGAACCGAGTTTGATTCCCTCCACATGCAGCCTGCTGGGTGACCTTGGGCCAGTCACAGTTCTCTCAGAGCTCTCTCAGCCCCACCTACCTCACAGGGTGCCTGCTGTGGGGAGAGGAAGGGGATTGTAAGCCACTCTGAGACACATGAGGCTTGCTGGGTGACCTTGGGTCAGTCACAGTGTTCTCACAGCCTCACCTACCTCACAGGGTGTCTGTTGTGGCGAGAGGAAGGGAAAGCAACTGTAAGGCCTGCTGGGTGACCTTGAGCCAGTCACAGTTTCTCTCAGAACTCTCTCAGCCCCACAAACTCACAAGGTATCTGTTGTGGGGAGAGGAAGGTGACTGTAAGTCATTCTGAAATACATGAGGCCTGCTGGGTGACCTTGGACCAGTCACAGCACTCTCAGAACTCTCTCAGCCCCACCTCCTTCACAAGGTGCTTGTTGTGGGGAGAGAAAGGGAAGATGATTGTAAGCCACTTTGAGACACATGAGCTGGGTGACCTTGGGTAAGTCACAGTTCTCTGAGCTCTCTCAGGCCCACCTACCTCACAGGTCTGTTGTGGGGAGAGGAAGGAAATGCGATTGTAAGATGTTTTGAGACTCCTTAAGGTGGACAAAAGCAGAGTATAAAAACCTACTCTTCTTCTTCTTCAATGCATGGAAGCCTGATGGGGGCTGCAACAGGACCATGCCTACCGAATCCATCCCCAGACTTCACAAAGTAATTAGAATGTGTACACAGAGGTTCATGTGAGCAGAAACCCACATGCATATACACTGAACACAGCCATCAGTATCCCCCAAATGTGTACATATTCAGAGCCAACGCATTGCAGAGACCCCCTGCTTGTCTGGGATGGGGCCAGAAGACCAGATTCTTAGTACCTTCCCAATACATTTCTGGCTACCTTTTTGACCATCTGCACAGGATGCCTGTACCTTTTGGCCGTCTAGCAGTGTTAAGCAAATTGAGAGATCAAATTGTGGGTCAGCCTCCTTCCTAACCATGATGACACTGTGAATCAAGCCAGATCTTATCTCTACTGTTTCTTGTTTCAACTAGAGCAATGCAGAGTCTGGTGGCAGAAAGTACCTTCAACTCACAGCCCACTTAACGGCAACCCTGTAGGATTTTCAAGGCAAGAAACATTCAGAGGTGGTCTGCCATTTCCCACCGCTGCGTCACAAGCCTGATATTCCATGGTGGTCTCCCATCCAAATACCAGCCAGGGCTCACCCTGCTAAGCTTCTGAGATCTGACAAGATCTTTTTAGCCTGGGCTATCCCTGGATAGGCCAACACAGAGTGTGGGGGATGATGCTGTTTACACCAGTTTGGTGTAGTAGTTAAGTGTGCGGACTCTAATCTGGGAGAACTGGGTTTGATTCCCCACTCCTCCACTTGCAGCTGCTGGATGACCTTGGGCAAGCCATAGTTCTGTCAGAGCTGTCCTTGAAAGAGAAGTTCTGGAAAGAGCTCTCTCAGCCCCACCTACCTCACAGGGTGTCTGTTGTGGGGAGGGGAAGGGAAAGGAGTTTGTCAGCCGCTCTGAGACTCTGAGTGAAGGGCGGGGTATAAATCCAGTCTCTTCTTCTCTCTTCTACTCTCTTTTATTTCCTTTACGATCATTACTTGAGCTGCTTCCAGATGGTGAAGATGTTCCATGTTGCTTTTCTGGAGAACGCAAGGGCACGCCCACTGACAACAGAACTTCCACATCACAGGAACGTTCTGCTCACTTTCCTCTAGGCAACCCCTCCCGGCCTCCGTTTTCCCAGCGTTTTATCCCCACCATACACAACAAGCAACAAGAGACCGATGGCTACAAGTCACTGGCAGCCATGGGAGATTGATGGCAGGAAAATATCACCCACACAGTTCAGGACCAGAAAACGTGCACTTTTGTGTCCAGATGGCACGATTATATGCTGTTTCCAAAAAAGACCAAAGCACAGCAGGTTTGGAAAAGAACATCCTGAGGACGGGGAAAGGACGATGCAAACAAAACCCTGCATGGATGCCAAAAAAAAGAAAGATAATGCTCCAGATTGGAAGCCAAGGTGGAGGAGAAAAATCATGCGGAAGCAATCTCTTCACACATTACAAAGTACACAGGCTGAGTCCAGAGTCCCCAACCCATGCCTTGTGTAAAAGTCACACATTACTTGCAGGTTCACTACGAGAGCCAATTTGGTGTAGTGGTTAAGTGCATGGGCTCTAATCTGGGAGAACCAGGTTTGATTCCCCACTGCTCCACATGCAGCTGCTGGATGACCTCAGACAAGCCATAGTTCTGGCACAGCTGTTCTTGAAAAAGAGCAGTTTCTGTCAGAGCTCTCTCAGCCCCACCTACCTCACAGGGTGTCTGTTGTGGGGAGGGGAAGGGAAAGGAGTTTGTAAGCTGCTCTGAGACTCCAAGTGAAGGGTGGGGTATAAATCCAATCTCTTCTTCTCTTCTTCTTCTTCCCATGCACATAGTACCTAATTCGGATTGTGAAGAAGGAGTTTCGGCCTTCCCTGCTGCACTCTTTCCAAACCTGCAATGGTCTCAGGATTATGTTATCTGGCCCATTGGGGAAATCCACACATACTTTCATAAATTTCCCCAACAAACCAATTAGTGCCCCCCCAAGGGGAGAGGAAGAAGAGATTGGATTTATACCCTACCCTTCACTACCCAAAGGAGTCTCAGAGCGGTTTACAATCTGCTTTCCCTTCCCCTCTCCACAACAGACACCCTGTGAGGTAGGTGGGGATGAGAGAGCTCTCTCGAGAACTGCCCTTGAGAGAACAGCTCTGAGAGAACTTGTGACTTACCCAAGGTCACGCCAGCAGCTGCATGTGTCTCTCTCACCAAACTGGAAATGAAGACCATGCCACAGTTGTGATCTAAATTGGGCACCGTGCACACAGGGACTGAAGAGAACACCCAAATGACATCATGCAGGCCATAGGGTGGGGATGCTGGACTCACACTATGTATTCCATAATGTGTGCCACACCCTTTTTGGAACCAGCTGCTAAAACATCCGCAACCCCTCTGGAAGCCACAGGATGGGCCTCTGCACTCCCCTTCTCCAAAGAGGCTCACAGCACCTAAAACGGGAGTCCTCCCACAGATACTACCCAGCCCTATACTTAGCTTCAGACAGGGAACCACATCAGGTACTTTCAGACCATTCCTTGGGCTGTTGCCTACAAAGCTTCCTACCACAGTGAGCCAGCTGGCCTGGACAATGCTACAACGGCCACTGCAGGCAACTCTTCCAAAAGAAAAAGAAAAAAGGAATAAGACAATGTTAAACTTTTTTCCTTGCAAAAAGACCAAACCACAAGGAAGACGAGTCGGATGGGAGAGGGCAGGGCAGGTCTCATTTAGAGTCAGGGGCCCCCAAAAGCATCCCACACTGCTTTGGTTCGAGAAAGGAGAAGTGGAGTTGGCACCTTTGCAGGCCAAAGTCCATGCCAAAGTCCCTGGCTTCCCTTTCTCCCCAAAGCTATTCCCAGCTCATTTCCTCCATGCATATTTTTAAATGTTTTTGTAAACGGTACCCAGAAGTCTTAAGAGTCTCCCAGTGCAAAGCCAGAACAAAAGAAAAATGTGTGATTTTGGCCCAGAAAGCGTGATGTGCAGTTGAACCCAAGAAATGCCCTGCAGGATCAGACCTGTGATCCATCTAGCCCAGCATCCTGTTCCAGAGAGCAGATCAGCAGTTGCCCTGGAGGGCCAATAAACAGGGCAGAGAGGCAAAGGCCTTTCCTTGGTGTTGCCTCCTAGCACTGGTACTTAGAGGCTTTCCCCCTCTAGACGCAGAAGTTCCCTTTAGTCTCACCCTGCCTAGCAGCCACTGATGGATCAATTCTCCATGAATCTGTCTAACCTCTTTTTACAGCCATCGCTACATCTGCTGGCACTGAATTCCACCATTTAATTATGCATTGAGTAAAAAAGCATTTCCTTTCATCCACCTGGAATCTACTGCCAACCTACTGGAAGCCCTGGAGTTGCAGCCTTACAGGAAAAGGAGAAAAAAGTTTACTCATACAAAGAATGCAGAAACTCTGTTTAAGGAACCTTGTGAGACTGGCCAAACTTCTAGCAAATGCGCTCAAGGTGTCAAACAAAAACAAAAAAACCCACTGGGGCAGCCACTGTCAAATCTCAGTTAATATACTAGCACTCTCCTCCCTGTGCTTGAAAACAATTTCTCTCTCCCACAGTGAGGCCCCAAAATGCCGCTTTCTAATTGGGCAGAGGTCAGTCTTAGGCCTAACGCTGACCTGGATGGCCCAGGCTAGCTTGATCTCATCAGGTCTTGGAAATGAAGCAGGGTCAGCCCTGGTCAGTAATGCCAGATCACAAAGGGAATCCAGGGCCACGATGCAGAGGCAGGCCATCACCTCTAAACCTCTCTTGCATTGAAAACCCTACAGGGGCCGAAATTAGTCAGCTGTCACTTGACGGACCTTTCCGCCACGCCCATTCTTAACCCTGGCCTTTCAGCCCGTGGATCCCATCTGCTCCACCAGGCATGCCGGGACAAAACACAAGACAGGATTCAGACCCCCGTTTCCCAACAGCAGGCCGCCCCCCAGTAATGTGTTGTAGAGAATCACCTGGGGAAAGCATGATCCTCACAGTGCAAGGACCACAACCTCCCTGCTGGAGCTGCACAGAGTATAGGCTGCCAGGGAGAGTTTGTACCCAAAATGTGAGGCCCAGAATCCAATCAAATACCCTTCTTACAGAACCTACATTCTGGTTAGGGCTGCCAGGTCCTCCTTGGCCACCAGCGAGGGACAGGGGAGTTAGGGTCACCAGCTTCAGGTGGGGAAACTCCTGGAGATTGGGGGGTGAAGCCCGGGGAGGACAGGAACCTCAGTGGGGCACAATGCTATAGAGTCCAAAGCATCCATTTTCTCCAAGAGAACAGATCTTTGTAGTCTGGAGATGAGCTGTAATTCCGGGGGATCCCCAGGTCCCATCTGGAGAGTGGCATCCCTAGTTCTGGTTCCCATGCCACTACCACTAGCTTGGCGCCTCTGGCCAAGTTCTCTCTCTCTCTCCCTGGGCCTCAATTTTCCAATCTGTAAAATAGGAGCAACAGACAGACAGCAGAGTCTGCCAACTAGAGGAGTAAAAGCAGCCTTCCCCTGAAAGCCTTAAGGGGGGAAAGAGCCATAAACCTGATTTAAGGGAAGCGACCCAAAGGACTCCAGCAAACACCCGGAGGGAGGCGGGGTGGGGGCAGACCTCGGGCGGCTTGTCTGGCTCTTCGGCTGGGCCAGCGGCCCCTCCGGGGCTCCCCCTCCCTTCCCGGCCGCGCCCTTCCCTCCTCCCCGTCCCACCCCACCCCGCTCCACGGGCCCGTCCCCCCGCCGGCTCTCCCGCCCGTGCCCAGGCCTACCACCGCCAGCCTCAGGGAGGGGAGGCTTCCCGGCCACCGCCCCGGCGCGGGAGACTCACGCGTTGCCCACGTGGATGCGGGGCGCCACCTCGTTGCTGTGCGCGCTGGGGAGGCTGTAGCAGCCGCTGCCGTTGGCCAGCAGGTCGTTGAGCTCCTCCACGGAAATCTGGAACTCGGACATGGCTCGCTCGCCACCCCCGCCGATCTGGGCAGGGCCGCCTCCCCGCTCCTTTCCCCGGGCCCTGCCTGATAGGAGGGGCTGCGATCAGCTGGTGCGCGGCCGGCAACTCACAGCCAGGCCGGGAGGAAAGCGAGCAGTTGGTGCGCCCTGGGCGCGCCGCCAGGGGAGACCGGGAGAGCCCCGACCCCCCCCCCCCCGCGTGGCCGCCTTTGAGTCACGTTATGTGTCCCCCCACCCCCACCCCGCGTCCGGGCTTTCATGTGCCACGAGCTGATCGGGAGGGGCGTCGCACCCATTTGGGAGGATTAGGTTCCGCCCGCCTGCCCCCCCCCTCCGCCACACATAGCTAGGCTGTTTAGTCCGGATTCGGACACCGTTTTGTGTGCGTCTGGCTGAAGCTACAGGTGCTGCGACTTGGAAGGCCTTCCCTCCAACGCTAGGGGCGCGCGAGGGGCCTCTGTGCCTCTGGTGCGGGAGAAAAGGCACTCTGCACATGCTCAGAAGCAAAGAGGTGTTGGCAAAGAGGTGTCTCCAGCGGAGAATTCAGAAGTGACCCTTTCCCTGTGCACGAATTCACAGATGTGTAGCGCGTCCCTAAGCAGAGCTCTAACCTTCTAAATCCATTAACGTCAATGGCTTTAATTCGTCTCAGGGTTGCATTGTTTCGCACGTTTGAATCACCCCCCCCCAACTGTCAACGGTTTTCACAAGCATTTTTTAAGCTGCTTTGGCTCTCAGGGCATGTAGAAATGTTTTAATGCAAGATACAAGTTGGAAGCCGCCTCAGAGTTTAAACGTTGCAAAAGAGCCAAAAAAATTTCCTCGGAGATGCCAAGTGAGTTGCTTCTTTAAGAATGTTTTCATTAATTATATTTTTAGCCGTCTTTCCAGGAAACACAGAATGGTGCCTATAGGAGTCCCAACAGTCACAACAACCCTGTGAGGTAGCTTGGATAAGGGACTGGACATTTGTGTACTGACTGCCCCCCCCACACACATTCCTTGTTCGACACTGTATCCACTACACCACACTGTTTCTTTTAAAATATATTCACCTGGAGATGGTTGCCAACTCCAGACTGGGAAGTTCTTGGAAATTTGGGAATAGAGCCTGGGGAGGGTGGGGTTTGGGGAGGGACTTCAGTGTGTATGATTTATTTATATTTATTTATATTTATTTATTACATTTATACCCACCCTCCCAGCCATGGCCAGCTCACAACAGCATTAGAACAACAATAAATAATATAATAATCCTAAAACCATAACAATCACAATATTAAAAGGTGCTAACAATAGTAATCCAATTACCAATAAACAGATGTCATACAGTCCACCCCTTCAAAGCAGCCATTTTCTCCAGGGAACTGATCTCTGCAGTCTGGAGATCAGCGGTAATTCTTGGAGATCTCCAGACCGCACCTGGACATTGGCAACCCTACCTGAAGATGCTGTCATATGTGCTCTTACTTGCAAGTAAACCACTCAATGCTCCCTCTAAGCTGTGGAGTCTTGTGAGCAAAAATTCTACTTTGTGAGCTCCTGGCATTCCATGTTGTGAGCGAGCGATTTGGCTACTGCATAAATTAGTTTGCTCTGGAGCCATCCTTCCTGAGCTAAGGCAAAAATGTGTGAGCCAGAGGCTAAAAACCTGTGAGCTAGCTCACACTAACTCAGCTTAGAGGGAGCACTGTAGGTAAATATACATACAGTTGAATTGCATGCATCATTATTCTCTAGAACTCTTGCTTTCCAGAAATAAGCCAGAATCTAATGATGGGGTCTCCAACCAACAACTCTAAACCTAAATGCAGCTCAGTGCAGAACTAAATATAGCTGTTGTAAGAGGAAAAGAAAATCCTTAAGGTATATCACAGCAGTAGGTGGAATGCTAGAATAACCAGTCCAGGAAGGGAGCGGCAGGCAAAGATTCTTATGGGACTAAAGGGCTTCTTAGAGATGCTTTGAAGAAAAGGAAAGAGTAAGCAGGCGAAAAGCTGTCAGTAATCCATGTGTGAGTCACACACAGATTTATAGCAGTGTGCTATCATAACTGCACAGTATACTCCTGTGGCGACTCCTACCGGGACACGGGATGTTCAGAGAAGTGGCTTGATAGCCTGCCACTCTCCTCCCAGCCCTGGTTTTCTCTGGAGGTCTCCCATCGAAATACTTGCCAGGGTTGGCCCTGCTTAGCTTCCAGGATCTGAGGAGATTAGGCTTGCCCGGGATATCCAGGCCAGGGCTCCCATGTGGGGGTTTCTTACTTGTTTTGATAACCTCATGTGTGCTGCTTTGTAATAAAGGAATTCCGAGCAACCAGGGTTTCAGCTGCAGATATGTTATGGTTTAGTCATGTAATGATAAACTGTACATTTTTGGTTATGCAAAAGGACTTTCCTATGCCAGCTTTCTGCTGATCTCTCGCTCTGAATTTTGTCATCGTTTGGCTCTTTAATTATGAATGCTCACTGACCCCTGGTCTAGTGGCAGTTTAAAGATTAACATGTGTCAGTTTAAAGATAAACATGTTTTTGTTTGTGGTGTGTGTGTGTGTGTGTGTGTGAATAAACATCAGAAGAGCCCTGCTGGATCAGACCAGTGGTCCATCTAGTCCAGCATCCTGTCTCACACAGTGGCCAACCAGTTTCTTTGAATGGCCAGTAACAGGGCATGGAGACCAAGGCCTTCCCCTGATGTTGCCTCCTGGCTCTGGGATTCAGAGGATTAGTGCCTCTGAATATGAAGGTTCCCCTCAGTCACCATGGCTAGCAGTCATTAATAAACTTATCCTCCATGAATCTGTCTAATCCCCTTTTAAAGCTGTTTATTCCTGTGGCCATCACTACACACTCTGGTAGTGAATCCCACATTTTAATCACTCTCTGTGTAAAGCAGTATTTCCTTTTGTCCATCCTGAAACTACTGCCCATTAGCCTCATTGGATGCCCTCAAGTTCTAGTATTTTGGGAGAGGGAGAAAAATTTCTCTTTATCAGCTCTCTCCACCCCATGCATAATGTTATACAACTCTGTCATGTTCCCCCCCTTAGTCGCCTCTTTTCTAAACTGAAAAGTCCAAGACTCTTCAGCCTTTCCTGATAGGGAAGGTGCTCCAGACTCCCTAACCATCTCGGTTGCCCCTCCTCTGCACTTTTTCCAGCTCTGCAATATCCAGTAATGTAACTTGTAAAAAATGCCTAATAAGGTTTTCTGACCCCTCTCTCTCTCTCTCTCTCTCTCGCTCTCTCTCTCTCTCTCTCTCTCTCTCTCTCTCTCTCTCTCTCATATTTTAAACAGCAGGATCAAAGAGCTGTGAGCTTGTAATTGTGCAACACTCCCATGTAATAAAGCAAAGTGCAGAAAGCATTCCCGATAACAGTACTTGGCAGCGTTGCTGGTTTTCCTAAAGGGGTTTATTATTTATTTACTAAGAAAATGTAATACACAGCCTCTTCAAGAGACCTGCTCAAGCCTGCTCACAAAGTAAAAACAATACAAGGAAATCATTAAAAACAACAATACAAGAAACCATATAAACAAGCTGGGGCATTAAAACAACTCAAAATGACATTTGGCAGCCTAAGCTGATGTCTACAAAATAGTCTTTAGACTGGAGGCAGATTGTTAAAATAACTAAAAAAAAAAAATGAAACACCTTAGTTATAAGCAAGGACAGAAAGATATTTGGCCTGGTACCTAAAAATATTAAGGTGGTTGCCCAGAGAAGCCTCAAAGTGGGAGGATTTTCCAAAAACTAGGGTGCCACCACCAAAAAGGCCTTGTTTCTGGTTACCACCTACTTCCCATCTGCATTTGGGGCACAAAGAGAAGGGCTTGGGAAGAAGATGGTTGGAACTAGTGGACAGTACAGCTTACCCCTCTCCTGTGACTACAGACTCTAAAGTTTTTGTTATGTTCTTGGGAGATAGTAAAAAACTTCTGGATGAATTCTAGTTCTGCAGTTTCTTGTTGGATTCTCCCTTGGAAGCTCTTTTGCTGGAGAAGGGTGACTTTTTAGCTTACAGAAACTGGGACTAGGGAGACCAAAATCCACTCCCGCTGGGTTTCTAACAACATTTTAAATCTCAGATGTGTTCCCTTCATCCATTTGCAAAGGGATCGACTGCTTCATGTTATATAAAGAGGAGAAGAGCATTGTCGACACCTGATGATGTATTTCACACTAGAGAAAGAGCCAGGGATTAAGCCCAAGATGGCAAGGCTGTTGTTAGTAAGACCTCTAATAATATTGCTGAAGGGGATACAGGGGCAGGATGCACCTGGATTTGATGCAAAGTCTGACTCATTGATCCATAATACTTATTGCCCAATTTCAGGAGCCTCTTGTATTGCCAAGAGGCAAAACAGTTCTTTTCCACCAAGGGCAATCAGCACACTGGTGGGGAAGGAAAATACTTGGATTCTCTATAATAATGAGATATCAACATGTCGCAAGAATAAACACAAGAACAGAGAATATACCCATGCCCCTTCTGAGACAGGACCTCCCGAAAAATGAAGGCAGGAGGACTTCAGGTGGTGGCTGGTATGCTTCAGGGTTCTTGTAGCAGAAGGGACGTGGGTATATTCTCTGTTCTTGTGTTTATTCTTCCGTTTATTCTTGTGATATGTTGATATCTCCTTATTATAGAAATTTCAGTAAAACCCTTTTCCTTCACAATCAATGTGCTTCACTGCCCTCAAATGCCTTGGGTGGAAAAGAACCTTTTTTTCTCTTAGCAATACACCTCTCTCCCATAATATTATTGACTTCACAGATATGTGCAAAGCTAAAATTTGATAATTAAAATCAGTTTGGGGACCAAGTCATAAGCATAACCTCCTAATATCTATTTTCATTTGTGAGAATATGAAGATTCCCACCTGTGGATTGGTCCTCCTCTGCTTTCAAGCAAAGTTTAAACTGAGACAAGGCTCAGCTGTTTATTAGGACTCGGCCATGCCTTTGAGCATGTGCAAAGTGTTTTTTGGCTGATCGCTGATTAACCAGCACCCATGTTCACGTTAGGAAACTAAAACCACCAGACAGACAGCCATGTGATAGAGCACGAGACACCTCTTACGTTAAAACAGAGGTATTAGAATACCTTTCAAAAGGCTCGACCAAAAAAATCACAAGACACTTTGCAGAGTTCTCTAGAACTCCCTGTCAGGTTGCTGGCTCAGTGCAAAGAACAAAAGAAAAAAATGTTTGGGGGGAGTTGTCTGAAGCATAGAGAAGTACCTGAGTTTGCCATCACTTTATTATTTCTTGCTCTGCCTGTTTTGTGAAAGTTTGTACGGAACACCCAGGCAGGCAGACGAAAGGTTTTAAAACTCTTCCCCAAAGTTCTGTGATATTTTGCTTGCTTTTCATTAAAGGTCTTACGCAACTTTAGGAATTTGGATCGACGCCACCTCTTGCAATTTTATTCCTATTTGTAGGAAAGAAGTCAAATTGTGAAAGCGAAAGCTAGGGGAGCCTATCAGCCCTCATCTCACAAATTACTTTTCGTTCCCCACGAAGCAGCTCTGTGCCTCTCCACCTTGTCATTCGCTCCTTGCTGGCAGAGGAGGTGGTGAGAGTGACCTATATTCCAGCCCCTCCTCCCTGTGTTCTTGGCTGGGGTTTGGAGGGTGGAGCCCTTGATTTCCCTCTGCCAGAGTCTGCGGTGCCTCTGTTGACAGGGTTCGCCATGGCGCAAGAGAACACCCTGTCGCTGCCCACCCTGAAGCTGCTGCTAGTCGGAGACAGTGCGGTGGGGAAATCCAGGTGCAAGCCAAGAGGGGGAACGTGCCACAGGGTGGGAAGAGGACCGAGGGGGTCACTCCATGGAGAGCTGCTGTTCCCGTACAGCTCACCTATGTTCTCTCTTGTCTCCTCCCACAGTCTCTTGCTGAGATTCACAGAAGACCAGTTTGAACCCTGCCTCGACCCAACCATTGGTGAGCATCGCTGGCTGCCGCTACTCTTTGTCACTTGTGAGAGTGCTGTCCCCCGGGCTTAACCTACACCAGGGATCATCTGTTTGGCACCAGAAGCTGTTTTCTTCTCCTTAGTAGATTGTGAAAGGAAGTGATTGCCTCTGAGCATGTGTAAAATGCCTTTTGGTGGACAGTGGTATGGCAGGGAACGGCTGCGTGACTTTGTGGGAGGGTTGAGCTCCAGAGGTGCTCTGTTGTTCCAAAACCCTGATTTAGACACATTTTTTACAAAAAAAAAAATTCCCTTGTTTTCCTTTTTATGGTTCTGTCATGCTCTTGAGAAAGTTCAGAACAGATTATATAGGATAACTTGATTGGTCTGTAGTCACAACCGCCCCTGCTGCCTCAGCTCCAATCAGAGTCACTCACAGGCTCCAATTGGTACTTGTGTGTTTTCCCAGGTGGGACGAATGGGGGAAGGGCTGCCAACTCCAGAGTAAAGCCTGCAGAGGACAGGGTTGGAGGAGGGACCTTTATGAGGTGTAATGCCACAAGTCTACCCTCCAAAGCAGCCCTTTTCTGCAGGAGGGCTGATCTCTGTAGTCTGGAGACAAGTTGTAATCCCAGAAGATCTCCAGGCCCCACCTGGAAGCTGGCAACCCTAGGGGGCAGGGGTGGAAAAGCATCCTACTCTAGTACCACTTTCCCAGTCAGATTGGTCGTCCGTCCATCCCCACACACACACGTACTGTTGTTCCTTGATCTGCACAGAAAGGACTGGGGATCCTGGTGACATCACAGGTCTTGGCACTGGTCTTGTCTCTAGGGTTGCCACTTGCCAGCCCCGGGTTGGGGAATTCCTGGAGATTTGGGAGATGGAGCTTGAGGAGGGGAGGGACCTCAGCAGGATATAATGCCATGCAGTCCAGCTTCCAAAATGGCCATTTCCTCCATGTGAACTGATCCCTGTCAACTGGAGAGCAGTCATAATAGCAGGAGATCTCCAGCCGCCACCTGGTGGTTGGCAACCTTAAGTCTGTCCCTTAACTTCAGCATCAGGTTTTTCCCTGCCATTTATTTGCCAGGCAACACTATCTTGGAGGAAGAGAGAGTCACCTGACCAGACGGGTATGCACCCAAATATTACCAGTATTTTATGGACCATACGTGTGTCCCCTGACAAGAACAATTAACACTATGCATAAGTGAAAGAACATTCCTGCTTCTCAGCTAAAAGGACAGGACATGTATTTGCTGGACACTCTGATACCTAGGAGCTATTCTGCAGATGACTCCCTTCGCCCTTCAAGATCCACAGTTCTTCTTAACTGCAGCTTCTTTCCATTGATTACATAGTGAATTTAATGTTCCTTGTTTGAAATGGTTTTAGCTTTTGCCCCTAATCGATATTCATCTGGCTTCTATTGTTTTTTAATATTCCCGAGGTTTTGCTAGGGATTCGAGAAGCTCTCCCAGATTCAGCTCAAGCCAAACTGATGTTTGTCCCTTTCTTTGAGGGATAATCTCCCCTTTCTCCCGTTACTACAACCAAAAAGCAGCCATTAATTCTTAACGGGTGTACCAGCTGCGGCCAAATTCACACATGCTGCTTTACAGAGCTTTTGAGCGCCGCATGTGTGAAGAACACAGAAGTAGGTGGAATAATGAATGCCTGATTATCAGGTTTCTGATGTGTGAAAAACAGAAAGGCAGTTTGAAATGTATTGGCTTTCTGAATCCATGCATAGCCCTCCTGTGCTTTACAATTCAAAGGACCGTCTCTTCCCATATGTCCCTTATGCACCAGCTGTGGTCTCCAGGTTGCCGCCTCACATGCCCGTTGTCCCTCTGCTTAGGGTAGCCTGCATGGCATCAACTAGAGACCAACCTTTCCCCATCATTGCTCCAACCCTATGGAACAGGATGGCAGAGCAGGTTGGGGGGGGCACTGTCTTTAGGGGTATTTAGAGGTACTGCAAGAGCAGTTTGATGGCTAGGATTTTTAATGGGGTATAGGCATTTTTAGGGGAAGGCGTTATGTCAGGTGTGATTGGAATTTATATGCTTTCAAAATCTGAGCTTGTAAGCTGCCTTGAACTATGGGGTGGTGGTGGAAAGCTGTGGCAAACTTATGGTGAATTCATGAGGTTTTCAAGGCAAGGGGCCAACAAAGGTGGTTTGCCATTGCCTGCCTCTGTGCACCAACCCTGGGCTTCCTTGGTGGTCTCCCCTCCAGGTACTAACCAGGGCTGACCCTGCTGGGCTTCCGAGATCCGATGAGATTGGGCTAGCCTGGGCCATCCAGGTCAGGGGGCCAGCTATGAGATAGGCAAGGTATATATATTTTCATTAGTAAATGAATAAAATATGTTATTTTGGTGTCAGAGAGTGGGCCATAATCTGGGAAGTGACCTGAATCGGCAACAATGCAAGAGGCGGCCTTAGGCAAGGCGCTGTTTGCTCAATATTTCAACCCCCCTTTTCTGTATGGTAGGGGGATAATAATATCAGCTTACCTGATCAAGCAGTTTTAAGGAATGTGCTACATTTAGGCTATGTAGTTATTAGAAACAGAGGGGGTATTGCGCGAACTTTCCTGGAAGCCCCACTTTCTGACAGAGAAGCCCAGCTTGCCCATCTCCAATATGTACAGATGGGTTAAGAGAACATAAGAGAAGCCAGGTTGGATCAGGCCAGTGGATTACAATTACTCTGCGATAAGGGCATTTTGCACATGTTCAGAGATCCTTCTGTGGCTGCTTCCCGCAGTCCAGAGCTGGGGCTCAGCATTAACGAATAAGTCTTGGGCGAGGATCAGCCTCACATATGGTACTTTCCTGAGCATCGGGAGGTGGTGGATGCTCTTTTGCTGGACGTTTTCAAGCGGAGGCTGGACAGCCATCTTTTGGGTATGTTGTAGGGCTATCTTTCGGCTATGCTCCTACAGAGTGCAGGGGGCTGGACTAGATGACCTGCAAGATCCCTTCCAACTCTAACATTCTATGATTCTATGTGTACCCTAGCAGGAGATTCTGCAGAGTACCTCTCTAATTGTGCACTGCCTCGGTAGTGCCTATAAATATATTACTGCCCCCAAGTGACTGCTTGAGTTGTTTGTTAAGTCAGAACGGCTAAAACTCTCACTGAATGAATGCAGAAAACACAGCCTACAATAGTTGTTTATGAATATTTGATGTTGATGAATAAATATGATATGCAAAATCTCAGGAACGAATGGAATAAAGGAGTTAGATTGTCCTATTTAGCCAGCACAATGGGGTATGGCCAGGGGCGCAGCCAGAAAATTTTGGGTGGTGGGGCATTGGAAAAGCAGGGGACCAGGGGAGAGAGAGAGAGAGAGAGAGAGAGAGAGAGAGAGAGAGAGATCCCATTGGCAGGCAGGTGAAGAAGAGAAGGGTCTTTCCTTACCTTCCGGCACAACTCCCACAGCAGGCGCTGTGGGGCATGGGCCATGAGCGAGGGTGCACTGTCCCTAAATGCCCCACTGGGGCTATGGGCCTTATTATGGCCCTAAACTTCATATCAGTTTTTTCAAGCTGTGACTTATTCAGGAAAAATATATATATTTAGAGTATACTGGACACCGCAGTGCTGTTTTAGTAAAGGACCAAAGTAAAGTGTCTAATTGCTGGCACTGTAATTCACATGACACAGCTCTTAGGTATATACTTTGGGCCTGTCCAATTATTTGGTCTTTGGGGGGGAAGTAATTGCTTATATCAATTCAGTATTAGAATATGGATGGAGCCTGGGGAGGGCAGGGACCTCAGTGGAGTGCAATGCCACATAGAGTCTACCCTCTACAACATCTCTTTTCTCCAGGGGAACTGATTTCTGTAGTCTGGAGATGAGCTGTAATTCCGGGAGATCCCCACGTCCCACCTGGAGGTTGATATCCCTATCACCAGATGACCATGATCAGTTCCTCTAGAGCAGGGGTGTCAAATATGTGGCCCAGGGGCCGAATCAGGCCCCCGGAGGGCTTCCATCAGGCCCGCAGTGGAACTGGCTGTCTTCTGCTGCTTCTTCTAGTTCTGCTGCTGCTGCATCATCGCAGGTTTGCAGCTTACAGATACACACCTGAACAGCATACTCAAGATTGCAACAGCACAGGCATTTTGATGTAATAATTCAGAGCGAGGGGTGTCAGTTATCAGGCACTGTTAAATAAACAAAATATTGCAAGAGTGCTAATGTGTTAAGCATGTTTTTATCTTAAGTAAAAAAAAAAACCTTTGTGTTTGTGTCCTTTATAAAGTTTATATCTCTGGCATTACATTTTATGACACAAATGGCCCGGCCCAACAAGGACTCATTTATGTCAGATCCAGCCCTCATAACAAATGAGTTTGACACCCCTGATCTAGAGAAAATGGCTGCTTTGGAATGCAGATACTGTGGTATTACTCCCTCCCCTCCCCAAATCCCGCCATCCCCAGACTCCACCCCCAAAATCTCCCAATCCAGAGCTGGCAATCCTGTGATAGGTAAAGACATTTAAGTTAGACCTGCAAACTCATTTTTCTTGGATCTTTCACAGCTGCTCTCTCAGAACAGAGGTGAGAAAAGTTTCATCTGTTTCCTTGGCCTTCCCCCGTAGCAAGCCGAGGAAACAGGTGTCCACCCGCATGTCTGACACCTCTGTCTCTTCCCTTGCCAGGTGTTGATTTTAAAGTGAAGAAGATGGTTGTTGGGGACCTTCCTCTGCAGTTGGCAATCTGGGTAAGCAACATCTGGAGTTCCTGTAACAAACTGGGATGCTGATTGTGGGGAATTAAATCTGTCTCCTGGCAGGTGAAAAAAAATCAATGGCAGCTAAAGAGGGGGCACCCTTTATTCCACCTATGGGTTGGATCCAGCCAGCTTCCCCCCTCAATCTCAGCCAGTTCCCCTCCTTAATACAGCCCCCATCCCAAATGTAAGGATGGGTGCAAACTGACTCACAAACTAAAGTTTGTGACAAATTTTGGGTGGTTCATGGTTCACAAAGTGAATTTTGTAGCAAGTCAACCAGCACGAATTTTCCATGAACTTCCCAGCTGTTCATGGTGGGTTCGTGAATGGATACCTTTCCAGATAGGCTGGCTCCACTCAATCTAAATGTTTACAAAACTTCAAAGCAATGGGGGTGGAACTTGGGGGTCGTGTAGAGGAGCATCTGGGGGATGTCCCCTGTGACTTTGATGTCTCTAGCTTGCATGGGATCCTGAACCTCCTGAGCCCGCACCTGTCAAAATGACCGCCTGTTAAGGACAGGTGGTTATTTCCCCAGAAAGCACTTTCCTGGGGGAACCTTCTTTGGGTGGCCATAACTTGGACCCCGTAAATCCAATTCTTACCAAACTTGGAAGGTAGGTAGAGGAGAGTCAGCCAGAGATCCTCTGAGAGTTCGGTGTGTCTAGTGTGACCTGGGGGGGGTTCTACCAAGTCACAAACCAAATTGGTTCATTTACCCCTAAAAGTTCATGACAGTTTGTGATTTGTGAACCGGGCATGGCACAAAACATAAACCAAACTGCATTTCCCTAGTTTGCACCCATCCCTACCCAAATGACTTTTGTCCATGCACATCTCATGACCCCCAGAACAACCTTTTTGGGTAGTCAGAAGGGACCCCTTTTTCACCTGCAGAAAAGCTGATTTGACCCAGCCATATAGTTTTAGATAAACGCTTTTTTCAAGTGAACTATTCTATGCAGTTCAGCAGAGCATCTGGAGGTGCTAGCACACTTGACTTATCAAATAAAAGATTGCAAACTCAAAGCAACAAGTGATTTGAAAAGGCCAAAACCTCCTCTGACCATTCTGTGACAAAGAGCAAGTTTGTTAGGATCCATATTAGGGTTAGCTCCAACCCATTGTGTGTCTAAACTTGCAGCTGTTACCTATCCGTGCACAAATCAGACATTCCTCTTATAGGAATATTGCATTTTCCCAATGCAGGCTGGGCTACATGTTGTACTCTTGGGAGAATGGGATTCTTCTCATAGGCATTTCCATCTTTGTTTCAATGGCTTTGCTGAAGTACCTGTACCAGAGCTGTGGGCAATTTTGTGATACTGCCTCTGAAGGAAAGCAACTGGTAACACAGAAGCCTTTCCCCTGCAGCTACTACCTAGACCAGTGGATGTAGTGCTGGCAACAAGCATAGATGGCTTTAAAGGAGGATTAGACAGGTTTATGGAAGGTAGGTCCATCAATGGAGCCTAAAGGGAACCTTCAGTAAGCCTCTGAATACCGGTGCTAGGAGACAACCTTAGGGCTTCTCTGCCCTGTTTGTTGGCCTTCTGGGCAACTTGTTGGCCTCTGTGTGAAAGCGGGTGCTGAACTAGGTGGACTGCTGGGCTCTTACGCTCTCGAGGAATTCTAGAGTGCCACTAGACTCCTGTTTACCATCAAGATTAAATATATGAAGCACTTTGAATGCTAGAATTCTATTTAAGTGATGATTAAAATTGCTGCAATTCACAAAACTGGAGCAAAGCTTTTCTAAAAGAATAGGTTTTAAATATTTATAAAGCATACTCTGTTCAGCATACCAATGGGTTGTCCAATGTGTGAAACAGGGTTCCAGACTGGAGGGACCAGTGCTGTGATCCAGTAGGCCTCTTCTTATGTTCTTATTTAATAAATTATAATTTATTTTATTTGTTAAAAGATTTAGAAGCTGGGCCTCCCATGTCAAGCTGGTCAAAACCCAATGGGGATGCACATTTGCTGATAGTTGCCAGCTTTGGGTTGCCAGCTTTGGGTTCAAAAATACCTGGAGATTTGGGGGGTGGAGCCTGGGGAGGGCATAAATTGGGAGGGAAGAGACCTCAGCAGGGTATAAATCCACAGGGGCCACCCTCCAAAGCAGCCATTTTCTCCAGGGGACTTGATCCCTGTCACCCGGAAATAAATTGCAATGGCAGGAGATCTCCAGGTGCCACCTGGAGGTTGGCAGCCCTAGCCCTGATCTGTCTTCATGACATTGCCTAGATTGACCCTCACCCCAAATCTAGAGCTTGGGAACTTCCCTGCGGAGGAACACTCTGTACAAAAAGGGCTCGGGGCTTTGCAACCTTGAACTTGTTTTAACGTTCACGGCACAGATTTTCCAACATCCCTTTTTCTCCTCGTTGCCTGTTTTGTCCCCCTCCTCCTTTTGCAGGACACAGCAGGGCAAGAGCGGTTTCGAACGCTGACTCCTAGTTATTACCGCGGCGCTCAAGGTGTAATTTTAGGTAGGTGGCAGACATCCTAGGCCTGTAATTAGCGCAACTCTGAAGTTGAACCCATTAAAGGAGAAGTCAATGAAATAATTTCTTTCCTCTTCCTCTAAGGGGGCGGCTGGCGCTGACGGAGTTAGAACAACAATTAATGCTGCTTCACTCCCACGCCAATAGGGTGACGGCTGGTTGCTGCTCCTCTCGGCAAAGAAATGTCAATTCCTTGAAAGGGTTCAAAGTGAAAACGCTGAAGCCCCTTTAGCTCGGCTTTGTAGGCCTTTCCATTTGATGCTGGGTTAAGCAAATTGACTCTCAGACCTGCAGAGCCTTTTCCCACACAAACCGAGCCCCTGATTGTATTCTAACCTTTTTTTGCAACGTTTGCTCTTTAAAAAAGGCATGCACGCACACACACACGCACGCACACACACCGCTAAAAGGGTTCAGCCCAACAAGGCGAAAGTTGTGCTGCCAAATGCTAATTACATCCAGGCGGAGCCTGTGAAGTTCACAACGTTCTTGTTCCATCCTGCAATTACAAGGGACCCGGAAGCTCTGGTTGGGAGAAGGAATTTTTCCCCCAGGTACAAAATACTGTTCTTTGAATACTCAAAAAAATGTATTACTCCCACATCAGGAGTGCAGCCTTTAGGAAAGAAGGCCTCACAGGCCCGTAGCTACAATGGGGCATTTTGGGCCCGGCCCCCTGACTTCCTGGCAAGGCCCCACAACTTCCATCCAGCCCCCAGGCCCCCTTGGTGCCCGGGTTGCCATGGCAGACCACATGATGATGTTGATGAGCCATGGTGTGAATGGGCTGTGGGGTTACCGGATGGGGGAGAATGGGGGTGAATACCTGCCCGCTCCAACTGCCGAGCAATGCCCCCAACAAGCTGTGGAGTCTTGTGAGCAGAAATTCTACTTTGTGAGCTACTGGCATTAAAGTTGTGAGCGGGCCATTTGGCTCCTGCATAAATTAGTTTGCTCTGGAGCCGCCCTTCCTGAGCTGAGACAAAAATGTGTGAGCTGGAGGCTAAAAAAAACTTTGAGCTAGCTCACACTAACTCAGCTTCGAGGAAACACTGCTGGCGAGCGTGAGTTTTTAAAATTAATTATAATTTATTTTTTTTATTTTGTGGTCCATCCCTCTTGACTTATTTAAAGGTCCCCTGAATTACAAAATCCTGGCTGCGGGCCTGAGGCCTCAGAGCAGTGATTCCCAGTGGGGTACTCGTAGGTGCCGTGGTACTCATCAATGGGTGCGTTTAGACAGCGTGCTGGAGCGGTTTAAACTGCTCCGGCACGATGCGTGTTTTTTTTAAACTGGAGAATCGCGATCACACTCACCTCCTCCTTCCCTCCTTCGGAGCTCCCCGCCATCCTCCTGCAGGTGGGGGGGGGTGTTCCCCTCTCCTTTGAGCATGCGCACAGGCAGCCCTCTCCCGAACAGGAAGTTTGGCACGTGCGCAGAAGAGCAATCTCAACAGGTCCCTTTAAAGTTTAAATGAAGACTCCTTTTTAAAATGGCCTCCCTGAGATCCCGGACTCGTCTAAATGCCTAAACTAGGCACCAGTGGAAGCTTTTCTTTTTTAACTTAAGTGTGGAGCTCCGCTCAAGCGCACACCGCTAAGGGAAAAAAAAGAAGGCGGACTAAAAGCGGAAGCCGGAGGCAGCTTCCCAGAGGGGAGGGGGGTTGAAGCACCTGGAAGTGGCTGGACGGAGCGATCAGACAGGGAAAAGTGCGGCTTGAAACGGAGAATCATGGAAAACACCACTTGGGTAAGTGGTGTCAAAATATTCCGTTTCAAAGGGGGTTTGCTCCAGAAAGCGATGGCTGGGGACGGTGGGCAGATGTTGGGCGTGTGAACGCGCAGGTAAAAGCCATTTCTGAGCCGTGCCGAAAACGGCTCAAACGGCGCGTCTGAACGCACCCAACGTGTTTCCAGGCGTCCACTTCCTTATTTGCCAAAGCAAAGAGCCATTTCTGGCTTTCCTCTACCTCACTGCAGCAGAAAGTGCTTCAGAAGAGCCTGGGCAGCCTCACCATGGTGTCTACTTAGCTGGGAACCTGCCAACGTTTTGTGATTTGAAGCCCCAGACTCCACGGCAACCATGTCGTTGCTGATCTCACTTCCCACGGCAGCCATTTTTCAGTGCCACCCGTTACCCACTCTCAAAATCTCAAAAGTGTCCACAGGTTCAATAAGGTTGGGAACTCTACCTCAGAGCAATATATGAAGTGACACACCAGCCACTTGGGGCAACTTCTGCTGTAGGGTTGCCAGCCCTTGTTCCAGCAACCCCTCAGACATTGTGGGGGGGATAGAGAGTGGTGAGGAGGAGTGTCACTGACACAGCAATGTCACTTTCAGGTGATCTCCTGGACATGATGTCACCATGTAAGCAATGCTCTAGGAATTCCCCCAATCTCTGTGGTAAAGACTATAGAGATTCAGAGAATTCCTAGAGTGTCAAGGATACAGTGACCAGAAGTGGTGTTGCCATGTCTGCACCATCATCCCTCTCCTGGTTGCCTGAAAGCACACAACTGCCTGAACAGGTGGGAAACTGGCAACTCTGTTCTGCAGTGACTGCTAGCATTCTCCCAAATACTGACTCAGGGCTTCCTAAGAGCTAGCATCAGGATCCTAGGCCCTAAGATGCAGTGAGGAACACCTCCAGCACAGCAAGATGGAGTCACGTCTGTTGAAGTGACCCCCCCCTTCCCGCTTCTGTTCCTCCTGGAATGCTTTAGTGTGATCAAAAAGGTTTGCATGTGTGTTGTGTGTATCTCTTTCTCCTGACCAGTTTACGACGTCACCAGAAGGGAGACTTTTCTGGGGTTGGAGAGCTGGCTACGGGAGCTGGAGATGTATACCACGAGGCAGAACGTTGTGAAGATGCTGGTGGGCAACAAAATTGACAAGGTTGGTAAGGGACAGTCACTTACTTGGGGTGGGGGTCCAAGGCTAGCAAAAGGGCAGGGACGGTGTGATTCCTTCTCCTAGCACAGACTCTCACCTAACAGAGTGCACACATTCAGTGTGGGCTTCCCCACATGGTGTAGCAGACATGAGTTGCAGGTTCTCCTCAGTTTCCATGTGCAAAAGTGCCCAATTTGTGGGAACTGAGAAGAACCCGCAGCTCACGTCTGACTGCTAAAGAGGGTGGGGATCCCAGACCTGACCCGTGTACTCTGTAATGTGTGAAGAGATAGGAGGCAACCTACAGCCGGCATCTTTGTTTACTCACATCGTTTCTACTTCTTTCTGAGACTCAAGGCAGGTTACAGTATTAAAATCATGCGATAAAAGCAATATTAAAATCATGCGATAAAAGCAGTATTAAAATCATGCGATAAAAGCAGTATAAAATCATGCGATAAAGGCAGTATTAAAATCATGCGATAAAAGCCGTATAAAATCATGCGATAAAAGCAGTATTAAAATCATGCGATAAAAAGCATTAATAAAACTGGTTTACAAAATTAGAGAACGGTCCTCTAAAAACTGTACACCGCATGCCAACAACACAAAAGATCTGGATTTCACAGCTGCAGATGGGTCCTTCGCTCACCGTTCCTTCTTCACATCATTTATCCTGTTGACTAGTGATCGCAGAACATCTGACTATTCCCAAGGTTCGCAATGACCTTGCAAAGCAAATATCCCAGTGGTGTGAAGCTGAGAAGTCTGAGCCAGCTCTACTGTAGGCCTCTGTTAAGCGTGGGTGGCAGTAACCAGATGCCTGATCCTGCAGGGGACTTTTTGACACCACCCAGCTTTCCCCCTTTCCCCAGGTTGACTAGTGCTGCTGGGGGAATCTGGCCTTTCTTCTGGGATGCCAGCAAGATGGGGCTCCAACTCCCCAGGAGGAAAATTCCCAAGGAATCTAGGTGCAGAGCGATCTGTGGGGTGGGAGAACAGGAAAAAGACAGGGAGGAGGGAGTACCAGGTGAGGACTGAGCAAGATCTGAGATAGTGTAGTGAGAGGAGAGTAGCCTGGGATTCAGAGAGAAAGAAAAGGGTGGGGCAGCATGGTATAGTGGTTGGACTAGAATCCAGGAGAGCTGGGTTCAGATCTCTGCACTGCCATGAAGTTTGTCGGCTGGCCTAGGGCCAGTCTCTTTCTCTTAGGCTAACCTACCATACAGGGTAGCTGGGAGGTTAACATGGGAAGAGGGGAACAATGTTCACCACCCTGAACTCCTTGGAGAAGCAAGCAGTGACTCACAAAAGCTCATACCCAGCCACATATTTTGTTAGTCTTTAAGGTGCTACTGGACTCTTGCTCCTTCCTTGGTGGAAGGGTATAGTAAAAGTGTACTAAACAGCACAGATGAGGTATCTGATGCAGGGAGTCCTGTGAGCAAGGAAACCAAAGAAATGAGGATGTCTGGGGAAGCGCAAAGGGGCTGCTGCAGCAGAAATCCACGCATGCTGAGGGGTGCCGTAAAGAAAAGAGAGAGTGCTCTGGAGGGGAGAGGGTCTTCAGGGAGAGACCAGATAACCCTATCTTATGCTAGGTCAGACTGTTGGTCCCCAAAGCCAGCACTGAGAGCAAGTGTGGTGTTGTGGTTAGAACAGTCCTGACCTGGATAGCCCAGGCTAGCTCGACCTTGTCAGACCTCGGAAGCTAAGCAGGGTCAGCCCTGGCTAGTATTTAGAAGGGCACCTTCCAAGGAATACCAGGGTCATGACACAGAGGCAGGCAATGGCAAACCACCTCTGGAACGTCTCTTTTCTTAAAAACAAGTCTAGCTCACCACCTAGTGGTACATAATGTTGAGGCGGTGGATTTCCCCTGCTCGCAGTGCTTAGTGCCCGTTACAATTTGCCCTGTCTATTAGAGGTCAGCAGAGGATCGTTGGAAAACTGATTGCTATTAACTACCACCTATGTTAGCAGTGTGCAGGAGGCACTATGAACTGCCTCAAATACTTGCCATCCTTCAGACTGGATTTAAATTTGATTTTATATTTTACGTTTCATATCTTACGTTTCAATCCTGTCCTGTCATGTTTACTTATCGAAATGGTTAATGAAATGGGGGCCCCCGAGCATGCTTAGGGGGGAGGGCAGGACATAAATCAAATGAAATAAATAAATAAAAAGAGCTAGAACTTTTGGCTGCTAGACAATCTTAGGATCTCCTGGCTATACCACACACACACTTCCCTACGATAATCTAATCTAGTGGTTAGAATGTTAAGACCAGGATTTGGGAGACCCAAGTCCAAATCCCCACTCAGCTCACTGGGTGATTTTGGGCCAGTTACACCTTCTCAGCTGCTTGACCTACCGCACAGGTTGGTTATGAGAATAAAGGGGGGGGGAGCTGCTTTGAGTCCCCATTGGGGAGAAAGGCAAGATGTCAATGAGGCAACTGACTATTATCTACTCTGACTGGTAGGTAGCAGCTCTCCAGGGTCTCTGGCCAGAGATGTTTCACATCATCTAATCCTTTTTGGGGAAAAGTGGAGCTGCTGGGGATTGTACCTGGGATCTTCTGCTCACAACAGAGATGCTCTGCCACTGAGGCATAACCCCACCCATCACCTGTATAGAAAACTAACGTGCTCTGGGGCACAGAGGAAAAGGGGTAGTGGTGCAGAGAACAGGTTAAAGGCAGAAAAATGTAACCAAAGGGGGGGAAGGGTGAAGCTTTCCAGGTGTTCACAAGGCAGTGCAGCACCCCCTTGACTTGGTGACATTTGGCTCCCAGAGTGTTGCATTGGGTACCCCTGGTGCCGTCCACCTCTGATATCTGCTGACAGGTTACCCAGGCTGCCTTCTGCCCGTGGTGGGCTAGCTGCAGAGCAGACCGCATGAACAAGTCCTCACTGCGCCCCATGCGGCTTCAGCTCACGGATTCAGAGGCTGGGCTGCCCTTCCCCCACCCTCGGCACTGCTTCCCAACAGTCAGGAGTCCTGTCTCGGCCTGCCTGTGGATTCCTGGTCCCTGCCTCACCCCCAGTTCCAGCTGCTTCCGTGCATCAACTCTGTAGGCCGTGTCTCTCCATCAGCCACCCTCTCTGTCTTTTATGGGCAATCTCTTCCGTCCGTCTCTAAAGCCAGCGGCCCTCTTTTCTTAATCCCCTGTTTTCCATCGCCGGGTGGGTTTGTTTTGTTTTGCTTTGCTTTTTGGAGATCCTTGGTGTATTTGTGGGGTGAATCCCAAAGTCTCCCGTCCCAATGAAGAAAGGAGTCCACAGGGGCAAGTGGGAGGCCTAGGCCTTGTGACCATCTTTCAGTAGCCTTTCAAATTCCTTTACTTCGTTCTACACGAGGGGATTCTTTTTCACACATACAGAGTTTGGGTTCTAGGGTTACCAACCTCCAGGTGGGGCCGAGTGATTTCCCTCTGTGAGGATTGATCTCCAAGCAATACAGAGGGGTTCCTCTGGAGAAAATGGCTGCTCTGGGGGCCCCTATGGCATTGTACCCTGCTGGATTCCCTCTCCTCCCCAAAACGTGCAATCCCCAAGTTCCAGCCCCAAATACTCCAGGTATTTCCCCACCCAGAGCTGGCAACCCTAAGGGGTTCCACCCTGTGGTACTGTCAGGAGTGAGTAGGGTTGCCACCTTCCAGGTGGCACCTGGAAATCTGCTATTACAATTGATCTCCAGACGACCACAATTAGTTCCCCTGGAGAAAATGGCTGGTTTGGTGGGTGGATTCTATGGCATAATGTCCTGCTGAGGTCTCTCTCCTCCCCAACACCCCCCCCCTGGCTCCACCCCCAAAATCTCCAGTTATTTTCCAACCCAGAGCTGACAGCCGTAGGAGTGAGTTGTGAGTTCTCCAGTTTGATGTAGTGGTTAAGAACTCTAATCTGGAGAACCGGGTTTGATTCCCCACTCTTCAACATGCAGTCAGCTGGCTGACCTTGGGTCAGTCACAGTTCTCTCAGAGCTGTTCTCTCAAGAGCAGTTCTCTCAGAGCTCTCTCAGCCCCACCTACCTCACAGGGTGTCTGTTGTGGGGAGAGGAAGGGAAGGAGGTTGCAAGCCGCTCTGAGACTCCGAGTGAAAGGCGAGGTATAAATCCAACTCTTCTTCTTCTTCATGAGGGGTCCTCAATCCAGAACATGACTGGGGTGCAAATAGAGAAGGGTTCAGCTTCCACACACACACCATTTTCCTAACCTGAAGTGTTCTGGGAGGGCTGTTTGGCCCATTGAGGAATCTACCTCATGCCCGGATTGCTTCAGGTTGGGAAAACAGGTTGGAAGGTTGAAGGCCTTTCTCCACATGCACCACTGTCCCAATCCAAATTGGGCACCCCTCGTGTAGGAATAGAAGGACTAGGGTTGCTAGCCATTGATTGACAACCAGAGGATGAGGGAGGGGCAGGGATGGGGACAGGGGAAATGACATTATGTCACTTCCCACAAATACCCAGAAGTGACATCACACTGGTGTGACATCAGTGCAACGATCTACAATTTCAACAGTTTTGTCCAAATCCTAGAGCATCACACCAGTGTCGTTCTGGTGATGTGATGTCACTTCCAGGTATTTGGCAGAAGTGATGTCATGCCATTGGCACAATGCCACTTTAAAAAAAAGAATCCCCCCACCAGCTCTTAGTGGGGCCACAGGCAACAGACAGGGACATCTACTGGGCTGAGGAGCCCAGATGCAACCTGCGTGCTCTATATTGTGTTAATTGGTGTTTTGTTTGGAGAACAAACCAAAAACCAGAATAGACAAGAGGAGGCAACAGAATCTTGCCTTGCAGAGTTGTTATGCAGGCCAAGGAAAGCTGGATGCCAAAATGAAACCACCTGGGATTATTCATTACTAACTTTCTGACCAGCGGTCAGATTCCTTCCTGACCCCACACAAGGCAACCGGCAAGACCCTCAATTCAGAAGGTTTAAAATATTGCCCCATCATCTGCACATGCCAGTTTCCAGCAGCTTAGATACATGTGATGTGCCCAGAATAGATTCGAGTAGGCAGGAAGGAGAGAGGGAAAGTCAGAAAGGTTTCCGTTCCTCCTTCCCTCCGTGATCCCTGTGGGATATTCACACCAATAAGATCCTGAAGCTCTCGTTTCAGCTGCCTCAAGAGAGCAGTCCCTGGTGAGCCTGTGTGAGGAATTCCAGGCTGTTTGCTGGTGATTCACAGACTACCGTCTTTCTCTCTCAGACTGTGAATTTGGCACTTCTCAGGGATGATCACCTGCTGTTGTTTTTCCAGGAACATAAAAGCCCACTCCTCCCCAAGCCTGGTGTTCTTTTGTTTCCAACTCTCTTCAACCTCCAACAAGGCCAGAGCATGTAGTTTGGCACCCCAGTCATACAATGACTTTGTCACCCCCAATCAATAGGTATAAGAGGAGCCATTCTGGATCAGACCAAAGGCTCATCAAGTCCATCCTTCTGTTCAGACAGTGGCCAACCAGCTACCTCTAGGAAACCCACAAACAGGAGGACTGCAACAAGGTTATTATCCTGCCTGTGCTCCCCAGCAACTGTTTTAAAGAGACACACTGCCTCTGGCCCCTGACCTGGCTAGCCCAGGCTAGTCCGATTTTCAGATCTCAGAAGGTAAGCAAGGTCGGCCCTAGATGGTATTTGGATGGGAGACCTCCAAGGAACATCAGGGTTGCCACGCAGAGGCAGGCAATGGCAAATCAGCCGTGAACATCTCTTGCTTTGAAAACCCCACTAGGAGGCGCTATAAGTTGGCTGCCACGACAGCAACAACAACAAACTTCCTCTGGTACTGGATGGAGTAGATATCTATAGAAAAGTTTTGCTTACTGGTCATTCGTAAATGGAAAATGAAAAATTAAACAAAACTCTTTAAAGGCCCTCCGTGTCCCATCATGGAATCTTCAGAAGGCCAGAGAATCTAACAGTTATTTTCGATAGTTTCAGAGGGCAGTCGTGTTGGTCTACATAAGAACATAAGAGAAACCAACACTGGATCAGGCCAATGGCCCATCCAGTCTAACACTCTGTCACACAGCGGCCAAAAATACCAGGTGCCATCAGGAGGTCCAGCAGTGGGGCCAGGACACTAGAAGCCCTCCCACTGCTGCCCCCTCCCAGCACCAAGAATACAGAGCATCACTTAACCCAGCCTGAGAGTTCCTATCTATACCTTGTGGCTAATAGCCACTGATTGACATCTGCTCCATATGTTTATCCAATTCCCTCTGAAGATGTCCATGCTTGTAGTCACCACCACCTCCTGTGGCAGTGAATTCCATGTGTTAATCACTCTTTGGGTGAAGAACTACTTCCTTTTATCCATTCTAACCCGACTGCTCAGCAATTTCATTGAGTGCCCACAAGTTTGTGTCTTGTGCAATAGGACAGTGAGATTCGAGTCCAGCAGAAACTTAGAGACCAACAAGAGCTTCAGGGTATAAGTTTCCGAGAGTCAAAGTTCCCAACATTGAAGCACTGAAGGAGGTTCCTCTCACCTTTTAGCAACCCTTAACATCTGGCATCCTAGGCAAGAGCCTAGCTTTGCTTAGCAGTTGAACTGGCCTTGAACACATGCAGGAGGCATCCAATCATTATTCCAATCGAAATAACTGTTGCATTTTTAACAAGTTTGTAAAATGCTTTGCAGTCTTGTGTTCATCTGTGCAGCAATTTTGGGAAGCAGATTTGCCAGTTTTTTTTCTCATTTTAGACATAGGCAATAGAGTCCAGAAACAGGAATACTAACCTCCAGGTGGGACCTGGGGAACCCTCAGAATTACAGCTCATCTCCAGACTACAGAGATCAATTCCCCAAATTCCCTGGAGAAAATGGATGCTTTGGAGGTGGGCTCTATGGCGTTGGACCCTAGTTTGGTGTAGTGGTTAAGTGAGTGGTCCCTAATCTGGGAGAACCAGGTTTGATTCCCCACTCCTCCACTTGCACCTGCTGATGTGACCTTGAAAAACAGCAGTTGCTGTCAGAGCTCTCTCAGCCCCACCTACCTCATAGGGTGTCTGTTGTGGGGAGGGGAAGGGAAAGGCATTTGTAAGCCACTCTGAGACTCCTTTGGGTAGTGAAGGGCAGGGTATAAATCCAATCTCTTCTTCTTCGTCTTCTGCTTCTTCTTCACTGAGGTTCCTGTCCTCCACAGGCTCCATCCCCAAATCTCCAAGAGTTTCCCAACCTGGATCTTGCAACCCTATCTAAAAAACAGAGACTTGCCCAAGGCCACATGATTAATTTACGGCAGAGGCCACCTCAGCAGTCATAGGTCATGGTTCCAATGAATTCCGTATGCAGTGGACCAACATGGCTTCTTGCAGAAAGCAGCCCCAGCCAGTCTCTTGAGGGTTTCAGCAGATGCAACAAGCTCTAACAGCCTTTTCTCCTTATCCCTAGCCTGACCGTGAGGTAGACCGAAAGGAAGGCTTGCAGTTTGCTCGAACTCACTCCATGCTTTTCATAGGTAGGTGGAGGAAACCTGGAACTGAGTTGGCTGGTTTGCCAGGGCTGTAATACTGGAACAGGGTAGTTTGGGAAACTGTCTTTTTACAATTAACAGCAACTTTATATCTGGGGTGGTGTAGGGGTTAGAGTGTCAGACTAGGGTCTGGGAGGCCCAGGCCTGAATCTCCTCTCTGCCATAGAAACTGGCTGGGTAGGGCTGCTGGCCTCCAGGTGGGGCCTGGGGATCTCCTGCTTTTACAACTGATCTCCAGCTGACAGAGATCAGCTCCCCTGGAGAAAATGGCTGCTTTGAAGGGTGGATTGTATGGCATTGAACTATGCTGAGGCCCCTCCCCTCCCCAAACCCCACCCTCTCCTGGCTCCATCCCCAAAGTCTCCAGGTATTTTCCAACCGACACCTGGCAACCCTATGGCTGGGATATGTTGGGCCAGTCACTCTGTTTCAGCCTAACCACCTTCACAGGGTTGTGGCTGTGAGGCTAAACTGGAGAAGGGGGAAATGATGTTGGAAGCCACTTTGGGGGCCCTCTGGAGAGAAAAGCAGAGTATAAATGTTGAATTATAAAACCAAAGCAAAAGAAGCTTGTTTTCTCACCATATTATATCTCTTGCTTAATTTCTGTGTGCCCCGGGCTGCCCTTGAAGGCACAGGGACGGGAGAAATAGGAAAAATGGGGATTCTGTGAACAGAAAAATAAGCAAGAATGTTGGCTGTGGGAAATGATTTTCCAAAATCTCTGGTAACTGCAAGCAGATCTTCTCTCTCTCTCTCTCTCTCTCTCTCTCTCTCTCTCTCTCTCTCTCTCTCTCTCTCTCTCTCTCTCTCTCTCTCTCTCTCATGAGTGCACACAGATACCCCTGCTCTTCTATATGCCCCCCCCCCCCCAGAATGGTATTTGGACATCACTTTTGGCAGACTTTCCCTCCCGATATTTGGACCACTCAGAAAAAACAAACCACAAATCTCTTCTGTGTTCACTTTTTAACATGCATTTCTAACTGTAAGTTTAGAAATCTCTCTCCCTGTTGGTGGTTAATGCTTGTGCAAATGTGCCCCCATGTGGTGAAACAGAACATCCACTGTGGATTTTTAAAAGAGCTATTGACAGAACGTCTTTCTCAACACTTCTAATGGGGGGAAATGAGCAGACAAACTGCTGAGATTTCTTAAAGAAAACCTTCGTGGAAAACAAATGCATAAACTCAGCCTGCCTCCTAAGTTTCTGTTTTCACGCTTTTCCCTGGAAATATTTATATATATATGCAGTGATCTATTTCAGAATGATATAGTAAAGAAAAGAGAGAAAAGTATAAAACATCTGCTCTGACCTGGATAGTCCAGGCTAGCCCGATCTTATCAGATCTTGGAAGCTAAGCAGGGTCAGCCCTGGCTAGTGTTTGGATGAGATACCTCCAAGGAATACCAGGGTCATGACTTGGAGGTAGGCAACGGAAAACCACCTCTGAACATCTCTTGCCCTGAAAATGCCACTAAGAGTCGGCATAACTCAACTGCAACTTGACAGCAATAAAATAAAACACCTATTTTAACTTATGGTTCTAAGCTTTAGTCCTTTAACTGATGAGTAGCTATTGGAGAATTCAGTTCACGATGAGGCCCCATGTACAAGAGACAACTCTTTAAATTTCTAGGCAATCAGACTTCCCCTTCCTTCTGTAATTCATGCTTTTTCCCATTAAGTATCTGTCACTCATTTTTTTAAATACTTTTTTAAAAATTTAAACGACAAAAATCTTAACAACAAAACAAATTCGACAAATTTAAAATCAAATCTAACTCAACAAATGTAGCAGAGCAGAAACTGTTCAGTCCTATGCTCATTAAAACAAGCAAATAAAATACACTGTTTCAGGAAATATAGATTGGACAATCATGAAAAATGAAACCTATATTTGGAGGGGATTTCCCCATCTTTATGACATTTCATTCCCTCCAAATAGGAGACACCCACACTCCAAAAGTGAGATAACTTAGAATTTGAACCTGCAGGGTTAACCATAAGAGAGATCTTCTCCATAACCATAAGAGAGATCTTCTCCATAACCATAAGGTCCCAAGTTTTAAGCTTCCACAATATTAAAGCTGGAGGTTTATTCTTCTTCCAGTTTGTTGCAATACACAAATGTGTCGTTGCCAAAAAAGGTGAAATAAGCTTAAACTTTGGTGTGTCAATATCCTTATGAGAAGGTAATTCCAATAATAGCCATTTAGGATCTAGCTCTAACTTTACATTACAGATCGTGTCAATCACCGTAAGTACTTTGTTCCAAATATATGTCACTCATAACTATTGCTGTAGTTGCTGCTAGACTTTCTTCAGCAGTTGCATTTGTACACATGAGCCTTCATGTTGGCAAGTAAACTAACAGTGCCATCTGCTGCAGCGGTTCTTCAGGTTTTGCCATTTGGCCTGTCAAGTACACTTCTGGGCTTCTCTAACAGGACAAATAGCACCCTACCCAAGACCATTTCCTATTAAAATGTACAGGGGAGATACTGAAGCCTTTTCATCACACACCCCACAACCATCACCCAGATTGGGTACTGTGGATTGAGAAACTCTTGCATGACCTTTACATAGGAAACAAATTGAGGTCCCCAGACCCAACCTGTGTACTCTGTAATATGTGAATCACCCATGAACAGAAGTCTAGTGACACCTTACAGATTAACAAAATTTTATTCCCACATAAATTTATGTGGGAATAAAACATTGTTCATTCCTGTTGCCTGTTTACCTCATAAGTCCTAAACCTGATTCCTACCTGACCATTTCCCCTCAAAGTGAAAAGTTTGTTATTTGTGATTTACTATCAGCCTCTCATGTGTCATTACCAAACCAGGACGAAAAGACAGATTTTAGTCTCTCCCCTCAGTTCCCTAGGCAGGGTCAGCATCCAGCAATATACATCCAAATGACTGGGTGGAACAGCCAGAGAAAACAAAGAAAACAAAGGAAAAAGGGGCTGCTCCCCAAAGAACAAGATAAGGGGAAACCCTGTGAGGAAGGGTGAAATCATCATAGCCCCAGGCTGCAACAGACTATCATGGCCACCCTGCAGGAATTCTTACATAGTTACATTACAGTAGCACCCTCTCCTGGCCACTCATGTTTCCAGTCCTTCACTCACTGCTTGGTTCTATTCCCAGTGTCTCCCCCTTCTAACATAGTCCATGTTTCTGATTTAATTTGTGACACTGAAGTAGAGTGGCAAATCAGGCGGCTCTTTTCCCCTTATCAGTCATTGGGAGATGGCTTGGTGGATACCTTGAGGTCATCCAGAATGACCATGCCTTGCTTTATAATCTGTGCCGAGCAATGAAGGCACTTCTTGTTTGTTTCTGCCTAGAAGCCAGCGCTAAAATGAAGGAGGGCGTGCAGGGAGCCTTCGAGGAGGCCGTTGTGAGGATCCTGCAGACTCCGGAACTTTGGGATGTAAGAAGGGAAGGAGTCGAAATGGCAGAGGACAGGATGCTTCAAGAAATACATGGCTGTGGTTCATATTGTCCTCTGGCTTAACCTCCACCATCTTCAAGCCAGGTAGCTCAGGTCTGGCATGCCTCCTAGACAGCCTCATTGTCTGTGTCCTGTTTCAGTAGCCTACTAAAAGAATGCCCACGTGGCTACACTATCTGTGTCTCAGGTATACATCATGAGGGCGTACCTGGATCCTGAAAACATGGATAACCAATTGGCTGTTCACAGTGGACTGGGAAGACCTGGCTCAGACATGGTCTAGTCATTTAAAGTGCTGCACACGATCTGGGAGACCCCAGGTTTGAATCCCCACTGTGCCATGAAAGCTTGCTGGGCGACGTTGGGCCAGTCACACACTGTCAGCCTAACCCACCTCACAAGGCTGTTGTGAGAATAAAATGGAGGAGAGGAGAATGATGTAAGCTGCATTAGGTCTGTATTGGGGAGCAAAATGGGATATAAATAAAGTGTAAACAAGATCCTAAGTGTAGCTATCCTACTTTCCAAAGCAATGTCTGAATGTGGAACAGTGTCACTGCATTTTTTCTGAACGAGAAATTTTAGACAAACATCACAAGCTTGATTTAGGCTAACTTCGGAGAACAATGCTTCACATACCACACAGTCAGCCAAGAGCCCCCAGAAAAAGGCTACTGGGCTTGTTGCAAACCTGTGCAGATTCCAGACTGTTTCCACAGGAGCAGGGCAAGAGGTTTGACTTCTAAAGGAGCAGGACAGGTAACATTTTACCCCAGGTATGGTACCTCAGTAGAAATGTAGCCCAGAACCTGAAAACAGGCTAAACAGGAAAAAAATGGTGTATCGTACTCAGGAGATGGGCCTAAACTTTGGGCTCCATATAAACATTTTTATACAAAAGTAAATCTGAGAGAGAAGTTGGGTTTTTTTTCTTACCTTTATCATCATCTGTTCTGTGTTTTTTTGTTGTTTTTTGTTTTGTATGATGCCTCCACTAATTATTTCATGATGGTGTGAATAGCTGTCATTTTCAAAAAAACAAAACTCCAGTCCCAAAACATGCAAAAGTTTCTACATTCTTAAACCCAAAGGTAGATTGAAGACTTCATTTGAATGTGTCCTGGCCAAAAAAAGAACACAGAGAATTTTGCAGAAAACTTTCATCCCAATGTCAGAGGGACTGTTTATTAATTATTTATTTAGAAAATGTATAGGCCACCTTTCCAGACACCTGCTCAAGGTGTTGTGTGTGTGCGTTAATTATCATCAGTTGCATCTGAGTTTTGAGCTGCTCTGGTTCCCTGTTGTCCAATGTCTCACTGAACTTGACATCCTGCCTAAAAATAAATACTACTATGATTTAATATTCTTTTAGCTATGGGTTTACAGGAGACAAATGCTGGTAAAATCCAACCTGATCCCCTCATGATGTTTTCTAATATGCTATCTGTTATTCTGTAACTTGTTAATTAAGTTTTCTTTATACTAGTCAATATCAATCAAGCAACTGTATTTGTATGTTTTCAAATTGTTATGGTTTGGAATTCTGTCTCAGTTACTTCAGCACTGTTTTGTTTTGCATTCAAAAACTGGTTGATGTTTGTATTAAGGCAAAGGTTTTTGGTTTTGTTTTGGGTGTTGTTTTTGTTGGGTCTGTTCTGAATCTTGCAATGGCATTATATGATGTTAATGTATTTAAAAAAAACTTGTAATAAACACAAAGTTGTTTTTTTTTAAAGTCGCATCTGACTTATGGTGACCCTGTGCATGAATGTCCTCCCAAACATCCTCTCGTTAACAGCCTTGCTCAGGTCTTGCAAGCTGAAAGCCTGGGCTCCCTCGACTGGGTCAATCCACCTCAGGTTGGGCCTTCCTTTTTTCCTGCTGCCCTTAGGAAGTAAAATTTGATACAATAATTTTAAAAAATTAGTCATTAAAATTAATAAACCATTACAAGACTCACCTAGAGCATAAAACATTTTGCAAGCTAAAAGGATTTTTGTTTCAACTTGACACACAGCTCTTGACAAAGAAAGGGGATTGGTTTTGTGACTGAGAGAAGCACCAGCCAATCAGCGTTTGGTCCAGGCCTGAAGGACTGGTAGTTAACAGCCAAAATGGCAACTTCTGTGTTCAAAGAGTCTACAGTATATATTCTGATGACCTGCAATAGAGTGGATATTGCCATATGTCCTGCTTGTGAATTATCCTGGTCCTCTGGGCTGGCCTCTTGAAGGAGACAGAACATTATGCCATGAGGGAGCATTTCTCTCTGTCCTGTCATAGCAGTTCTTACAAACCAGCCTATCTAAATCAGGAGTAAAAAAAAAAAAGCTGTGTGTCAATTGGCTTATTGCATCCAATGGCTCAGAGTTGGTATTACATCTCTTTCTTATGGTGACTCAGAATTGATGATGTCATAGCCAGGGCATCTATGGCAACCCCGAGGGAAGGGGAGGAGTCACGGGAGGAGCATCTCAGAAGTGGAGCGTCATGCTTTGCCCTTTTTCCCCTTGAGACCTGCCATTGGATAGCAACGCCAAGATGAGCAGTCTGGAAGTCTTCACCTGTCCTGTGGTCGTTGCCGATTCCAGGCAAAGGCTGGCCCCCGAGAAGAAGGTGTCCCAGTCGGGTGAACAGAAGAGTTTTTACAGAGTAGAACTGGGTAGGCTTGTAGCAATCCTAGACTTATTTAGTACTAGAATCTTATAGACCCCTGTGGATATCTTATCCTATCTCCCCCCACAAAGGGTCAGACTCCAGGCTGCAAAATCTTCGTTCATTGGAGGGCAACATGTGCACATGCAATTGGAGTTTTGTGCTTCTCACATGTATGCTGGCACTTTTCTTCTCACAGCTGGGGCATGCAGGGAAGAGTAATAGTCTGACTGCTTCGCACCTTCTCTCCCCTGAGCTGATAACTAAGCCTGCAGCACTCATGGATCATTCACCCCCTCAGACTGCCCTGTGGAACTGCTTTTGGTATCATTGCAAAAACATGTAGCCTCAAAAGGAGCATGATTTTTGCAACAGAGCCAATAGTGGATCCATGGGGGGCATTTGAGTGCAAGGGGGGAGGCTGAGGCCACTTCTCTCCACTTGTTGTGCTTGCAAGCAGAAAGTGGCCAGGACGCACCTGGGAAGTCAGAAAATCCCATTGCCCATGTGATGCAAAGCCCTTCTGTCATACTCCAGCAAACAGAAGTACTTTGTAATGTGAAGACTGGCCCTTAAGCCAACCCCCTGCTGAAATTCAGCCCCCTGACAGCTCACAAGCTAGAGTTGGGAGCTGGTGTCTGCCAGTAAGCAGTCAGAAGGGCATAGACTGGGGTGGCCAAACTTGCTTAACGTAAGAGCCACATAGAAGAAACATCAGATGTCTGAGAGCTGCAAGACATGAACAAATATTACACACACGTTTTTAATTGGAAAATATGCAAATTTGTTTTTATTAACATTAACATTAAATAAGACTGCCAGAAATAAAAACAAAAGGGGTAAAACCAGATATTGATATTTAAAGAGACAAATTGCTTTCTCCAAGCCGGCCGGGGGGGCGGGTGCTTTGAGAACACATTTATAGTTGCTTTCTTTCTCTGCTCCCCCCCTCCCACCTCAAGCCTACCCAGGGAGGGGAACACTGGCTGGGGAAGGGAAGACTGATTGGAGAGGCATGCTTCCCCTTCACTTCCCCAGCTACCCTGCCAGGAGCCACACAATATGTGTGAAAAGGCCGCATGTGGCTCCCAAGCTGCAGTTTGGCCACCCCTGGCATAGATCTTCAGCTTTCCAAGCCACATGGCAGGAAAAAAACAAATACATGTCTGCTAGGTATTGCAAGAGTCTCCAAACCACCCTCAGTTTACCTGCTGCAAAAGCCATTCTCCACTCTCCAGTCACCACTAAACAAAGTGACTGGTCTTCCTTCCAGTGTTAATGTCTCCTTTCCTGTCATAGGGTTGCCAGCCTCCAAGTGGTACCTGGAGATCTCCCACTATTACAACTGATCTCCAGACAACCAAGATCATTTTCCCTGGACAAAATGGCTGCTTTTGAGGTGGACTCTACAGCATTGTACCCGACTGAAGCCCCTCCCCTCCCCAAATTGCCCTCCCTGGGCTCCATCCCTGAAATCTCCAGGTATTTCCCAACCTAGAGCTGGCAACCCTACTTTCCAGCTGAGTCCAGATCCTTCTGCTCAATTCGTCTTCTTTCTGTATCATGATTCTATACCCCCCCTTCCCTATACAAAAGCTTGCAGGTATGACTTTGCTGTTGTTTCATGGTTTTTTAGACTGCTTGTCTACTGAGGGGGTGTTCAGAGTGATTTGCAATTTAACAAAACGGGTAACATTGAAAAACATAAACAGTGCAAATGAAACCATTGCTTTCTAAAAGAAAAAAAGCACTTTAGAACAAAACCAAAAACTGTAGCAGTGTCAGATTAAATGCTACATCGAAGAGCAGATGGAATAAATGCATATTCCCTTTATACCAAAAGGCCCCAGTAGAGGGAGCCAGCATGTTTCCCGGTTCCCTGATTCCTCAGTCCATAGAGCTTGCATCTATAATATGAAGACACTGAGTATGTCTGGGGAAGGGTCATGGCTCAGTGGAACAGCCACCTGCTTTGCATGCAGAAAGTCCCAGATTCATTTGTTAGATTCAGTAGCAAAAATTCTACTTCGTGAGCCACTGGCATTAAAGTTGTGAGCCAGCAATTTGGCTGCTGCATAAATTATTTTGCTCCGGAGCCATCTTTCCTGAGCTAAGACAAAAATGTGTGAGTCGGGGGCTAAAAAACTGTGAGCTGGCTCAACTAACTCAGCTTAGAAGGAACACTGCCTGTCTGTCTCTTGCATTTCCATCCCACCCTTCATCCAAGGAGCATGAGACAGGTTCTCCTCTCTTCCATTTTACCCTCACGATGACCCTGCAAGGTAAGTTAAGCTATGAGAGAGAGCAACTGGCCCAAAGTGCTTTTCTTGAAACACAAACCAATGCCAAGGTTTCCCCCCCACACACACACACACACACGCACACACCCTTCTGTGGTGAGAGCAAACCAGACAGACACACTTTGTGTGACTGTATTACTGAAGCTCAAGCCATAAGCACTGACACACCTCATTTCCCCTCGGTGGCACAGAAAAGTCAGCTTCAATTCAAAATGGCAGCCAGTCTTCTTTCCCCTTCTGTGTTTGGGGCAGCAGAGGCAGCAGCTAGGTAGCCTGGCTCCCACTTCTCTTTAGCAACCATAAAATGGCATCCAGCGACAACTGGAGTCCATTGTAGGGTTGCCAGCTCCGGGTTGGGAAATATCTGGAGATGTGGGAGGATGGAGCCTGAGGAGGGCAGGGAGAGGAGAGGAAAGACTTCAATGCGGTATAATGCCTTAGAGTCCGCCTTCCAAAGCAGCCATATTCTCCAGGTGAACTTATCTCAGCCCCCTGGAGGTCAGTTGTAATAGCAGGAGATCTCCAGGTGCCACCAGGAGGTTGTCAACCCTAGGCATGGGTATGACCTTGGTGGCAGCCAGGACTCAAGAGTCTTTACCCAAAGGGGTTTCATGAAGTTTGTCTTCTTTCCTCCCCACCCCAGTTTTTTAACCCCAGTATTGCTACCAACAGTGTGGTCGCTCCCGCTGCTTTCGTAGTTAGCATCTCAGAGTAGGGCCTGGGTGACCCAGGGTCAAATCCCTACTCAGCCATGAACCTCTCTGAGTGCTCTTTGACTCTCTTCCAGCCTATCCTACCTCAGTTGAGGATAACATGGAAGAAGGGAGAACCAGATAAACAGCCCTGAGCTCTGTGAAGGACAGGCAGGATCACAACAGCCACTTTGGAAGGTGGACTCTATGGCACTTCACCCCATGGAAGTCCTTCCCCTCCCCAAACCCCACCCTCCTTAGGCTCCACCCCCAAATCTCCAGGTATTTCCCAACCTGTAGCTGGCAACCCTAAATGGTAGCGATATGGAGAAACAGCAAGAATAGTGAAAATAATGGCTTTTTCCTACTATTTTTAACTGGCTGTTTATCCCCAAAAAATGTTATAATTGTTGGAAGAAAGGATAGAACTACTTCAAATAAATACATAGTTTATTATCTTTCTCCAGGGAAGCATTTTGTTGATACAAAAGCACCAAGTGCTCAACCCCACCATTACTTCAAGGTTTCGAAGATCCAGGTATGTCACTTCCCCCTTGTATAAGTGCTGGCTGAGGGCCTAACTAACCATTATGCAGAAACGTGTAATTCACCTGACATCCCTCCTGTCTACATGACTGGAAGTTATATCACGACATCACCCACCCAAAAAAGCTCCCAGATGGCAACTCTCAGTGGAGTCCAGCCATTTAGCAGGGCTGGACCAGTGAAGTCAAGGGATGGGACTCAGTCATGTATGGTTGCCAGCCTCCAGGTAGGGATGCCAATCCTCAGGCGGGGGCGGGGGAATCCCCCAAGTTTGAGGGCTCCTGCCAGCCGCCAGCCAGCTGGCCAGCGTGGGGAAGCCCTACCCGCAAGAGCAGCCACTAGCGGCCACCCTCTCCCTCCTCTCCTGCAAGATTTAAAGGGCCCTCCAGCTGATTGGCTGAAGCACATGGCCTGCCAATCAACTGAAGGGCCCTTTAAAACTTGCAGAAGAGGAGGAAGAGGGGTGGCCGCTGGCTGTACACCTGAACTGCAAGTGGTGAATTCGCCACCTGGAATTCAGGGGCTGGTGGCCTCCACTTGTAAAAAGTATTTAAAGGGGGCCATGGGGGCCTGAGCTTCAAGCCGAGAATTCATGCTTCAAGTTCAGGGTATCTCCCTAACATGTTGGGGATGCATCCCAAAATTCCCCCACCAGTGGGTGGGCAGGCCCTGACAACTCTACCTTCAGGTGGGACCTGGGGATCCTCCAGAATTACAGCTCATCTCCAGACTACAGAGCCCATTTCCCCTAGAGAAAATGCTTTGGAGGGTGGGCTCTATGGCATTGTACCCCACTGAGGTCCCTGTCCTCCCCAGTCTCCATCCCCAGATCTCCAGGAGTTTTCCAGCCTGGATCTGACAACCCTACCCTGCCATCCCTCACCACTGGCCAGGGGGAACTTGGCAATCCTAGCTCAGTGGGGTTGAAGAGAAGAGCTTATGTATTCAGGGACAGGTTTGTGGGATCAAATGACGGTATGAAAGGGTCAAAGGGTATGAAGGCTAAAGGAGCGAAGCCAGCAGGAAATACTAATTCCTTTATGGATCGCTTTTTCCCATTATGATCCCATGTGCCAACTAAGGTAATCAAGTGTCTCACTTCTGACAGTCTCCTCTGTTTAGGAGGTCTGTTCAGCTACAGTCTGTGCATGCTTATTTTCAGTGGCTGTATGCCCATTCTTTGGAACAGCCTGCCAGATTATGGTACAAAAAGCTCTTACGCTCTCTTTTTATCATAAAAGGTGCAAAGTGGAATTATTTAGACACACCTTTGGCAGAAATAACTAATGGCCATCTCTGGCAGCTGGTAGTGACAATGCTGCCCTCTTAACCTGATGCATTTGAATTCATGTGTTGAACTTTTTTATTTTAAACACCATGTTTTTGTTTGAGTATGTTCATAATTTGACAGCTACCTTGGGCATTGTGGAAAGGCTGTACACCAGGTGTTGGAAATCTGAGAAAATTCTCCAGATTCTAATTTTTTTCCTTGTGTTGTAATGTTGTTACTGGTAGTGGCACTGTTTATGTTTATCCTGCAAGGTTCCATAACAGTTTGATAATAAGTGTGTCATGGGTGTGGTGGTAAAAAGAGAAGACTGTTCTGCTTGCAAGAATACTTGGGTACCCCCCCAAAAAATGAGCATTTATGATTCCTATCCCTGGGAAGAAAGAGATTGTGTGGTAACATCTGAAACTTGTGCTGTCTCATTCTACAGGAAACCCAAAAGAGGATTAGTCTAATTGAAAGAGAAAACAAGAGCATCTCAACACGTCTGGCTGATATTTATCGTGGGTCAGGCATGGTAGACTGCTGGAACCACTATGTAAAGAAGAGGTCAGTGCCAAGCCACATCCCCTTGCAAGGTTACCAACCTCCGGGTGGGGCCTGGAGTTCTCCAGACTATAGAGAACTTCCCCCTGGAGAAAATGGCAACTTTGGAGGACAAACTGTGTGGTGCACCATAGATTCTATGTGAAATCTCTCCCCTCCCCATACTCCGCCATCCCCAGCCACTGCCTCCCACCCAGTCTCCAGCAATTTCCCAAGTTTATTTATTTAAAATGTTCCTCAGCCGCCTTTCTTCCTCATGGAGCTCAAAGTGGCTTATTACGATATTAATAAAATAAAGAAGATAGATTACATAAAAAGCATAAAACCAAAATTTAAAATCATAGTTCACGGTTGCTTTAATTGAATGCAGGCCTAAATAAGACCATCTTCAGTTGCCTCCCTGGGGTGATTGTTCCATAATTATGGGGCTGTCCCTGAAAAGGCCCTGTCTCAAGCACCCACCAGATGGGTTTCTTTGATTGGTGGGATGGCCAGGAGAGCCTCCTCCTGTGATCTTAATTCCCAAGCCAGAATGTGCAGGAGAAGGCATATTCTTCGGCTCTCTACTTCAGACAAACAGACCCTGTAGCTGTTTGCTGGGGAAATGACCCGTTCATAAGGATGCCATTATGTATTTCTTGACAGACTGCTCCCTTGTCTCCTCTTGATTTTGTTTTCCCTTTATGAGAATGCCAATAGACAGAATTATTGATCTCATAACTACAAGTTCTTACTCACTTGATCATAAGTGACGAAAGTGGCATAAAACTTATTCTTTTAAATGTGCTTGCTGAAAGCTCCCCCCCCTCATACTTTTCTCCCCGAAAGAGAACTGACATTAACATAAATGGCACAAAGGCCATCTGGACATCATTCTCACACCTGTAAAGCGCATTTTCAGAATAACTGCAGATGCAGATGCTACTGCACTCATTCAAGGAGACTTGCCTCAAGATTTTCTGGGATTGTGGGACATGAGTGATCCCGAGACAGATTTGTTCTGGATCCAGGTTGGAAATAGGGGTGAAAGTAAGCCAGTACAGGCTGGTATAAGAACAGAAGAGCACTGCTGGATTAGACCAGTGGTCTGTGTAGCCCAGCATCTTATCTCACAGTGACCAACCAGTTCCTCTGGAGGACCAACAACAGGATGTAGAGGCCAAGGCCTTCCCGATGTTGTTTCCCGGCACTGGGATTCAGGGGCTACCTGCCTCTGAACATGGAGGCTTCCTTTAGTCACCATGGCTAATAGCCACTGATTGACCTGTGCTCCATGAATCTGTCTAATCCCCTTTTAAAGCCATCTCTGCCTGTGGCCATCACTATATCCTCTGGCAGCAAATTCCACATTTTAATCACTTGCTGCATAAAGAAGTATTTCCTTTTGCCCACCCTGAATCTACTACCCATTGGATGCCCTCAATTTCTAGTATTTTGGGAGGGGGAGAAAAAGTCCAGCCTGTGAATAATTTTATAAACCTCTATTGCCCCCCCTCCTTTGCAGTACCGGTAAGAAAGTGACCAGACTGGTACTTTCCATTTTCTGCTTTGAGTCTCCCCAAGGGATAAAGTACCAGTAAAAACTGTAAGTGACTTTTAACCCTGGCAGGAAGCTCATGACTGCATAAAAATTCCATTTCATTCCATATCCTTTGGCTCTTCAATACATCAAGAAGCTTAGATTCTTAACCGCCTTCTTCCCAAACTCGTGTCCTCCAGTGATCCTCAGCTTGTCAGTCTGCCTGTATATCATCCAGATGAAGCCAACCTCTTGCCCCCTGCTTCCCCCAGGGCTCCTCTGTATAATTTCCCCCAGAATCTGATAAGTGGGACCTGTTTGGGTTTTGCAGTCCACTCCGACAGCAGCAGAACCGGGAGCTTGTGAGGATAACTGTGGAGAACCAGGGTATCCTGAAGAGGATCAGAGATCGAAAGCCGACCTATGACAGGAAGCAATCCGAGATAGACTGGCAGGTAAGTGCAACCTTGGCCATATTTCTCAAAATGAAGCTTATTTTTCTAATTACAGTAGTCAAAAGGATTCAAATGCCTAACTGTTTGTAAAGGCAGCTTTTCCACAATGCTGCACATGCATCACAACATGTAGACCAGGAGTGCCCAACATGGTGCCTGCAGGTATCATGGTACCCATCAACACCTTTTCTGGTGTCCACCAAGCTGGTCTGTAGCCAGGATTTTTAGAGTCAGGGGGCATTTAAATTTCTTAGGGGCAGGGCTCTTTTTGTAGCAGGAACTCCTTTGTATATTAGGCGACACACCCCTAATGTAGCCAATCCTCCAACAGCTTACAGAGCTCTCCTTACAGGGGCTACTGTAAGCTCTTGGAGGATTAGTTACATTAGGGATGGGTCGCCTAATATACAAAGGAGTTCCTGCTACAAAAAGAGCCCTGCTTAGGGGGCACTGGCTAATCAAATTAAAGGAATACCCAACTCCTTCCCCACAGCTGCCGCCGCTTGGGGGCCCTGGGCTGGATGGGAAATCAGGGGCCTTTCCAGTAAGTTGGGGGGTCTGGCCCCAAGATGCCCTACTGTAGCTATGGGCCTGCCACCAAGTGTATTTAGAAAGGGAGGGTATTTTGCCCAGCAAGGCTTCTGATTGAGCATTGGAGATTTGATTGGCTCTACAGATTTTTAAATATGCTACTTTGGCAGCAGCTGCTACCACAGCACAAGGATCTTCACTGTATGACTGAAGGTAAGCTGCAGCAGCCATTTTGTGGGTGGCTCCGCCTCCATGGCAGCCATTTTGTGGCTGCACTGACCACACTGTATCAGAATCCCGAAGGTGCCTGCAGGCTCAAAAAGGTTGGGGGACCTGTGTTCCCTCTAAGCTGAGTTAGTGTGAGCTAGCTCAGTTTTTTAGCCTCTGGCTCACACATTTTTGTCTTAGCTCAAGAAGGATAGTGCCAGAGCAAACTAATTTATGCAGAAACCAAATTGCTCACTCACAACTTTAATGCCACACAATGCCTCACAAAGTAGAATTTTTGCTCACAAGACTCCACAGCTTAGAGGGCGCATGGTTGGGGACCCCAATGTAAACAGTATAGTGAGGAGAAACAGTCATTTGTTTATTTGGTTATTTATTTATGCATATTCATAAAATTGTTATGTTAATGGGATTTAATGCAGTTACATAGATCTTCTGTCTGCATGGTGACCAGACCTGTACTGGCATAGATTTCTCAAGAGCATAAAAAGAGTCCTGCTTGATCAGACCAGGGGTCCATCTAGACCAGCATCATGTTTTTCTCAATGGCCAACCAGTTGTCCTGGAGGACCAACAGACAAGGCATAGAAGCTGAAGCCTTCATCTGATATTGCCTCTTGGTGGCTGCGTCATGTACTGCTAGTTTCCCTGACAGGTCACACACATGGCAAAGTTTCCTGAAGCTTTCTTTCAGCCAAGGATCACCTGGCTGTAGCTCTAGGATCTGTTCTGAGAATCGAGGGCCTTGTTTGAGAACAGAACTCATCCCTGGAACATGTGTCATGGTAAATGATTCTGAGCACATCCAGAACATCCCGTTTTCTCTCCTACCCCAATTTTGGTGATTAGAGTGAAGGGCATCCAAGTCAGAGGTTACATTCAAAGGCAAATTTGTCCTGTTTAATTTTAGGGCTAATGCGATGGTTATGGGGGATGTATCATTACTGGTGGTCCACAGTTGCCTGGTAACACCTTACACCACAAAGCATGATGGGACATCCTCACACTCAGCATTTCTGTGCCCCAGCTGCTGTCATTGGTTGTTTCTCACAGAGAAACACATCAGGCATTTCTCCCATTAGAATTTACCAGACTGTACGGCAATATTGAGGTATAGGCCAGAGAAAGCCGCGTATTCTTTGTCTATTAGGCCTTCAGACTTCTGGTAAAAGCAGATTCTTTACATGCAGTTTTTTTAAAAAAAACACAAAAACAACACTGAGTGGATCAGTCAGCTCTGTGCCTAACAAAGAAGGACAGTTAATTAACTTTCCAGTCCTAGCAGTAGATGTTTAATCTTTACATTTCCAAATAAAAACAGGACCTTTGGAGCGCAATTAATTTTGTAATTTTCCCTCAGCGTTTGCAGAATGTGATAATCCGGTGGGGCAATTTCTGAAGCTCGTGCGTGGGCGAGAAAGTGTTCCAACCCTGTTATTAGCAAAGGGGTGGGGGGGTTATGCAGGGTTTGTATCCCACGTGTCACGTTGCAAAGGCTCCCCTTCATCTTTCCCCCCTTCCCTCTCCCCGTTCATTATTGCAAAAAAGTTGCCTGCACTAATTTCTTTGTCAACAGAGTTAAAAATCTCTCCCCAAAGTCAGGCGACGACATCTCAGCAGTGACAACAAGCCTCCCACAGATGGAGAGAGGGGGGAAAGCAGATGGCACAGCTGCAACCTTTCTCTTAGCACAAAAGTTACCATCTCTTTGTCTCTCATGTAAATCTGGAGAATGAAAGGATGCTTTCTCACACATTTGGAAGAAATTCCAAAGGGTCATCTAGTCAAGGAGCCAGCGTGGTGTAGTGTTTAAGAGCAGTGGATTCTATTGCCCCCATATTCGGAATAAAGAGTCAGACACAAAACAGTGGGATGAACTATGGGCCACTTTATTAAATTCACAGTTGAAATAACGGCAAGGGCAAAATATTAAGCGGCACGATCCGGGCCAAGGGTCACGTTGACCCTTCCCCAGTCGTAGGACGCGGAGCCACCCACCCCAGCTTGGGCCAACCTATGTGGCTCTCCGCTGGCGGTCACCATGCAAGACATGCCCTGGAGATCCAGCCCCAAGTCGCGGAACTTAAGCGGCTGATCAATCCATGCAGTCCCCAGGCAGTTCACCATCCTTTTCCCGGGTCGCCCAACCCAAAGGCAAAGTTGGCCAAACTCCTATCGCATGCAGTAATTAATTGGTGCTCCCGTTGGCCGCAACTCATTTATCAGGCCCAATCCTGCCCATTAAAGTGACCAACCTCATGGCCTGCTCCGCCCTGAGCCAATTTCACCAGCCGCTGATTAATCGTACGAGGTAGGCAAAAAAACATCCCGGGCTCAGGCCAATCAGCCCGAGATCAAAAATTCCTACCCGGCCCCACAGAAAAAGGCGACCAGCCGAAGCCCGCACAACAATCAGGGTGGGAGGGTGGGCCAAGCTCTTCGAAGAACTGACCCCTCAGGGACAAAGCCGGCAATTAACTGCAGGCTCCGCCCCTTGTAGGTCACGTAGCCAGCTAAGCCTACGTGCAGACCCGTTCCTCCTTCAATGAAGGCAAAGGCTGCCCCCAGCAGTATGCTTCGCCACCTGCTGGTCTGGCCAGATTGCCCCCATATTCGGAATAAAGAGTCAGACACAAAACAGTGGGATGAACTATGGGCCACTTTATTAAATTCACAGTTGAAATAACGGCAAGGGCAAAATATTAAGCGGCACGATCCGGGCCAAGGGTCACGTTGACCCTTCCCCAGTCGTAGGACGCGGAGCCACCCACCCCAGCTTGGGCCAACCTATGTGGCTCTCCGCTGGCGGTCACCATGCAAGACATGCCCTGGAGATCCAGCCCCAAGTCGCGGAACTTAAGCGGCTGATCAATCCATGCAGTCCCCAGGCAGTTCACCATCCTTTTCCCCGGGTCGCCCAACCCAAAGGCAAAGTTGGCCAAACTCCTATCGCATGCAGTAATTAATTGGTGCTCCCGTTGGCCGCAACTCATTTATCAGGCCCAATCCTGCCACAGCCAAGGTCAAGCCTCAGCTTAGGCCGATGCTTCTAATCTGAAGAACTGGGTTTGATTCCCCACTCCTCCACATGAAGCCTGCTGGGTGACCTTGGGCCAGTCACAGTTCTCAGAACCCTCTCAGCCCCACCAGCCCCACAAGGTGCCTGTTGTGGGGAGAGGAAGAGATTGTAAGCTACTTTGAGACTCCTTAAGGAGTATAAAAACCAACTCTTCTTGTTGTTGTCCAGTTTCCAGGTGGATAACAGGCTGTAATTAAGTGATCCTTGCCACCTTGGCACCGATGGGTACCATGCTACCCACCAATAGGTTTCCTGGTAGTGCTACCAACTCTAGCCTATGGAGGGGGGAATTGAGGAGGGATTTCACCTAGAATCAATGGAAGAGGAGGAGATTGGATTTATACCCCACCCTTCACTCAGAGTCTCAGAGCGCTTACAATCTCCTTCTTTTCCTCTCCCCACAACAAGACACCCTGTGAGGTAGGTGGGGCTGAGAGAACTCTTGACAGAAACTGCTCCTGAGAGAACAGCTCTGAGAGAACTTGTAGCTGACCCAAGATTACCCAGAAGCTGCATGTGTAGGAGTGGTAGATCAAACCCAGTTCTCCAGATTAGCGTCCACCACTCTTAACTGCTACACCAAACCATAAAGTCCACTTAGAACTGCCATTTTCTCCAGGGAAACTGATCTCTATAGTCTGAAGATTAATTGTAATTCCAGGACAACTGCAAGCCCCACCTGGAGGTTGACAAGCTTATTTCCTGATAGCCACTGACTTCTTCCCTGAAGCATCTCTTTCGTTAACCAGATAGCCAGTTCTGGCTTTTTTCCACCTCATTTGAGCTAGAGGTGCTCCACGAAGAACCCAGGAAGCGCCATCTTTGGGTTTGCCAATATAGGAATATATTTAGCTTGAGACCTCCCAGTGTTTTTTGATTGACCCTGGCACTAGAGTTGTCAACTCTGACTTGGAAAATTCCTGAAGATTCAGATGGCGTTCTGGGAGGGAGGGAGTTCATCAGCGATGTGATGCTATACAGCCCATCTTCTAGGGTTGACTACCTGGCTGCCGGCAGGGAGCTCCAGGATCTGTCCCAGGATCTTCTGGCACGCATTCCATGATGATGTCACCCAGAAGTGATGTCATCATGTTGCCGCTATCAGGGTGTGAAGCTCTAGCTTTTGGGCAAAACTCTATGGTTTGAGCCCAATTTTATCATAGCTGTGCCCAGAAACTAGACTGTCACCCTCCCTCCCGACGTCAGTGACATGATGACATCACTTCTGGGTGATGTCATAATGTTGCATTTGGGGGCATTTGTGGCCAGGATTCCCCATACCGGCCAGCTGGTTGGTGGCGGAAAGGGGCCCACAAAAGCGGAGGGAAACCCACCCGGACCAGGAGCCTAGCAACCCAACCCTACCATCTTCCAAAGCAGCCATTTTTCCCAGGGGAACTGATCTCAATAATCTGGGAGTCAGCTGTAATTCCTGGCGAATACCAGGCCCCACCTAGACACTTGCAATCCTAGCCAGCACCCCATGGCAGCCATTTTGTAAATAGCCCCAGCTCCCATTGCAGTTGTTTTGCAATTGGCTTTAGTCCCCATGGCAGCCAATTTGTGATTAGTCCTAATGCATGGCAGCCATTTTGTCATTGGCCTAAGCTCCCATGGCTGTAGGGTTGCCAATCTCCAGGTGGGACCTAGATATCCCCCCGAATTATAACTGACTAAATATTAATATTGCTAAATGTCATCGCTGACTAATTTGTGGCCTTTGTTGTTTTCACCCCCACAGAATTCAAGAAAATACCTTAGGAATAGCACCCGCTTTCTACTCTCAGCCACCAATTAGGTACGGAGCATAAGGGGTTCTCTTTGTGTGTGTGGTGTGTATATGTAAAAAAAGATTAGGACAAGGGAGGAAATCTTTTGAGAGTACACACAGTGCTTTTGGGGGGGTTGACAGTAATTGGAGAGAGAAAATGATAAGCAGTAAGTCATAAGTACAATTAAATGTGCAAGATCAGGAGTCACTGATCTTTCTGGTATTCAGTGAACAGAATCCATCCAGAAGACTGAGTCTGTGCCTGCACAGACCTGCCAAGGGCACATAGACAAAAGCTTGCTAGCGGGGGGATAGGAAAACCACATCGAGAAATGGAATCACGCCAGTAGAACTGAGTGCCTCATGCCATGAGGATTCCCATGCTGCAGCCTGCATACAACTGCCCATAGGCAGTGAACGTTAGCTAAGGAGAGAAAATGTTTTGTTAATATCCCCAAGAAAAAAATCACCAATTTGCTTAAGTTAAATACTACAAGTTCTTAGGATAGAGAAGGAGGAGGAGGACATTGGGTTTATACCCCGCCCTTCATTTGGAGTCTCAGAGCGGCTTACAAACTTCTTTCCATCCCCCCCCCACAACAGACACCCTGTGAGGTAGGTGGGGCTGAGAGGGCTCTTTCTAGAACTGCTCCTGAGAGAACAGCTCTGAGAGAACTTGTGACTGACCCAAGGTCACACCAGCAGCTGCAAGTGGAGGAGTGGGGAATCGAGCCCGGTTCTCCCAAATTGGAGTCTGCACACTTAACCACTACACCAAACTAGCTCTCAATGAGCAATTAAAATTTCAGACTCCCCCCCCCCCCACTGCCTTTTTTTGATGTGGCAGAAATCCCACAAGGCAGCTTTAGTGTATATATTTCACTGTGTAAATACGCTGTTTGCTCCAGCATGGGGAAGTAGACAGGAGACACGATTCATCCAGTTGCTCCATAGACATAGAAAGTGTGCATATATCTCTCTCTCTCTCTCTCTCTCTCGCTCTCTCTCTCTCTCTCATACACATGCCATCAGTCGGCAACACATTCATGCTTACAGAATTGTGCATCAGAGCAAACACATGGGAGAAACTGCACAAATCACCCCCCATAGAGTAATGGTGCATGTGATACTGTAAGCATGGTGGGAGTCTGTCCAGTCACATCAACTGAGGGCCTGTGTACGAAAGGGGCCAATAGGAGCATCTGTGGCATAACAAGAAACATTTGCAATATTTCTCTTGCAAATGTCACAGAGGATGCCTGGGATTTGGAGAGGAGGCAAGGGCTTGACCCACATCCCCTTGGGACTGTTTCTTTCGGCAACTGCATCCTTTGACTCGGGGGCATTAGGCTCTATCAAAAAGCTCTGGAACAGCTCAGGGAGGAAAGGAAGATCTGGCCTATGCTTTGGGCATGACAAGGACTGTGCCTTCTGCTGCAGGGAGAATCCTTCTCCCAATGCTCAGCCTTTGAGCTGCAGATGAGCCTTCGATGCTGGGTCCTCGCTCTGGTTTAATCAAAACCCTTTTGATTGAAACCCTCTTCTTTGCACTTCTGAATCGCTGTAGGGTGCTGTTTAAAATGTCTGCAGCACTTCCAACAGTGCCGCGCTTCCCACATACACACACTTTTTCTCCATTGTAGCACTAGACCAATATAGCACTTTAGCACTACAGCAGCACCATTGAGATACATTGAGAAGTGCTATATCGGTCTAGTGCTATAGCGGCCAACTTAGAACGTTAAAAAAAAATTCAAGGATGATCGTGTTGGCAAAAAAGGGTGGGGGAAAGCGCAGCACTGTTTGAAATGGCCAGATCACTTTAGAGATGGCTCATCAACTGAATGAAATTTGCTGTATGAAACCTCTGTCCTGGTATCGCTTTACTCAGAACTGGGCCAACAAGGGATAACATCTGGTTTAGAATGGTAATGTGAAAGGGGCCTGTACCTGCCCAATTCCACTTTAAAGATATCTATGATAATGGTTACTGCTATGGCCACTGGCAGTGAACTGCCCAATTTGATTACTCATTGGGTAAAGCTTTTTGCTTGACCTCATCCTATCGCCTGTCAACTTCATTGGGTGCCACCAAGTGCTAGTATTATGGTGGGAGAGGAAGAACAGGCTCTCTGTGTCCACTTTCTCCACCCTGCACATCATTTTATAAACTTCTATTATGCACCCATCCCCTCCCCCCACATTTCCGTCCTCCCCCCACCATTTTCCTTTCAGCAGGAGCGGGCCTTCCTTCCTAATATTTCCTTTCTTCATTTTCTGCAGGAAGTTAAGTTACGTGAGGAGACAAGAAGTCATTTGGTGCCACTCAAAACTTAACAGTTAGCTGACGGTGCAAACACCTGGCCACTTAGAATAAAAACACAAGGTTCTGAATCTGTATCTTGTGTTGCTTCCCCCACTTTTCAAGTGTGTGCATGCACGTAAACACACACACACAATTTCAGGATTTGTTGAAAAGTATGAACAGAAACATTTGAGCCAGAAAAAACTCTAGTCTGTCACAGTCCTCCCCAGAGAAAGCAAATCCTTGGAACTCAACAGAAAACAAAACACCTGCCACCAAATTTCTCTCCCATATGTTGCAGCTTTGAGATATTAGAATTTGGATTGAGATTTCATAGCACATAAAAACACTGTACTCCATTCCTCTATGTCCTTTTCTCTACAAGGGCTTATAGGAAGACAACCCAGCAGGGATATGTATAATATCCAAGGAGAAGGAATTTCTTACCTCAGGGCTGCCTGTGGTAATTCAGAATATCTTTTTTAAAAGCCTGGAAAAGCACACCAACTGTTATACTCCAGTTACTCAGGGTTACAGGAGTTATTTGCATATGAGGAGATGGTGTACAGACCATGGAATTGGGATAACTTGTTTGGAAGCCCTGGGTCAAATCCTACCAGTTTGTGTAGGTGAAAGTAGGGCCCCTTTTCACCTTCAAAAAGGCTGCTTTTTGAATTGTGGGTCTCACATGGACAAAAGTCACATGGGATGGAAGTTGTACTGAGGAAGGGGGAAAGCAGGTGAAATCGAGCAGAAATGCTGATAGGGCCCACCTCATTTTATCTTATGTAACATTCAATATTTGTAAACAATTTTAAATCATTTATGGGCTTCATCCAACTCCTCTCTATGCCAGCAAGAGAATTTGTAGTCCTAACAGTCCCCTCTTTGGGCCTCTTCACAGGCCTGTGTTTTCTGCAGAATTCATTCATTTTGATATTGTACTGTGAATTTCCTGCTCCCATGTGGTTATCCATCAGGCATGCATCAAGAACAGCTGCTTATATATACAATACAATAGTTGTCATGACTGATGAAATTGTGGTCTAGAATCTGAAAATATAAACAATGTTATACATGCACACACCCACTGAAAGTAAGGATAGAGGATTTGTCAAACGGCCGGAGTCCTGATCTATCAGCACACCCATGAACCACAAATCATGTGCCAATCAAGGCTGCAGAGACTTGTGGGCCTGGAACAAGAAGGTCAATGTACAGACATGTGCAAGAGCACTGTACTGGCTGGTGGATTGGATCCCAGAATCCCTCAGTGGAAGGGGCTGACAATCATCCATCTTCCCTGCTTTCCTCTCTCCCCCAGCAGCCTTTTCTGACCCTGCAAAAGCACCCATATGGAGTAATAGCCATGCAGGTCATGAGGCTACACGAGGGAGAGAGGGCAAAACTGATCCCCCTTCCCTCTTGCGAGAGCAGAGCTCAGCTGTCAGCAGAGCACCATTTCACCTCCTCCCCACTGCAGCCTCCTGACTGATGTGACTCCATGATATAACTCCTGTGATCCCAGGAATAAAGTTTACCAGGATCAGATGCAGCTGCTCTAGGAGGGGGAAAACCAGAAAGGGATCCTTGCCCAGTCCTCATGCTGTATCCAGCCCATGATCTCTTTCTTCAGAAACCGTGTTCCCCATTTCTGGCTTTGCACTGGAGCCAGGGAGGAAGCTATCAGCTAGCTCCAACCTTATTTTGACATGAGCGTTGATAGAAAACTTACTTTGCCGGATGCATGAAGTTTACTGAAAAAGTGGCAAATCCTGGTGGCATTTAAGTCATGGTTGAAACGAGTGTTTCCATCCTCATTCTTGGCTCCTACGAGACTACAGTGCTGCAGCCGTTTCCCACAGCTTCATGGCCCACTTGCTGTTCTTACTTCTCCTCTGAAGCCGGAGCCATACCACACTGCCTGCAAACACTGTGTCATTTCTTGATGAAGGACAGGGGAACACAGGCAGGCAGGCATTGCTGTTCTTCCCAGTCCCTGTAATACATCTCCAATACAGTAACACACTAGCTTTATAAATAGATCTATTAAATTAAGAGCACCACTGCTCATTTCAAAGCAAGTCTGTGCCACATAAAATAATTACACTGTACTTATTGAATTATGGGTGGTTTGGGGGGAAGGGATGTCTTACAACCATACTGAGGAAGGGGAAAGGATATTAAAGTGACGCAAACCCAGATAGCTCAAGCAAAATAAGCCTAGTGGGAGGGAATTCATGAGGGAACAAAATACATTGCACAACTGCCCAAACAGTGTAAGGTTTAGCCCAGTAAATGGGAGATGTAACGTTTCTTACATAAGCCTGGCAAAAGTGCTTACTTATTATTAAAGGCTTTGTGACAGGTTATAGCCCTGGTATGGAAACACTGCCTTCTAGAGCAGGGGTCCACAACATAGTACCCATGGGCACCATGACACCCTCAGACATCTTTCCTGGCACCGTAAAGTAAGTGGGTGAGGCCAGGTGGGGCTTTTTCCCAGCATGGCTTCTGATTGGCTGTGCATATTTTTAAAAACATTGCTTTGGCAGCAGTTGCCACCACTACACTAGGATCTTCACTGTGTGACTGAAGGTAAGCTTGGGCAACCATTTTGTAGCTGGCTCCATGTCCTACAGCAGCCATTTTATGGCAGCCATTTTGTGGCTGTGCCCAACAGGCTGTGTCAGAATTCCAGAGGCACCCACAGGCTCAAAAAGTTTGGGGACCTCTGCTCCAGAGGAAGGGGATTTGTACAGAGAAGGCTGGTTGCCTGGCAACCACAGAAGAAGGGGATGGCCTCCAGGAGAGAGAAAAGGGCGAAGCTGGGGCATCTTTCTCCTGAGAGAGTTGAGAATTTCTGAAGAAAACCTGTGGAGACAGAGAAATACAGTTGGCAGAAGAGCAACCATCTTCTGGCCTGGGCCTTTGATCCTGACTATTTATGGGACATCTCCTGTGAGAAAAAGAAGCTTCTCTGAGTTTGTGAAGGAGAACTTACCAAGTGTGCAACCAGACCTCTCTACAGCACCACAGAGACCTCCTTCTCTTTTCACCCAAACTTAGGGGCTACTCAGGGTATTTCATTACATGCAGTTTTGTTTAAAACACCCAGTTCTATACCCACTGTTTGCCCCACCTTTAAATAAAATCCATTTAAGTGTTGTTCAAGATCTGAACAAGGCATCCACAATTCTGTGACCACTAACCTGGCCCTTTGAGGGCTAAAAGGGTTACACTTGATATCCAAAGACTGCTGTAGGGCAACGTGAGCCGTGGATGTGAACCAACTCCCATTCCATTAAAGGACTTGCTGCCAGTTTGCTGACAGGAAAGTGTCGCTTGATCCTTTTTACTCATTGCTCCAGAGGGAAGAAATGGAAGCACAGAGGGGCTGATCCAGCCAACTTTTTCACTCCCATCACACATAGCTTTTGTACATGCAGGTCCCATGATTCTCAGCACAGCCTTTTTTGAGTGATCAAAGGAGACAATGTCTTACTTTTATTCCAGCAGAAAATGTGGTTGGGTCCAACCAAGTATATTTTGATTTTTTCTCCCTTCTTTTGGTACCCAGGATACCATGAAGGATTCTCACATACACAACAGTCCTTTCATAAGAGGAAGCATTAAAACTACTCCTTGGTGTCTGCTTGTGCTAAGTGAAAATCATTGTAGCCCCACGCTCTTTCTTCCTGCACATGCAAGGCATAGCTCAAGGTGTTTCTTCTGATATAATTTCAAAACCAAATTAAATGAAATCATGTGAACTATCTGCTGTACATTCTGTTGCTGTACATGCACACTGTGATTACGTTAAAATTATACCAAAGAATTATCAGCTGCTGCAGCCATAGCACCATTGCTTGCTCAAGGGAAACTGCACTAAGTATATTTTCCTCTGCTCATGCACTGCTGGATCCAACCCAATATCTGTTATCTCATAAACTCATATGGTTGAAAATGCCTCACTCCACACATCAGAACAGCCCCCTTCCATTGAGGGTCCTTCTCAAGCAGTTGATCTGTTTTCTCTTTTTCTTCCCCAATGACTGTTAACGTGCATAAAACCAGTTCAGTCAGGCCTCACAGAACAGCCTAGCATGAAAAAAATGAGACAAAGAGTAACTGGTGGTAGGAAGGAAACTAATGTGTATGAGGGCACTAATGTTAAAACAACTAGCACTATAGTGGCACCTAGTGACAGAATGTAAGTATAACAATAAACACCACCTAAAGGAAGAAGAACCATGAAATGTACACCAGAGACTCTTACTATAAACTGAAATTTGGAGTAAGGATAAGGGTGAGATGTTAGAGAGAAAGCACAGTTCTGCATCTCTCATCCAGATAATGTACAACAGATAAACAACATATATCGAATGAATAAACTTATCCTTTGATAGATACTGTGTGGTCTTCTAATGATATCACAGAGCGAATTGGTTGTGCAAGTATTAAGTTCCATCAACTCACTTTCAACTGATGGTGACCCTATAAATTAATGATCTCTATGCCATGCTTAACAGCTCTGCTCAGGTCTTGTGAATTGAGGGCTGTAGCTTTCTTGATTGAGTCAATTCATCTCATGTTGGGTTTTTTCAACTTTTCCTAGCATTATAGTCTTTTCCTGGTGACTCTTGTCTTCCTCATCATGTGACCTCATCAGGTCACCACACCTTAAATAGGATATTATAGCTTTAGAAAAAGTGCAGAAGAGGGCAACTAGAATGATAAAAGGGTTGGAACACTTTCCCTATGAAGAAAGGTTGAGGTGCTTGGGGCTCTTTAGCTTGGAGAAATGATGGCTGAGGGGTGACATGATCGAGGTTTATAAGATTATGCATGGGATAGAACAGGTAGAGAAAGAGGTACTTTTCTCCCTTTCTCACAATACAAGAACTTGTGGGCACTCAATGAAATTGCTGAGTGGTCGGGTTAGAACGGATAAAAGGAAGTACTTCTTCACTCAAAGAGTAATTAACACATGGAATTCACTGCCAGAGGAGGTGGTGGCGGCTACAAGCATGGACAGCTTCAAGAGGGAATTAGATAAACATATGGAACAGAGGTCCATCAGTGGCTATTAGCCACAAGGTATAGATAAGGACTCTGGGGCAAGTGAGGCTCGGTATTCTTGGTGCTAGGAGGGTCAACAGTGGTAGGGCTTCTAGTGTCCTGGCCCCACTGGTGGACCTCCTGATGGCACCTGGTATTTTTGGCCACTGTGTGACAGAGTGTTGGACTGGATGGGCCGTTGGCCTGATCCAACATTGGCTTCTCTTATGTTCTTATGATCAAAGTACAATAGCCTCAGTTTAGTCATTTTAGCTTCTAGGGAGAGTTCAGGCTTGATTTAATCTAGAACCCACTTATTTCTCTTATATTTCTCCACTTTCATCATAGATTGAATAGGTTACGAGGGACTAAATAGATGATTTTTCAAGTTTTCTGCCATCATAGAATCCTTTTGACACCAACATATCTTCTAAGGAGTACTCCAACATCTGCCATGGGAACCTTCTGGACTGCCAACAGTTCCAGGGGTTTGCTCTACAAGTACACATTCATTTTATGAAGAATGATGAGCAGGTTGACTGGGCATCAATATCTGCCTGCCTCCACACATAGTGGATGCATCACTGGGAAAGGTACACAAGTTCTCTTCAATGGCACAGTTGCAAGCAGTGGTGGGTAAGAAGAAACTCACACTACTATACATGATCTTTTCACTGAGATACATGAAACCAAAGCATAACTACAGTTAACACTCCAGATCTAAATAATATCTCCTTCTCAAAAACTTGGGCTAAAGGCTTTAGCCAACATCTCTTGCAGCCTAGGGGAAATCTAGTGCAGGTGTAGCCAGGTGGGGCTTTTGATTGGTTATGCAGATTTTTAAAAACGCGCTGTGGTGGCAGCTACTGCCAAAGCAACAAGAATCTTCACTGTGAGACCAAAGGTAAGCTGTAGCAGCCATTTTGTAGCTGGCTACGTCTCCTGCAGCAGCCATTTTGTGTCAGCCATCTTGTGTCAGAATTCCACACTGTGTCAGAATTCCAAAGGCACCCACAGGTTTAAAAGGGTTGGGGACCTCTGATCTAGTGTAAGATTTCCCTCAACGGGAATTATTCTTATGGAGACACAAACATACAAAAAAAATATACTACACTGGAACAGAAAATCAGTTTGAATTTGCCAAAGGGAAGGGGAAAAACAGGCAGGCCACACACAGGGCTGGGCATCTTCACATTCACAAGACACAGTCCCCAACCAACTCAAATACAAAATTCTATGGCATGAAAATGTACAGTCTATGAAGGAAATTATGCAATATTCTTCTCTATACATACTTGTGTAGCATAAATTAATCTGCTTCCAAGATCTTTTTTTTTTTTAATGTAGGATGATGTGGCAAAGACTGGAGAAGAAGAAAGAGTAGGGAAAAGTTTGGAGATAAGTCAGGAATCATTTCCATGGAGGAAGTAATGTACCTTCACCCCAGTTCTTTGAATAGGCACAAGCAATTTCCCTTTGGCCATGAAGCAGAAGCAACACTCGTATATTCTCTACAGTGGGAAGAACTAGAAACTTGATTTAAAAAAAGAATTACGAATCTACAGACATGGCACTGTAGGTAGACTGGCTTTAGTATGCCATTCACGGAGATGGAATTGGTGGTTGCCTCAACAAATATCTCAACAGTTCACAGTTTGTGCAAGCAAAATGACCAAAAAAGGGGAATGTCTATTAGGATGCTTCCAGGGCATTTTGCTTATTTTGGATTTCTGAGTTTGTGGCTTTTCTGGTCAGAATGAGGGAAACTGTTCATTGCCTCTTGAGCACATAATTCAGAACATTATTTATGGCAAATTGCCGATAGAGAAAAGTTATTTGATGACTCCAAAAACCCGCTAAGTTTGCAACTATATGTAGGTTACATAAAGTAGCAAATGTTCCGGTAGGAAATTGAATGCCTGGATGATTTGCCCAGGAATTCTTTCATTCTGCAAAAAGGATAAAAGAATCGCCATTTGGAGACAAGCTCCCCCTTTTCCAATCTGGCTAACCAATAAAAGAGAAAGGCCTTTCTTTCATTATCCAAAATTATAACTGTGACAGAATTCATCTTTCATTTATTATCAATCACCAAAAATTTGGAATTAGCATATTTTTCTCATTCAGTAAAGTTTGATTCATCTTTTTTCTAGTGTATTTTTCTTATTCAGTAAAGTCTGAAACATCTTTTCATCTGTATTACGGTATTTGGATCCTGCGTTGCAAGTTACAAAAAAAAAGCTAAAGGCTTCCATCTGCGGAACTGCAAGCGGCACACAAACCTCTGGACTGTATCCTGTGGGGATTTTTCATTCCACCACAATGATCTTTTTTTTCATTCCCATAGAGGAAATGATTACATCAGAAAATGTTGCCAGATGGAGACAGTTTCTCTTTGCTGCTTTCCAAGCAAACCTGCAATTCCAGTGGATGCTCTTTTTTTGTTTCCCTTTTGATCATCCATTATATTTACAGCATATTAGCAAACAGGTATCTCTCCTAATTTGGCACAGCATCGCGGACTATGATCTGACCCATGAGACCGGCACCCAAAAGGAGTCTGTGTTCAGTTTCTCCAGTATGGCTTTCAACTGGCTGCAGGCACTATGGAGGTCTTCTTTCACCAGGACCGTGTCAATAAGGTGGCCGTACTGTTCTTCGATGAAGGCAGCCGAGTTAGCCATTTCTAGCTGTTCCTCATCCTGCAAATCAAGACGGAAAGTCAACAGAAGATGACATTGAGGAGTTTTCCAAAGAAATGCCACTGTGGTGCATTGTGTATTTTGTTACTGGCAAATTATGCAGAATATACCAAACTCTGGCTATACCTCCAGGCCATAAGCACTCTATTTCATTACTAGCTGGCCAGAATCTACATTGCGTAGTTTGGCTTTCAACATACTAGCAGTGCCCTCCTAAATTGGTCTACTCAGAATCCAACCCAATGGGGTTTACTCTCAGGAAAGTGTGTTAAGACTGCATTGTATGACTCCCATTGCAACCAGCTTTGAATGATGACATGGGAAACATAAATATGGGACATTTTTAAAAAAGGATGGCGCAGATGATTCAAGGCAAGCACAGAAGATGCAACACCAGAAGAACATAAGAGCAACCATGTTGGATCAGACCAACGGTCCATCTGACCCAGCATCCTTTTCTCACAGTGGCTAACCAGATGTCCCAAGGCAGCTTGTAAGCAAGGCACAGATGCAAAGCCTCCTCACTGTGGCTTCCCATCACTGGAATTCAGAAGTTTACTGCCTCAGAACACGGAGATCCCATTTAAGTCATTGTGGCTAATAGTCAGGGGAAGACCTACCCTTCATGACTCTGTCTAATCCCTTTTTAAAGCCAACTCAATACCCTTCCATTATAACTTACAATGATATACCACTGAATCCCCAGCAGATTTTTGAAATGCCTTCTGAAGCTGTGTTCAACTCAGGGGCTTCTAGTATATAAACATCTAACCATTGGGTTCGATCCAGCCAGCCAGCCAGCCTTTTTGCCTAATCTCACCAAATCATCTTCCATATTACAATTCCTGTCACATAGAGCTTATGTCCAATCAGGTCTTATGACCTGTAGCCTTTTGGGTAGTCATGAAGCTTCATGTTTAAATGCCAAATGGGGCAGGGGCTGTCGCAAGGAGAGGAATTCAGCAAGACAGACTGAAAAAAAGGGGTCAGGACCGAACTCCCAAAACAATGCAATTTAGAAGAAGAGAAGAAGAGATTGGATTAACACCTCGCCCTTCACTACCCGAAGGAGTCTCAGAGCGGCTTAACAATCTCCTTTTCCATCCCCTCCCCACAACAGGCACCCTATTAGGTAGGTGGGCCTTTTGAGGACTGCTCTTTCGAGGACTGCTCTTGAGATAATTGCTCTGAGAGAACTTGTGATTGACCCAGGGTCACACCAGCAGCTGCATGTGGAGGACTGGGAAATCAAACCCGGTTCTTCCAAATTAGAGCCTGCGCTCCTAACCACTACACCAAACTGGCTTCTGCTCTGCTCAGAGCTTGCACTCTGCTCTTTGTATTGAAAAATGGATCTGAACTGCAGCATGAATGAAAAGTTCCCTTGGTTTTCTTTTCATTGTTTTAAGAGGTCGATTTTCCCTTTTCAGTGTGAAAAACAGAAGAGACTTTCTCCTTACTATTCTCACAATGAAATAAGTCTTGAGAAATGAATCCCAGGTGGCAAAAGATTGTAAATTCAACACAATTGGGGGGGGGCAGGTTTGATTTGTAACATGTTAAATGTGGATATGTTGTGGGAGGGCACTTCCCAACGCTGCTTAAACCACATGCGAAAGGAGGAGGGATTCATCTTTTAGCAAGAAGGGAGTACCACATCTGCTGAGCTGAGCCCCCTGGAAGAAAGGTGGGGTAAAAATTTGTTAGCCAGGTAAACAGGAAGACCACTGGTCCGTCTAGTTCATTTGTTCTATATGCACTCTCCATCGTCTTGGACAGAGACAGGCCTTTCCTAACACCTCCTGCCTCAACTGGAGATACACCCAGCGAAGTATCCTATCTGTTAAACCAATAACCAGCTTTCCTATAGCCTACCAGTCCCAGGATTTGGCCTCCCCCCACTTCTCCATGCTGCCCTCCAATTCCCTGACTAGTAGTTCCCACACCAGCCCAAGTTTCTAGTGGGGCTCTCTCAGATTGTCCCCATTTCCAACCGGCTAGGCCTTGCTGATTTGGGGGCACCTCCTATCCAACGGCAATCCTGATGGGACATACACATATACAGAGGATCTCTTTGAACATCCCGGCCCGCTGTGTGAAATACTTACAAGTGGGACAGATATGTCATCTGGTGCTAGAGACGTCGGGGCATTCTTTTTCTTTTCTGAAATAAGAGGCTTCACAAACACAACATAGGGCTTGAACTCAGGCGTCCTCAAGTGCTTCACAGCCTGCAAATGGAAATATAACACAAGCAGGGCTGGTCACCAAGCGGTAATGGCATATGAGATAAAACGCAATCAAACTGTTTTTTTTAAACAGGCCATGGAAGAAGGAATAAGATAAATGGGGAAAGGGACCCGGGAATTCAGCTCTGCCGGCTGAATTTGGACACCTCTTTTTTATGAGCCTCTAGCAAGAGAAGCATCGCGAAACCGCCATTATTATCCTTGCTCATATTGCTCTAAAGCACTTCAGAGAGTCGCCTAACCCGTTTTCTCGGGGAATTGAATATGTGATTCCTCTCTGTCATTGCTTTTGGTTGTTTCTTGTTTTGCACTGCTGACTTCTCATAAGCAGTAATAGGTTGCCTAGGCTATTACTAATGGAAAGGCAATGCTTTAAATAAAAAAACCCACCCTTATTAACCATCAGAATGCAATTTTGAACATAACAGAATGGTTCCTCTGAATTACAAAAAGGCCAAACAAGAATCTCTCCAAGGAAGATTAGAAAATATTGCTTCTGCTCCTGCTCCCTCCCTTGCAGTACTAAGTACATGGCAGCGAAGGGGGAAATAAGTTGGATTGCAGTGAGACAGGGATACTCTGGATAATTTAGAATTGGGAACTGAGGTGCAGGCATGAGCAGATAGAGCAAATGGCAATAACTTATAACAACACTTTGGGGAGAACAAGAGGGACATCTTTCCCTTGTCGATGAACAACTATTTATAAAACTTATCAGCCGTGTTCTCTGACACGGTGTGCTGAATTATAAAATCTCTCTGTAAAGCTGTCACCAATGAACAATGAAAACCAACCAGCAAGAATCTTAAACTGGAGTCAACCAAGCTGGTCAGACAATGAATATTAAAACAAAATTAATGGCAAAAATTAAAAAAAGAACAGATCATCATCCCAGTAAGTCATGAAAGTAACAGCTTAGTAACCCCTACCCAAGTTCTGCTTGTGCAAAGTCTTCTGCAATATGTAGCACTATCCTTGCAATACAGTATAGTGCCAAAACATTGGATTCACAAGACTTTGTGCAAGTGGAAATGCATCTGGGGATACATTAAGTCTGAATTTAGGGCAAGCAGCTGCCATGGGGTCTTTTGTTGTTGTTGTATGTTTCCACTTGTGCAAAAGCCCTAGTGCAAGCAGAAATTTTGCACTGGATCCATCCCAGAGAGTTGTACCTAATAGCTTCATTCCACTAGCATCAAGAACTTCCTCTTACAGGGAAAGCACTTTCTACTGGGGAAAAGCTCTGTCATCAGCAGAACAGAGCCAACCAGATGCAATTCACAGGTTCAAACAATGCACAGCTGTTCTTGAATCCAAAAAAACAGAACTGGGTATCATCAGCATCTTAATGACGGTGCACTCCAAACAGCAAACAATGGGTTGGATCCAGCCAGCTGTTTCGTTACATCTCACCCAATTCTCCTCAATAAGGCCCCTGGTCCCACATGGTTTTGGTCCATGTAGATCTCATGATCACCAGCAGAGTCTTTTTGGAGTGCAGAAAAGCTGGCTGGATTCAACCCAATTTCTCTCTGAGCAGCTATATACCCATTAAATGGCATCAAGTACAACATGGACTATTGAGATGCGTCAAAGGATAAATCTCTAGAGGTATAGCATGTCACCAAGCACTACCTCCTGTTGCTGTTCACTTAGGTAAGAGAAGATCAGCTGTGAAAGTACTGGTGCCAATGATCAAACCCTCCAGACAATAGAAAAGGATTTGTTACTCTCTAGACAATATGGTATCAAAAGCCACCGAACAGTCTAGGAGTAACAGCAGGGAGACACTCTTCCTGTCCATCTCTAGATGCAGACTGCTCATTGGGACCACTAATACAGTTTCTGTTCTGAAGTCCTGAGTCTCAGTTAATGTGGACTTCCCCAAAATTAGGTTCCTCCAAATGCAATGGGAGCTGATCTACCATCACTCTTCAGTCACCTTGACCCACAATGGAATATTACATTCGGGCCAACAGTGTCCAGTTCTGCAGGATTGTCTGTGGCTTCCTTAAACAGGGTTATTTATTTGTGTGTTCAGAAACTTTATATGCCACTTCTCCATAACCTGTTTGAGGGAGCTCACAATGAAAACGAATAAGTAAACAAAAACAAAAGCCTGCAATAAAAAACAAGTCAAGCATCTCTTTAAAAAAAATAACCTAAAAACAGATCACACCAACAGCCAAGAACAAATTCACCATGGCCACAGCTAGAAACCTCAGTATGGTTCCCCATCCAAGAAGGGCAAGGGTCCAGACCACAAACAGTGGGTCTCACGATGCCAAAAACTCCATATTGTTGAGTGACAATAACAAACTGATCCATCCAAACTTGCACATGCCAGCTTGAGTTCCATGGTCTGTCAGAGCAACTGTGATAATGAAACAGAAGAGTTACCTCAGGCACGACATCCACAAGGCACACTTTGTTCTTGGACATGACTGACTGTATGGCCTCCAGGCTTGTCCCATAGAGATTCTCCTTATATTCTCCATGTTCTACAAACCTAAAAATATGGAGGAAATTACTTCAAAAAAAACCCAGAAGAGACAATTGTAAAAAGGTGCTCAAAGCTCATTACAGTATTACAGTTTCCCTGAGAAAGAATGGTTGGCAGCAGAAAGGGTGACACAGGGATTACATCCAGACTCCTCTTTTTTAGGATGTTAAACTGAGGGCCACGGCTTCCTTTATAGAGTTAACCCATCTCATGTTGGGTCCTCCTTTTTCCTGCTGCCTTCAACTTTTCCTAGTATTATTGTCTTCCCACTGGAAAAGAGGATAATACTAGGAAAAGCTGAAAGCAGAAGGAAAGAAGAAGGCCCAACTTGAGGTGGATTGACTCAGCCCTCAATTTGCCAGACCTGAGCAAGACTGTTAACAACAGGACATTTTGAAGGTCTATAATTCATAGGGGTGCCATAAGTCAGAAGTGACTTGCACACACACACACAAAGTCATCAACGTGGTAAACATACAGCCGCATTTTTCCATAGGCAATTGAACCTGTGGAACAGCCATCCGGAACCTCATTCCCTGAATGGGAATTGAGACCGCAAGACTGGGAACAATACTCACAGTGATTCCAGTACTGGCTCTAAATATAAATAGCAGCAGCCTTGAGTGCACATGAAGCTGACTTATACTGAGTCAGGACATTGATGTATCACAGTCAATATTGTTTACTCTGACTGGCAGCACTCTCCAGGGTCTCCTCCAATGGTCCCTCTAAACTGTGGAGTCTTGTGTGCAAAAATTCTACTTTGTGAGCTACTGGCATTAAAGTTGTGAGCAAGCAATTTGGCTACTGCATAAATTAGTTTGCTCTGGAACCATCCTTCCTGAGCTAAGACAAAAATGTGTGAGCCGGAGGCTAAAGAACTGTGAGCTAGCTCACACCGACTCAGCTTAAAGGGAACACTGGTCTCCTCCATCGCCTACTACCTGATCCATTTTTTTAAGTGTAGATGTTGAGGACTGAACCTGAGACCTTAGGCATGCAAAGCTGGTGCTCTACATGAGCCACATCCCCATCCCATCAAATGGACTTCAGTGCTCAAAGCCTCTCTCTAGATATCCGAATCAAGTGAACCTTTCCCATTTGGTGGCAATTCTACAATGGGAAAACCTGTACCTCTAAAACAGGGGTCCCCAACCTTTGAGCCTGTGGGCACCTTTGGAATTCTGACAGAGGGTGGTGGACACCAGGAAAGGTATCAGTGGATGCCATGGTGTTCATGGGCTCCACGTTGGCAAACCCTGCTCTAGAATTTCTTCTGGCTGTGCACCTTGTTAAAGGCAAAAAAGAAAAAAAAAAGGCCCATCAGAAAAGGAACATGCAGCCTGGTCTCCATCAGGCATGGCTCGGCCTCCAGATTCTGCCCCACCACAGACATGTCTTCTGTTTCCTCCGGCAAGTCAAACCAAAGCCTACTTGTTATGCTGCACATCGGTCTCAAACGACTGCTTCGAAACGAAGTTGTACTCCACCCCCTCCTTTTCGTGACTCTTCTTGGACCTTGTGGTATCTGGAAAGCAGAGGGAAGCGAAGATCAGACAGCAGCAATTGATCAAATATAGCTGTTTGCTAGGTGGGCGTTTGCTTTGGGCACCAGAGAAAGTCACCCAGTGCATTCCCATGTTGCAGCTTTGAACCTCAGACGAATGCCTGCTTGTTCTCTCCTTGTTAGGAAAGCCCACTACTAGACCTCTGGCTTTTTCAAGTGTTTCAGGAAAGCACCCATTTTGTTGATATTCTGGAAATTGTTCCAAGGGGCTTTTGCAATGGATGGCTAATCTCTCTTGGGGCTTCTGGGAGCTCCCTGTGTTGTTCTTATAAGCTGCAGAAATGTGTTCGGATCTCTCCCTCACCTATCTTAATCCTTCCAGAAAGGCTGGCCTCATACTTTGAGCATCACTGGTTCTATCTGACTGCTTTCTCTCAGCTGCAGTGCAGCTGGTCCAGACTTATTCACAGGTTTGCTTGTTTATTTGAAACTTTTTAAAAGCCATCTTTTCTCCAACAAGCCCATAGCCATCACCGTGCCTTGGGTCACCGAATCCCATAGTTACATCTCGTGCAAAGAAAGTCTTCCATTTTGGCTCCTCCTCTCCCATCTACCTCTGAGCTTTACTGGAAAACCCATTCCTCATTACAATATTACAGGATCCCCATAACAAATGCATCACAGTGGCCCCTCTTTCCTCCTTCCCTCCTCTGCATATATGTCGTTGGAAAGAATCACCCTCCCATTACTTCCATCTGTAAAATATATGGCAATGCTGCAGAGCTGCAGACTCCTTCACCCTATTCCCAAGGGATCTATGTGCCACACGAGGATATATATTGACCAGGCTGAGTGAGTGCTCGCTATACAACTCCTTTCTAACAAAAGTTATACCGTTGCCATGGAGTATGTGGCCTTTTGGTGTGTCTTGGCTGCTTCTAACAATATTGCACATTTTCCCATGCAAGTTGAGACAGGAGGTAAAGAGCACCAGATCATAAGCACAGTTTTAAGGACGAGTGGGAGGGTGAATCTATAGCTACAAAGACCTGGGCAGGCTCTTATTTAGGGGACGCTGAAATCCTTCCCTTGCCTACTCACAACATGTGTCAGATTGGGCCAATCCATGTGCTTACTGCTAAAGGTAAAGGATGAGTGTAGGGCAGAAATTCTCTCTTTCCCCTCCACGATTGTTGCTCAAGAAACTTTTAAGTAGGTTCTAGCTCCCCTCCCCCCTATTATCTTTCTTTTCCTCTACTCACCCCTAAACTGAGAAAAAGAGTGAATTATCTCCATTATAAGCAATATGAAAACTTGGTGTTCCCCCGCATCAATTTTCTAACATTTTCTAGATTGTAGAGAGATGCCTGTCATTGAATCCATTCAAACAAGACATCAGAATTTTTGGTATAACCAAGAAACAAGCCAAGATGTCCACATTCATATAGCACATGAAAATCTTAGATTCAGGTTGGGTAGCCGTGTTGGTCTGAAGTAGCAGAACAAAGTCTGAGTCCAGTGGCACCTTTAAGACCAATAAAGTTTTATTCAAGGGATACGTTTTTGTATCTGAAGAAATATGCATGCACACAAATATTTTATTTATACCTTCAATAAAACTTCGTTGGTCTTAAAGGTGCCACTGGACTCAAACTTTGTTCTGAAAATCTTAGTTAAGACTAACTGTGGCTAATGAACCAACTTCAAACTATGGTTTCAGATCCTGGACTGATGGACCTGAACTAACTACAGTTAGTGGAGGGAGCTGCCTTCAGAGAAGCACACTATCAATAGTTATATTAAACCCTGATTACATATCATGTCTGAACTGCACCTCTAAGGGATTAAAGTACACAGTGGGTGCGTTCAGACGCGCCGTTTGAGCCGTTTTCGGCACGGCTCAGAAACAGCTTTTACCTGCGCGTTCACACACCCAACATCTGCCTACCGTCCCCAGCCGTCGCTTTCTGGAGCAAACCCCCTTTGAAACGGAGTATTTTGACACCACTTACCCAAGTGGTGTTTTCCATGATTCTCCGTTTCAAGCCGCACTTTTCCCTGTCTGATCGCTCCATCCAGCCACTTCCGGGTGCTTCAACCCCCCCCTCCCCTCTGGGAAGCTGCCTCCAGCTTCTGGTTTTAGTCCTCCATTATTTTTTTCCCTTACCGGTGTGCGCTTGAGCGGAGCTCCGCACTTAAGTTAAAAAAAGAAAAGGTTAACTGGTGCCTAGTTTAGGCATTTAGAGGAGTCCGGGATCTCGGGGAAGCCATTTTAAAAAGGACTCTTCATTTAAACTTTAAAGGGACCTGTTGAGCTCGCTCTTCTGCGCACCCACCAAACTTCCTGTTCGGGAGAGGGCTGCCTGTGCGCATGCTCAAAGGAGAGGAGAAAACCCCACCACCACCTGCAGGAGGACGGCGGGGAGCTCGGAAGGAGGAGGTGAGTCTGATCGCGATTCTCCAGTTTAAAAAAAACCGCATCGTGCCGGAGCAGTTTAAACCGCTCCAGCACGCTGTCTAAACACACCCATTATGTTTTCTCCAGGGACATCCCCAGATCAGGTAGAGAGGCATGTTCTCAGGTTCCATACTTCCCAAGCATGCATGGACCCACTGTGGAAATGTAACATGTGTGGTGGTGGAAAGTACCATCAAGTTGCAGCCAACTTATGGTGACCCCATAGGGCTTTCAAGACAACAGATGTTCACAGGTGGTTTGCTATTGCCTGCCTCTGCATCACAACCCTTGACTTCCTTAGAGGTTTCCCATCTGGGTCCTAACCTGGGCTGACCCTGCTTAGCTTCCAAGATCTGACAAGTTTGGGCTAACAGAGGCTACCCATGTCAGGGAATGTGACATGTAGCTCAGTAGTACACATGCAACCCCCAATGGGGCAAACTCCACTCTCTCCAGAGCAGTTTCATGCCAGGAAAATGGACAGAGGACTCAATCCTCATGCCCCACAGTACTGATCCGATTTGGCCCATGCATGACTGGGAGGTATGGAACTTCACAACATTCCTCTTCGCCCAACCCAGGGATGTTCATGGGGGAAATGTAACATGTAGTTAGGCCCTAAGTCACAGCCCCATACCAAAATCAGTTAAGATGTGTAACTTATCCCATCCTTTTTTGTTTTATTTTAATTGGTACATCAGATTTAGTGACCGAGTCCCCTAGGATAAAAAGCTTCATAAGGAGGCTTTTATAGCAAGTGCAAGGCATGGGATTTAGCATGCCCAAATGTCCAAAACACTAGAAACGGGGCCCAGTTCACACATACTTGTTAGCAGCAGCTAGGGCATATATGTAACCAGCTAATCCTTAGCAAGTATGGGATAGTGAGAGGACGGAACAAACTCTAGCTCCGTATTCTTCCTCCTTCTGATCAGTGTCAGAATCTGATTTTCTACCAAGTCTATGTGTGGTACAACCCTGGCAGTTGGATCGGGGGAGGAAACTGAAACAACAGATCTGCTAAAAACAAAAACAAAACATTTAAAGCCAACAGTAATTTTAAAAACCCTTTAAAAAAATCAAACTGAGCTCATCCCTCCAGCAAAGCTTTTCAAAATGCCTTTAAAGAGAAACATGCTGATTAAAAAAAATAATTAAATTGGCCAGAAAGTTCAACATGGTTATAGTTCATTTTCAAAGGAGGAAACATCATAAACATGAGATAATTTAAAAAGGAAATTGAAGGGCCTGTTAGGAGGGGCAAATACCTTCAGGAAGCCTCGAGGTAAGTTAAAGTCACCGTAATGCAACATTTAATTTCTCTGACTGGAATGTCCATAAATTATAAGGTTGAATTACATGAACAACAATAGTGATATTTGAGGCAGTGGATTATTGTTTTAATATTGAACAGATAATTAACTAAAGGACTGATTTCAAAACAGTATTTGAAATTAATTGGTTTTATGGGTAAACAGATGGAATTAAAAGTGTATGGTAATAATAAACAGGGTAGCTTACAGCACTTGAAGAGAGTTGAAAAGCAGTAAAAATCATTGTGTGAATGCAAGGAGACCAGACAGAGAGGTATCATGTAAGTAACCTACTGAATACTATTTTGTTGTCAAAAAATAAGAAGCCTAGCAATATGAAGGGGGGAAATTATGAATTGCATCCAGGGGGATAGCAATTTAGAATGTTCCTGCAAATGAATTTCAAAAAAATTACAATAAATTAAAATTATTTACATAGAAGAAGAAGAGTAGGCGTTTATTTCCTACTTTTCCCTACATTAAGGAGTCTAAAAGAGGCTGACAATCACAGTTCCTTCCTCTCCCCAAACAAGTACCTTGAGAGAATTCTGAGGGAACTGTGACTGGCCCAAGGTCACCCAGCAGACTTTATGTGGAGAAATGGGGACTAGGAATCAAACTTGGTTCTCCAGATTAGAATCCACCACTCTTAACCACTGTGCCATGCTGGTTTAACTACTACACCATGCTAGGGAATTATTAGAATGATAAAAGAGGCAATTGCTTCTTGGCCTGTTAGCTGGGAAAGCATTCTCTCTATAAAGATAAGAGGCAGAAGAATATGAGGCCAGCAGAATCAGAACTATGATCTACCTACAATACTGATTCCCACAGCAGCCAGCCAGATGATCCACAAAGCCTATGAACAGGGGTCATAGGTCAAAGCATGCCCATGTTGGACTAGATGGTCTGTATGGCCCCTTCCAACTCTATGATCCTATTATTTGTGTTCTTCCCATCTAGCTCCTGATATAGAGGGGTATACTGCCTATGAAATGGGAGTTCCATTTAGCCATCCAGCTAATAGGTCTAAAATGACTACCCTCTGTGAATTTGTCTAATCTCCTTTCCAAGGCATCTACAACAAATCTGATAACAGTTTAACAACACTGGGGGAAGAATAACAGATACAGATTTTTAAAAATCAAAGTGAATTGAATAAAAATGCAGGATATACAAAAAAGGAGCAAAGAAAAACCTTTGGTGCAAATCTGGGCAATCTGATAAGGAATTTAGGTTGGTGAACATGGATTCTGGTCAGCAAAAATGACCTAAAGAAGATTTGTAGGGTAATAGGGAGGAGACTGATAACAGAACTAGGAAAAATAAGAATAGAGAATTTTGAGAGGAAAACCAAAAGGAGAGATTTTGGGAAATATTTGGAAGAGATTCAATGGATTGTGCTGATTTAAGTTCAAACACAGAAATTAAAATGAACTCTGCTTTGAACATCAAAATGGACAGGGCTAAGATTTTTTAGGAAGGAGGTGAAGTTAAATACAGACAGGTTAGAAGTGTTTACTGTCACTCTGGGGCCGGGGTGTTGGTGGAGAAGAGATTCACTGTTTAACTAACACATAAAACAAAGAACAGCTTCATAAAAATGGGGTTTACCTTTTAGACTAATGAGAGAAAGAAAGATTGTGATCATTAGATTAGCAGAGGAAGGAAAGAAAATTAACAAAAACCTGCTTCAAATTAAGTAAGAGACAGAGGTACAGAATGATACAGTAGAAATTAATCAAGACTCAGAAAAGACCAAAGCTTTGCAAAATGAGAGAGAATACCAGCAGGAAGGAAAGGGGAATTAGAGGATTAGGGAATGATAGGTAAAAGGACTGCAGAACTGCTTTTCAGGCATTCAATTACAAGATCATATCGACTGTAAGAAGAGCAGCAGAATAAAAGACATTCCCTTTGCTTCTCGTCTTCTTTCTTAACAATATTTTTATGCGCGCTTTCTTAAGTACAGACAAAAATGGATAATATAATGAAGTTGTTGACACTGGAAGTAACTGGATTAGTCAATCCATTTAAGAGAAATGCCAAGGTATTAAAAGGGACAATGCCAGCACGATTTTCATACAGGAAGCATACACTAGAGAGGAAAGGAGGAAACCCTTTTAAACCTTCTATATAGACGGGAGAACTGTTCACATGCCTCATGGATTAAAATCAATGGAGTACTGACTGGAACACAAAACATTTGTATAAAAATCACATAATTTATCAAGGACACAGAAGAAAAATATGTAAAACAAGCTGGGGTCTTCAAGAAATTGTAGGATGGGAGTGGGAAACAGAACCTGTCTTTCCTAGATGTTCTAAGCTTTCAAGGGCCTGAGCAACTTCATTTTCCCCTCACTTTTTTCCTTAAATGGGCTCCAAGTTGCTCTAAAAGTTCTGCCCATATATACAGGAATAGAACTAAAAAAGGATCTGGAAGACTCCCCCTGACAAAGCTGCATGCAAAACGCATAGGGGTTGTACAATTATTATTAAATTTTGATTTTTTTTAATGTTCTCAAAAGAAAGTTGGGATACAGAAGGAAAAGGGGGTTAGGGGAAATCGGGATTAATAAAAAAAAATTCAAATATCATGAATAGTTACATACCATAAGGAGGGTCAGCTATATTGATAAAAATACATTTTTCAAATATAGTAGAACATCATAATTACAATATTCAAGAAAATTTTTCTCTCTTTGAAAGAATAAACAAGAAGTTTCAACGAAGATCTAATAAAAATAAAAAGACTACATCTTTAGCATTAAGATAAATTTTTACACTAAGTTTGAGCCTTCATTATAAGCTACATATTACCATAATAATTTGTTATTAAGTCTTATTCTTACTAAATATTTTAAAGACATAATAGGGTATTAAATGAAAAAAATTAAAGCTATAATCAATGCTCTCCATTTTTATATAATATTCAAATGCATTAGCATTTTTCAGATTTTATATTGAATCAAGAAACTTAACTATTCCCATAACATGAATAATAAGCCTGCCATTTCTGCTGATATTCTTTCAGCGGTCTTTTGTTTACATAGTTAGTTTTGCCATTATTGCATACCCAGCTAGTTTTTCTTTCTAAATCTCTAATTGTTGGATATTCTTCTGTCTTCCATTTCCTTGCAAATGTTACTCTGGCAGCTGTTAGCATATATCTAAGTAAATCTTGTGCAGTTCTTTCTATATCGTCTGGCAAAATTCCCAGTAGCATATGTCAAGAACTTTGGTTCATTCAAAATGGAGTTCTGTTTTAAAAAGTTGGTTCAGGCTGGCTGTGGCCTGTGTTTGTTGAAATTACTTGTTTCTGTGTCTCCAGAGTTTCACACAGTCGTGCTGGGAGAGACTTTGCACCTGCAAGATAAGATGTTCTTCTCCAGCTTTGGCTCTCCAATTAAAATTTCACTCAATTAAGTCCCCTTGAGAGATGGGAGTGGAGTGAGCTGCAGATTACCCCACTGCCCTTCTGACATGGACAGAGAATCAATGAAGTCATCCTGTTACTGACTGGCCTGCCTGTAACTACAGGATATTGCCTGAACTCTGATTGGTATAAAGGCCTAACAGCAATCTAGGATTCAGACAATAAATTATCTGTCTTGAAGTCTATTCAGGGGGCTTGATGGTGCCCGCATGTTACACTGACATGCTGGCATTGTCTTGCTAACTTTTGGATATCTTGAGACTCTGTTCTTGAAGCCAACCAGCCTGGCTTTTGGGACTCTGGAGAAGAGTTGCTTTGGACCCAGAACTTTGAAAGGGTAACGTCTTGCCTTTTGGAAACCAATGTTTTAAATATGTTTAGTTAAGGTAGTTAGTCTTTTAGTCTTTAGCTTTATTGTTTTCTTCCTCACAGTATTTTAAGTAATCTTAGCACCTTAATAACTTTTTGCACCTTAATAAAATTATATTTTCAATATTTTAAATACTAAACAAAATCTACCCCTCTCTGGAATGAATGATGTCATATGAACATTTAAAACCATAATTCTGTAAGCTAGGGAGTTTCGTTAACTCCTTAGAAACCTATCTTCTTTCATTTCATCTATCCAGCTGTTGGTTGGCTATCCTTATCAAGCACAAGGGGGAAAGCACATTAAAACGAGAGTTAGGCTGTCTCACACAAAGCAAGACATACAAAGGAGTACAGAGATCAACAGACCCAAAGAGGAATCCAAAGCACATCAGAAAATATATCCTAATACTGCCCAGCATGAGACTTGTCTCTGAATTCCACCCAATGAAACAGAGAATCTAGGAAGCAAGTTCAAAGGCCCATCTGGATACTGGATCAGTTCTCATCTGTAGAGTCATCAAAGCATCTGACACTGTATCAGGGTCCTCTGCAGTCTGTTCCCAGCATGTTCGAAGTCTCCTGGTGCTGCCACTCCTCTCCTCTGTTATAATTTGCAACTCTCTGCTAGTGCTAGGATACCAATGCATTGTCTGCATTCCTTAAAATCCTGTTTCAAATCTCAGACTTTTCCAAGGTGCCTTTGGCTCAGTCCTTTATCCCTATTCCCTACTAAAACTACATGTATCTAAACTAATCCCATGACTTCCCATTGTCTTCTTCACCTCCATTTCCTTTCTCTCCTTCTGTTGGCTACCCTGATATCAATTTTTAGGTTATCAATTCCCTATGATACAGACCTCTCTTCTTTAATTGCTATTGCCGCTTGGTAAAGCACTGTGCACATATTGACGGTGTTATTATTAATAACTAATAATAATTTCCAGTGGCTCTGTCTCTTTTTGTCATAACCGTGCTCTTATACATTTTCAGAAGAAACTAATTTACTTTCAAGCCAGTACAACTGATGATCACAAATACGCTTACTCATGGCTCTGCTGGGGGACAATATTTACTTAGAAAATGTATATACTGCCTCTTCAGAGATCTGCTCAAGGGGCTCACAACTAAAACAATAAACAAACAACAAACAAGCCATTAAAAACAGCATAAAACAAACAGAGTGCAAGCCTAAACAGAGTGATACTCTTCTAAGCCAACTGGCTTCCATGGAAGGGAGCAGATCTGCTCAGCATCCTGAAATGATATTCGTTTAAAAAGTCCTCAGGCTCGAAGCAGACCATACAGCAGCTTTTTAATAAGTAAAGATGGAAGCCCTTAGTTAAAAGCTTGGGTAAAACAAAATATTGTGGCCTGGCGCCTAAAGGAAAACGAGGAATGCACCAGGAGACCCTTAAGGAGACCTCCTTGCAAGCCACACTGTAAACTATTCAGGACATAATCCTATCTATTCTAACACAAAAGGTGGGTCTATTGAACTCAATGGGATTTACTTCCAAACAGACCTGCTTAGGGTTGTTCCTTTTGAGCCTCTTTAAGCAGGTGCAAACATTCCCAAAGTAGAGCTCTAAGCAGGTACACCACAACCATCACCACATAGAAATAAGCATTGGCCCAGCTGTTCTTGAAAAGTCCCAAGGCAAGTCACAGCTCACTTATGTTGATTCTGTGGGGTTTCCAAGGCCAGAGACGTTCAGAGGTGGTTTGCCATTGCCTGACTCCACGTCAAACCCTTGGTATTCCTTGGAGGTCTCCCATCCAAATACTAACCAGGGCCAACCCAGCTTAGCTTCCAAGATCTGATGAGATCGGGCAACCCTGGGCTGCCCGGGTCAGGGAAAGGCACAGAGTGGGATGGACCTGTGACAACTATAAGCCTGCTTTACTTTTGAGGCCTAGTTTCTTATTTTTATCTTTAGAACGGTTGATGTTCCTTTGCCAAAATCTTATTTGCTGCTTTATTGTCACCTGCTGGTTGGTGGGGGGGTGTTGTCTCATTTTTTTCATTGTTCTGTGTTGCTTTTATTATTGCTAGGGGGTTTGTACATTTGGTGCTTTTAAACTGTGTAAGTCAGCTGGTAGAAGGGGGGGATAGAAACGCAGCAAGTCTCTGCATCAACAGTTTCCTATCAGTTTTAACCTGAAACAACTCCACTCCACCTCTTCTTTCTGCCCTAGACGTTGGTGATCCTGAACAATCATCTACCACTTATGCGCTGGTGCATGGCAGCTACTTAAAAGACAACTGTGATATGAGTTACAGTTTTACATACACCTACAGTCTCCTATTAAATTGATCCCCAGACATGTATCAACAGCTCTGTAGGCGAGCATGACACATTGTTAAAGACTCTCCCCTACCCCGCTGCTACCTCTTTATCAGTCCGTTAGCTTTCGAGTCCTTTTTTTTTTGCTCAGTCAGTACAGAACACATAGAACAAAGTTTGAGTCCAGTGGCACCTTTAAGACCAACAATTCTGGGTATAAGCTTTCGTGTGCATGCACATTTCTTCAGATACATTGAAACAGACCTCTTCAAGTTTTACACATGGGGGGTTTAGTTGCCAGGAAGGTCTAGACCCAAACACAGGGGTGGCTCTTTCACACATATTGTGCGGCTCCCGGCAGGGCTGCTGGGGAAGCAAAGGGGAGGCATACCTCCCCAATCGGTCTTCCCTTCCCCAGCCAGTGTTCCCCTTCCTGGGCAGGCTTGAGGCAGGGGGGAGCAGAGAAAGAAAGCAACATTAACTTTCAATGCGTTCTCAAATTCCCCCCCCCCAGCCTACAAATACAATTGGACAAATAAATATCATTATCAATATCGATTTTACCCCTTTTTTATTTTTGGCAGTCTCATTTCATGTTAATAAAAAGCAAATTTGCACATGTCTGTAATATTTGTTCATGTCATGCGGCTCTCAAACATCCGACGTTTATTCTATGTGGCTCTTACGTTAAGCAAGTTTGGCCACCCCTGGTCTAGAGTCAAGATGCACACATAATTGACAGATAAGTAGCACTAAGATTGGATTAAAAATCTTAGCCATACTTATCGCTCAGTTACTTATGCATCTTGACTCTAACTAGCCCTTCCTGGCAACTAACACCCACCCACCCCCGGTCTCTCTACCTAGATGTAAGGCTTGAGGAATTCTGTTTCAATGCATCTGAAGAAGTGTGCATGCACACAAAAACTTATACCCAGAATTAAACTATGTTGGATTTAAAGGTGCCCACTGAATTCAAACTGTGTTCTGTTGCTTCAGACCAACACCTGAATCTAATACGGTACACAATCTTCTCTGTTGCATCATCTATAGCATCTATTGATTTCAGATATTTATACCCTGCTTTTCTCCCCAATGGGGACCCAAAGCAGCCTACATCATTCCCCTCTCCTCCATTATATTCTCACAAAACCCCTGTGACGTATGTTAGGCCCAAGGTCACCCAGTGAGCTTCCATATCAGAGCGGGGATTTGAACCTGGATCTCCCAGATACTAGTCTGGCACTCTAACCGTTACACCACACTGGCTCCTAAACACACTGTTGGCATGAAATGCCAGTTAAATATGCTAAACTAAAGAAAAATCCCGTTGGACTAAATTACACAGTGCTGTCATGGGTCCTGGCTCAGCCGAGGCTGACTATTCCTCAGACGAGGAAGAGGCTCGGAGCAACTCAGCCTCCTCTGGAGTCAGCCCAGAAGAGGAACCTTTGCCAGCACCTGAGGGAGAAGAGGCTCCAGCATCTGCACAGGAGGTGCAGCAAGTCGAAGAGCCTGAGGTGCAGTCAAAGGCACAGCCTGGCTCAGCAGCCCCAGTTGGAGACACCTTGAGGCCAGAGCCCCCACCTAGCACACCTGAATGTCCCAGATGCGGGGCACACCAGCGTCTGGATGTGCAGGAGGGAAGGAGGAGTGCCAGACTTCAGCTGTTGCAAAGGCAACATGAGGGGCCATGAGTCTTTGCAGGTTGCCTCCCAGGGAAGGGAGGGTCAGGTTATAAGCAGCCACTCTCACCTGCCTCGGTGAAGACACAACCGTGCAATCTTGGATCTTGTTCCAGCTGCCAGCCTCCACTCTTTGCTCCTGAGAACTCCGATTGATCTCCTGGCATTCTGACCCCTGGCACTGTTTCTCGGCTCAGTTTGGACTTTGCACGTAGCTTAGTATATTGTATTCGTGGCAACTGGCCAGAGCCAGCACAGGTGCTGTGATCCAGTCCCCTGCTTATCTCTCTGACGGTGACCTCAACAATAAGGACCTCAAATCAGGAAGTTCCCAGAGCCCCTGAACCCACCAGCTACAAATCTGGGTCCAAAGATCATATTATTTTGCTTTCATTCACAGATGCCCAATTTCACACACACAGCTCTGGAGCCAGCAGGGGCGGATCTACTATGAAACTAATCTTAAGCTTCAGGGCCCCTAATCTTGGAGGGCCCTGGAGTTTTTTTTTCAAGTCTTTGTTATTATTAAAATAAGGCTATGGAGTTTTTTTTCAAGTCTTTTTTAGTATTAAAATAAGGCTATTTTAGTGACAGAATCATAAGCCAATGGGTTGAAGTATGCTCTAATACCCGTTTCATATGGTCTCAAAATGTCCCTGTAATTTGTCGCATTTCAAAATTTTCTCAGGGGCTTGCAGCACTGTTGCCCTATTGTTTCCCTATTGCTTGCTGGTTGAGAAGGGGCCCCCATAACAGTTCAAGCTTCAGGGTTCCAAAAATGTAGGTCCACCACTGGCAGCCAGTTCTGGAGGACATGCAAGAGGGAAGCGGTGACTCTCTCCCATGAATCTAGAAGATTGTGCTGCATGATCCTCTGCTCAGGCTACACAAATCTTTGGATCCAAGTCACAGAGCCTAAAGGAAGCCTCCCTCCTAGATCTCTGTGAGGACAAGTTGTCAGACTCAGGCAAGAAATCTGAACCTATCTCCCAAGCCATCCACACATTTCTCTGTTTATAGGCCTCCAACAAATAAGGTGGAAGGCACAGTTCCTGGTCAGTCCCAAATGGTGCCAATGTGCCATTCTTGGCAGCTTCAGTAGGCATCAGGACCTCCTCAGAGATTTCTTGAGCAGATCTACAAACCTGGTCTCTGTGAGCTGTCCTTGGTCCTGTAATACACTAGTCTAACCACCTCCCTTGCTCTTGCATAGTTACCATAACAACTTCTAAAGTCGCTGGGAGCTGTCCCCAGTCCTGAAGTATCCTAGTATGTAACTGTGACCAGCTCCCTACTCTTGCACTCTCTTACGAATTGCCCTCTGCTTCAGAGAATCTGGTGCAGAATTCTGATATACATTTTTTCAGTGCACAGAGTAGCCCAGCCCTTCTTCCTATGCACAACTCATTAATTCAACCTTTCCTTTGTGCTCGGAAGCTTTGCCTTCAGCAACAACATCTTCTTTCCCTTGTGTCTTTACTGAAGCCAGAAAAGATATTCCACATCTAGCCTGACACCACTAGCGTTTATATAATCTCCTCATTAGTTCCCCACAAAATCGGTTCTCTCTTTCTATAGGCAAACTTTGCGTCTGACAAATATTTCAATTATTCATCAGTCATACTTTTGTCACGCATTCTTGCTCTTATTAAATTCTGGTATGTTCAAAATTGCATCATGTAGCTATCATCACTCCCTAAATCTTGGGCCATTGCTGAAAACCAGATTCCCCCCCCTCTTTTTAACATAGTTTGGAGCAAAACAAGTTGCCTCACCAAAATGATGTTCACTTGATTTCTTTTTTCACCCTGTCATCTCTCCCCAGCATCGCTGCTACCAATCCTTTCTAGACTGACTGGTTCTAAAAGCAGAAATGCTACAGAGAAGGCCTTCAAATGAGCAGATGCATGCAGGGGAAATAAAAAAATGGAACATGGCTCTCTTTAAAGGTGAGGAGCAAAAACAGAGGAAAAGAAGAGTCCCTGGAGCGTGCCCTGTCCCAATAACCAAACCCTTCGGCAGGATAATTACTTCCCTTAGGTCATTCCTGCTATATTCTGCCTTCTCTCTTCCACCCTGCCTGCAGTGCAGCACAGCTGGAAACCTGCTCACTACAGCAGGTGAAAGATGAAAGTGGACACTGGAACAAAGAGAGGAAGAAAGTACAGGTCTCTATGCAACAGCAGATTTTAATGAGTTAATTTAAAAGAATTCCGGCCCCTTTCCATTAAAACTTCTAAAGTACTGAAATATTGCAAATTGGAACACAGTACAATTCCATAGAGCCTTTAATGTGGCAGCAAGTAGGTTAAAACTAAAACCTAGTTTACAAACAGCAGCAACAATCAACTCAGGAAACTTTAAGAAAGGCTGTTATAACTATAGGAGCTGCTCTAATGCAACCACCGAATATCACAGGATCATGATCATCCACCATAAAACCAACCATCAGTTAAAACTAAACAAAAACAAAAACTTCTTTGCCTGGTGCCAAAATGATAGTAACAGTTGCATCATCATGGTGCCGCCATTAAGAAGTGACTACCTGCTTTCATTCTGTACGTGCCGGGCATGCAGTGCAAAGACTCTGATGAAGATCTCAGAGCACAGGCAGGGATGTATGAAAGCCGGCGGTAACTTAATAGGGGAAATGTCCAGTTGGCAAACTTGCAGATCTATCTAGAACTTTTTTCCAAAGCCAAGATCCATCTTCAACACTAATCTGCAACAGAGAACTCAGAGGGTATTTCAAAACTTTACTTTCCACTGAAAACACTCTTGGATCCTGCCTCTCCATCTCCAGACAATTCAAAATACTCATTGCAACATCATTTTCCCCTGACTTAGCCCCATCATTTGGAAAACTGCATGCTTTGCTTGTGACCAAAACCTCTGAATTTGCAGGCACCGTTACCCAAGACACACTCTTTTCTTTCTTTATTTATTTATACCCCACCCTTCTCCCCAACAGGGACCCCAAGTGGCTTACACTATTCTTGTCTCCTCCATTTTATCCTCACGACAACCCTGCAATGTAGGTTAGATCCTCACGGTCACCCAGCGAGCTTTCATGGCAGAGTAGGGATTTGAACCTGAGTCTCCCAGATCCTAGTCCATCATTCTAACCACTATGCCACAGCGACTTTCCAGTGGAAATCTGAACAGGAAACCTGGCAGTAATGAAATTAATTAGTTCTGTGTATTCTGTTTAATCTTACTAATCTCACGCACCATTTATATAATAAATTATATCAAGACTCCCTGACAGAGGTGCAAATTGCAACACTCTTAATAGATGGATGTCTCTTTTCCCCACATCTTATCTGTCATTTTCACACCTAGCTCTTTGCTCCGTTTTAATTTGTTAGCTTCTATGTCCCCTCTTTTCTCTTCCTCTCTCTTCAGTAGGCATATGTAAAGCGCAGACATGGTAGATTAAAAGGTATTCCTTTCCTGCAAATGTGGTTTTGGGGAAAGCAAGATGGGGTACAGATGGAGAAAACTCAGCACTTACAACCAAACTAACAATGGCTGTCTCCCATCCTAGGAATTCATGCACAGATAAAGGAAGCTCAAACCTCCCACCCATTTTTTCCCCCCTCTGAAACTTTTCCTGCCCAGCTTGATCAATCTACTCTATTGGCCTTACCTGCCGTAGGGCATTGCCTATACCAACTTGGCATCAGCGTCGGCTGACTTTGGTCTCTTAAGAGAATGTACCCTCCCTGACATCAGTGCAGCAGGCACAACAGTTAGTCATTGTTATGCTGCCATCTGAAATTTTTAACTGGAATTGCTGAGACTGTTATGAATCATTTAGGGTTGAATTATTATTTATTTTTATTAATGCTGTAAGCTGCCCTTCAGCGGACAGCGGAAGACAGGAGGGCCTGGCGTAATCTGGTCCATGGGGTCATGAAGAGTCGGACTCGACTGTGCGACTGAACAACAACAAAGCTGCCCTGAGCTCACTTGCAGGGTGGGGTGGGGGGTTGTAGATTGAATAAACTAAACTACTCTAACTGCTACACCACACTGTCTCTCTCACTATGATTTATGATGTCACAGGTTTCCTGTTCGGTGCCTTGGCAATGGTTGATCATCCTTCTGAGGCAGGAGGTGCATCCCCCACAGTTGTAAAACAGGGCCATGACGTAAGGCAAGCAGATGCCTGCACCAAACGTAGCTGTTGCAAATGGAGTCTGGCAACGGGAGGGGTAAAAGCCACATTTGATAGGAGTGCAAACATACCCTCTTGCCCATACCGTGCCATAAAGGAAAACACAAAGGCAATCGAGAGCTGTGTTCAAATCCTGCTGTGTTCTTTTTTCTTCTGCCTATGAAAAAAGGCCAGGGGAGGCAACAATACACCCAGGTAGAGCTCCCTACAACTGTGGTGGGTTTCTTAATTCAGAAACTTGCACAAACACATGAACCTGCCTTATAGCAAGCACTTGCCCATTCAAGCCAGTCATGTCTACTCTGAGTGGCAGCAGCTCTCCAGGATCTCAGGCAGAGGTACTTTGCATCACCTCCTACCTGAACCCTTTAACTGGAAATGTCAGCGTTTGAACCTGGGTCCTTCTGCATGCCAAGCAGGTGCTCTGCCAATGGTCTCTTGGTGGCAGTAAGACACAGGCACATTCTAAGGAGGCTCTGGAGGTGAGCCATCCCCAGTTCTGCCCCCACCTTCGCTCCTTCTAAATCTGTGCCGCTCGACAGCTTTTTGTACAAAACTAACAACTATGTATTGGTCCAGATGGGCTCTCAGCACCAAAAAAATGACACTTTTTCACTCTTAGCAACCCGCAATAAATATAACCGAAGAACACGAGCTTCTAAGTAACATTAGACTGCAGGGGTTCATCACCAAAAAGGAGCATATTGAAGAGAGCCGAGAAGCTGAAAACCAGGTCCTTCTTACTACAGGAATGTAAAACCCTTGAACAGTTTGCCAGAAACATTGATTGGGTTCACGGTGCACCTTAATTGTTGATTTCACAGGTGGGGGGGAAATGCAGTCAAATAGCACAAGGCTGCCCATAAACACACCTCAGAACTAGAATCACAAAAAATTGAAGCAATGCAGAAAAAACGTTAGCAGTGATATCTCTGAAATGGAATTCAGCGGCTTTTATGAGCAGCTCAGCGGGGTCAGGAAGACCTTATTTCCCCTGCATGTTCATTTGGGGGCCCCTCCTCTTGTTACCTCCCTCGAGGATCAAGAGCATCAAGGAGTGTCACAACCAGCAAGGATTTTTCGGTAAACAGCATTTTCTTCCGGGGTTACTTAATGTGGATTTCTTTCAGATTCACGCTTCGACTGATCACTATAATCTGGAGTCAGGAAGGGATTTCCCCCAAAACCAGATTGGCTAGACAGCCTGGGTCTCACAGCTGCCCCTTGCAATACGCAGCATGGCTCACTTGCTGAAGTCACCCATGGCCCTTTTGCTTTGCCCTCTGAACCATAATCCGCCTCCTCGATCTGGGTTTCTTAGATGGGTATGGTGGGTGGTAGAGTCTGATCACTGAGACAAACTTTGTTTTTATTTTATTTATCAAATGTATACCCCACCACTCCCTCCAGAAGCGAGGCTCAGGGTGGTAGATGTCCTTAGACTCCCTTTCCAACTCTCATGAGTCTGACAGCAACAGCGAGGCCTTGCCTGTTCTGAGACAGATACCTGACTGCTCAAATACTACTTCCATGCCAACCCTCTCTAGTTACAGTGCACAGGGGACTCGGTATGCTCTGAAGAGTATGCCAAGAATCACGGTGAACAGACCAAGGAGAATCCCACGGGAGGGCAGGCGACTCCTCCCCCTCCACTTGGCATGAGAAGCACTCCCCCACCCCAGCTCAGGTGCATCAGGAACCCTTCCAGGTAGAAGGCGCCATCTGCATTTGGGATCCCCAGTGGATCGAAGGCCCATCTGTGCAACTCTCAGATCATCAAAAATGGGCAGCTGAACTGGGCATTGGGACTGGATTATGTCTAGCGCACGCATGCACGCACATGATTTATGACGCTCTGGGACGTTTCTTGATTCCTTTAGCACATTGCTATACACATACATTTAACTCAGCACACAATTTCCATCTCACACCATGAACAGACGGGGGATCGGCTCTGACCCATAATCAAAAACACAGCCGCAATTTGGGGACAGTTTCGTCTTCCAGCCTCACAGCCCACGTGGCAGGTCACATGCAAACGTACATAACGCAATAACAGAGGCTTCAAAACATCCACTTGTACCACCCTGGAAGCTGCCAGTTGTCTTTCTCCCCTTGATCTTGCTAGTTTCAATAGTTCTCTCTCTCTCTCTCTCTCCAATGACTGGATGCGGCCATACTGGTTATTCCATCCTGTCCTTTCAGCAATCCAAGAATGGTTGATTGGAATATTTGTCCAGTTTCATATACTAAGCATAGGAGAGCTATCTCAAAGGCTTTGTTGAAGCAGAAACCAGGTCTCAGTCTATGAATGTGAGAATAAACATAGCAAGGGTAAGCAGTGTTTGGAACAGGCTGTGGCTCAGTGGAAAGGTGCCTGCTTTGCATGCAGAAGGTCCCAGGTTCAATCCCAGGCATCTCCAGTTAAAGGATTTCAGGTAGCTGGTGTTGGGAATGCCTCCCTCTCTGCATAAGAGCCTGGAAAGACTCTGCTTGCTGGAGCAGGAAGTGTTCAGCTGACCGGGTATGAGAAAGCTTCATACGTCCCACTGGCCACGGCCCTTTCTCGACCCCAGCTGGCTCAGAGGAGTCTTGCCACATAGGACCCACCTGGTTCTACAGTCAGTGGAACCACCAGTGATGACTGAAGAGCTTTGGTTCTGTATCTTGGTGTTGCAGGGGCAGGCTACTCCAAAAGTCTTTAATGGACAGGGGAATTATTCGGGAATGTATCCAGGTGTCTGGAAGTCTATTTAAAATATTTGTTAGCTGCCCTTTCTTCTTTACGGAGCTCGAGGCAGCAGCATCCGACATAAATAAAATACACACTAAAATAGACTACTGTTTTAACCAGATGCAGTCCTAAATACAATGGTCTTCATCTGCCTCCTAATGATCAAGAGTGAGGGGGCAGGAGCACTTCCTAGGGGAAGTTGTTCCGTAATCGTGGGGCCGCCACTGAAAAGTCCCTCTCTTATGTACCCAACCAAACAAGCTTCTTTGATTGATGGGACAGTCAGGAGGGCCTCTCTATGTGATCTCAATAAAGTTGCTCTGGGAAGTAGAAGATGAGGGGCCAGTGGGGATCCATGGGTGGAACACGTCTTAATTGCAATTGTCATGGATAGATCATTACTTGATGAGAATCACTGCATCCATTCGGAGAGGCAGTTTGGTGTAGTGGTTAGGAGCACAGACTCTATTCTGGGAGGACCGGGTTTGATTCCCCACTCCTCCACATGCTGCAGCTGGTGTGACCTTGGGTCAGTCACGAGTTGTTTCAGAGCTGTTATCTCAAGGGCAGTGCTCGAAAGAGCTCTCTCAGCCCCACCTACCTCACAGGGCGTCTGTTCTGGGGAGGGGAAGGGAAAGGAGATTGTAAGCCGCTCTGAGACTCCTTCGTGTAGTGAAGGATGGGGTATAAATCCAATCACCACCACCACCACCTCCTCCTCCTCCTCTTCCTCCTCGGAAGCTGATGGCTTCCAATTGGATGCTGACTTCCTTGTGAAGCTTGACTTCACTAGCCATCCTGCTGAATCCCAAGCCGACTTCCAGAAAAGAGACAGGACTCAGGTGATTGAACAGGGGAAGCTAACATATACTGAGTCAGACCACTGGTCTATCAAGGCCAGTATTGTCTACTCAAAACTGGCCACAGTTCTCCGGGTTCTCAGGTGGAAGTTTTTCATGTCATCTTCTACTTGATCCTTCTAACTGGAAATGCTGGGGATGGAACCTGGGACCATCTACATGCCAAACAAATGCTCTACCATGAAGATAGATTCAGGTGGGTAGCCGTGTTGATCTGAAGCAACAGAACAGGGTTTGAGTCCAGCAGCACCTTTAAGATCGACAACACTTAATTCTGGGTATAAGCTTTCGTGTGTTTGTCTTAAAGGTGCCGTTGGACTCAAACTTTGTTCATATGGTCTACCACTGAGCCACAGCTCCTTAACACAGTTGTTTCTACAAGCCTAGAGCTCAAGCACCTTCCTATTATCTACAAAGCTGTAGCTTCTGGATTGTTAGGGCTGATGGCTGAACTGTATGTGACATTAAGACTCTGAATGAGTGCCACTAAAGATGAGTTGAAGGGTCCTACTGCCTAGCTATCACGGTGGAGAAAAAGGAAATGTGTTTCTCTGCTACATCTGCTCAATATGGGATAAAGCCTTCCTAAACGCTGAAGCATACTGTACAGCTGAAAGCATTAAACGAACAAGAAGAACCTTCCACAGCCTGCTGTGATTTGTTTGCAGAAAAATTCAATCAGATCTGCTCCAACGTAAATGCAACACACCAGCTACTAAGGCTGCCATCCTAAGCAGAGTTATAGGCTTCAAAGTCCAATGGACTTTGAAGGGCACCTCTGCTTAGGATGGCCTTGTGACTCTGCACTTGAGAGGCTCCTATCCTCATTGTTCTTCGATGGCTTTCATCTGGCATCACTGGAGGATCTGGAGCATCTTCTTGGAGCTTTCCCTTCCTAGATAACAGAGAGCCAAGAGAAGATGGCAAGTTTTGCCAAGGAAATAATAAACAAGTCAGCAGTAAAAGAAAATCCTCCCAGCTTTTTTTATGGACACAGATCAAGATGGGTAGCCATGTTAGTCTGTCAGTAGCAGCAGAAAAGAGCAAGAGTCCAGCAGCACCTGAAAGACTAACAAAATATGCGGCAGGCTTTCGTGAGTCACTGCTCACTTCTTTCGAGACAGCTAGAATGGGAGTCCATCTGTCCTGTTTATTGGAAAGTGGAGTGATTTCAGATGCTTAATGACATTAGTAGGCAAATGACAATAGCAGGTGAATAATAATAGCAGGAGTGATTGGATTTAGGTGAGATATGCAGAGGGGTAATAGGTGTGGAGAAATCAGCATTAGTAATGAGACAAAAAACCCAAATCTCAATTCAATCCAGGTGGATGCATTGTCTTGAAGTTCAAGACAATGCATCCACCTGGACTGAATCAAGACCTAGGTTTCCTGAAGTTCAAGACAATGGCATCCAGCTCTTATTTATTTTGTGTCAGAGTACAGGGTGGCAAAACAGGGTCCAGGTATGCTTAGCTGAAGCTGATTATCTGGGGTACTGTGACTGTATCGAGTCCATTTTTAAAACATGCTTGAAGATTTATTTATTTATAGCCTGCTTTTCTCCTCAATGTGGACCTAAAGCAGTCTGCAACCTCATTCTGCCTTCCTCCATATTATCCTCACAACAACAATGCTGTAAGATTGGTCAACCGGAGAGACAGAGACTAGCCCAAGGTCATCCAGCATGCGTACAAGCTGTAATGGGAATTTGAACCTTGGGCCTACTTCTTTTCAAAAGCCAGGGAACAACTTCCTGCCGCCCAGCTGAACATGTTTTTCTGTACCTTCAGCCCACAGTACCAAGCAATGGCTTTAGGAAAGAACAGTTCAGGAAGAAGTTGACCAGTGACTATAATAAACACCATTCAGCCTCAATGAAATCAGAATGTGGCTCTTGGGGAGAACATGGGCAGCTTCCTCTGCCACAGAGCCAGCCCAGAAAGCTGGAAGAAACATTAGAACATTCCTGTCATACTTACTTAAAATATTTACATCCCGCTTTATAGACTCAAGGTGGCTTTCCTTGTTTTCCTCCCGGCCCTAACCGGCTCCCATGTTCAACATCCCGGTTGGCTAGCAGTTTCAATGTAGACCTCAGGCCCAAATAACGGTAGGACGATATCCCTTCCTTGACCTACGTCTGCCTAATGCTGCTGCTTCTGCCTATCATCGTCATCCTCATCAAATTCATAAACAGCCCGCCTTTCTCAAGGAGTCTCGGCAGATTACAAAATATGAAAAGCAATCCAATCAGGCAGCAAACACCTCCAGTAAACAGTGCAGAAGGACTAGGATTACGGAACTGGAACAACCATGCAAATGAAAACTGGTCTACGGTGTGGCATACCCTAACAAAGATAAGGGGTTTAGAAAACAGAGAGCACGGCAGTAAAAAGAGAAGTGATACGTACAATGAACAGTGCAACAGACCATATTACTATCCGTTACAGAAGCAACCTCCTGTGCCGTTCCATTAATTACCATTCTAATCCCTTTGTAAAAACACCCCTCTGTACCCTGCTGTTCCATAGTGTTTGTCTCCTGCTCTCCCTTGCTGTCTCCTTGCCTCCTGCTACTCCTACTGCCCGGATCTCTGGATATTTGCTCCATCTTACGCCTACTCCACACAGCCTGCCAACCCTGCACTTCTCAGGTTGCACACAACAAATCGTCGAGAGCTGTCAGGTTGCAAATAAATGATCCCAGTGCTATGGAAGGGCAGCGAGAGCGGGGAGGAGATCCGGTACTTCAAAAGAGTACTTACGTGGCACAGCAACCCCATATTCCTGTGGGTTCTCTGCCACCACCTTCTGCTTGAGTTCGTTTAATCGGGACCCCAAAGAACCTGAAGGGGACAGAGGAGAAAGGTGTGTCAGTGGGCAGAGCACGGGGACACAGGTGCCCTACAGCAAAAGGAAGGGGGGGAGGGGGAAGAAATACACATTTCTCGCCCAGCACTTTTTGCCACCGATTTTCGATGCAACAAAAATGTACGCAGTCATTTGAAACTGCCTGGGTTCCATCTATGACGGGTGCCATCGCCTCACGACTAGCAAGACAGACGATGAAATCAGGATTGTGATGAAAAAGCACCCCTCCCCCACTCCAAAGTGCCTCACACCTTGCTGAGGAGACAAGCGCCCCTGGGGATTATCCTTCTCTCCTCTGAGGTTTGGAATGAGATGGGTCTGAGCGCTGGCACCTCTTATTATAGAAACTGGCCCTCCAGCGAGGCAACTGGGCCCCTCCCTCACAGGGTGACTCACCAATCAGAACCACCAGTCTCTTCCTGTCACCCGGCTGCTGCTGGTATTTGGTGACTTCCTCGTAGGTGAGGAGTTCGGAGGTCTGAGGCGGTTCGGCTTGCTTGGTTTCGGGCTGGCCGCTCTGCTTCTCTTTTCGGCTCAGCCGGAAGCTCCGCCGCAAGCCAGCTACAAGGCCCCAAAACAACATTATTGTCACCAATGTTCCCTCTAAGCTGAGTCAGTGTGAGCTAGCTCACAGTTCTTTAGCCTCTGGCTCACACATTTTTGTCTTGGCTCAGGAAGGATGGCTCCAGAGCAAACTAATTTATGCAGTAACCAAATCGTTGGCTCACAACTTTAAACCCAGTAGCTCACACAGTAGAATTTTTGCTCACAACTTTAAACCCAGTAGCTCACACAGTAGAATTTTTGCTCACAAGACTCCACAGCTTAGAGGGAGCATTGATTGTCACCACATTGAATTGCAGGTTTGCTTAGCTTAGAATCACAGAATCATAGAGTTGGAAGGGACCCTCCAAGTCCATCTAGTCCAACCCCCTGCACAATGCAGGGAATCCACAACTACCTCCCCCCCACACCTCCAGTGACCGCTGTTCCACGCACAGAAGATGACAAAAAAACCCTCCAGGATCTCCAGCCAAACTGGCCTGGAGAAAAATTGCTTCCTGACTCCAAAGTGGAGATTCAGCTTGGACTCCCTTTCTATACAGTCATCTGGTAATTCTGAAACTACAGTAAATCAAACCCTCCCTTCCTTTTTTAATTTTTAAAAAATGCACCAACAGATTCTCCCAAAAATACAATAAAATCATAAAACTAGAACAGAATCTGGTAATAATCTGGTCCATGGGGTTGCAAAGAGTCGGACTCGACTGTGTGACTGAATAACAACAAAGAACAGAAAGGGGCAGAGGGAAGCTCACAGCCCCAAAGCCCACCTTAAGAAGAAATCTTCACCGGGCTTCTGAATGCAGGCAGAGATTGGCTCAGGCAGGGTGACTGGTAAGAGTTCCAGAGCACAGATCCCCTGGTGGAGAGGCCTCTGGCCAAAACCCCCAGCAACCTAACGCCCCAAATGCACAGGGTGCAAAAATTTACTTCCGCTCCTGATTTTAATGAACAGCTGATGTGTGCATATGTGTTATTAGATCCGTCCAGGGTTGGGGTAGTGCAGGGCCACATTTCCAGAGTCCCTAAAAATCAGGCACTTTGCTAGGCCTTGGAGGCTGCAATCAGTTCAGCGGCCACAAGTGGCAGGATTGGGAAACCAGGACCCACTTCCAAACATGCTCTCCCTCAGCTATTTATATGATTTTGATACATATATCCTGAACTGAACTGATATACTACTTTTCTCCCCAATGGGGACCTCAAAACCTTGCAAGGAAGGTTTGGCAGAGAGAGACATGCCCAGGCCCATTGCTACATTGGGGCATCTTGGGGCTAGGCCCCCTGACTTACTGGCAAGGCCCCACAACTTCCCATCCATCCCAGGGCCCCCAAGCAGCAGCAGGTGAAGGGAAGGAGTAGGGTAGTCCTTTAATTCAATTTGCCAGTGCCCCCTAAGAAATTTATATGCCCCCTGACTTAAAATATCCTGGCTATGGGCCTGAACAGGCCCAAGGTCATCCATGGCAGTGGGGTATTTGAATCTGGGTCTTTCATATCCTAGTCTGACACTTTAGCCATCATACCACGCTAGCACTCAGGGTAATGTGCACAATAATGGACGTGATGGTGCAGAATCTAGTATTCAACATCCCAATTATCTGCCATCTCTTTTAAAAGGAAAATGCACGTTTCTAGGTCTCCTGTCTTGTCAACACTTCATTATGTGTGGCCAGTGCTGGTGTGGAAACTCAGAGCTGGTGTGGAAAAGAGAGCCAGTTTGGTACAGAGAGCCAGTCTGATGTAGTGGTTAAGAGCGGCAGGACTCTAATCTGGAGAACTGGGTTTGATTCCCCGCTCCTCCACATGAAGCCAGCTGGGTAACCTTGGGCCAGTCACAGTTCCCTCAGAGCTCTCTCAGCCCCACCCACCTCACAGAGTGACTGTTGTGGGGAGAGGAAGGGAAGGCGACTGTAAACCGCTCCAAAACTCCTTAGGGTAGTGAAGGGTGGGTATAAAACCCACTGTTCTTCTTCTTATACTGCAAGTATGTGCAAGAAGCCTAATGTATATGATTGACGTACACTGACTTTTCTTGGTGCAGAAACTATTTCTTTCCCAGAGGCATGGGCTAAACTCAGAATATATTTACACCCTCGTATATATACAGGACAGGTGGGCAGCCATGTTGATCTGAGGCAACAGAACAAAGTGTGAGTCCAGTGGCACCTTTAAGACCAACCAAGTTTAATTCTGTGTATAAGCTTTTGTGTGCATGCACATGAAAGCTTATATCCAAAATTAAACTTCATTGGTCTTAAAGGTGCCACTGGACTCACATTTTGTTCTATATATAAAGGTAAAGGTTTCCTTTGCTCAAAAGCCAGTTGAATCTGACTCTAGGGGGTGCTGCTTATCTCTGTTTCCAAGCCGAAGAGCCAGCACTGTCTGAAGACATTTCTGTGGTCATGTGGCCGGCATGACTAAACGCCAAGGTGCACGGAATGCTGTTACCTTCCCACCAACAGTGGTACCTATTTATCTACTTGCAATTTCTTGCTTTCAAACTGCTAGGTTGGCAGGAGCTGGGACCAGAGATGGGAGCTCACTCCACCATGTGGCACTTGGGTCTTGAACTGCCGAGCTACTGACCTTCCAGTCTGCAGCTAAGCATCTTAGCCACTGAGCCACGACAGCCCTTCTGTTCTATATACAGTACAGTAATGTATACCTCTCTTTTCTCCCCAATGGGGACCTGAAGCAGCTTACACTTTTCTCCTCTCCTCTATTTTATCCTCACAATAACTTTGAAATAGAGTTAGGCTGAGAGTGTGTGACTGCCCCAAGGTCACCCAGCAAGCTTCCAAGGCAGAGTGGAGATTCAAACCCGGGCCTCCCAGATCCTAGTCTGACAGCCACTAGACCACTCTGGCTGCCATGCAAGAAGCAGGCGCTGTTGTAGGATGCCCACAACCAATGCCCGAACAGGCTTTTTAAAAGCCCGATTCCTCACCTATATATTGTCCATTGAAGTATCCCTCGCAATCACAGTCTTCTGTTGAGAAAGAGGAGAGAGAAGGGACAGGTGTTAGAAGGAAGAGTATATGTCCTCCTTGGGGAACAATCGTTTCATGTTGCATCCACAGTGATTTCACAGGACTTTTGCAGAGCAAGAATAGCAAAGAGCCACAGTTGAAGGGAGGGTATTTGATTTGTAACATGCTGTGGGGGGAAATGAGTGGAGAGAAATGGTTCCCCCTCACACACACACACACCCTGACAGGCAGTAGCATTGTGGGAATTTCTGCCCACAGAAAATGCACCCCTAAAGACAGGGGATAAACAAGGCTTTTCTTTTTATCCATTTTTTATTTATTTGCATTATTTATAGTCTGCCTTTCTCACTAAGACTGAAGGCGGATTGGTGGTGGTGGAATGTGCTGTCAAGTCAGGGTCAACCTGGAGGGTTTTCAAGGCAAGAGATATTCAGAGGTGGTTTGCCATTGCCTGCCTCTGCATCACAGCCCTGGTATTCCTTGGAGGTCTCCCATCCTAATACTAGCCACAGGGGCGAAATATGACAAGACTGGGCTAGCCAGATCAGGGTAAAGGCAGATTACACAGTGTAAATCAGTACAATCAACATGATGGGGACATCCAATAAACAATGCGACAGGATTTGGATTACAGAAATCTGGAGCCAAGCAGAAACCTGAAAACTGAGCTGAAACAAAGCATCAGCATTAACGTAACATGTTAAACAATGCAGAAATTACACAGTAGGGTCATACTTAATGGAGCACTTAAAAGAACAAAACATCAAAATTCTGAATAAATAATCAACAAAGAGTCAGTATAAGAAAGCCCTTTTGCGTCACTAGAACCAGCCAACTTAACATTACTGGTAACTGACATGTTGATTCATAATCCCTACAGCTTCTACAACCTAAACACTGCCTGTTGCGAGTCTTCTGTTAGGAAGTGGCACACATGAGGTCTCACGATCAGTGATAAATGCACCCCAGGGCACCAGGGACTATTGTTTCAGTGCACTGGCATAAATCTGGACAGGGCTTGTGCTTGGATTACTGGCAACCATTTGCCTCTATCATTCCCCTTTCTGCAAAGGATCTCTAAGAAGCCCTTTAGTCCCATAAAAGAACTGGCAATTGAGATAATGCTACTGTAATCACTGATATATTTTTTAAAAAGCTCTCAAAGCCCTCCAGTGGAATAGTGGGACAGATGGAGTCCTATAAGAGCTCACAAAATGAAAATGGCACTGATGTATGTGGAAACCTTTGAAAACGCACACTTTTCTGTCCAGACAGTGCAATAACACACCTGGACTCTGCTCTTCCCAAAAAGACTGGAGAAAAACAGGTTGAGGGGGAAGCATATCGAGGATGGGAAAGGGCTATTAGAGCACAATGCTGTGTGGATGCTTTTCAAAAAGCACTCTTGTATGGAAGCCAAGGCAGAGGAGAACTTCCCTGTAGAAGCGGCTTCTCCTGAGCGTGATGATGTGGGATGTGGCTGCACCACCCCCTACACAACAGGCATTTTGAAAGGAAAGGGGGAAAGTTACTCAGTTTGCTCAGCTGTTTTCTGCACTAACCCACAAAAGAGTCTCAAGAGCAGGTAGGGAGAAGAAAGACGGAATGAAATTGACCATACGAACATATGAGACTGCCTTATATTGAATAAGACCATCGGTCCATCAAAGTCAGTTTTGTCTACTCAGAATGGCAGTGGCTCTCCAGGGTCTCAGGCTGAGGTCTTTCACATCACCTACCACTTGGTGCTTTTAACTGGAGATGATGGGGATTGAACCTGGGACCTTCTGCATGCCGAGCAGATGCTCCACCACTGAACCACAGCCTCTCCCACTGGGACACTAAGGGATGTGTCAAAACCAGTGGGTGCTGGTGTGCATAACCAGACAACTTCTACTCCAACAAGTAATTCACCCAGCCTCTTACCCAGACTACTCAGTGTTGGCTTTATTTCAAGCCAACCCCTATTCTCTGTGTCAATTTCTCTGCTGGCCATCCCATCGCCTTCAGAAAACGGGCAAGCACCATGTGGGTCCCACGATTCCCAGATCAAGGATTCTCAAGGCTCTGAAAGGCCAGGAAAACTTCCGCAAGACCAAACAGAAAGTGGTCCAAATACATCTCTCATACGTACTGCAAAGGAAATGTGGATACCACAACAGAGGTGCTGTTGGCCATTCAGGACAGAAAGCGCATGACTGCTTTGAACAGGGAGGTAAGGAGGGGCAGATGGGAGAAGAACAGCCCAATACTTTAATTATCACTACCTAACAGCCAACTTATGGCAATCCTGTAAGTTTTCAAGGCAAGAGACAAATAGAGGTGGTTTGCCATTGCCTGCCTCTTTGTAGCAACCCTGGTATTCCTTGGTGGTCTCCCATCCAAGTACTAACAAAAGCCAACCCTGCTTAGATTTCAAGATCTGACAACATCGGACTAACCTGGGCCACCCAGATCAAGGCAGGTAAAGGTAAAGGTAAAGGTTCCCTTGCTCGAAAGCCAGTCGAATCCGACTCTAGGGTTGCGGTGCTCATCTCCGTTTCAAAGCCGAAGAGCCAGCACTGTCCAAAGACGTTTCCGTGGTCATGTGGCCGGCATGACTAAACACCAAGGCGCACGGAACGCTGTTACCTTCCCACCGAAGTGGTACCTATTTATCTACTTGCAATTTCTAGCTTTCGAACCGCTAGGTTGGCGGGTATCACTACACAAACGCACCGAAAGCACATATCCAGCTGAGACAACATCTGTTAAAACTGACAGTCTGCCTATTTGTCCCAGAACCTTTAGATAAAAGACATACCACTGAATCCTATCAGGTTTTCTGCTGGAAAGAAAAGGGGCCTCTTTTTACTGCTAAAAAGGCTATATCAGGAAACATGAATCCCACATGGACAAAAGCCATACTGGATGTGGGTTACAATGAGGGGGAAAACGGGATACAATCGAATGGAGTAGCTGGTAGGCTCCAACCCACAAAGCTAGAAATGGCTAAGCAGCTGCCATTTGCCTGTCAGCCATCCCTAACCACCCACCCACTTATTTATTTATCCATGTAAAATTCTCCTTAGACTCAAGGCAGCCCACTATGCAACAAGTTTCAAGCGCACAGAAAACAAAAGCTCATTAAGAAGATGAAAAAAACAAACACACAAAAACCAATACCAGGTAGAAGCAAGCTTCAATTGTGGTGACGTAACGGAATTTTCACAAACGTTCCAAGCGCTCGCACACAAGGCCTAATGGATAAAACAGGACAGTGTTTTTTATTTGGGAAAGAGAAGGGAAAGAGCTGGGCAGGGTCAATTTCACTGACTGGAAGGAAATAATCAGCCAAAACTAGTTTCCAACTCAGGGCTCACAGAGAATACCATCTCTTCCTCCTCCTCTCGAAGCAAACGTGCAGCAGCGAGGCCTGAACCCATCTATATTTATTTGGAAATCATGATGTCTACAGCTCCAATGAAAGCTATTTTCCTTCCTCCTCTCCCAACTGGACACCGGGCATTCTTTGTTCCTTAATGACAGCCACACGGCGAGAGAAAACAAAACCGAATCACAAACACGTGCCACAGGAATTAAAATTTAACTGCCAAGCTAATAAAATTTTTAATCACCATCATCATTATTATTTACAAAGCATCTGAAAACACTAGGCACCGTACAATCATTAAGTTAAAAAGCAAAAGCCTTGCTCGAAGCCTTCGTAAGCTTGAAAAGCTGCTCTTTTCTTGGAAGGCACAACTCTGAGAAGTCAGAAAGAAGGGAAAAATTAAAAGCATCGCCATCGCGGATCATCAGGAAAATACCTGCTGGGCTCACAAAAGCTCCCAGGAAGCCGTACAATAGCTTTTCAAGAAACAGCGGGAGCTTAATCTGTGTGATTACAACAGGGAAAAAAAAATACACTTTTTTTTTTAAAAAAAGAAGCAAATTAATAGCTACGGAAAATTAAACACGCTTGACATTAGCCGCCTCGAGGGCACAAGAGGAAAAAAATTCAACACCCTCCCCGCCCCTTGTGATGCTAAAAAGGGCTGCTTCTGCAACAACCTCTGTTCAGCCCTTTGATTGCTTGTGAGTTTCATATAAATGAACCCAGAGCTGTGCTGGAGTGGGAAACCAGGGAAATCAGAAACAAATCAGCCAACCTGGTTAGACCACCAAGACCATTAGTCCCAAGATCCAATCTGAATCAAGCACCAACAAGTACAGTTTGTGAGTCACTGGTAGTGCCATGCTAAACAGAGTTGTGCCCTTCCAAGTCCACTGATGTCGATGGGCTCAGTAGGGGGCAACTCTGCTTAGGCCTGCACAGTTGGACTGGCATCCACATGCCTACTGCCTGGCCCATAGCTACAGTGGGGCTATTGGGGGCTCTGCCCCTTTCTTAAAGAGCCAGACCCACAAGATTTCCTTCTGAAAATGGTAAGGGATTTCATTGCTTTAGGGAGATGGGAGATGTTTTTGCATTGCATTTATGTCTGGGGTGCCTGTTGTGGGGGGGTATTTGTGCTGCCTTTAATTTAATTATTAGTATTATTGTCTTTGTTATTACTTAAAAGTACGGTTGTTTAGAGACCGACAGAAAAATAATAGCAGCCCCATCAGCTCCACCAGAAAATTTTTTGCCCCACAGGCCACAAAATCCTGGCTACAGGCCAGCTTTCCGCACAAGCACTGATCCTGCCTCTCGTGCAGAGACCACTTCTGCTGTTCCCCCTTCTCCAACCCGCTGCTTGATAACCTCATCTTTTGCAAGCCCTTTCTTGCTTTCTTCCGTCTGCATGACTCCCCTCCCCCTCTTGCCCATCTAACTCCAGAACACGCGTTCGGCACTTCACATTTCTGTCCCATGTGCCACCTAGTCCACCTTCGCAATTCAACAGAAATTAAAAATAGGAGTAGTAAAATCTGCAAGGGTGAGAATTTCAAGGTCGCTCAGACATCTGCTTTTCCTGACACAAAGACTGAAGGATTTAGTCCGAGCGAACATGGTGGGATTTACTTCTCTAGAAGCATATGGGATAGGGCAGGGCTGAAGAAAAATAACGAGTGAAGCGCTTTTCGGTTTCTTCCTGTTTTAAAAAAATACCCAGGAGCTCTACTGATTGCGCAGAAAACCTGAAAGCATCTCCATCTCTTCCATCTATGCCAGGGGTCCCCAGCTGCAGCACCCTCTGACACCTTTCCTGGTGCCCGCCAGGTGTTTTTAGAAAGTGGGCAGAGCCAGGTGGGTCTTTTGCCCAGCAAGGCTTCTGATTGGCTGTGCAGATTTTAAAAAGCGCTGCTTTAGCAACACGCTGCCACCACAGCCTAGGGATCTTCACTGTGTGACTGTAAGCTGTGGCAGTCATTTTGTGGCTGGCTCTGCCTCCTACGGCAGCCGTTGTTTGGTGGCACTCACCACACTGTGGCAGAACTGTGGAGGCACACTGATGGCACATACTGATGGCACATTGTCCCTGACAAGGCAATTTTGCTTGCACTCTTAGGACCTAAACTGGAAGGTATGTATTATTTCCAGTATATACAACGACTTCTGGCACAAGGCCAGATATATTTGTGGCCCCAAATAGAAACTTTTTGGTGTGTCATTCAATTCCATATTGGAACATTCCAATTTTGGTCCTATTTTATTTATTGTTTATTGCCTTGCACGTGTTACAGGGACTCTGTCACCTGTATTTTGCACTATTTGACCTCTGAAGAAGGCTCTTGTGAGCCGAAACGTGTCAGGTCATATACTATCTTTTTTTGTGTGGATTTGTAACTTTGAACATTTTATGAGGCTTTATTTGGGCCCCTACTAGGTTTTCTGTATGTCGTTGTAATAAACACTCTTTTGTACATTTGCTTATGTTTTTAACTTTTGGCCCTCAATAAGTTTTCTAAAGGAGGTTAGAACTGCGGAGGTGCCTGCAGGCTCCAAAAGCTGGTGAGCCCTGCTCTAGAACTTCTCCTTCTTGGCCAAAACAGTACCCAGGTTACTTGAAAACCCCAAATATTATCATTCGTTTAGTACATTTTCAACCCGCCTTTCTTCCAAGAACAATATATGGGTATCCATTCCTCCAGTTTACCATTGCCACAAGTCTGTGAGGTGCCTTAGGCTGAACGAGAATGATGCGCCCAAGGTCACCATGGCAGAGTGGGGGTTCAAACACTGGTCTCCTAGATCCTCGTCTGACACTTTAGCCAGGACACCCGGCTGGAAATAAAATGAATCACAATAAACTGTGCAAAGTGATATGTGCGTTTCCCTACTCATTTCTATTACAGAACCTGGATTTATAGATAAAAACATATGCACACATTATACATAATTAAAAATGGACTCCTGTAACCAGAGTCATTATCAGGCTGCTTATATGCAGGGAAGGGGGGGGATGTCAACTGCTCACTTCAGAATAGGTGAAGAACCTACCTTTCTCGGAAGACTGATCGTCTGCGGTTAGCATAAAAAAAGACAAGAGGCAATATAAGATTTTAAAGCGACCAAGGAAATATTTCAATGGAACGGAGGGGTGGGAGTTAATGGATATCTGCTCAGATTGTGGTTTTTCAGAGCGCAACCTGTGGGCAATTGCAAAGGGCGGCACCAGTGATTTGCTGTTCTTTCCCAAGAAATGGGACAAAGGGGACCCCGTCACCATATTTTTGTGTTCACGGACCACCAGCGCCGGATATCTCTGGACAACGCTCATTGTATGCATTGAGATCAGTGCAGCTTCACTCCCAACTTTTATGCTTCCCCAGTGGGAGGAGAGCAGATGTTGACAGACAAACCCTTTGTTTTTCCCCCTGCCTCTTGGGGCCAATTGGCCTGACCATTCTGACACCTTAGTGACATCCCCCCCACTATTTAATTACTATTTTAAACCCTTGTGCTCACATTGGGTGAGATTATAGATTTGCACAGAGGTTACTTTCTAAAAGTACAAGCAACTCCAACAGCAGTGATTAACAGCAGCAAAAACAAAAGAGGCACTTGTGGCACAAAGAAGATCAACGGGGTTTTTTGCTGCAGAAATGTCTGTGGCCTTGGTAGCGCCATTTTAGATGCCATTTTGCCGAGGATTCACTTACTCAACAGACAAGCTTACCATGCCGTGAGGTTTTGCGGGACTCAAGTCCACCATTCCCTGTGTTGCAATCAACCTGTTTGTCTTTACAATGCTGCGAGAGTCTTCTTTTTCATTTTTAACCAATCAGCACAACTGGAACTGAAACCCGCCTCAATTCAGATCCCTGCAAGCCACGCAGTGCCTTGGAACTGGCCAGTCATAGGCCAGCAGAGCCACAGTGACACCATGTTATAAACTACCATGTCAGTGTGTATCTCCCACGATACACCACATCGTCTTTTTGAGGGGGCATCCCCCAAACGACTGATTTACCATTCAAAATTCCAGTCTGTAGCATGAAATAATTTGTGGTTTAGGGGCTCGCTATGACACTGGGAACAGCCAGGTGATTTAAGAAATCAGCACGCCCAGCCCAGCCCAGTGCTTCAGCTCATACTGATACCCCAACAGACCACACAGCTGACAATTTCAGGTGGGTAGTCTTTAGCAGCAGAACAAAATCCAAGTTGCATAAGTCCAGTAGCACCTTCAAGGCCAACACCATTTCCCAGGGTCCATGCTGACAAAAATGACCTCTGACTCATGAAAGCATGTACCTGGGAAAGTGGCCTTTAAGGTGCTTCTGGGCTTGAATTTTATAGCTGACTATGACTGCGGCTTCTGTAGACTGTACAGCAAATATTGGCAGGAAGAAGATCATAGGTGTGCCCCAGATGCAAGGCACTACAGATGCTCTCCAACACAGTGGTAGGTGGGCTCATCCAAGTACACACAGGAATTCATCCAGTCTAAGTTTCTTGAGCATCTGCTAAAGAACCATAAAAGTGATCCACACACTATAAGCAGATCTGAAGTTAAGTGACCTCCAAAGCCTTGCAATTCTGCAATGACATATTTGTGTATACTGGACACTGTGGGCCCCAGCATAACAGTGCAACCCTAAGAAGACTTAATACTTGTCTAAGCCCAGTGACTTAAATGGGCTTAGAATGCTGTAACTGTGCTTAGGGTTGCACTGTAAATCATGCAACTTACCGTTCTACTAAGTGACTGCAACAGAGAAGACTGAAGCCAAGGAACAGGCACCCAGGGGCCTTGCATTCCTCATGAATGCAGGCAACACGGCACAACAGCTTAGATGTCAGTATCCATGGGATGAGACTGTCATGCATCCTCACCGGGAACAACATCAATGACGCTTCCCAGCGAACAGCAAACATGCACTGCAGCTTCCAAGGCCTCTGTCCCCACTGCAGTGTGCTCTGCCCCCACCCCACTCCCCACCCCCCAGTCCTCCTTGCTCTGTTGAGTGGCACAAAAATGTACACAATAGTGGCAATGACTGGGGCAATGATAGATCAGTTTCAAATTGGGCCAGTCACTGGTCCAATCATTTCTAAGCAGAAATGGGGACATGGGAGGCAAATGCCTAAAATCAAACATCTGGAAACCTTCCTGGAAGTCCACCCTGGGGTTCCCTCTACTACTAGACTGGCAACCTCCACAGCCAAAGAGTTCCTGTGGTATAGGATGCCTCTCTGCTATGGGACAGATCAACCAACAGCTCTGACTGACAACCTTTCATTGTAGGAACTGTGCTTAAAAAGCAGCTATCAGGCCTCTTAACGGTTGCATCAATGCACTTGTTGATTTGCAGTGTGTGGGCAGAACTATCCATATGTTTTTGTTATCTTGGCAAATTACCCCTGGGGGTCAATTTACATCAGGAAATGAACCTGGGGAGAAAGGGTTAAGCCCCTGCCCCCGAGCACTGCATTCCCAATCCAATTCCCCCTCCTTCAGCAGCTTTTATTAATAGAAGGTTTAAAAGATGGGCAATCAATGTCTCCACTAGTCGCGCCCTTAGAGGACACACAGATGTCGGTGCATACAGCTTCCCAAAACATTATACACACTTCAGTTATGGAGAAACTGGTAACATCTTCAGCCTTGTGCCTGGCCTGCTATGAATATGCAGTTAGGAACTTACTGTTTACATACAGGCCTCTAAAGAGGCAATTTTAAGGGGACCCACAATCAAACTGTAACCAGATGTCATTCCCACTACAGAAAGCAGCTTCGTCCTTTATATTTTGGACCTGAGCAAAGACGCAACACTATAAAACACAAAAGCTCTCATCAAGTGAGACAGACACAAAGGCCAAAGCCTGGTCTCTTCTAAGTCGCTGCTTTGAGTTTTTAAAAAGGGATGGCCTTTCAAACTCATCTCCCCCTAATTTTCGCACCCTGAGCTCAGAACAAGCATAATATATAGACACCCAAGGGTCTCAAGGTTTTTTAAGGTATCAGTAAAATTATTACCAACGGGGTAGTGCAGTACTTCAGAGACAAACAGATTGTACAGTAATCCAAGGTTTCGGGAACCATCATATGCTTTGTCAGACGGGTGCATGATGTGGGCTCTCATCCATGAAAGCTTTGGCTGCAGCAAGTCTTCAAGGTGCCCCCAAACTCCTGTGTGATGCTCCCCCTTGTCAAGGCCGTGTTGCTCTTGTTCTGCTATGACCTTCCATGCAGTGGTGGGCCCACAACACCTTGGACTGGAGAAGGAAGGAGGTCACACTACCTGATCCCTCCCCCCTTCCGTACCCTCTGCTCTCACACGCTGCCTAAGCAGGGATATTTCATCCTCCATGGCCTCCTGCAGCTCCTCGTCAAACAGGCCAGTCCCCCAATCTCCTCCCAGGGCTGGCTCCTCACCTTCACCTTTTTCATCCAACCAGGACGTATGGAGCAGCTCAGTCTCAGCTGCATCCACTTCCTGGGTTGTCCCCTCCCCCAGGGCTCTGCATGGCTGCCAAATTTGATTACTCATCCCAGAATCAGCAACCCACTTCTGGGTGCCTCCTGGCCAAGCTGCCTGTGACTGGCCTCAGCTAAGGTGAGATGCATCTGCAAGTCCAGGGCAGGTCCCATTTCTGGACATCCTGTTTATATTTGCTGGGGAAAGTGTTAAGCATTATCACCATTCACAAGAACAAGCCATCTCACTCCAAGAAAAATACAAGGTATAAAGGAGTGTGGCATTCTCCCCATATGGAAAGCCTCCGTTTGCCTCTTCACAAATTCTGCAGCTTCTCTTGTGATAATTTCCTGTTGTAAAAGGACTTTGGGTTGGAAGGGGATGTTGCAAAAGGTAGCTGTACTTAGTGATATGAGATATGGAGGGGGGCATAATTGGAGAAATCCTCTCTGAAACTCTCCTCATCTTTGTCCAGGATCTTACACCCCCAAAAGCACGATTATCAATACATGCCCAATACTAGTCATACAGTGCACCCCTGTGCAGAGTCACTCCAACCTGGTGATACTCATTCAGTGGCTCAGGAGCCACATGTGGCTCTTAGACATGCCACATGTTCTGAGCACTGTTCCCCATTGTGGGCACCTGACCCACCTTTCAGGAATGTGGGCAAGGTGACTGCCTAGTGGAGGCTGTGGTTGGCAGGTGGTTCCTGCTTAGCAAAGAGAGGGCTTCTAACAACCCCCGTCTCTCACAACACTAGAGCTCAACTGGAAGGGTACTTTAACACAGGGAAGCATTTTTTAAAAGCATCCAGTCCCAAAAAGAATTCTGGAGGACGGACAAGCTTCCATACTGGTTTGTGCCATGATTCTTTTTTCTTTTTATGAATTGTTATGTGCATGTGTGTGTATGTGTGCATGTGCATGTGTGTGCACCTGGAAGTCATGGCGACTTCTGGTGACTGACCCCTACTGGAGGCCTGGAGGTGGCTGAATAAAGCCTGCCCCCACCTCCCGACTGCTGATATTCCAAGGAGGTCTCCCATCCAAGTACTTGCCAGGGTTGGCCCTGCTCAGCTTCCGAGATCTGACAAGATCAGGCTTGCCTGGGATATCCAGGTCAGGGCAGGTCACGCCCTGAGTCTGACTTGCAAGCCCTCCCCTTCTCTCCAGAGACACGAAGGCAGGGCTGAGGTTCAACAGTGTTGGGAAAAGACCACCCTCCATGCTCAGAGGTACTCTATTGATTTAAAAGGTTACCGTTACAAACATTTAGTATTAATGCTTATACCTTATTGTATGCCTGTGTTTGAGGTGGCACACAGGGAATGTAGTAGTCATGAGGCTCTCTTGGTTGACGGCAACGCAGATGTGGCTCTAAGTGAGCCATGGCGTGAGTACCAGGGTATTAGTCTAAGCCTGCTGTAGTCTAAGTCTGACTCTGTATGGAATGCACTGACAGTGCGCCTAAGGCCCCATTTCACCCACAATACACCTATGTGCAACTTTGGCCCTTACAGAGGGTAGAATAATCTATAGTGGGTAACACGTCAGGAAGCCTTGACTCCTGGCAAAGTCTGTTTGGTGGTATTGGAGTCTTGTGCCCGGTTTCAAAACAGATATTGATAAGGTGAAAAGGACACCTATGAAGAGCCTAACTATATCAGACCAGTGGTCTCTCACGGATAGTACTGTCCGCTTAGACCTGCAGTGGCTCTCCAGGGTCTCTGGCAGTGGACTTTCACGTCAGCTACTACCTCATCCTTTAAACTGGAAATGGCGGGACCTTCTGAATGCCAAGGAGATGCTCCACCACTGAGCCACAGCCCCTCCTCAATTTGAAGGATGGCTGCAAGGATAACCAAAGGACGGCAAAACATAAGGCAGCCAGGGGGAAATGCACCAGGCTTATCCTAGAGAACAGACTACTAAAGGACAAGGTACCCGTTCAGACGGAACGTCAGAATAGCTTCTGAAATCTCAGAGCCTCTTAGCATAGGAAGGATGTGGAATCTTGCGGAAGTTCCTAAGCAGCTGGGTCTTTTGTCAGAAGGCCGATAACGGGCAATCAGTTCCT